>CM053027.1:387267329-387867329 GCA_028564925.1 Lithobates sylvaticus | reverse complement strand
TACCGCGTTTTCATGCCGCGTTTAGCCGCTTTTTACCGCGTTTGCGTCTATAAGCGTTTGTAAAGATAACATCATATAGACCCTCCCCAAGCTCAGAAAGCATGTATTATTAACTATTTATTTATTTATTATTTATTTGCCATTTTGATCAGAGTAAGCAGCAGCAGCAGCAGCAGCAGCAGAGAGAGCAGTTGTATACTTGCATTTGCCTCTCTTTCTGTGTTTTTTTTTTTTGGAAATGGATCCCATATTGAATATATGTCAGGAAATGCTCCTGATGTTGCTCTTGATGAGGCAGCAACGTTGTCGCAAATTGCTTGAGAGGTCCAGAGTCAGAGCTCGTCAATATTGGACCCATCGGTTGATGGCACAGCGAATGTCAGTTGGATATTTCACAAACATGGTGGGGGGTTGGGGCTGACTAGACATTGGTATGCAGGTTTTTCTTTGTGAAAAAAAGACATTGCTATGCTTTGGTCAGACTAGGTGGAGTCACTGATTAGATTCGGATTTGGATGAAGGGTTGGGGCAAAGAAGTGGAGGCATTCCTCATTGTCTAAGCCACCTAAAAAAATTGAGTTTTTTATGGCATTGCATCAGTGAGTATATATGCTCTATCAACTATCTAAAGTAATTATGACATTTTAAACCATTTTTTTTTAGTATTTTTTATGGTTTACCATCATATTTCTGAGTTTTCTGGTCCAAAAAATTGGGTTCCTTTAAAAACGCTTATAAATGCAAACCCGCGTTTATCCGCGTTTAGCCACGTTTTGTGTCTGAAACGTGGAAAAGCAAAGTGTCTGAACCCATTTTTTTTGCTTCTGGAAAAAACGAGGTTAAACACAACTGCATAAAAACTGGAAAAAAACGAGACTGTGTACATGGACACATAGGATAACATTGCATGCGTTCAGGGGCAGTTGATAAAAGTGTCCAACTGCCTCTGAACGTGCGTTTAACAGCGTCTCGTGTGCATGGGGCCTAAAGCTGCAGTTGTGCCATATAAGCTCTAAGCCCGAGAACTGTGCAGAGCAGAGAGTAGTGACTGTCAGTCATCACTCTCCACTCTGGCTCTCCAGCACTCACTGGAGCACCAAGCTGGAGAAGGATAGGTGCAGCTGGCTCTGGCTCTAGCTGCATGCTAAGAACTAGAGCCAGCTGTAAATCAGGCAACTGGGTGGATCCCAACAATATGTATGGTCAGGATTCTTTCAGCACCTGGAGCTGCTCTGTGATATCAGCTGACAGGTGGCTTCAATCAGTCAGCTGATTCTGGGTCAAAAGGATACAAAAGCTTAGATAAAGCAAAGCTTAGTAAGTAAGCTTTGGCCATGCTACTCTTATGCCTTGTACACATGGTCTGAATTTCCGACGGTAAAAGTCCGATCGGATTATGTTGTCAGAAAATCTGATCGTGTGTGGGCTCTAGCGGACTTAAGAGCAGGACCTAAAATTTTCCAACAACAAAATCCGATCTGACTTTTTCCGATCGTGGGTATAGAAGTCCGACGCACAAAGTGCCACGCATGCTCAGAATAAATTTGGAGACGAAAGCTATTGGCTACTGGCCTCTTCGTAGTCCTGTTGTACGTGGTGTATGTCACCGCGTTCTGAACGATCGGATTTTCCGACAACTTTGTGCGACCGTGTGTATGCAAGACAAGTTTCAGCCAAAATCCGGCGGAAAAAATCAGACGGATTTTGTGGTCGGAATGTCCGACCGTGTGTACAAGGCATTATAACTCACATTTGAAATAGATGTCATCAAAGCAGACCTTTTAGTACAAAGGAAGGTCCACTTATTTACTGAAGTCCTTCCCACACCAAAAGACTGCAGCAAAATAAACAAAAAAAAAAAATCCTCTGAAAAAAGAAAAATGTCTTACCTTGCCCCTGGCTTCTGTAGTGGAGAGGATGACATCACTATCCTTCCTGCCATTTCCAGGGGAATTCTGAGTAGCCTAGATCTTTCAAGACGATTATCCTGTATTGTGATGGAGTGTGATGGAGGGTCATCTCATGAGATTTGGGCTACATGGCATTCAAAGGGAACCCACTAGAAGGATGGTGTTGTCACCCTCTCCCTCACATAGGTGCCATTGGCAAGATTTTAGATTAGGGGCATATGGCCTCATATGCTTTTTGGTGTACAACCCTCTTTAACCCCAGTAATGTGAATCCACAAAAAGCATACTGCCTTTAGCTTGCTTTAAGCTTTTAACCAGTATGAATGAATGAATAATTTGTATAGCGCTGCAAATGCGAACTGAATCGCCTCAAGTATGGCACATGTAGTCATAATCTACTACTTTTCTGATGATGTTGAGCCTTAGTGAGTCCTTATATCTGTAACAACACATCACCACAGTTCCAATGCAGGGTGTAAAGGTTAGAAGACATCCATGTGCATAAAGTCTATTGTTCTTATTATTTATTATATTTTTTGTTATTTCAGATACTTATATATTGCCATCAATTTACACAGCGCTTTACACATGTATATTATACATTCACATCAGTTCCTGCCCTCAAGGAGCTTACAATCTAAGGTCCCTAACTCACATTCATACATACACTGTATTACCAAAAGTATTGTGACGCCTGCCTTTACACGCACATAAACTTTAATGGCATCTCAGTCTTAGTCCATAGGGTTCAATATTGAGTTAGCCCACCCTTTGCAGCTATAACAACTTCAACTCTTCTGGGAAGGCTGTCCACAAGTCTATGGGAATGTTTGACCATTCTTCCAGAAGCGCACTTGTAAGGTCAGGCACTGATGTGGACGAGAAGGCCTGGATTGCAGTCTCCGCTCTAATTCATTCCAAAGGTGTTCTATCAGGTTGAGATTATGGTTTGGGGTTGTTTGTCTAAATGTCTAAAATATATGCACTTGTTTTGTGACCACACAATGCCAGTCCTAGACTTTATATAAACTGATTTGATACATGAAAATGAAAATGAAAAACAATATATTTTGATAGCTTTGAGCTTCATTTTGTGATGAAAGTGAGACAACATGAATAAGTGAACATGAAGCAAACAGACTAATAAACATGAAACAAACATAGACTAATTAATAAAAGTACCTGATACCTGACTATTAAATCAAATATATTTTGATAGCTTTTGAGCTACATTATATGACAAAATATAGCTACAAAGTGTTTTAAATTGCATGAATGCATGAACATGAAACACGCACAGACTAATGAATAAAAAAACAATTGTTTTAAATTTAGCACATCTTGATATCTAAATCGTTGAACTTTGTTCATATGATATAAAAAGCTTCAAGATTCATCTTTTGTAGTTCTCTCAAGAGACTCTGACCCAAATTCATCAGCATCGCTTGGAAAGGGGTTGTCGCTTCTCCAGCTTTATCCAGTGGTTCCAACAGAGAATGGCTTCAAATTAAAAGTTATTTTCACCACTGGGAATATATTGGACTTTAATAACTGAAATGCATTTTACTTTGTATCACTGGGGTCAATAGGTCTCTAAACAAACCACATTTATCAATTATTTAGAAATAGTTTCTTCAGAGCTGGAATTTCTAAGATATTATTTGGTGGATAAATTTAATGTTCTGTAGCTAGCCGCGGCATTTTATTCATAGCAAATTTCCTGCAAACTGGATTTTCAGGGACAACTTAATTTTCACCACCGAGTGAGCCCTGTAGAAACCTACAAAACTCTGTAAAATAAACCATATGAAATTCTGCTTACTAAGGTGTCAGTGCTGACAGTAATTGTGATGACAGTAATTGCTAAAAAATGAAAAGTTCAGAAACAGCATACATTATACCACATATAATACAAATATTCAACCTTTCTAATTTTTATAGGGTGCTTCTTCAAATAATTGTATTGTTATTTTTATTATCATTATTTTCGGCACTATTAGTTAATAAGACCTTAACCACTAGCCGACCACCGGCTGTCTATTGACGGCTAGGCAGCGCAGCTCTCAGGACGGGAGGGCGTCATATGATGTCCTCCCCTTCCCGGCCCTCCAGGGAGCGCGCGTGCCGCCAGCAGCGCGCGTGCCCGCCATGTCACTGGGCACCCGATGCGCGTGCCCAGCGGCCGCGATGTCTGCAGGGCACCCACGATTGCCCGGTATCACATCGGTCCTGTCAGAGGAGAGGAGACAATGGTGTGTTCTCTGTACAGAGAAACACCAATCGGTCTCCTCCCCTTGTGAGTCCCCTCCCCCCCCACAGTAAGAATCACTCCCAGGGAACATATTAACCCCTTCAGCGCCCCCTATTGGTTAACCCCTTCCCTGCATTCACATTTATACAGTAATCAATGCATTTTTATAGCACGGATCGCTGTATAAATGTGAATGGTCCCAAAAATGTGTCAAAAGTGTCCGATATGTCCGCCACAATATCGCAGTCACGATAAAAAACGCAGATCGCCGCCATTACTATTTAACAAAAAAAATGCTATAAATCTATCCCCTATTTTGTAGACGCTATAACTTTTGCGCAAACCAATCAATATACGCTTATTGCGATTTTTTTTACCAAAAATATGTAGAAGAATACGTATCGGCCTAAACTAAGGAAAAAAAATGTTTTTTTATATATTTTTTGCGGATATTTAGTATAGCAAAAAGTAAAAAATATAGTTTTTTTTTTAAAAACTTGTCCCTTTTCTTTTGTTTATAGCGCAAAAAATAAAAAACGGAAAGGTAATCAAATACCACCAAAAGAAAGCTCTATTTGTGGGGACAATGATAACAATTTAATTTGGGTACAGTGTTGTATGACCGCCCAATTGTCATTTAGAGTGTGACAGCGCTGAAAGCTGAAAAATGGCTTGGTCAGGAAGGGGGTGAAAATGCACTGTACTGAGGTGGTTGAAGTGGAAATAATCCCAAAAACACAATGTAATATATTGCAGTTACCAATCCTTTCGTGGCTATATTGGTTTTCCTTATTAGGATTTTTCCCCTTTATTTCGCTTGGTGATCCAGTCAGTTACATACTTCCTGTCTTAGGGTGTGTGTATTCTGGATGAAGTAGTAAAGCAGACACCCTTGGACAGCAGCATTGTCAGCTTGGGGAGAAGTTAGTTAGACATACTTTCCGCCCCTTTCTTTTCACTCTATTATTCCTTTCTTATCAATACCTTGCTCTTTTTCTCAATCTACCTTGTGCACTGGTTTTGTGCTGGAACCCATGCTTAACTAATTAATTATACTCCTCTTATTTATTTTCAGTCTGTCTCAATGGCCCCCCGTGTCTGCCCCCGGGAGGATCACCCCTTTCAAGGGTGTCTCATTTGATGACGTTTATTGCCCAATGGGCCTTCATTGGTGAGTCACGCAGGATTTTTCCTAATACTCCAAATTAAATGCATTATTGGTTATTTAGCTACTTTTTAGATTTTCATGATATTGTAACTATGAGATTGTATTTTTCCATAGATCTTTTGGGTGACGCCTCCTGAAGAAGCCGCATAGGCCACGAAACTTGTTGAGGACCACATCTATACCTACATCATTGTGTCTCCACACACCTGTAGGGGCCTTTAAATCATTTTTAATGTTAATTTAATGTGGTATTTTTTCAACAATTACTTCCCTGTTCTTGTTGTCAACTGTGTATTGTTTGTTTATTTTGTAATAAATGCTATTTTATATATATATTTTATATATATATATTTATATTTTTATATAAATTCCTTGATGTACAATCTGGGTAACGAGATAGTCCTAACCATCATTGATTATCAAGGGTATTGCTCGGAGTAGCCCTTGACTAATCTCCCCTTCTCCAATATACAATTATAGGATGATGGTACCCAACCCTACTTACCCTATTTGTCTATTGAGGCAACACTTCTCAATATAAAGATTTGAATGGACTTGACTAACAATTTGAAGATGAACTCCAGTTATCACTTTATAAGCAGTTACAGAAAACTGTTTTCTCTATTTGGATAAAGGTTTGACATAAATTAATAAGAGATGACTATTTGAAGGACCCCTGTCAGTGGTAAACAGTTTTTCTTAACCCTCTAACTGCTACTTTTTTCATGAAATCTTGGTGTGTTAAGGGAAGTTTAAAAACAACAAACTTCCTGGCTGTATCACCAGGTGAAAATAAAAGTCTAAATATACAAATGCAGCTGCCACATCTAAGAATTGGTATGCTAAAATATAATACATTTTTTGTGGGTTTATTACCGTTTAAAAAGAGAGACCCTGTCACCATCTTGAAAAATTGCTGGTAAATATATAGAAAAATGAAGAATAATACAATGTGCCTTTGAATACTCCATGAAGATCTAGCACAGCCATTCACATCATACTCCTCTTCTCTTTTGGGAGTGTCTAATTATCTAATAATCCTCCCCTCACCTCCCTACATAACCTTTTATGTAGCTGTGGGGCAGAAGTAAAGAGGAATAACATCAACTTTGAATCTACTGGGTCTGCCGACATCACATTTAAAAAGGTGGCACCCAAGATCTCACACTTTCAGCACAAAGTAAGCAGGAAAAATACTTTGAGGTGTGGAGACAGTGGAATATGTTTATCCTCTCTGAAGAAGGCTTGACTTTACTTAATTCATGAGGATTGGGCGAAGGTATTATAATTAGTATCCAACAATTAGATATCCAGGGTTCCCTTCTACCTACTTCCCCCCTCCCTTTCCCTGACCTTCCCACCCCCCCCCCCCTTTTTTTATTTTAATTTGTCTGTTTTTTTTTTTATTATTTTTTTTTATTACTATTTTTTTTTTTTGTTTTTTTGCTTTTTTGATATTAGTTTAGAAAAAGGAAAATTAATAGATTGACTCCAGGTACAGCGACTAGGGATGTTCCCCCTGGTTGCTGTAATAAGGACGTGATTTTCTCACTGGAGGTATATTGAGAGTGTTATGAACGATCTGAAAGATTGATATTATTCTGGACTATTGTTTTATTTGTCCAATGTATTTGCTATGTTATACCTCTGTGTGTGTATGTGTATATATTTATATTTATATATATATATATATATATATATATATATATATATATATATATATATATATATATATATATATGACTATTGTGAGAACCTGGACTCAACATTGATGGGTGAAATAAGATATTTGAAAAAATAAAAATGGTGGCACCCAGGACTTTTGGATGCTTTTACATGTACATAGCATGCATAAAAGATGTAAAAATGCACATATAATCCTATGGAAAGACTTTTGTTGAAATGAATGGTCTTATGACAGAGTATCATTAGGAACAAGACCAAAAATACGTTTTACAAAAAATGCAATTCATTTTTCACTCTCAGGAAAGGACTTTGTAGCAAGTTTTTGATAGCAGGGCTTGTCATTGCAGCAGTATATCAGGAAAGAAAATTTAGTAACTGTGCAGGTGTAAAACAACAATGAATCAAAAAAAGCAGCTGGCAATCACACAACAGAACATTTGTGTAAAAATATAAAAACAACAAAAGATTGCCACGCTAGTATCTAAAAAAACTGGATCATAAATGCAAAAAAGTGTCCATATGTGTCCAAACACTCCTCGTGATTCCTGGAATGAAGGATAACAGAGACACCCAAAGTGTACCTTCCACCGTGAAGTATAAAATGTGTGCCCTTACCGGATAGATAGACTCAACGTTATAGGAGCCTAGCAAAGCAGGTATTCACACAGCTGATTAAGGATCCATCCATGGAAAGCAGACGAATATGGCATTGAAATCAGCCTTGCTGGTTTTTCCTTTTTCTCTCATGCAAATTATATAAAAGAAGAGAGAGATGGCCACATAGTGTAAAACCATGGTATTTATTGAATGGGTTCACAAGTCCAACAAGAGTAAAAAATGTCCTGGGTTAAAAGATTCTGCAGATCACAAACTGGCGTGGTAAGTTGAGCATAGACTCCCCCCTACTAGTTTCATCATAATTGACATCATCGGGGGGGGCACCTAGCTATAATGAAACTAGTAGGGTGGAGTCTGTGCTCAACTTACCGCGCCAGTGGCAAGCAATCGTAAAGCTGAACAAAGTTGATAATATGATTGTAAACATAATGGTGAATCTATTGACTACTCTCATGACAAATGAAACTTCAGACACAATGCTCAACTGATTTTAAAGTTATGTACATGATAACAAGTATAGTGAAAAGCCAGTAAGCTAACTTGCTGCTCTTTATTACACTTATTCTGAGAAGAACTCCATCTAAGGAGCTGCAGCTCTTAAACCATTTTCACACAGGGTGGATTACATTGCGATCAGCAGGGGATCTGTGAGCTGATCCTCTGCTGATCGGAGCAAAGTGTGCAAATGACACAGCCATGTTCGCTCAGTACTTGCATAGCAGACACGGAAAGACGCTGCTCTGCTCTATGGGCTGCCGGAAGTAAATGTACTCTGCTGCCTGCTTACACTCAACTACCTCCGATCTGCTCCATCTAAATGGAAGAGGACGGAGCCCTCTCCTTTTTTCTGGCGAGCCTGATTGGACCCAGACGTAGCTGGGTATAAATGGACACAAGTCCGTTTATACCCTCCTGTCCATAGGGATAAATGGATCTTACGATCAGGTCTGCTTGAAAAACTGACAGGCCAGGCTGATCCGGAACACCTATCTGAAAAGGGCCTAATAGCAGTTTGATTTTGTTTCTGAAAAATGTTTTTTCTTCATACAAGCTAATCTTCAGTCATTGCAAACATTGGAAAAACAGTAGAGGAAGATTTACTAAAACTGGAGCACACAGAACTTGGTGCAGCTGTGCATAGTATCCAATCAGGTTCTAACTTACGTTTGTTCAATTAAGCTTCAGCAACAAATCCTAGAAGGATGGGTTACTATGCACAGCTGTACCAGATTCTGGGTGCTCCAGCTTTAACCCCCCCCCCCCCCCTACACTTCCCAGTAACACACTTAAGCCCCATACACACGATCATTCTGAACGTGGTGACGTTTGTTGCCTACGACGGGACTACGTAGAGGCTAGTAGCCAATAGCTTTGGTCTTGTAATGTGATCTGAGCATGCGTGGCACTTTGTCCGGTCGGACAAGCGTACACACGATCGGATTTGGTGTGATCGGACCGGGTTGACGGGAAATCTTTCCAGCAGGAGATAAGACTTTGTCCGACGGACAAACCGACGAACACTGTCCGATGGTGCATACACACGGTCTGATTTTTCAACAACCTTGTCCGATCGGACCAAATTGATGAAAAAGTCAGACCGTGTGTATGGGGCTTAAGAGTTTTATGTGACAACACTTTTGCATCTGCCTAATTAGAAAAAAAGGGATCTGCCAAAATGGCTCACTGAATCATTCACTGCCAATGGCCAATGTCCTGCTTATGCCATGGAACAATATTACAATTCCTAAACATTGCAGATTTTAATTACTAAAGAAAATACATACCTATCAAGGCATTTAGCATTTCCAAGTAAAGCAAAGAAGTGATAAAGAACTTATTAAAATCTGCAGAGTTTGCCAAGGAAACAGATCAGGCAACCAATTAGAGGTGTTTTTGTCACATGCCACTTTAGCTGGTGTGGTAAAAGCTAGCCATGTATATTTTTTACTTCATAGTACATGGTTGCTTGCTAATAGCTTTTTTCTAAATATCCCAAATTGCTCGATTTACTCTTTACACATTTAACATTATCACTTTCAAAATCAGTATAAACTGTGTATTTTAGGATGTGGTATTTCAAGAGGAGAAACATCATTTTAGAAGAAATACCCTTTTCTCTAATAGAGGTACAATCATTGGATTGCAGGGGAAAATTCAGTTGTTATACTTTAGCACTTCATACTGTCAATCCATAGGATTATTCCTGGAAGAAAGTCTATTTAGGAAGTAATTTTGCAAAAATATTGATCCACACTTAACACCTTACCATTTATGGAATAAAACCATCTTTGTTATAAATTGTAACACTTGGTCATTGGTTTATGGCAAGAATGTTTAAAAATTCTGTACTTCATTAAAGTATATCCAAAGACAAACCTTTTTTTGTTTTGGATAGAGTAATAAATGTTTGAAACCTTGGTGTGGTAGTTTTAGCTGCATGTGTTTTATTGGGGCGAATTCCTTTTCCTTCCCATCATAAAGACACAACAGGTAGTAAGAGGAAATATCCTTTTAGGCAATTTTCTCTGAATCAAGTGTCTCCAATGGATTCCTCTCTTTTCTGGGGACAACTAAAAATACGGGCACTTTTAGAATTTTTACTCCCAGTGACAAAGTTAAAAAGGGCACAAAGAGAGTGTGAACCTCCCTACTGAGGACACCGACAGCAATAAAAAAAATTAACCTTACCCACTTTTTCCCAAAAAAAACCAACAAAAAAAACCTTTGACATTAGATTAAAGTAAAAAATGATTGCCTTCATACTAGCATTCAAGCATTGCAGTCTTTATGGACTCTTTTCATGACCACATTACTAACAATTTGACAGGTAGGGAGAGGGAAGCTTTTAACTCCCTAAAAGGGAAAAGTGGTCTGTTTTTAAAGCCAGACAATAAGGGGGGGGGGGGGGGGGTCATTGGTGGAGGATGCTGATATGTACAGTAAGAGTGTGAGATTCTTAGGCAACTTTCTGACATGGCTGCATACAAAAAGTTACCTAATAATCCTACATTGGATATTAAGATTAAAGTTAAGATGTGTATATAGAAAGCCATATGTGGAGGGGTAATAACTAAGGATTTTTCAGAATTTTTACAAATGTACCATCCTAGGATCCTGATCCTATATATATTGCCTAAGATTCACAAGGATCCAGAGATACCTCAGGGTCATCCAATCATGCCTGGAAGAGGTTTGGTATATGCACCAATGGAAATATACCTTGATAAGCTGTTGGCACCACTTGTACAAAAGGCCAGGGCATACATTAAAGATACCAGTGATTTTCAAGAACTCTCTTGCGGAATTTGTACATACAGTATTACTCATATTAACTCTCTGTACTATATTGATACAGTTATATTGAAACAGACATGTCACTCTGTACCATGCTACTGTAAAATTGACAATTATTTTCTCTTATTTCTTCCTGTTTCTGACTTTATTTGTTGAAAAACACTGCAACAAAAAATTGGTTGTTAAAAAAAAATATCAGTGATTTTTCTGAAAAGATAAGAAATTAAAGGAAGACATTTTTATACCTCAACTCACCAGCATGTTGAAAATATTCAGATGAACAACTATCATGGTTTGGTAAACAGTTTGGTATGATTTTAGCAAACAATTACTATGTCTTTCAGGATTCCTATTATTTACAGTGCAGCGGACTAGCTATGGGTTCCAATGTCACCCCGTCTTTCGCAGAAGTGTTCATGAACGATTTTGAGTCCTGGTTTGTGTATACCAGTGGGGCATTTGCCAGACATGGAGTCATCTGGTGGGGTTTCATTGATGACATGTTTAGGTTGTGGCAGGGCAGCACTGGTACCCTGGAAAAATGTAATGATGAATTGAATGGTGGATTTTCGAAAAATGTTTTTTTTGGACATAATGGTATATAAGAAGGAAGGGTTATTACACACTGATCAGTACACTAAACCCACAAACAGAAATCCATTGCTGCATTACAGTAGTTTCCATCCACCACACACTTTCAGATTGATAGAAGTCAGATGCTATAGGTTCAACGCATAGTCAGCGAAGGACACATAAGGGGAAAACACAAAGGGAACAAAAGTTGATGGAGATGTCAAATACATTTTTGCCAAGGTCTCTAGTGTCAAAATGATTGAGAGCACTAAAATGATCAGCAAGGATAAGGCTATACAAAAGCGAATTAAGAAAAGATTCATTCCGTATAGCGCACAATATCACCCTCAGAGAAAACCAATGTTTGATATTATCAAGAAAATAAAGAAATACTGGCATTTAATGTCAGATGCCTGTCCTGATATCTTGAAGTTTTAACAGAGCCTATGCATGCGTGCTATTAGGTGGAACCACAATCTGAGGGATATGTTTTTTGGATCAGAATATCATTCAACACCAAGGGTACAAAAATATACATTCTTGAATACTAAAAGGGTATAATTGTTCCAATGTTGCATCCAATGTTCATTGATGATGAAGGGCAATGCATTCATTCATCCCAGTTCGCATAAACAATACAGTATTAAACAACATTTCACAAGCCATTCTTCCTTTGTGGTGTATGTTTTGCTTTGTCCATGTGAACTAATTTATGTGGGTGAAGCCACACAAAAGAATAAAGATTGCATTGCCCAGCATCCTTCATTGTTTAGATTACAAGTATTAGTAGTATTTTAGTATTTTTGATTACTTGTGAACAGGAGGAAGGGCATTGTTGCCCAAAACCATTGTTCTTAGTTTTGTATAACATGGAATTTTGGATAAAAAGATGCAGGATAAATAGAGTTATGCACTAAAAATACTCCACGTTTCAAAAGGACTCTAATTTTTAATTTCAAAAATCCACATTGAACTGTATATATTTCATAGAGACAAGGAAGATTCCATAGACAGTATTTAACCCCTCAGATTAGGCAGCATTTTGAAAAGGACACACAACTGTCATTTGATGTCTTGAACCTGCGTGCGCCTAACTGTTGTTATGGTTTCTATGGTTGAAAGCCACTGAACCAGATAAGAACACATGGCATGCAGTGTTTTATCAAAAAACAAAGAACAATAGTGTATATACAGTATTTATTTCACAAAAATAAGGAAAATTTACAGACCGTTGCATTTTTGAACAGGAGAGATACCAGTCAGCTTTTACTCCAAAAATTAACATTAGAGTGTATTTATTTTACATAAAAAGTGAGATAAATATTGAACAGACTCCATACACAATATTTAAGGACCTATAGTAGGCTGCATTTTGAACTGGAGAGACAATAATAAATAGCATTGAAGTGCATTTATTTCACAGAAAAAGAACAAAATACTGTAGTGAATATGAGCATAGTATTAAAGTACTTGCACTAGGCCACATTTTTAACAGGAGAGAAAATAGCCAGCTTTTAATAAGGCACCAAAATATTATAGTGACTACATGCACAATATTTAAGTATGTTCACTAGGATTTTTTTTTAAATTTATTTTGCTATATTTTTACGGTATTTATTTTGCTATATTTTTATGGTATTAAATTAGGCAGGGAGCGGGACTGCTAGATTTCAAAATGTTCTTCTAACATTTTTGTGTGTAAAAACAATACTGAAACACATTTGTTTCAGTAACTAAGTGACACTGTGACATTGCTTACGGTAGCATTTGTTATCTGTTTCTCTTTTTGCTTAAATTTAAGAAAAACAAAAAACAAAAAAAAAAACTAAACAAATAGTGGTAGAAGGTGGTAGATGAGGTGTTTGAGGCAACATGGGTTTAGAGCATGGACTAGCAGAGCAATATGCAGAGATACGATGAGGAGAAAGTTGTACAGCAGCACTAAGCTGGGAAAGGGAACAGGGTGCAGAAGGCAATGGTAGCAGCTGCATCATGCTGTCATCTGGCAGCAGATGTATGCAGGAACAGATGCAACACACTGCTAGGTCTCTTTACAGGGCTCCTCTCATGCTTTTCTGCTATCTCTTTTCTTCAAACAAAACATTACCATGTTAAATTAATTAATAAATATATAGACGGATAAAGAAATACTTTACAAAAAATAAAGCAAAAGAAATAAATTGAAAAACTCTGAAATGTAAAACTTTAAAAATTGGATTTCTTTTTTTTTAAGTGTCCATCGAAGGCCTTATGTCTGACCTTTCAATCTTGTCGGTGATGCAGTCTTAATGGCCCAGCTAATTGATATATTATACCCATATATAATCAAGGACTGATACTCAAATTTTTTTTTTTGTTACCAGGACAGCTATTTATGCTTTGTCATGTCGTGAAAATGGGTGCCACATGTTACTTTTTAACTTGCAACTGCTAATTTATGGTTTTCATGACAGATGTCTACTGAGAAGTCCATTTATACTTTTAGATTGTTATTCTTTTTTACAACTACTAAAAAAACAACCTTTTTGCACATTGACATTGTTGAAATAGGATTTTTTTTTTTGGGACCAGATCAATGTACTGCTAATGCCATTTGCTAAACTGACACCAGTTGAGGCACACACCACAAGAGAGAGATGCCAACATGCAGTGCCACTGTTGCAATTCCCCGAAATGACCCTTAATGATTCTGAAACTGCATGCACAGTATTAAGGGATGCCACTAAGCTTTAAATTGAAAGATTTGCATCTTACATTCCATGTACCCTCAAAGCTGTATATAATGGCCTCTCCCCACATCTGTACACATTTGCCCCTTTTTTTAAATAACAACATTTCCCTTATATATATTGTGGGCTTTTTGTAGCATTTTGTAGCATTGTAGCATTTGGCTCCTGAAATTGCCCTCAAAACGCCTGCAAGAAAACATCAGAAGTTTTCCCCCCATTCAAAGGAATTCAATGTATCTTCTGAATCCCAAACATTTCAACCTGTTCAGCCAAGACATGTTGGCTTTCTTTTTGACTGTTGTTCACATGCAATAATAAAACAATGTTTTAGCTGACTTCCATGGCACCAGCCTTTCTCCTTTTCTTGCATGGACTAAATGGAGGTTTACAGAGACTTCATAGGCTGAGTGCTGTGTTCTTGAGGCTCAGCAGGCATTGCACAGGAGGTAAAAAACAAGCACCAAGTTCCTAAAGCGCTCAACCTGAAAGTAAATAGGGGGGGAATAAAATTGACTCCCAGTGCAGCGGCCAACCACTGGAAAATGGAAAACAGGATATACAAAAATGAAGGCTCTATGGGAAAAAAGTCAAAAAACATGTCCATATATGTATTCGTATATAAAGATATGTACACCTTGGATTCAATTAAAAAACACTTTATTACACTTAAGTTAGAGCCCAACAATGTGAAAAAAATGAAAAGTATGCACTGGAAAAAGTAAAATGTAAAAAAAAAGTTTAAACATGCCTGTCACAGGACCCATGGGTGTGCAGATGGAGAAGTGAAGAAAACTCCTGCCGGCCACAGCGGTGGTCGGAGCTCACCTCTGTAGTCCCCAAACACTGCTTCTAGCTCAGATGGTGTGTGGACATCGATCAATGCGATAGAGCCGAGCCAAGAGAGACAGGAATTTCAGAAGGAACTCCTGCACAGGAGGTAGTAGCTCGGATGGCTGCTGCACATAGTGAGGCTTTTACCTTCATGCATAGAATGTTGTGCCTTTACAACCACTTTAACAAAGCATGTGCTGTACTTACAATGCAGTAGTCAAGAGTAAGAAATGTAAAACACAGTGAGGGGAATTTATCAAAACTGGTACAGTCAGAATCTGGAACAGCTGTTCATGGCAACCAATTAGCTTCTATCTTCAGCTTGTTCAGCTTTAAAAATTAAAGCTATGAGCTGATTGGTTGCCATGCACAGCTGTTCCAAATTCTGTCTGCTCTAGTTTTGATAAACTCCCCTGAGGACTAAGCAGACAGGTCCAGTATGCTGAGCCACCTTTTGCTTCTGCATCCACCAGAGAGCTTCACCTATAGAAGTGGGCGCACGGATCTGAATGCAGACACTGTGCATTTGGATACATCCATGCAGCTGCTGCGTCCCAATTGACTTCAACTGGACTGCCTGCACAGGGATGCACAGAACACCATGCATCCCCATGCAGTACACAGCCATCACACTGGGCATAGATGCATATGCTCCATGTAAATGATGCCTAATTGTCATGTGGGCCAGATAGCAGGAAAGAGGAGATGTTGGGTAATTAAAAGAGAAGTATAGGAATTTTATTTATGAATCATACTTACCTAGGTAGATGCTGCATCTGTCCCCCATTGGCTCTAAGGCTGAGAACTGAGTAATGCAACAGCCGATCACTTACTCAGTTCTCAGATCTCCCTGAGCAGTGAGCTGGTGGCTGTCAATCTCTAGCTCTGCTCTGCCCCCCCCCCTGGTGCTCACTGAAACACTGGGCTGTGGAGGGGACAGGAGTGGCTGGCTCAGGCATTCAGTGGTTCACTGAGAGGGTGAGCTTGGTGCTGGCCCAGGCATGTGAGCAGATCCCAACCATATGGTTGTGATATTTCCCCAGCCTGGACCAATTCTGTGACATCAGCTGAGAGCAGGCTTAAGCCTGCTGTCAGCTGAAAATGGGTCACAGGAGTGCAAAACAATCTGCACTGATGTGATCAACAGGAGAAGTACAACCAAACAGGCTTTGGCTTCTACTTTATTAAATCTATCACACGATCTGTTTCTCTGCTCCTGTTTGGCATTACTTGCGACAATTGATAAATGTCCCCATTTATGTTGTGTGCTCTTCCTCTCTTTAAATCCAGGCTCTCTCTCCCTGAACCTGGAAGGTCCCTCAGGCACCCTCTTTACTAGTCCAGAGGGCCTCCACAATCCCCCTCTCATAGTCCAGGGCCTCCAGACACCTGCTGCCCTAGTCCAGGGTCTCCATACACCCCTTCTCCTAATACAGGACCTCCAGCCACCCCCTCACCTAGTCCAGTGTCTCCCTTGTCCCCCACTTATCCCAGGGCCTTTGCCACACCAACCACCATTTCCAAGTCAATGGCCTCCTCTGCACCCACCCCCCTAGTCCAGGGCCTCCTCTGTACTCCTCTGCTAGTCCAAGGCCTCCCTTACAGCCCATCCCAAAATGAGAGCCTCGTCTGCACCCTTCTCTCTGAATCTCAGGGTCCTTTATCAACCCCACTTTTCAAGTCCAGGGCCTCCTCTACATCCCCCAGTCCAGGGCCTCCATTGTACTCCCCTCCTAGTCCAGGTCCTCCTCTGTATCCTCTAGTCAAGGGCCTCCTCTGCACCCCCAGTCAAGGGCCTCCTGTTCACTCTCCTCCTAGTCCAGGGCCTCCTCTGCACCCCCCACTCCAGAATCTCCTCTGCAACCCCCCACTCCAGCACCTCCTCTGCACCCCCCAGTCCAGGGATTTCTCTGCACCCCCCAGTCCAGGGCCTCCTCTGCATCCCCCAAGTCCAGGCTCTCCTCTGTGCCCCCCAGGTCAGGGCCTCCTCTTCACCTCCCAGCCCACCAAGACCTCCTGTGCATCCCCCAAGTCCAGGGCCTCCTCTGCACCCCCCAGCCCAGGGCCTCCTCTGCACCTTCCAGCCCAGGGCCCCCACTGCACTCTCCAGCCCAAGGCCTCCTCCACAACCCCCATCAACTCAGGGCCTCCACTGCAAACTCCAGTTCAGGGCCTCTTCTAACCCCCTAGTCCAGGGCCTCCTCTGCAGCTCCCCCCAGCCCAGGGCCTTCACTGCACCCACAGCCTCCTCTGCACCTCCCCAGGCCAGAGCCTCCTCCACACCCCCCAGTCTATGGCCTCCTCTGCACCCCCCCCCCCCCAGTCCAGGGGCTTTTTTGAAGCCTCTCCCTCTCTGGGATGCTTCACACAGAAAATACATAGGCTGTTTGAGCACTAGGCAGGACTAGGAGGGAGACCTGCATGTCCATTACTCTTGATTGGCACCCTTAGAGCAGCGGTTCCCAGTGCGGATGGGGGCAGCACCCCTGGTGGCACAATCCTAGATGCATCACCCAGGGCAGGAGCCCCCCCTGCCCCCCCTAGTTTCGGCCCTGCATGGCACTACCTGCCTGGAGTTTGCAAGTTCTCCCTGTGCCTGCATGAGTTTCCTCTGGGTACTCTAGTTATCTCCCTTATTCCGAAGACATACTGGTATGTTAGCTGTCTCCTGTACAAATTGGCCCTAGTATGTGTGTGAATATGTGTTAGGGACCTTAGATTGTAAGCTCCGAGAGGGAGTGATGTGTGATGTGAATGTATAATTTAATAATACAATGCAATGTAAAGCACTGTGTAAAACTGTCTATACTATATTAATACCTGTAATAAATGATAAATAAATGCTTTCTGATTATTAAAACCATTGTCACTGGGACAGAACGTGAAGGGCAATTTTAAAAATGAGTTGCATGCAGTAGTAGAAACCCACTCTATAAAAAACAAAAAAACATAAAAATACAAAAAAAAAAACTGTAAATATGTAGAACGTATTTGAGGACTTTCATTTATGACTCTTATTTATTTGTTAATTGCTCACTAACAAACATGGGGTCTTAGTCTGGAATACCTCTTTCTTTAACCACTGTTCAAATAATTGAGTATTTTGATTTTAATCGTTTAAGTGGGGCTATGTATAAGTGGTAGTATTGTAATTTGTTTGTGCACTATTTCAATCACCTATGTTCATGCAAATGAAAATAATTATTATCAGAGCATACGCAAACCTCCTTTCCCCCAAAGCTGGTAAACTTTAAAGTGACCTGTTTTTACTGATTTTCCTATCACAAATTATCAGCTTTAAAGAGTAAATCCAGTCTGTTTAGTGATGCAGAAGATTGCTTCTTAAATAATTAGAAATGTAATTGTAATTTTTCTACAACGGGTTGCACATTCTCCACTCTACTGAGACCTTAAATAGGGATTCTGGAGAAAAACAACATAGATTAGTCATTTTTAGGAAATCGCTAATGCATTGATCCATAAAGATTAGAAATTAACAGATGTTGTGTTACCATAGTCACAGACATTCATTTGACATGAAATGACTGACTTGGTTCAACCTAGTTTAAATGGAAGCTGAATTAAAGTTACTCTCGATAGTTGGGTGAGCACAGAAGGAAGACAGATGTGGCTGTGCAGTGAGCTTTAAGTTATATTGCTGTGCTACATGGTGGTGGTTTTCAAAACAGGAGAATAAAAAGAGTTGCAATGGTCAAGTTATATATTGTTGTTTCTCTCGATGTATGTATAAATTAATGATTCATTGCTATAAATAAAAATATTAATATTTATAAATAGTAAATTAAACTGAAAGAAGAACTAACCAAATTAATACCTTAACAACCTTAATAACTAATAAATATGAGAAAACAATACAGATCTGGTGTGGGAGGAAATATGCGTATGCGGTGATAGCAGTGACATTAAAAAAAATATTAGACTTGGCTTTAAAATCTCTGTCTATGACAAAGCCTTTCTATCAGGTATATAAACCATTACAAAAATAAACATACACATACAGTATGTATGGCTGGAGTCAGTGTTGAGCTGGAGTATTGGCACAAGAGGTGCTTTCCTTCGCATACTGTGGCACAAGAGGTGCTTTCCTTTGCATACTGCAGTTGGAGGGTGAGTGATGGTCCAGAATCAAACATTGCATGCAGCTCCACAGTAGTAGTGCTACTAGAGACTACAGGCAATCTGTCCAGTTTTAAACTGCACAGTCTTTTTTTCTAAATTGCATAGCAAACGAGGCTACATTCCAACAGGCCTGCTTTCCTGGTGTAATCTGTGGTGCCCAGCACTCAGTTTTATAGCCATCTCCTGTGCTGTGCATCAGGAGCGCTGACAGTGTCTGGTGTGTGAATAAAGCCTGCAAATAATAGTTTTACAGTTCATTCATAAATACCCCATACACCATGCATGGTTTGCCTCCTTCTTAGCTAATCGCCCACAGACAGTGAAACTAGGAGCCTTCACCTCTGAAACGCGGGAAATTTTGTATGGAGTCCCGCAAGGATCACCCCTGTCACCCTTGCTCTTCAACATTTACATCCGCCCTCTCCTCAAAATCATCAGGAAAACAGACCTATGCTACCACTCATATGCAGATGATACTCAACTCTACTTTCGAATCACCGGACAAAATGATCAATACCAAGAACTAAAAAAATGCCTAACATTGATAGAGGACTGGATGACCATGAGCTCCCTCAAACTCAGTGGATCGAAAACAGAGCTTCTTCTCCTCAATGCAAACAGAAATATTAAAACAAAAACCCCTTGGACACCACCCACCATCCTTGGACAGACCATCTCCCCTAGCACCAAAGCCAAAAGTCTCGGAGTCATCTTCGACTCAGAGATGTCAATGGATTCTCAAATAGGATCAGTAGTCAGCGGCTCACACCATCTTCTCCGTCTGCTAAGTAGACTCATCCCCTTCATTCAAGAAAAAGAGAAAGCAGTAGTAGTTGAAACAATCATCAATTCCCGGCTCGACTATGCTAACTCCCTCTACTACCCAAATACCAGATTGCACGCCTACAAGTCGTCCAAAACACGGCAGCAAGACTAGTCACTGGAAATAAAACCCTGGGAGTCCATCTCCCCAGCCCTAAGGACCCTTCATTGGCTAAACGTTAAGGATCGGATCACTTTCAAGACCCTCTGCCTCACCCACAAATGCACACAAGGAAATGCTCCTCAGTACCTATGTGAGAAAATAAATCACTACACACCCATCTTTGATCAACTAGCCAAAACTCCTCCTCATCCCTAAATCCCGCTACAAATCCAAGGGAGAGCGAAGATTCGCAGTCCAAGGACCTCGGCTATGGAACACTCTACCCACTGACATCCGCATGGAAGTAAACCATCGGGCCTTCAGGAAAAAACTCAAGACCCACCTCTTCTAACAAGCAGGAAGCACAGGATGGATCAAGCGCCTCAAGGCGATTCAGTTCGCAGTTGCAGCGCTATACAAGTCTTTCATTCATTCAAATAATGTTACAATGAACTTTGAGTAGTGCTTATGTTCAAATCGAATACTTATCGTTTGATATGCACATCCATGCCCTCGTAGGGGTTGCTGAATGTTGTGGTTCACCTATCACCCTGCCCAGCCTGGCATCCAAATCTCAGTCTTTCAAAGACACAGACCAGTCCATAGCTTTTTTTTGTTTTGTTTTTATTTGAGGGGATTCAAGTTGGATAGGGATCTCAGAATTATGGGATGCCCAGGACTTTTTGAACAACCAATTGGTAAATTTTAAAACAATCAATTGGTGAATTTTAGAACAATCAATTGGGACAAACTATGTACACTCCCTGTACCTATTGCTACTTCAGTCTCCTCCAGCACTTCACTTGCTGCAGACTGTTCCTCTTCCGGGCTAGCTAGCACCGCATGGTTAAGCTTGACACTGCTTCAGCCAGGCCTCAATGAACTGCCCAGTCCCCTGTGGTGTAGAAAAAGTTCTGGTGCTAGCTATCCTCTATTCAGCTACCACTCCCAGATAGCTTTCTTCAGGCCCTGCCAGCCAGCCTGGCTGCAATGACTTCTGCCCTTTCCACAGCCCTCTCTTCTGGTTCTGCACCAATCTTAACTACAATCTCCCAGTTCTTTCAGGCGTGCCTCCCCAGTCCTCCTGACTTTGCTCACTCACTAGCCCTCCTGGCTCTGACCAGTAATCCTCCCTGGAGACTCTTAGAAGTGTTCTCTCCTGCTGTCCTCTTCTTGCTCTTTCATGTGCCTCTCCTTCCAGGATCTTGTCACTCCTCCTGGATGCACCCGAGCCTCAGCCCAGGGTCACCACCCCCAGACTGGGGAGCTCCCCGTGGGGCCCCGACAGCCTTCACACTTCCTCACTCCAGCTCTTCCACCCGACAACTCCTCCACAGCTGGGCTAACCCCAGGTATTTAAGGAGGCCTGCCCCCTGCCAATCCAAGTTGGGGATTGGTCAAGGCTCCTTAAGATACCCCAGGCAGCCCCACCTCTCTTCCCCTCCTCTCCTTCTAGCACTTTCTAGAAGGAAGAGGGAGGTGACAGTGAAGTCATGTGGCCTGTGAGTCACCAACTGCTACCCAAGCCACTCCCAGCCCAGAATGAAAACAAACAGGCCTGCCTAAATTTACCTACTCTGCCAACAAAATCCTCACTCTAGCACCTAACTAACTAGAGGGGGCTACAATTGCAAGAAACATCTGTAAAAAAAATAAAATAAAATAAGTTCTTATTAGCCATGTCCTACTTATTTTTTTATTGGCCGGTGTGTGAATAAAGCCTGCAAATACTGGTTTTAGAGGTTATTTATAAATACCCTGTAACAATAATGTTACAGTGTACTTTGATTAGGTTCCCCATTGAGAAGGACACATTTGTCGAAACTGGTCTGGGAGGGCACGCTGTGACGCCACCATACGACTGAGAGGAGGACGGGCTCCTATATTTGCCGGCCGGCATTTTTTACATGCACCATAACATTTGAATAAATGTAAGTGCTTCTTACTTTGTTTTAATAAATTGTTTTATCGGATTCACACTATGGGCTCCTTTCTTTCCTCTACTTCCCATATGGACCCCATGTGAATAAGTGTCTCCTTATACCCATGCTATTTGGAGCATCGATTGACGCCCTAAAGTAACAGGAAGAACCGCATCCTTTGGTCGTCCAACTTATTAGCTGAGCCTCCTTACCTCGGCTTCTCGGTAAGCAGCCACTTTATAAGGGTGTCGGGCACTGTGTTCAACACCATCGCCATTTACAAGTCACCGGGTGCCTCTTCTGCTTACTCTAGAACATCAGGATCATCTCCTCCATTGTTATTTCTTTGTCTTCTCCCGTACATTGGGGAATAGTTTGCCTTTGTCCCTATCTCTACGCCTAGGACTTTGTGCTACTAGAGACTGTCAACCCAAGGGGACATTGGTGTTTCTGTGGATAGTACAAGTCTTTATTGTTTAGGACAATATCTTGTATATTATTTCATACTGAGCATATGGCGATTAATGTATGTTTCCTTTTTTTGGCGCAGCTTCCTTTCTTTATATAACTTTGTGTGTGTATCCCACCTTGAGCAGCAGCCTTATTTGTTTTATTATTGATTATTAGGTATAGCGCGGTTTTTATTTATTTTGTATACTTTGATTAGTGCTTATGTGTAAATCAAACACTTATCTTTTGATCTGCACACAATAGTTCCAAGAAACATCTGTAAAAAAAGTTGTTCCTGTTAAATTTTTTATTGAACCTTAGTAAAGCTTACTAAGTTCTTATTAGCTAATTCCTACTCTTTGTTTACAGTTTTTTTCAGTATTTTTTATTTTTTTTTGCATGCGTCATACATACTAGAAGGAGTACAACTGGAGGAATCAATGATGGAGAAGGATCTGGGTGTTTTGGTAGATCATAGATTCAATAATAGTTTGCAAAACCAAGCTGCAGTTTTCTAAAGCAAGTAAAATACTTTCTTGCATTAAAAGAGGTACAGAAGAGAGAGAGAGAGAAAGAGACATTGAGGAATTGGAGAAAGTGTAAAGAAGGACAACCAAACTGATAAGAAGCATGAAGGTACTCAGCTATGAGACAAGATTAGCTGAACTAAATTTATTCTTGAGTCGATTAAAGGGGGGAGGGGGGTATGATCACCATATATTGTATAAATACATAAGTGGTCCATATAGTGAACTTGGTGTAGCGTTTATTCACTTTAAGGTATTCACAAAGGACAAGGGGGCACTCTCTATGTCTGGAGTAAAAGAGATTTAACCTCCAAAAATGGAAAAGGGTGGTTGGTTGAACTAGATGGTCTTGTTTATTTTTTCCACCAGGCTAACTTTGTAACAATGTATGCATAGTTACTGTGAAGCTTCTTCACATTAAAAGCTGTGAAAATGTGGCATAGAGCTCAAAAGCTGGTTATGGCCAGCTCAGTAGATTGTTTTAATAATGTCTTAAAGTGGTTGTAAACCCTTACAAACCACTTTGACCTACAGGTAAGCCTAGATTTAGGCTTACCTGTAGGTCCAATAAATATCTCCTAAACCTACATGGTTTAGGAGATATTTATAAAAAAAACAGGCATCGCTGTCTACGGCGCATGCTGAGATCACGGCGATATGCCGCTTTCGTGCGCATGCGTGGGAGTGACGTCATCGCCGCTTCAGCGAATGACAGCGCTGGAGCAGCGAGACCCGGAAGTCACTCCGGGAATGACGATGGCGGAGGAGGTCATGGATGAGGGTCGCTTTGGGGGCTTCGTTCTCAGGTAAGTTATTCATAATGAGCTAGTATGCTATGCATACTAGCTCATTATGCCTTTGCCTTGCAGGTTCCGTTTTTTTTTTTTTTTGGAGGAGGAGGCTTTACTTCCTCTTTAAATTCTCAAGATATAACTGTATACTTATAGGTATAAGCACCAGGGGTAATTGACTGAGGGGATATCCGATTGCCTCCTGGGGAATCAGGAAGGATTTTTCCCCCCACTGGAGAAAATTGGATCATGCTATATTGTTTTTGCCTTCCTCTTGATCAACTGGGTATAGGATTATGTATATGGATGTTTTCTGTGTGTGTGTGTGATGGTGGTTGGTTGAACTAGATGGACTTGTTTCTTTTTTTCAACCAGGCTAACTTTGTAACTATGTCTGCAACTATGTATTTGCCTTTTTTTTTTGTTTGTTTGTTAACTGAAGCCTCATATTAAAAAAAAAAAAATTACATAAAATATATACAGGTTGCATTTCATTTGTAAATAACTTCACCATGCTTTGTACCAAGGTTTCCAACCTGTCCAATCAGTATTTCCCTGAATCAGTCTCATAATTCCTCAATTGGATCGGGGTGTTTGAAGCATGTTTTAATTCACCTCACTGCACTTTAGTAAATCATCCACTTCTAATATTTTCTTATATCATTGTAAGAAGTGTGGTGTTAAGTGTGGGTTTTAAAGTGGTTGAAAACCTCAGGCATGAAAATGAACAAAGCATATCCTTCTATAGTGTGTACTTTCATCTGCTATCAGCATGAATCACTTCTGACAAGTTTCCCCGACACCAAGAGAAAGAAGGTGACAGGGGAGGGAGCTCCAGCTGATTTACAGTCTCAGCTCTATTCCTGAGTGCTGTGTGAAGGTGGTGTGTCACTTCCCTTCAATCACTTGTCAGAGCTTTCCTCACTGAGCTCTGCAGAGTGTAACTTGAGCTTTCCGACGCCTCTTTTCTCCGACGCCTCTTTTCTGACAGTTCAGACAAGCTTTACAAATGCTGGACTTTAAGCAGATGCAAAGAAAAGAACACTGCAGATAAACAGGTGCAACTTATAAAGGATGATTTGTTTAATCTCTGTATATCAGCTGAGGCCAGTCATTTCTCTGGGTATATGTGAGGGTTTACAATATGCAAGGCTTTCATTTTATCCTACAACTGGAGGTTAGTTGGCACCTCACCAAATTGGTCCTATAGTGCTTATGTGCGTGTGCTTGTAGGAGTGCAAGATAGACATTAGATTGCAAGCTCCTTTGGGTCAGAGATCAATGTAGCAGCCAACTATGTAAAGGGCTGTGTGATTTATCCACACAAACTAAAAAAGGGAAATAGATATAGTATAGCTTCTTACTAAATCTTACATCTGTGAGAGATGGAGTAAATTTTGTTCTACCATATCAGAATATAATGTGCTACACACACCTTTTTTTATTCTATGTGCAATTAAAAGCAATGAGATCTATAGAACACAGAATGACTTGTGAACATAAAAAAAAAAATACACTTCGTATAACTTTTTATTTTGACTGGTTTCCCATTGATAGCTTGTGAAAGATCCAGTATCTATGAAGTGAAAGAAACTGCAGTACGCATAGGAGCCTCATGTATTCTACTGGGTGTATAGACCATGTAAATACTCTACCTATTAAATATTAACCAAACACCTTCATACGCTGGATTTCTACCTAAAGCTTTCAGTTGCATACATAAGGCAGAAACCAGTACTGAACAGTTCATAAATTTATGTTTGAGCGCCTGTTAAATAAAACCAACCATCCAGGAGCTGACATTTTGCCATATTTAAAATTGTTGATTTTCCTAGCTATGAAACTGCTGATTTATTTATGCTAGCAAATATATAAAATCTACTAGCACAAAAATCACACATTTCAGAATTTGTAGACTGATATTCATAAAGGAGAAAAAAAATGTTTAACAGAACATCCACGTCTGTGCTCACTGTAGATTTTCTTTTTTTCTTCCTGCACTGCCAAGTTGAAAAAAAATATTACATTTCTGATGGTGTTCATTACTCGTCACTCCTGTTAAAGTTTTAAAATATGCCTTTCACTGCACAAACATGACAAATACTTTTATTCTGCATCAAGTAATAGATCGTTAACTATCTGAATACAGACTATGTTCGTTTACTGTTCGTTGTGGAAGATTGGCAATAATTTCATCAGTGTTTATTATTTCTTGATTTTAATGTATTGGCATCAGTGATTCTCCTGTGCTAGCATATTGATATATTAAGCAGACAGCATTTTACAAATGTTTTCCTATAGGAAAATTATTTATTAGATGTTTATTGACTATAGTTGTAGACAGTTGCTTTAATGGCTCATAATCACAAGTGAAAAAAGTGATGTGAAGTGGAAAGTTTATTGCCAATTCCCAATGAATCATTCAGAAGATTATTGCTAAGTGCCTGGTAGCCAGTTACAAAGCTTCCTAAAAAAAAAAAAACTCTTTACTTTTCACACTTTTTTACTCTTCTGCTGTTCCACTAAACACTGTGAGAGTCATACTGAGTGGTTAATACTGAGTGGTTTCGGCGGAAAAGGAACGGACTTGGACAATTTTGTTTCACGCGAACTGGGCGGGATGGTCTCTTGCTATGAGCTGGAAAAGCCGGCCGTATTGCCCCGGAAAAGGCCAGCGGATAATTTTAAAACAAAACTTAAAACCTAGTCCGCCGGACTTTTTGGAAAAAAAGTCAGTCGAAGGCCCACACACAAGGGGAGTGTCCGCCGGACTCGAGTCCAGCGGATAATCCCGCAGGATAGTCCCTTCGTGTGTACGGGGCATGAGTGGTTAATAGGTATGGACAATTTTGTTATAACTGGGCCATGGTCTCTTATGCTGGAAAAGCCAGCCCTTAAATAATTTCTAATTCTAAACAAAAATGTAATATAAATAGCAGCTTACGGGTCCTTATATGGGGTGGTTGCACTGTTTTTTTTCAGGCTTTATTTTTCTTTTCACCTGGTAATCCTGCCTGTAACACACTTCTTATACTAGGGTGGCAATCAGTGGCAGCCAGTCCATAAGGGGCGCAGGGGCGCCATCTCCCTAGTTTGCATGCAGGGTGCTTGGAATAATGCCTTTCTATGAAGTTTGCCTGAGCCTCTAATTGGCTTGAAAAAGGTTGTGCTCGGTGCTCAGTGAACCCTCCCACTTGTGATACTAGCTAATCAATATTTGCTATCAATTTCTGGCTTCTCCTCCCGGCCAATCAGGGCAGAAGGTGGATCTAAAGAAGACCAGTTTGTCCGGGAGGAGAAGCTGGGGAGGCTGCGGAGCCATGACCGCTGGAGGGGTGAGTGCGGAAGTGGGGGGTGGTTTGTTTTCTGCCCCCCCCAAAAAAGCACCAGCTGCCAGTGACTCACTCACCATATTATATCTATGGGGAGCAGTACTGTTACATATAGACAGGACTACAGAATGCCTTCCCTTCTATTTCTCTCTTTAATCCACAAAGAACACTGGGAACAATTCTAACTGATAATAGTCAACAGAGGCAGAGAACACAGGAAATTATCAGCTCACAAGTAAGGATGAGCCCGGTGTTCGATTCGAACCCATGTTCGAATCGAGCACCGGGTGTTCGCTCGCTCGGCGAGCCCAGAACTATTGGGACCGCTCGCATCAAATTCGTGTGATGCGAGCGGCCCCGCAATGCATTGCGGCCCGCGCAGTGCAATGCTGGCTGATGATTGGCCAAGCATGCACTGTGACCCCGCATGCTTGGCCAATCACAGCGCCGGCAGCGAGGAGAGCCATAATTGGCTACAGGCAGGATGCCTGTAGCCAATTATAGCTCAGGGGCTTTAATACACGCCCCACGGTATAAGAGGCCGCCGCGGCGGCGGCCTCGCATATTATGTTTCACTCACAGTGTCAGCGTGTCAGTGTGCTGCTGACTGCTGACAACAATATGTTCTTTATTTCTGGGGATATGTGTGTGCATGCTGTTAGAACAGCATTGCAGTATCACATCTGGGGGGTGTCTATAGGTAGCCTGTGAAGGAGGGCAGGTTTCCTGTGCTTAGAACTTTCCCTGCAAAAAAGTGTCATTTTTGCAGGAAGAAAGCTATTTAAATCACTCGCGGCTAATGAATTGATGGCTCCTGTAACACAGAGAGCTGTCATTCATTAATAAAAAACAAAAAAAAAAGCGTAGGGGTCCCCCCAAATTCAATAACCAGGCCCTTCAGGTCTGGGATGGATATTAAGGGGGATCCCAGCCAAAAAAAAAAAAAAAAAAAAATGGCGTAGGGTCCCCCTCAAAATCCATACCAGACCCTTGAGGTCTGGTATGGATTTTAAGGGGAACCCTAGCCAAAAAAAATGGCGTGGGGTCCCCCTCAAAATCCATACCAGACCCTTATCCGAGCACGCAACCTGGCAGGCCGCAGGAAAAGAGGGGGGGACGAGAGCGGCCCCCCTCTCGCCTGAACCGTACCAGGCCACATGCCCTCAACATTGGGAGGATGCTTTGGGGGTCTAAGACCCCTAAAGCACCTTGTCCCCATGTTGATTAGGACAAGGGCCTCTTCCCCACAACCCTGGCCGGTGGTTGTGGGGGTCTGCGGGCGGGGGGCTTATCGGAATCTGGAAGCCCCCTTTAACAAGGGGACCCCCAGATCCCGGCCCCCCCCCTGTGTGAAATGGTAAGGGGGTACAAAAGTACCCCTACCATTTCACCAAAAAAGTGGCAAAAATGGTAAAAAGGACAGGAGACAGTCTTTGACAATTCCTTTATTAAAATCTTCTTTCTTCTTTCTTCATCCTTCGGTTTCTTCATCTTCTCCTTCCTTCATCTTCTTCCATCTTCTTCTTCCATTTTCTTCTTCCTCCGATCCGCTTCTTCTTGCGCTGGTCTTCTCGTCCTTCTCGTCCGGCATCTTCTTCCGTCGGCGTCGGCGTCGGTGTCTCTGTCTCTTCTTGGGCCGCTCCGCGCAATGGGAGGCTCCGCTGTGTGAGGCTCCGCTCCGTCTGACAGGTCTTTTATAATGGAGGGCACCTGGTGACCCCGCCCCCTCTGACGCACAGGGACGTCATGGGGAATTCCATGATGGCTTTCCCCATGATGTCAGAGGGGGGCGGGGTCACCAGGTGCCCTCCGTTTTAAAAGACCTGTCAGATGGAGCGGAGCCTCACACAGCGGGAGCCTCCCATTGCGCGGAGCGGCCCAAGAAGACACCGACACCGACGCCGACGCCGACGGAAGAAGATGCCGGACGAGAAGGACGAGAAGACCAGCGCAAGAAGAAGCGGATCGGAGGAAGAAGAAAATGGAAGAAGAAGATGGAAGAAGATGAAGGAAGGAGAAGATGAAGAATCCGAAGGATGAAGAAAGAAGAAAGAAGATTTTAATAAAGGAATTGTCAAAGACTGTCTCCTGTCCTTTTTACCATTTTTGCCACTTTTTTGGTGAAATGGTAGGGGTACTTTTGTACCCCCTTACCATTTCACACAGGGGGGGGGCCGGGATCTGGGGGTCCCCTTGTTAAAGGGGGCTTCCAGATTCCGATAAGCCCCCCGCCCGCAGACCCCCACAACCACCGGCCAGGGTTGTGGGGAAGAGGCCCTTGTCCTAATCAACATGGGGACAAGGTGCTTTAGGGGTCTTAGACCCCCAAAGCATCCTCCCAATGTTGAGGGCATGTGGCCTGGTACGGTTCAGGCGAGAGGGGGGGCCGCTCTCGTCCCCCCCTCTTTTCCTGCGGCCTGCCAGGTTGCGTGCTCGGATAAGGGTCTGGTATGGATTTTGAGGGGGACCCCACGCCATTTTTTTTTGGCTAGGGTTCCCCTTAAAATCCATACCCGACCTCAAGGGTCTGGTATGGATTTTGTGGGGGACCCTACGCCATTTTTTTTTTTTTTTTTTGGCTGGGATCCCCCTTAATATCCATCCCAGACCTGAAGGGCCTGGTTATTGAATTTGGGGGGACCCCTACGCTTTTTTTTTTTCATTTTTTTTTTTTTTTATCAATGACTTTTTTTTTTGAATGAGTTTCAATGAATCACTGTTCTCTGTGTTACGGGAGCCGTGAATTAACATTAGCCGCGAGTGATTTTTAAATAGCTTTTTTACTTTCAAAAATGACACTTTGCGCAGATACAGTTCTAAAGCTCGCACGGACTTTAGGTCCGTTCGCGGGTTCTGGTGCGAGCCGAACGGGGGGGTGTTCGGCTCATCCCTACTCACAAGATTTCTGGCTCAGTTGATATGTTTGCACTTATTGAACTGAAATTGTAGAACACTTTCAATGATATATTTAACAGACAGGGAGAAAATAAGTGAAGTGTATTGTTAGGGTTTACCTTCACTTTAAGAACAAAACATATCTTCTCACCTAAATAACTGGTCTTTCTTTCTTTTCATTAACTGCAAAAATTTTATTTTCAGTGTTTGAAGATTTCTTCACTGAAACTTCATATACTGAGCACTGATGACCCTGATATTTACCCATATAAACTTCACCCCAAAACGAAATTTATTGTTAAATGTGACTATACATTAATCTTAGATGCACATTTTAAATTAGAACAAATTATTAAAAATATATTTAATCAAATTAAATGTATATTGTAACCCTGTTTTAAATATCACAATCTAACCCTCATAAAATGCTATTACAAGCTAAAGTGTAAAATGCATATTCAATTTTCAGCACCATAAATCACAAATGAATGGTAACTAAAAATGTATGTGTGAAAAATATGAATATGAAACATTCAGAAAGCCTGAAAAGCCTACTAGAAAAAAATGCTACTTACTTTGCCAGGATCAATTCTCCTCTGCTGTTTACTTTTGAATAGTACTCTTATTCTCAACAGCACTTTCTATATGGCTACTTTGTCCACTATGCCCCCATGCCTCTTTGATACCATTTCACCTCACTGTCGACTCCTTGACTCCCCATTTTTTTCAGTATCTATCTATTTTTTCTGCCCTATGTCTTCTTTAGATTTTTAAATTCATGGCTGGTAGTGTGAAAAGGTTCTGGTTCTGCTTAGTGGCTTGTGCAGCTTATTACTTAAAGTATAAAAAATGTTTTAAGCAGTAATATTTATGCTTGAATTGTGCCAACATTATCTGCTTTATCTTCTGCTCACTCTCTGTTTTTCCCTTTGTCCACTCTGTGGACTTCATCTCTACCAGGGATGTGCAGTCAGGGGAGGCAGGTGAGGCAGAGCCATGAACATTAAAAAAAAACAAGCAAAAAAAAAAAGGATCGAGCTTTGAGGGTCGTATCTCATCGACCTGGGGTCAATTTGGTGGGTAGGTAACTAAAGTCCTACCCCACCACTGGTCAAATTTGGGGCTCCTGACACCTATAGAGATACGGTTTCTTGTGCAGCCTAACAGACGCTACATAGAGAGCAGCCAGTTTAAATACAAGCTGGCACACTCTGTTTGCAGCAGACTGAAAGGATGAGCTCACAGTGTCAGAAGCACTGAGCTTAATGGACAGCTTGGAGCCTTGGACCAATGGCAAAGCACCATTGGAACAAGCTGTCCAAAAAAATGCTGCAGTGGAGGCTGTCCTCTCACTGCAATGTCATAGAAGCCCTCTTAACTAGAAGGAAAAAGCATGGGTTTATAGGTATAAGATTTGCCCATAATCCCATGTTTTTCTCACACAGTTAGGAGGGAGAATTAGAATCTGCTGTTGCTGAAAGGGTACTGTTTTAATCAAGCTAAATCATATATTATTATGCTATATGTTATAACATAATTTATTATTTATCTATTTACGGTGAAGTTACTGGTTTGAAGTTATAACTTCAAACTTTAGTAATTTGTCCGTTAAGCCACCAGTTTGAGTACAGTTTTTGAAAATATAGTAAATTACCTTAAAAACAATCTATAATAATTATTTGTATATTACTTACTTATGGTAATAAACAACTTGCCACCCAAACCAATTCTGACACTTCTCTCCTATATGTAAAAATCCAAATTTTTTTGCTAGAAAATTACTCTGAACCCCCAAACATTATATATATATTTTTAGTAGACACCCTGGGAAATAAAATGGTCATTGTTGCAACTTTTTATGTTACCTAGTATTCGCGCAGCAATTTTTAAAATGCGTTCTTTTTTTTGAAAAAAACTTTTTTCCATGAATATAAAAAAAAACACTAAAGTTAGCCCAATTTATTTTTATACTGTAATGATGTTATGCGAAGTAAATAGATCACTAGGATCACTAACATGTCACACTTTAAAATTGCACACACTTGTGGAATGGTGCCAAACTTCGGTACTGAAAAATCTCCATAGGCAACGCTTTAATTTTTTTTAGAGGTTACATGTTTAGAGTTACAGAGGAGGTCTAGTGCTAGAATTATTGCTCTCACTCTAACGTTTGTGGTATATGTAACCTGTGTGTATCTGACTCTGATACTAGCCAGTGCCTCACCAGTCACTGACCTCACAGTACATCTGTGTACACTCTGTGTGTGCTTTTTTTTGCCCACTTTTTCTAAGTTATCCTTTACCCACTCTTTTTTATCCACTTTTATGCCCATTCTATCTGCTCTGTCTTCTAATGACTCTATCTACATCTTATTTTGTCCACTCTATCTGTTCTATTTTCTGTCAACTCTATATGCACATACCTCAGCCTATTCCATCGGACTTCTCCTCTGCTGTCCACATCTGCCCATTTTTACCACTTCTACCTACATTTTCCTTGTTCTGATCACTCTGCTTAAAAAAATTCCAACCCAATTGTGCTCACAACCAAAATAATCTAAAATGTGAAAATATATATCAATAAAAATTGTACATACAATAATAAACAATCCAAGATATTACATAAAAGTTAAAAGGTAAATGCTGCAGCCCTCACCTTCCCAACTGCCATGTCCTATACCGTAAGGATGGACCACCACATTATTCGTTGAGGGTACAAACAGAATATTTATTTTCTCATGTAATTAAAGCCAACATATTTCAGGGGCTTTGGGGGGTGAATATAGAGCCGCCTCAGCAGGGATATTCTATGGCCCAATTTCTTGCGAAGTGGAAACCAATGTTCAGATCCATGCCGTTCACCAACAGTTCTAAAAATGTCCTATCCCATGATTTGCCTATGCATCCCATCCTATTGGTATGCCGTTGCTTGGTGGGATTATTGTTGTTCTGCTCATACTGGCAAACATAGCTGAGATAGCCCTACCAATGGAAGCCAACTCACAATTTGAGAATAGAATTAATGGAGAATGGAGAATGAATTTAGACTGTGATCTATAAAAAATGAATGAAATTCAACAAAGTTAAATTATTTGAATACTATAGGTGAAAACAAATACATATATCTTCACTATGGATTCAGCATAGAATGGATATACAGTCTACTATATGTATGTAATATTTAGCATGTTTAAGTGTGCTATTGAAGGTATGTGGGTTGAATAAACTATTAATAATATTAAAAATGACATAAGATAAAGACCTTTACTGTTTATACAGAAAAATATATTTTATAAAAGTCAATGTAAGGCTACAAGTGAGTCTTTTGGTGCCCAGTTTTACTGACTTATTAGAAGGTTTTTAGAAGGCTGATCTGTTATGCAATAGGGCTTTTAAATGCACTATATCTTCTATACAATTTCAGACTCATGGCTGGTAGTGTGAAAAAAAAAAAAAACATCTTTGGGTTCTGCTCAGTGGCCTTTGAGGCTTATTGCTTAAAGTATAAAAATGCCACAGAGAGGTTTTGTACCATATGTTATAAGCAATTGAAAACAAGTAGCAGCAGTATCACTACATTTTGCTTTTGAGTTTTATCAGCTTTTAAAAACTGGGGAAAAAAAGCAGTCATTTTAACAGTGTATATCCCCATTACTTACAATGAAATAGCAAAAGGTTCTTGTAAGCAAGCGTTCTTTATCAGTTATAAAGTAAATAAGGATTCACTCTTATCTGGTGTGAAAAATGAGTTACTGCAATTGTATCCCATTTTTCTGTCTTGAAAAACGGATTAATTAATTTTCTCGGTGGATCCAGAGAAGCAAGTACATGTTCATTTTACCAGTGCTACCGCATTATGATATTTCATTCTCTCAATAAATTGTATCTCCCCACAGTTCTTGTATTAGATGTATAGCGCCTACAACAATTTGTTCTAACAGCATTTCCAAGATCATTGTGTGATTATGTGCTCATAATAATGGATTGCACCAGCACTTTTGTGAACTCCCGCCTTCATCATAAAATAACAAAACTATTATATGGTTATTTGGAAGACATGCTGCATTTTATGTCTTTGATTTAATTTAATGTGGTACATTTGAAATGTAAATGCTGATATTAGTTTGGGGCATTCATTTATTATTAGCTACAGTGCCTTGAAAAAGTATTCCTACCCCTTAAATTTTCCACATTTTTTTTACAACCAAGAACGTAAATTTATTTTATTGGTTTTGTATGTGATAGACCAACACAAAGGGGCACATAATTGTGAAGTGGAATGAAAATGAGCAATGGTTTTAATTTTTTTTTTACTAATAAATATGTGAAAAGTGTGGCGGGCATTTATATTCAGCCCCCTTTACTCTAATACCCCTAACTAAAATCTAGTGGAACCAATTGCCTTCAGAAGTCACCTAATTAGCAAATAGTGTGTGTAATTGAATCTCAGTATAAATACAGCTGTTCTGCCCTCAGAGGTTTGTTGGAGAACTTTAGTGAACAAACAGCATCAAGAAGGCCAAGGAACACACCAGACAGGTCAGGGATAAAGTTGTGGAGAAGTTTAAAGCAGGGTTAGGTTATAAAAAAAAAAATTCCCAAGCTTTAAACATCTCACGGAGCACTGTTCAATCCATCACCTTAAAATGGAAAGAGTATGGCACAACTGCAAACCTACCAAGACATGGCTGTCCACCTAAACTGACAGGCCGGGCAAGGAGAGCATTAATCAGAGAAGCAGCCAAGAGGCCCATGGTAACTCTGGAGGAGCTGCAGAGATCCACAGCTCAGGTGGGAGAATCTGTTCACAGGACAACTATTAGTCGTGTGCTCCACAAATCTGGCCTTTATGGAAGGGTGGAAAGTAGAAAGCCATTGTTGAAAGAAAGCAATAAGAAGTCATGTTTGCAGTTTGTGAGAAGCCATGTGAAGGACACAGCAAACATGTGGAAGAAAGTGCTCTGGTCAGATGAGACCAAAATGTTACTTTTTGGCCTAAAAGCAAAATGCTTTGTGTGGAGGAAAACTAACACTGCACATCACCCTTAACACATTTTCATCAGCAGGGACAGTGAAGCTGGTCAGAGTTGATGGGAAGATGGATGGAGCCAAATACAGGGCAATCTTAGAAGAAAACCTGTTAGAGTCTGCAAAAGACTTGAGACTGGGGCGGAGGTTCACCTTGCAGCAGGACAACAACCCTAAACATACAGCCAAAGCTACAATGGATTGTTTGGGATCAAAGCATTTTCATGTGTTAGAATGGCCCAGTCAAAGTCCAGACCTAAATCCAACTGAGAATCTGTGGCAAGACTTTAAATTGCTGTTCACAGAGGCTATCCATCCAATCTGACAGGTGGTTCTACAAAGTATTGACTCAGGAGGGCTGAATACAAATGCACGCCACTCTTTTCACATATTTATTTGTAAAAAAATCCCAATAAAATACATATATGTTTCAGGTTGTAACATGAAAAAATTTTGAAAATTTCAAGGGGTATGAATACTTTTTCAAGGCACTGTATACCCTTGTAGAGTGGCTCAGTACATACAGAAAAGTGTAACTATAATATGAAGAGATTCATACTTTTAAAAGCTAAATATTTTAAAGTTGATCATTACTTATATTGTTTTTGGTTTTGTATAGTGCAGGGAAGGGCTATACATTTGGCAGGGATTTTATCAGTTTCTGCTCTTCATTCAGGAGCTTTTAAGCATCGGTAGAGTTGCCAGTGATTGTAAATCCCCTTTGGTGAAAAACACAGTAATAACAGTTTGACCGGCGCTCTAATGGGCCGTACACACAATAGGATTTTCCGACAACAAATGTTGGATGTAAGCTGGTTGTCGGAAAGTGTGTACACAACTCCCGACGCACAAAAGTCCACGCATGCTCGGAATCAAGCAGAAGAGCCGCACTGGCTATTGAACTTTTCTCGGCTCGTTGTACGTCACCACGTTCTTGACGTTTCAGAATTTCCGACAATAATTGTGTGACCATGTGTATGCAAGACAAGTTTGAGCCAACATGCTTCGGAAAAAAATCCACAGTTTTGTTGTCGGAAAATCCTATTGTGTGTATATAGCTTTACTCCTCATAAGCCTATCATGCCTTTGGATAGCACCTAATAAGTGAGTATACCATTTAGGCAAATTACATCACAGGGTTTGGAGTAACTTTCTCCAGGGTTTTGGATTATCTTTCCCATGACCTCCCATAACCATCCTATATGGGATTACAATGTATATCACTTTTATTTTTTTTTTAAAGTTCCTTATATCAGGATTTGAGGGGGGACTGCACATACACAAAAATAAATGATGCTCAGCCTCCTGTTTTACTCTTGCAACACTGCTGCTTAGGCCTCAGATTAAGGTCTCAGGTAGGTATCCCAGGTGCTCTTGCACAGTACCTCTGCCTTCTTATACCTCTGTCTCTGTTCTCCCAGCTCCCTGGGCGCACTCAAACCTCTGGGTTCTTTCAATCCTCTAGACTCACTCAATTGTATCGATTCTCTCAGTCCTTTAGACTTGCTTAGTCATGTTGATTCGCTAGGTGCTCCAGATTTGCTCAATCATCTTGACTCCCTCAGGCCTCTCGACACAGAGCCTTCTGACTCCAGCATGGAGTATGGTCTCCTGAGTGGAGTGCACCTTTCAACTAATGGGAGCCCTAAACTATGTCCAAGCCTAAGATTATAAAGGCTGTGCACACCTGCACACCCAGCCTGCCGGTCCCCAGTAAAGCCTGGACAATGGATTGAAGGCTTCTTTGCTCCTAAAGCTCTTTGAAGCCTCCACATTCCAGAACTCAATCCGAGAATTACGAAACCCAGAGAAAACTGAAAAAAATATTTCCTCCACTCAGAATCAAACCCTGCATCACATTTGTCTACTTTTACACAGTGGCAGGGCTATGCACTGTCTATATACAGTATATACATGTATAGATAGAGATATTAATCTTGCTCCTCCTTTCAGGGAAGGCTTCCTTAAGCCAGGTACTGTGATGCCAGATTTTAAAAGGGAACAGGCTTGTAAATAATACCTAGAAGTAGGGAACAGCTCAGTTTTTGGCCCAAACCTAGGTAAGTACATTTTCCAAATATAGTCATGGCCAAATTTGGGCAATGATGTCACTACTAACCCTGCCCCTACCTTTATATCACTGATGACAGCTCAGGGAGCTGTTATATGGAATTATGTAGCGTTGGTATTGGTTGTGTGCATTGGGTCATCACTTTTTCATGATTGATGATTATTTTACAATGAGGGACTTTTGGAGATTTTTTTTGACTTGCCAAACAATTGGGTATATTTATTTATGCACCCCATACATAAAGGGGGTACACAGGGGCCCCCTTGTTATTAAAGGGGGTTTCTACATTTCAACTTGGGGTCTGTGTGCCTTTTTTTATTTTAAAACAAGACGCCAGCTTGGAGATAACATTTGCTGGCAATTTAAAACGTCCTTTTTCCTTTGTAAATGTTGGTGCTTTAAAGAACTGCTCATGGACATATAGTGCCCACCCCCATGCTATTTTTTGACACCCCCTTGCCTATTAACCCAGAAAATTGGCATTTGTAATTTGACATTTTTGGCTACCATTGATTTCAATAGGGTTTGAGTTTGATATCTGAACTTATGTGAAGTTCACCGATCCTTATTCGAACCAAACCATGGCAATTCTAGCTCATCAATACCCAGAAGCTCTCACTGACTGCTCTGATCAAGACGTGAAGGGGAGAGTATATCCACTCAGAGCTACTAGCCGAACACATCTTTACCAGAACAGGTTTGCCTATTGATCACTCTCCTTTGTCTATTTACTCTGTCTATTAACTGTGGTGTATATAGAGGTCATGGACAGTGTACAACCTAGAGCATATATAGACAGGCAAATCTCAGGATGCCATGTTCAGTAGGTGTAAGTTGTTGAAAGTAGGAAGGGGTTGTGGACATAAGACTGACAACGATGTGGAGACATCTATTGGTGCAGGCAGCTTGGTGTAAGTTCATGGAGTGTGCAGGCAAGTGTGTGTGAGTGGGGAGAGTGCACAAGAATGTATGCCTATGTAGCAAGACATGTATGTATTACGCAAATAATCTCCTTCTAAGCATTGCTTAGGAATACAGAAATGTCATAATGGTGAAATACTGGTAAGCTTTGATTTAATTAAAAACACTCCGCCTGGTTTTGCCTGTTTTCTTTTTTTTTGGATGGAGCAAGTATTTATATTAATTTCATCAAGAGGAATAGCGCCACACCTACACTAATTATTTTACCACTTTTATTTTTCTATCTTCCTAATAACAACAGTTACATAACATATTTCCATGGGTCTTCTACGGTTTGGTCCACTCCGTGGTATTTGTTGTCACTGACATAGGAGTGAGGGGAGCAATTATAAGAGGGAGCGATCTGTATCCATACTGTATCGCTGTTTCACAGCAAGAGGGAAATTGTATCATAGAACAGTAAATACTGCATAAGTAGAGGAATTGTCTACAAACAGCATCAATGAATTATAGTATAGAAAATGCTGACATACAGTAGCAGTGACAGGGTCATTGTGCTATGGATTAGGGGACGATAAAGAAATACTAATGCCAGACAGAAATCACAGGAAGATTGTGAATATATGAGCCTTAGATGTTATGTTAGCCAAAAAATAAAAAAATTTAACTTAGACATGATGCTAAGCAGTACATAAAGGAAACATTTGCACTAAGCAGTGGATTTGACAGTAATATAGAGACAACTGCAGAGGATACTTGGGTATCAAATTATATACACAGATAATGGCTATTGGGCCGTTAAAATGGTGAGTAAAAGTGGTAGAAAGTTGGTTAATACCAATAGAGGAAGGTGAGAACCTACAGGCTCAAAGACAGCATGTTAAACTATAAAATAATATATTTATTAAAGGTGAATTAACACATATACCAGGAGTGGAATTTGCAGGACTTATGCCGCGTACACACGAGCTGACTTTTCAGCGGACTAGGTCCGACGGTCTTTCCGACTGACTTTCGACGGAATTCCGATGTACTTTTCGAATGAACGGACTTGGCCACACACAGTCACACTAAATTCTGACGGATTCGAACGTGATGACGACCGGACTAGAATAAGGAAGTTCGTAGCCAGTAGCCAATAGCTGCCCTAGCGTCGTTGTTTGTCCATCGGACTAGCACACAGACGAGCGGATTTTTCGATAGGAACTGGGTCCAGTGGAGTTCCGACGGGAAAATTTAAGTCTGTTGGATTTTCGTCAGCAAAAGTCTGATGGAGCCCACACACGATCGAATTGTCCGACGGATAAATTCTGTCGGACCTTTGCTGTCGAAAAGTCCACTCGTGTGTACGCGACATAAGATGTATATGTTTGAGGAAGTTGTATGTGTTTCATTTGAGATCTATGCCAAATTTCAGTCCTGTGTGTGTGTTTGTTGTGACATTGTCAGGCCTTTGCATTACCCCTAGCATTCACTTTGATCCAGAAATGAGATGTTTTACCATCTGCAGCAGCCAATGAGCAGAAATGAAGCACTACTCCATATAAAGGGTCAGATCTCAGAAACGTGTTACAGAAATATTGTATTTCATAAAGAGAAAAGAGAAAATGGTTTTGTATCAGTGTGGCTGCTGTTAGTAGTAATAACTTTTTTCCATATATTTTTTTTACCCGGTCCGTGCAAACTACAAAAAGTTTAGGTGGAAGGAAAACTAGTCTCAGCAGTGTCATCAAGACATTGGCAATAAGAAAGCACAAATGTTGTTCCCACTATTTTCACAAACTTCCAGGAGACCCGATTCTCCAAATGAATCATCTCATATTTCCAATTATATTACACATTTTTCTGGAAGTCATCCTAAACTACCAAGAGGCCCATTAAGCATCTAAACTTGTGGACTGGTTGGGTTACTTATCTCTTAAGTCTCAACATTCAGGAAGCAACCTCTCTCTTCTTAAAAACCCTCTTTGTCATTCTAAAATCTCCCATTACCAACTTTACCATTAAGGTATTGCAAGCAGAGCTGACACTCCACATCTGGGCAAGGTGAGGGTTAAAGGTAACATCTGCTTCTGATGAGACATCTCAGTTTCTGATACGGCAACCGTAATAGTAAAACTGATAATGAATCTAATGATGAATCTGATGATGAAGTGGAAGTCAGCATGGGGGAATAATATCAGGGGGACTGAAATGACAGTGGAAGATGATGTTGTGTATTACTTTTCCTCACCATTCCTCTTGCATCCCACCAGGTGCTGTCAGTGTTACCATCTTCTACCATCCCAGAAAATCAAAATCAATTTCTATGTTCTTAATCAAGGGCATTCCATAAATGTTAGTTTAATTCAGGAGCAGTAGTCACATGTCTACATAGTTTAGCATCAATTTAATAGTTTTTTTTAGGTTTATAATGTTTTAAAATTATGTTTCATATTTGTTTTTATTTACTATTAACATCAAATCTTCGATTTACAGGTTAAAAAATAAAGGCACTTGATTCACAGAGCACTTTGGGTTTTATAAAAAGAGAGCTCAACAAAGGATGCTTGCTATAATTGTGTTTTTATATGCAGGCATTAATTGTGATGAGTCTCTATACTTTTGCATGTAAATTTCAGCTTGAGCTATTAAACTTTGTTAAACAGGAGAGCCTGGAAAATATGTGAAAAGAGATCATGGTGTGCACCTTCTGGCTTCTTCTGGCTTCCTACTATGAAAAGAAAAATATTCATGTGTGATATTTTATATTTAACCTGACCATATTAAGACCTCATGCACACAGGGCATTTGCTTTGCTCCTCCTGGCAGGAGAAAAGCTGCTTTAAAAACATGCCTAAAGCTGCTTATTGCACACACATTAGAATGGTAATAGATTTCATTGGCCAGAATATAATATTTTTTTGGACATTGGAATGCATTAACACCCAAATGTGCTTAAACGCATCTAGCGTTTAGACACGTTTATGCACGTTTAAGCAGGCTTTTTTATGTTCTTCAGCTCCTTGCTTTTGATGTTTTTTTTTTTTTAGGGATGAGCCAAACACCCCCCAGTTCGGTTCACAGCAAAACATGCAAACAGGCAAAAAATTTGTACGAACAAATTAATACCAGGCCCTTAAGGTTTTGGATGGATACTAAGGGGAACCCGTGCCCAAAAAAAAATGACGTGGGTGCCCCCCCCCAAATTTGTACGAACAAATTAATACCAGGCCCTTAAGGTTTTGGATGGATACTAAGGGGAACCCGTGCCCAAAAAAAAATGACGTGGGTGCCCCCCCCCCAAATCCATACCAGGCCCTTAAGGTCTAGTATGGATTTTAAGGGGAACCCCACTCCTAAATTAAAAAACAAATGGCATGGGGTGCCCCTAAAATCCATACCAGACCCTTATCCAAGCACGCAACCTGGCAGGCCGCAGGAAAAGGGGGGAGAGAGAGCACATGCCCTCAACATGGGGAGGGTGCTGTGGGGTCCCCCCAAAACACATTGTCCCCATGGGGAAAAGGGCCTCTTCCCCACAACCCTTACCTGGTGGTTGTGGGGGTCTGCGAGCAGGGGGCCTATCGGAACCTGGCCCCCCTATGTGAATGGGTATTGGGTACATTGTACCCCTACTCATTCACCAAAAAAAGTGTCAAAAAAGGGAAAATTATAGAAGAAAGTTTTGGACAATTCCTTTATTTAAAAAAAAAAAGTGTCCCGCGATGTAAATCTATCTTCAATAACAGCCTTGACTGTCCGAAAAAAACAAAACAAAATTAAAAACTCAGCCTCCCCAGGAGGCATCCTGTCGACTGCAGCCTTTTGGCGATGATAGCTGTTATATAGCTAAGGGCTTGGCCACCCAGTGACGCCATGTGACGTCATGTAAGGGGGTGGGGTCACCCATTTACATCACTAGGTGGCCCCGTCCTTAGCTATATACCAACTGCCATCGCAAAAAGGCTGCAGTTTTTTTCTCAGGACCATCAGACGCCGTGATTGAAGATGGAAGGTCATCGCGGGACATTTTTTTATTTGTAATGTTTCATAAAGGAATTGTCCAAAACAGTCTCCAGTAATTTTAACTTTTTTGACACATTTTTGGTGAATGAGTAGGGGTACAATGTACCCGATACCCATTCACATGGGGGGCGGGATCTGGGGGACCCCAAAGCCCCCTCCCCATGTTGGGGGCATGTGGCCTGGTACGGTTCAGGAGGGGGGGCACTCTCTCATTCCCCCCTTTTCCTGTGGCCTACCAGGTTGCGTGTTCGGATAAGGGCCTGGTAGAGATTTTGGGGGGTCCCCCACGCCATTTAAAAAAAAAAATGGGCATGAGTTCCCCTTAAAATCCATACCAGACCTAAAGGGCCTGGTATGGATTTTGGGGGGACCTCCACACCATTTTATTTTTAATTTTGGCTTGGGGTTTCCCTTAAAATCCATGCCAGACCTGACATGGATTTTGGGGGGACCCCCACGCCATTTTTTTTAACATTTTGGCGCAGGGTTCCCCTTAATATCCATACCAGACCTGAAGGGCCTTGTAATGGACTGGAGAGAGGAACTCATGCCATTTTTTTGCAATGATTTTTATGCATATTTCCGGGACCTGGCAATACATTACAGCCGCGAGCAGTTTTAAATTAAATTTTTTCCTTTAGAAATGTCATTTTGCTGCTCTCATGTATTACACTATGTGTAATGGGGCATGGACTTAGCCCCCTGAGCCTTGATTGGCTTAAGGCACCCTGCCTTTGTCAATCCCAGCAGAGCGCGCTGTGATTAGCCAAAGCATGCAGGTCAGGTGTATGCTTTGGCCAATCAGCAGCCGTCAATGCACTGTGATCTTGCAGTGCATTATGGGGGGGTTCTGGGGGCACTCTAATTCCAGCAAATACCCCATAATATTCTAAATTCGGCAAACGGGCGAACACCTGATGTTCATGTCGAACTTACGTTTGACTCAAACATCGGGTTCATCTCTATTTTCTTCTCTTCTAATATGCCTGTAAACGCTTATGTGTGTATGAACACATAGATGTGCTTTTACAGGCAGAAAAAAATAATAAATTACAAACGCCTGTAAAAGTGGTGTCTTTTAAGGCCCAATGTGCATTAGGCCTAATATGGTCAGGTTAAATATAATAAATATAAAATAAAAGAAAACCACTGAGCATTCAATTTAGGTAATGGTGTAGTGTAGCTTTGATCTAAACAAAGGTTCTCAATGCCATTTATAAAACAATTATAAGGTAAAAAAAACACAACAATATTACAGGTGGTCCTAGCCTAAAATAAATAAATGTGTATGTGTGTACTATATATATATATACACACATATACACACATATATATATATATATATATATATATATATTTGTATGGCCTTGGTTTAGCTTGCCAACCTTAGAAATCTATTTCTTTTAAAAACCTTTTTTTTTTCAGAAACTTATTACACACTTTAGAGATATATTATATACCTTCAACAGCATAAGAAGAAAAATTACAGGTGAGAAAGCAGACCATTTTTCTATCAGCTTGGAATGATGCTGTGTACTAGTCACAAGGGAACAGTAAAAATTATACTCTAACAGCAACAGGGCAGAAGCCCAGAAAGCCACAGTAGTACAAGTGGCACAGCCAGGCAGCACTCTAATAAATCAAGATAATTCTCTGCCTGCCTTGAACTTAGACCCAACTACAATTCACTGCTACAGCAGAGAAAAAAAAAGGTCTGCTTGTGGAATTCAGCTATTCTGAGAAGGGGGGCCATGATTAGTCACTGGTCAGATTGAGCCTCGATTGCATCTAAATGGTCCACTTTCTGAACCATTTATCTTCTTCTCAGACCATTTTCATTACACCTAAAACTGATGCTGAGCTACCAGCTGTAAGATGCGGGCTGGAGAAAATTAATATCCTCTTTTTTTCTTTTTCTTTTTTTTTTTCGAGTCTGCAGGACTGCTGCATATGTGAGCAGAGCATTTATCCCTGTTTTGTTACTATTTGCATCCCAGCATCCCTGGCAGTCTTTCAATTTTCTCAAGTCTCTTAGCCTTTGCCCCCTGTTTCTTTTTTGCTACACAAACAATCCATCCTGTGCATTTAAAATTCTCTGAGCGCCCTGACATCAGAATACAGCCGGAGAACAGGGAGCAGTTTACACTGGAAGCAAAAAGGGCTTTATTAATTCCTCTGTCCTGCTTTTTGTATAAAATATAGGGATCTTGAGATTACTGCTTGGTCCCTTAAAGACCATTCAGAGCACTGCAATTTTAAAACAGAGACCTTTATTAATACCTTCTTAGTCATCTGACTACAGGGAGGGCAGGCAAGGTCTGGCTGTGATAGAAGATAGCCTCTTAGCAGAACTCAGTCACATGACTGATAATTGATGAACAGCTTATTGAGCTGCTGGTAGCTGCTGAGATATATGCTGATATGATTAAAATAACACACAATGAAATTACAGCGTATTAATGAAGCCTAGCCGCTGTCAGAAATTAATCAGAATTAGCGGGACTCTTTTTCTGCGCAGGCATAGTTTTGATAGGGCTGATTAAAGATTTGGCTATCTAGGAAAGCTCATTATCGCATTAATTAGGAAGCAATAAGCACCAAACTGAGTTGTTTTGGCAGACTTGTAAGTTGTGCCACATATTTGGCACAATGATTATTAATGATCCTTACCTTTGGGCTAATACTTCTAAAATCCCTTGATCATAAAGAGTGTGTTAAAATAGATTGTTTTAGATATATAAAATGCAATGTGTTTTTTTATTTTTTTATTACATACTCTTGAAATAGAAACAAATCCTTATCTTATTAAGGCTTGGCATTGTTGGAATTTGGCAAAGGATGGCTTTGTTTCTTTTTTTTTTAACTAAATTAAATTACATTTGAAGCTATTTCCAGTAATTCACCTGCATCATATCTGTGGGTACTCCTCCTCAACTGTTAATGCACTTTTCCCAGAAAAAGTCTGAATGTGCTGTTGTGCTGAAAAACCCCATGTCAGCCTATAGTCCTAGCAGGAGCACACTAACAAAGGTGACAATTATGCATCTGCTTAGACAAACTGGCTGGTAGCATTGTCACCCTGAAACAGGAAGTGAATGCACTTGTGGACAGAATAAGGTAAAAAAAAAGATGAAAAAACCTGCAGAGAAAAAGCAATAGAGTAAATGGAGGCAGTGGAGGCCAAGGTACTATTATTATTATTTTTTTTAAATATCCCCTTAAAGCGGTCCTGCACACATTTAATTTAGTAAATCTCTTTGCCTTCCAAATCAGGCAAAGAGTACTAAATGAAGTGTTTTTTTTTCCATTTACCTTGTAATTGCTGACGTTCTTTCCTCTGTCTCTTCGGCGGTGGGTGGGGTCTCTGCGTCGATCCTCGTCACGCCGCTCTGTCTCCTGGGATCTGGTGTCATTGATCCCAGGAGTCAGTGCGGACATCTTCCGAAATCTCGCGAGATTTCGGCCACATCTTCCGAAATCTTGCGAGATTTTGGCGAACGTGAGCTACACTTTGCCGTTACTGCGCACGCGCGAGATCGGCGCAGTAACGGCGGTGCATGATGGGCCATCTGAAGAGCCTGTGTGGTTTCACATGCCCACAGGCAAGATGGCAACCAGCAGGAAAGAGTTTTATAACTTCATTTAGATGACGAAAACCGGCAGCAGTGAGTTAGAGAAACGGAGCACGTGAGTACTTAAATGACATCTACTAATCCATTGCATTGCACTAAAAAAAAACTACAGACCGCTTTAAGTTTCAAGAAATTTTTTTGGTTTGAACACTTATTCTGAAATGAGTTATGACTGAAGTTTGCTTTCAGTTCCTCTTAAATATATTTCCTCTTAAATATGTATATATGATAAAAATAGCAATTACAACCATTTGCAGTCGTCAACACCTGTAATATTAGGTAAAATGAGCTCTCTTGATAATAATTAAAGGCAATTACAAAAATCATCTAAAATGTACAACTTTTTTTAATGGCCTTGTGTACTCATTAAAAACAATGTAATTATAATTTAGTTTTTGAATAGTTTTCTACTTAGAGATTTTTAACTGACCTTTTTGGTAAAGTGTTAAATTTGAAACCTCATATTGCAAAAAATTTATTTTACATTTTTAATTTGCAAAGGGATACCAACAAATAATTTTTGTTGCTACATGATATAACACCACATGCGATTTTGTCTTGTCCTCAAAAATAATCAAAATAATCATTGTACTAGTCCCTATATGTAAAAGGTGTGTATTACTGCGCGGTCCGTGAGTGAAACAAATTATATTTAGTAAAAAGTATTCCAATAAATGAGAAAATTAAATAAATAAAATAAATAAAAATAGAGCTGCTGCAGTCATAAATGCGAGATACCCACATTAAATAACAGAAACAAAATGAATGACTGCGCTGCAAGAAAAAAACCCTATCACAGACCAATGATGGGATGTGATGAAAAATATTTAGCAGAATAACAGTGATAAATCAGTTGATTGCAAAATAGATGATAAATAAATAAATAATAACAATAGTGTACTTATGACGAAGCATACACCAATGAAGGGATATAACTCGTTGAACCATAAGTCAGGCAAAAGCCCAACATAAATAAAAAATAGCAACAACAAAAATAGTTAACATAAAATCCATAAACAGTAGCCAAATTGAATGGTTAGCATAAAGTCCATAAGAAAGTAACCAAATTCAGTGTTGACATCACTCAATTACACCACAAGGAAAAGAAGTGGCCCAAAAATTGCCACTCACAGGATCCAGACTGCCAGCTCAGTGCCAACAAACCAGACACCCGTTTATGCCCTCTGAGGGAAGCGCTATCCCATACCCCTGAAATATCCTCCAACCTCCTCCAGAGACCCGTGGCTGGGAGATAAGCCTAAAGCCCTTGGGATCTCTGTAATAGGAGATCTCTGGATTCGGTAAGAGGCAGCTGCTCTCGGTGGTGGAGATCTTTTTCTATTGGGCCACTTCTTTTCCTTGTGGTGTAATTGAGTGATGTCAACACTGAATTTGGTTACTTTCTTATGGACTTTATGCTAACCATTCAATTTGGCTACTGTTTATGGATTTTATGTTAACTATTTTTGTTGTTGCTATTTTTTATTTATGTTGGGCTTTTGCCTGACTTATGGTTCAACGAGTTATATCCCTTCATTGGTGTATGCTTCGTCATAAGTACACTATTGTTATTATTTATTTATTTATCATCTATTTTGCAATCAACTGATTTATCACTGTTATTCTGCTAAATATTTTTCATCACATCCCATCATTGGTCTGTGATAGGGTTTTTTTCTTGCAGCGCAGTCATTCATTTTGTTTCTAGTCCCTATATGTACAAGTCAAAGCATGGCATTAGAACCTGAACCAAAAGCTAACTCAAACAATATATCTTTACAAAGCCTAAATCAGCAAAATCCACTTTTAATAGTGTTCATATTATTTCACTATGAATCAAATGCTGTATGGAGGCATCTTAATGAGCAGGTAGAGAGGGAAAGTGAAAGTGAGGAGAACTATTGAGCTCTGTAAACAAAAGGCTTGTTTTCAACATCATAGCTAAGGAGAGCCTGGAAAACGTGTGCAAAGGAATTTCACCTTCTGGCTGGATATGAAAATACAAAGCACTATAAATTCGATTTAAGGAATGATGTTATAAAAAAATGTAATTTATAAAACAAAGAAAAAATAATCCTAGCCTTACATAGTATTAGACCAAAAAAAAATTGTTTGTAACATTTAGATTAAGAAACGGGTGGGGGGGGGGGGGTGTTATATATATTTGCAAATATGTGGGAAGCACTGCCACATCAAAATACCTCTCCAAAGTGTTGGTCTCAAATCAAAACTGCTGCATAATATGTAAACACCTGTGCATGTTACAATGCATGTTACCCCAGCTCCAGTGATTTTAAGATTAGGGAAGGTCTGTCTCTTTAGAGGAGATTTTCTCTCAACCACTTTTTTCAATTTGAAGGTTGTCAGAATAACAAGTAAGGAGAAACCTCTATACCATAAAAACAAACAGCAATAAAAACTAAGTAGAGAAAGGATGAAACCTATGTCAGGTTTGTATTGCTTATTTTGTGGTGGGGAGGTGTGTTGAACCTATAGATGTGCTTATAGTGCTGGTTGAGTGTGGGTGCACAAGCAACTCCCTAAACTTTATGGACCCTTGTACCAACAGGCCGGGTGTGCGTTTACCTATGCACCAATAGCCACTAGAGTAAAATATAACCTCTATTAGGACTTTATTAAAATGTATATCAAGGACTGTGTAAATGTTTTTACTTATAGGGAGGGGCTGAAAATGACTCAAAAAAAACAAGAAAAATATTGGTACATTAATTAACCCCTTGGTGCCAGCTGTATGCAGAAGAGGGGCCGCATATTTGCGCGAATTGATGTTATCTGTGGCAAGAGCGCACGCGCTGCATGCTCCAGGCACAGTTTTTGTAGCCTGACCGAAAGCTCACGATCGGTCCTTGCGATCGTAAGCTTTTGTGTCACGTAACCGCCATGACAGGCAATTGGTCACATGATATTAAGCCCCGGCATCATAAACCTCTTAAAGATACGGGAGGTGAAAATAAAACAACATATTTCACTCATGAATAAAGAGGTTCATCAGGGGTGCGTAATAAAATAAAAAAAGAAGCAACCAAATAGGGATAAATGTGAAAATAAAGTGCTGGTCTAAACCCACATGGCAACATTTTCTTGCCATGTGGATTTAGGCCAACACTTTATTTTAACATTTATTAAACTCATATAAGCCAGAGGACCTGGAAAATAGAAGACATTAGAATCTATAAGACTAAAGAAAGAGCAGAACAAACTTAACCCCGCCCCCTCCCTTTCCTTTTCCTTACTATTTTGCCACGTACACACCTTGGATGTTTTTTCTTACGGAGCTTGGCTTGCATACACACGATCACACAAAAGTTCTTTGAACTTTCGACCGTCAGGAACGCGGTGACGTACAACACTACGAAAAGCCAAGAAAATGTAATGCTTCCGAGCATGCATCAAATTGTTTCCGAGCATGCGTAGGAATTTTGCACGTTGAAATTGGTACAGACGCTCGGAATTTCCGTTTAGAACTTTTTCGGACTGAGAAATTGAGAACCTGCTCTCAATCTTTTGCTGGCTGGAATTACGCCAGCAAAAGTCTGATGGAGCATACACACGTTCGCATTTTCGGACCAAAAGCTCTCATCGGACTTTTGCTGGCGGAATTTCCACTCGTGTGTACAGGGCATTCGATGGAAACAAGCTCTGTTCACTCCTATTATAAAAATATAAACGTAACCTAAAACGCACTAAGGTCACATATTACTTGCTAGGGAACAAATCGGGAGCCTTGTAGCTAGACCAATGAAACAGCAATGCAACAAAGCAAAAATTGCCTCTATTCCCCATTCAATATCTAACACTCCCTTAGTTAATCCCCAGGATATTGCCAATGCATTTAGCAATTATGACCACTCCTGCTATAATCTTCAGCATGACACCTCTACCTCACAACCATCTTCTCCCTCTATAACAGCCTTCCTACAATTGGTCAACATCCCCACTTTTCCCCCCTGCCCAACTTCCAGGGAAATGTGGGGGAATGCAGATCCGATACCTCCACCACTGAATATATGTAATGCAAGGTCTTATTGGTGATGACTGCTGGAGGATCTATTGTCGCTGGCGGGTATTAATTTTTGCGTGGGGGTGTATTGTTGCTGAGGACGTCTATTGTTGCTAGGGGGTCTCATGTTGCTGGGGGGTCAATTGTTGCTGGGAGGAATCTACTTTTGACGGAGAGGTCTATTTTTGATGGCTGCCAGAGGGTCAAATGATACTAGCTGCTGGGAGCTCTGTTGTAGCTGCAGGGATCTATTGTTACCGGGGGGGTATTTCATTCCGTGGGGGGTCTATTGTTGCGGAGGCGGTTATTGTTGTGTGGGGGATCTGTTGTTGCTGGGGGGTCTATATTTGTTGGCTGCAGGATATCTATTTGACTGCTTTTATTGTTCCATACAAATTACTTTAATATGATACTTATCTCTGTATTCTCTAAAAGGGGTGGCACTGGAAGGTGGGAGGGGGTGGAACTAAGTGCTCAGAGGTGCGTAGGGTGCAGAGACAAGGGGTGACTCAGAAGAAGGGAGTTCCTGGACCTACTCTCTGAGAGGAAAAACCCTGCCAACTTCAATCCAAATCACACCCCTTTTCCCCCTCAGAAATTGAATCTGCTACCAAAACCCTGCCCATTAGTAAATCACCAGGAAGAGACAGTTTCACCAACGAATATTACAAACAATTTGCTTCTCTCCTTTCTCACCATTTGGCCTCTCTCTTCAACCATGTCATGTCCTCTGGCTCCCTTGCTAAACAAATGCTGCAACCTGTGATAAAAATGATCCCAAAGCCTGGTAAGAATCCCCAGTTCACTCAAAATTATAGGCCAATATCATTGCTAAACATTGATATACAACTTTTTGCTAAAGTGATTTCTCATAGACTACTCCTCTTCTTCCATCTCTAATCTATCCTGACCAGGTTGGCTTCATACCTGGACGCCAAGCTCCTGATGCAACTAAGTGTCTAATTGCTCCTCAGGTTTGAAATAACAGGATGGCTACAATCAACAATTATGTCATAATACACCATTCTTCCAGTGAAAGTGATGACAGCAGGAAAACACTCTAAAAAAAACCTTTGACATCTCAAAGGGAACCAGACAGGGGTGACCTCTATCACCCATCATTTTTGCCCTCATTACTGAACCCCTAGTAGTGAAAATTAGGGCAGACCTACTAGTCTTGGGTATCTGATTCCATAGTTTGGAGCATAGAGTCAACCTCTTTGCTGATGACATCATTCTTATAATTTCTAACCCTACACAGTTTCTCCCGGTAATCTGTGACATCCTGACTAAGCCTACTCTAACACATGTACTGCTTCACATGCTCCCACCATTGGGAACTATATCTTAAATGTATCCACTGCTGGTATGTAATGCCTCTAAGGCTTTCTAGATCCTATCCCAACCACCCCCAACTTTGTTGGAGCCAGTATGGCGAAAAAAAGGGTCCTTGTACCATATAATTTGGTCGTGCAAATGAGTACATTCATTCTTGAACCAGGTATTTTCCTTAATATCTGATATTCTAGCCTGCCCAATCAATCCCAATCCTGCTCTAGCTCTGCTCCATGTTGGGCTGGAGAGGCTCTCACACAGCTCTCAAACTATAGTTGTTCATTTGTTACTTGCAGCAAAACTCAACATCACTAGACTGTGAAAATCCCTAACACAACCAACCATATCCCCCATGATTAATGGTTTAAATCACCAACGCAAAATGGAGAAGTTGTTTGCGTACACAAATTCAAAATATACCAAATTCTACTCGGCCTCCCTCTACTCCCAACTGTACCGTAGTATCTTGATATTTATTGTTGCATTGGCGTAAAACGTTTTTGAAATGACTGGCATTCTTTTGTTTACTCCCTTAGTCCATTGCCTCTCTACTCCTCCATTCATCCTCCCTCCCTCTATTCACTATCCCCTCCCTCTCCCCCCCCCCCCCGCCTTTTTCTCACCTCTTCACCTCCGTTTTTCCTGTATGTTAGAAAATATTCCATATGCAATTCTGATCTTTGTACTTCAATACCTCCTTTTTTTTTTTTACATGAATAAACATTATGATTGAAGTCTCCTCATCTAATTTCTCCAAGTGTGAACTTACTGTTGTTCTCTTGTATTTGTAAATTTCCATTAAAACCTTTTTGAACATGAAGATTAGCTACTATAGCCTGGGAAATAAGATTCTCAATTAATGCATATCATATACTTCACTTGATATAATAATGAAGCTGAATCTATGTTTTCAACAATGTAATTTAAGATGTCTGTATACCTGTTGGTCAATCCAAAATTCTCTTTGAAAAATATTTTCAATTTTCTTAGTGCATGCTGTAAAACAAAGTGAATATTCACTTTGCAAAGAATATCCAATCATGTGCAAATAACATTTAAAAACAAACAGAATTTTTGCTTGTACATTATTGGATGACTGAAGTAAGCACAATTTCAACTCATTGACTAAGTTGAGGAAAAATTCAATTTGAAAAAATAAAATTCACTCTAAAGTATACATACTCTACTCCTTTAGTAAATCAACCCCATTTTTTTCTTCATGATTCCTGGCCCTGGCAGTTAAAACATGCATACCATAAATTCTATTAACCAAAGGTCTATTAGGTTTGTTAGAATATAAGGAATAAACCTGGTGAAATGTCCTAGTTGGTGTGATTCTGTAACACCCTGTTAGAGGGTAGTTTAAGGGAAACTCCCCCCTCCCCCAAGCCATGCAGGGGAGCTTTGCTGAATGGTGGGTGTGGAAAAAGTGGAAGTGTCTACTCTCTGTATAAATGGCAAATATATGCCACAGACCTTGTATCCTCATAATATGCAAGCAACTGATAGACAGGTACAGCGTTTAGCACAGTTGTTTTTAGAAAATTAAACTCTATCATTACATGGGCTTTTCAACCTACCTTATGAAGAACTTCATAAAATGTACTAGTGATAAGATGAACATACTTATTTTTCATTTTGGACAGAATGCAGAGGGATTAGAACACCTATCAGGTTTTTATTGCGGTTTGTGCTCCCCGTTGAGTGAAATTCACCCTCTCTAGTTCTGTTTACAGTTATTGTAGAAAGCAAAGAAAGTGAAAGAAAATCCAAAATTTGGGGCTGTCACTATAACAGGGATAGAGAGGAAATCGTCCAATGGGGACACTAGTTCTCATGACTCTGTTGACAAAGAAAGGATTCCCTCTCATCTCTTGTTTTAGCTTTGGGCCAGGAAATCTCCCCAACGGGACACGAAAAGAAATGACAGGGGTTATAACCCTCCCTTAATTATAAAAAAAAAAATAGTTTTTAGTTCTACTTTCAGTTCAAGGCAGGTTCACTGAACATTACCGAAATTATGGTGTGGAATTCAAACCCGATTGGATCGAAATCTTTAAATTAGAAATGGTCATCTTCTATACTAATAGCTTGCCAAACACATGACATGGGGGGCTGTGCACATCCCTGAGGGACATGTACCAAAGCAAAAAGTGTAGACCCACACAAAACAAAATAAAAAGAGTCCCCCACAAAATCTGTACCAGACCATGTAGCCTGGTATTTTGCAATAGCAGACTAGGCTTTGCTCCATTCCTCAGGGTCCATAGGGGTTGCCAAATTACGCTCCCAAAAAGACATGTAGGAGGGAGAAAATTGAGGGGCACTGACTGCACTCAAGGAAGAATAAATTGCTGGGATAGTACCTGCGGCCTCTGGAGCAACAGAAGTGCTCAAATGCCATTTTCTGAAATGGTAAGGTGGAGGTGCACCTTAGAGGGGTCAGCCAGTGGCAAAGCTAAAGGTATCAAAAAGTGTTTGGGGACCTGGGTCCTGCCCCAGGGGACATGTATCAAAAACATTCTGAGGTCAGTGCTTCATAAGTGTACCTGCCTGAGGAAATGGTGTACCTGCCTGAAACCATGCAAGGTCCACCAGGAAAATGCCCAGGCCCTTCAGGTCTGGGATGGATATTAAGGGGATCCCAGCCAAAAAAAAAATGGCGTAGGGTCCCCCTCAAAATCCATACCAGACCCTTGAGGTCTGGTATGGATTTTAAGGGGAACCCTAGCCAAAAAAAATGGCGTGGGGTCCCCCTCAAAATCCATACCAGACCATTATCCGAGCACGCAACCTGGCAGGCCGCAGGAAAAGAGGGGGGGACGAGAGCGCCCCCCCCTCTCGCCTGAACCGTACCAGGCCACATGCCCTCAACATTGGGAGGATGCTTTGGGGGTCTAAGACCCCTAAAGCACCTTGTCCCCATGTTGATGAGGACAAGGGCCTCTTCCCCACAACCCTGGCCGGTGGTTGTGGGGGTCTGCGGGCAGGGGGCTTATCGGAATCTGGAAGCCCCCTTTAACAAGGGGACCCCCAGATCCCGGCCCCCCCCTGTGTGAAATGGTAAGGGGGTACAAAAGTACCCCTACCATTTCACCAAAAAAGTGGCAAAAATGGTAAAAATGACAGGAGACAGTCTTTGACAATTCCTTTATTAAAATCTTCTTTCTTCTTTCTTCATCCTTCGGTTTCTTCATCTTCTCCTTCCTTCATCTTCTTCCATCTTCTTCTTCCATTTTCTTCTTCCTCCGATCCGCTTCTTCTTGCGCTGGTCTTCTCGTCCTTCTCGTCCGGCATCTTCTTCCGTCGGCGTCGGTGTCGGTGTCGGTGTCTTCTTGGGCCGCTCCGCGCAATGGGAGGCTCCCGCTGTGTGAGGCTCCGCTCCATCTGACAGGTCTTTAAAACGGAGGGCACCTGGTGACCCCGCCCCCCTCTGACGTCATGGGGAAAGCCATCATGGAATTCCCCATGACGTCCCTGTGCGTCAGAGGGGGCGGGTCACCAGGTGCCCTCCTTTATAAAAGACCTGTCAGACGGAGCGGAGCCTCACACAGCGGGAGCCTCCCATTGCGCGGAGCGGCCCAAGAAGAGACAGAGACACCGACGCCGACGCCGACGGAAGAAGATGCCGGACGAGAAGGACGAGAAGACCAGCGCAAGAAAGAAGCGGATCGGAGGAAGAAGAAAATGGAAGAAGAAGATGGAAGAAGATGAAGGAAGGAGAAGATGAAGAAACCGAAGGATGAAGAAAGAAAAAGAAGATTTTAATAAAGAATTGTCAAAGACTGTCTCCTGTCATTTTTACCATTTTTGCCACTTTTTTGGTGAAATGGTAGGGGTACTTTTGTACCCCCTTACCATTTCACACAGGGGGGGGGCCGGGATCTGGGGGTCCCCTTGTTAAAGGGGGCTTCCAGAGGGCCAGGGTTGTGGGGAAGAGGCCCTTGTCCTCATCAACATGGGTGCTTTAGGGGTCTTAGACCCCCAAAGCATCCTCCCAATGTTGAGGGCATGTGGCCTGGTACGGTTCAGGCGAGAGGGGGGGGCGCTCTCGTCCCCCCTCTTTTCCTGCGGCCTGCCAGGTTGCGTGCTCGGATAAGGGTCTGGTATGGATTTTGAGGGTCTGGTATGGATTTTGAGGGGGACCCTGCCAGAGTTGCAGGACATGCAACATTAGAGAGCTCAAGGGGGGTACCGGGGGGTGGGATCTATGTGGAAGCCATAGCATGGCCAATACCAGAGTAGGCACGCAGTTGCGAGGGAAGTTCGAGGAGCACCCAAAGTGGGACATCATGTGTTGCATGGAGCATGGTAAGCTGGTAAAATTTGGTTGTCAATTAGCATTGCATTTTTCGCCACATTGGGGACTCCCAAGCCTCCCTGTAGCCTATATATGAAGAGAGTGGACCGAGCTATTCTGGGACGTTTTTAGGCCCAAATGAATGATTAAAATCCTGGTCTGTAGAATGCGCAGGAAGTAGGCGGGGACGTAGATAGGCAAGGTACATTAAGTACTAAAGTCATTTGGGCAGGATCGTCTTTTTAACTGCATGTATGCAGCCTATCTAGGACAGTGTAGGGCAGGAGGTATTTTTTACTTTCAAAGTATTTTATTTTTCAATGTGCAAGAATAACATCGTATTACAATGCATTAAAACTGTACCTGGAGAAAGACTCTGTATATCTTTTCGCAAACGGTCAAATAACCAACGTACAAGGTAAAATACAATCACAACACTGGAAAGGACATTGGCAGGCTACAAAAAAGGTATACTAGGCTGACTTACAGATAGTAGAAAATTGGGAAGGGGGAAAGGGGTAGCTAGCCACCAGTGGATGGTCAAATATATAAGATGACCAATCACAGATCATTCACCTATTGAGGTGCTGTTGCTGTAACCATATTGCATACCCGGTACCCGGTTTAGAGGGTGTCGGGTAAGAGGTTACTTTTAGCAACAAAAATTTGATCAAAACTGGAGTATATCAAAAATATTAAATTTATTTGATGATTATTTGATGATTACAGATAGGCAATTCAGGTGGTGAGGCTGACGGAAAGGACAGGATACTCTCTGCCCTTGGCACCACTAACAGGATCAGTCTGTGCAAGGGGAGGAGTCCCCCAACCCCCCCCCCCACAGCCCCGCCCCAAGGACTCAAGAACAACCTAAGATAGGAGGAATAACAATCTGAACAGCACTGAAGTCAGTCTCGTCTGTCCTCTCCTGTCCCATATCCTTACGGGACATGAGGTAAATCATGGGTCAACTCCAGGTTTAATAGTATCAGGAGTGAGAAGAGGAGGGGAAATTAAACTTTTAGAGTGGAAAGAGAGAAGGGAGAGGGGTATGTGCCTAACCTTGAACTCTTAAAAGGTGAAGATTTGGTGGAACACCAGGGATAAGAGAAATGCCCACAAAGAGAGCCCAGGGTTCCCAAATCTTCACAAACTTCTGGGTTGTATCTGCCAGGATACTAAATAGCTTTTCTTGGGTCATTATCCACAAAATTTTCCTCCTAGCTGCCATTATGGATTTTTTTGGCTGCTTCCATGCTTTGGCGATTGTGAGCTTTGCTCCTATTAGGATAAATTGGATTATCGTGGTATGTGTGTGTTTAGAAGGGCCACATATGGAGATCTGGGGACCACGCATTCGGTAAGCTTGTAGATCATGTTAACATTTTTTTTTCCAAAATGAGCGAATTTTAGGGCACTCCCACCAGATATGCGCCATCGATCCAAGTCTGGCGGGGGTCATGTACCATCTAGTTAGGATCTTAAGGCTGGCTTCAATTAGGGATACATTTAGGATTTGCTTGAAAGAGTTAGAACATGCTGCATGCCAGGTGTCCAGATCCCATCTGCTTTGGAGATCAGCCTCCCAAGCTTCCATATATGAGGATTTTTCAGTCGGGTGAGTGAGAGACTTGTATATCACGGAGATGCCTCCCCTCTGCTCCATGGCCTGCCCGCACCAAATTTCATAAGCTGTGAATTTGGGTGGAAGCGGTTTGTCCATCCCACCTTGTGTAGTAAATCTGATATTTATACAAATCGGAACCTTTCAGAGTCGGGGAGCTTTAACTTGCTAATGCAGTGGCTAAGGGTGATAGGGCCCCTGGAGGTGAAGAAGTGACCTATACGGTATAGTCCCTTGTCCAACCGCCACTTGAAGGCTTTAATATCTAGGCCTGGGGGAAAGTCTGGGTTGTAAAACAAGTGGGCTAGTGGACGTCCTGTGGAGATGAGAGCTGGCAGGTTTTCAAAGACTGTCCCGTAGAGAACAAGAGTGGGATAAGGTAGGGGCTAGTATGGGGGATTGTTTTTTCTGCAGGCACCAAAGGAGGTAGTCTAAGGTGAAGCGAGGAACTGCCTGTCTTTCAATTTTTACCCAATCTGTTTTTTTTTTTTAATCTGGAGTAGATTGTGGAGAGCTGTGCTAGTCTTGCTGCTAAGTAGTAATTATGTAAATTCGGAAGTCCAAGGCCTCCTTTGCATCTGTGGAGAAATAAGTGTTTTGGGGGATTCAGTATCCAGAGCTTCCCCAGGTGTATTTGAGTATTTTATGTGGTCTTTTCTGATAGGGATGGGGAGGGACTGGAAAAAGTAAAGGATTCTCGTGAGTAAGGTAATTTTAATAGAGTTAATTCTGCCTAGCCATGAGTCTTGGACCAGTTCTTGAGGTCGGTTTCTAGTTTTTGGTACAGTGGCGAATAGTTGTGAGTGTAGAGAGTTTCAATGGACCGTCAAAGTGATTCCTAGGTATCTGATTGAGGAGTCATCGAATTTGAATGACTGCTGTAGAAGGGATACTGTCAAGGGAGAAGCGATACATTAAGGGCTTGAGATTTTGAGAAGTTGACTTGAAGACCTGATATCCTGGAGAAGACATCCAGGACTTGGCAAAGATTGGGTAGGGAGGTGAGAGGGAAAGTTAAAAACAAGAGAATGTCATCTGCAAAGAGTCTGCATTTATGGGTCTGGTCACCACATGATACCCCTTTAATGTTTGGGTTGTGTCGGATAGCAATTGCCAGGGTTTCTATGGCAATGGCATATATGAGTGTGGAGAGCGGACAGCCTTGTTTGTGCCTCTAGCTATGTTTATTGGTTTAGAGTAATAGCCCTGTAGTCGAATGTGTGCCTTTGGTTGTCAGTAGAGGGCTTGTAAAAGACCCATGAAGCGCTGCCCAAAGCCCCAGCAGTCCATAAGGGAGAAAATGTAACGCCAGGACACTGAGTCAAAGGCCTTCTGAATGTCTAGTGCAAGAAGTAGACCCTGTTGTTTTGTCCCTCCCTCCCAGTTAGATTGCAGTATCGATACCATGTCTATTGCTCGTCTTATTTGGTCAGGGCATTGTCATCCTGGGATGAAGCCTACCTGGTCTTTGTTGGCCAGGATTTTGGTTAGAATTTTTAAGTCATTATTTATGAGGGAAATTGGGCGGTATTTGCCTACTTCTTCGTGATTTTTGTCTGGTTTGGGTATGACCGTGATGTAGGCTGTGTAGAGTTAGATATCTAAGGGGTCACCTTGGGTTTTGGTGTTAAAAAACGTAGTCAAGTGCGGAATAAGGGTACTCGCAAAGGCCTTATAATAGGGGATGGAAAGGCCATCTTGTCCCATTGCCGATCCCTTTTTGAGGCCCTTGATGACCTCCAGTACCTCTTCCTAAAGGCAGCTTCTAAGAGATTCTTGTGTGTAGCATTGTGGGAAGGTATGGGGAGGCCATCAAGGAACAGAGAAACAGAGTCTTTGTTGGGCTGTGAGGGGGAGCTGTAGAATTTATAGTAGAAATCCTGGAAAGCATCAAGGATTTTGATAGGGTTGGCTTTGGGAGGTTGTTCTGCTGTTCAAATCTTGGGCAAAGTGTGGACCCTTATGCGGGGGGGGGTCATTTTTCAGCCAGCAGTGGTCCCATTTTGTCTGTGGTGCATAGAATTAGTTTCCACTCCAGCAGATGAATTTCTCCACCTTCGTTATCAGGGCTAGGTTAAGATCCAGTCTGGCTTTGTCCTCTATTTGGGTTACGGTAGCTTTGGAAGGGTTCTGTTTGTGTTTAGCCCACAGGGCTACGTAGTCCTTTTCTAGGCATTATATGTCCGCCTTCTGTGCTTGCTTAATTTGGGTGGTGATCTGGATGATTTTTCCCCTGATAAAGGCTTCATGAGCGGCCCATAGCATTTCAGCAGTGGTTCCCTCTGTGTCATTGATCGAGAAGTATTCCTGTAGCTTTTATTGATTTCATCGGCTCTAATTGGATTGGAGAGAATGGATTTGTTCAATCTCCAGTGATCCCATTTCTTGCTTAGGGCACTGGAGACAATAGATATGACCACTATTGAGTGGTCTGACAGGGCTGTGTCTCTGATGTGGGCGCTAAGTACAAGCGGATGGGATGTTGGTACTAGAATATGGTTTATCCTGGTATACGTATTGTGCAGGTGGGAGTACTGGGTGTAATCTCGTTTGGAGGGGTTTAGTTCTCTCCAAGCATCTGCCATACCTTGGGCATGGATTAGTTTGGCAATTTTGTGTCTCTCCTTAGATGGACGGGTCAATTGAGCCTTGGGTGGCTTGGATTTGTCTAAACCCTGATCGAACACTACGTTTGAGTCCCCCCCAAAAATGATCATGCCTTCCAGCATAGGGTGCAAGGTGTCCATTAGGAAAGGTGCCCTTCAATTGTACCTTTAACTAGAAGAAATCTTCCCTCAGGGTCTGTGAAGTCTGAAATCTTCTTAAAATTACAGGATTTAGAAAATATGATTGCTACCTCCCTAGTTTTTTTCTTCTGCGCTGGCTAAGTAGAAATGGGGGAAGTTTGGGTGGATGAATTTGGGACTACACTGTATAGGAAAATGCATAGTTTGGAGCATGAGAATGTCAAGCTTGAGGGCTTTATAGCTGGCAAATACTTTCCTCCGTTTAATAGGAGAGTTTAGGCCCTGGACTGGACATTATGGGACGCTATTTTGACCCCGTTTACCCCGCCGTCACTGACCCTTAGAAGTCTTTTTTCCGAGTGTAAGTGGGGGGATCTCCTTTGAGTCTGGGCAAATACTTGGCATCCATCTCTGGGTGGGAATATCAGTGGGTCGCAATAGATGAAAGCATTAGGCACATGGCAAACAAGGAAAGAGCAGGGAGGAGGGAAAGAAAGGAGGGGACAGAGGAGGAAGAGGTAGATCTCCTAGCATAAAAAAACAGGATTTGGGGGGAATAGCCCCCTGAAGCCCTTTAACAAAAAACAATAAGGGTCTGACCCATATGGGTACAGACAACCTAGCCCTCAGAGACCCTCGGGTGTCCAAGGGGTAGGTGGAGGCACATGTGGTTCACCCCTGAACAGGGCACCCATGAAACAGTTTCATATTAGCAGTAGCACAGCAATCAAAATCTTTGCTAACTATGTGGTCAGATCCTCCCAGACTTATCAGTAAGGTCCTTCCTCCCCTAACCCCTAGGCGGAGGGAGGAGGCCCCTGGCCCCTTTTGGTAAGCCTCGTATTTTCGGATAGTAGTCCTAGATGATGTTAAGCAGTCTCAGAGACTCCGTGGTGGAATTGAGAGCAGTAATCTTTTCCTGTGGGCATCTACTGTTAGGCTGTAGAAGGTGGTGATCTAAGTGGAGGCCTACCGGGCTTACCCGGGGAGGTTCAGTGTCACTGGAAAGTCAAAGGAACGTAAAAGTCTTTAAAAAACAAAAACAGCAAATGCATAAAAAAACGTTAAACAGATGTAGGGAACAGTGGGAATATATCCTCCAACAGTAGTTTCAAGAGAACCGGGAACCTAACTCTGGCTCCGGAGAAATGAGAGAAACTGGGTAGGAGGCAATAGTTCAGGTGGGTCCATTATCTTTAGATTTCTTCACTTTTCGTTTGTTCCACAGGGGGGATTGTAGGCTGGTAGGAGTTGACATTTTGGTTGATTCTGAGCCGATGTTGGTAGTGTCCATGTCAGCTTCCTGGGAATAAACTTCAAGTTTAGGAGGAGTTTCTCCCCTTTCGAAAGGTTGGAAAAAATAGTAGTTTCTCCCTTTGTCGGTGAACGCAAAAGGAAAGGCCCATCTATATTTAACCACTTGCCGACCGCCCCATGTAGATATACGTCGGCAGAATGGCACGTACAGGCAGAACCACGTACCTGTACGTGCCATTCTTCAGGCGGTTGGGGGGTCCGATCGGACCCCCCTCCGCCGGCGGGGACGGTCGGCATCGCTTCAGGAGCGATCCGGGACGAGGGGACGGCCAGTGGTTTCTGGCCACCCCCTCGCGATCGCTCCTGGCGAATGAAAAGCTTCCCCTTCCTGTCTATTGTATAGACAGGAAGGCGGAAGTGATGTCACGCTCGGTGCGCCGGTCTATGTGACCGGAACGCCGAGCAGAGAAGATGTAAAGGTTAGTGCACAAACAGTACACTGACACCAGTACACATAGGCACACAATCCACCCCCCTGTCACCCCCAGATCACCCCCCAGATCACCCCCTCCCCCCCCAGTCACAGTGTCACTAATTGCAGTGATCATTTATTTACTGATCACTGCATTTAGTGTCAGTGTGACTGTAATAACTGTCAGGGCAGTTAGTTTTAGGTCCTAGGTAGCCCCCTACCCCCCCCTAATAAAGGTTTAACCCCCTGATTGCCCCTAGTTAACCCCTTCACCCCCTTTTGCCAGTGTCACTAAGCGATCGTTTTTCTGATCGCTGCATTGTGTCGCTAGGTAACCATTTTTTTTTTATTTTAACCGCCATGTTTTATATAGGTTCATAAATAGTTTTATAGGTCAGGTACCCCCATATTACAACCTAAATAAAGGTTTTAACCCCCTGATTGCCCCTAGAGTTAACCCTTTCACCAGTAATCACCGTATAACTGTCACTGGTGACGCTGGTTAGCCAGTTAGTTATTTCGTTATTTAGGTTCCCCGTCAGGTTTTTATATAGCGTCAGGTACCCCCATATATTACCTAATAAAGGTTTAACCCCCTGATTGCCCCTAGTTAACCCTTTCACCCCCTTTTGCCAGTGTCACTAAGCGATCGTTTTTCTGATCGCTGCATTAGTGTCGCTAGGTAACCAGTTTTTTTTTAGGTTAACCGCCATGTTTATATAGGTTCATAAATAGGTTTATAGGTCAGGTACCCCCATATTACAACCTAAATAAAGGTTTTAAACCCCCTGATTGCCCCTAGAGTTAACCCTTTCACCAGTGATCACCGTATAAAATGTCACTGGTGACGCTGGTTAGCCAGTTAGTTATTTCGTTATTTAGGTTCCCCGTCAGGTTTTTATATAGCGTCAGGTACCCCCATATATTACCTAATAAAGGTTTAACCCCCTGATTGCCCCTAGTTAACCCTTTCACCCCCTTTTGCCAGTGTCACTAAGCGATCGTTTTTCTGATCGCTGCATTAGTGTCGCTAGGTAACCAGTTTTTTTTTGTATTACTGTTACGGGTGACGCTGGTTAGTTAGCTTGTTTTTTATACTGTCAGGGCACCCGCCATTTATTACCCAATAACGGTTTAACCCCCTGATCGCCCGGCGGGTGATATCAATTAGGTTTTAGGGTCAAATAAGGTCTGCGTCGCCCCAGGTTAGTGCCAGTACCGCAAACACCCACGCGCAAAGCATACACCTCCCTTAGTGGTATAGTATCTGAACAGATCAATATCTGATCTGATCAGATCTATACTAGCGTCCCAGCAGTTTAGGGTTCCAAAAAAACGCATTGTTAGCGGGATCAGCCCAGATACCTGCTAGCACCTGCGTTTTCCCCCCTCCGCCCAGCCCAGCCCAGCCCACCCAAGTGCAGTATCGATCGATCACTGTCACTTACAAAACACTAAGCACACATAACTGCAGCGTTCGCAGAGTCAGGCCTGATCCCTGCGATCGCTAACATTTTTTTTGTGGTAGCGTTTTGATTCAGTCGCTAACAGTCAGGAGCTTTTTTACCTGTGAATCTCAAAAAAATAAAAAAAACAAAAATAGTTGTCGTTTTATTGTTCTCTCTCTCTCTCTATTGTTGCTCTTTTTTTACTCCATTCTATTCTGCAATGTTTTATTATGTTTTATCATGTTTTATCATGCTTGCTTTTCAGGTATGTAATTTTGTTTACTGTGTTTAAGTGTTAAGCATTTTTTTGTTTTCAGGTGCGCCATTCAGTTGCAGCGCGGATTTATTTATCTTGACAGCAACAGCGTTTGCTCCCACGATACATAAAGCCGCGACTCCAACGCTGTAGGAGGTGATTTCACCACCACAGTTAAAAAAAAGAGCATATGTGCCGAAGCATGGGGGCAGCAGGGGGGGCGGAGGAGCGATTGGCTCCTAATGCCACGTACATACGGTCGAAATTCCGACCGTGTGTACACGGCATAACTTTTGCGGGAGGATGCCCCCATGCATCGGCATATATAAATGGTGCATGTATGCCCATCATTAGAAGTGGGTGGATGAAGGGAGGTATTCTAATGGTGGGCATACCCACCAATCAATCTCTTTTTTTCGTTCAGCCAAGAGGCTGCATGAAAAAAAAAAAAAGATTACAATATATGTCCAGTATGTTGCTGGACTTTGAATGGTTATACCAGAATGATGCCTGCAGGTTTAGGTATCATCTTGGTATCATTCTTTTCAGCCAGTGATCGGCTTTCATGTAAAAGCAATTCTAGCGGGTAATTAGCCTCTAGACTGCTTTTACAAGCAGTGGGAGGGAATGTCCCCCCTCCCGGATATAAACCGCGCCATTGGGAAATTGGGAAAGCATTTTATCACACCAATCTTGGTGTGGTCAGATGCTTTGAGGGCAGAGGAAAGATCTAGGGTCTAATAGACCCCAATTTTTTCAAAAAAAGAGTACCTGTCACTGCCTATTGCTATCATAGGGGATATTTACATTCCCTGAGATAACAATAAAAATCATAACAAAGAAAAAAAATGGAAGGAACAGTTTAAAAATAGAATAAAAAAGCTAAATAAATAAAAAAAAAAACTAAAAAAAAAAAAAAAAAGCACCCCTGCCCCCCCTTCTCTTGCGCAAAGGCGTACACAAGCGTTGGTCTGGCGTCATATGTAAACAGCAATTGCAGCATGCATGTGAGGTATCACCGCGAAGGTCAGATCGAGGGCAGTAATTTTAGCAGTAGACCTCCTCCGTGAATCTAATGTGGTATCATGTAAAGGCTTTTAAAGGCTTTTAAAAATGTATGTAGTTTGTCGCCACTGCGTGTTTGTGCGCAATTTTAAAGCATGTCGTGTTTGGTATCCATGTACTCGGCCTAAGATCATATTTTTTATTTCATCAAAAATTTGAGCAATATAGTGTGTTTTAGTGCATTAAAATAAAAAAAAGTGTATTTTTTCCACAAAAAATGCGTTTGAAAAATCGCTGCGCAAATACTGTGTGGAAAAAAAAAATGCAACACCCACCATTTTAATCTGTAGGGCCTTTGCTTTAACAATATATATAGTGTTTGGGGGTTCAACGTAATTTTCTTGCAAAAAAAAAATATGTTTTCATGTAAACAAAAAGTGTCAGAAAGGGCTTTGTCTTCAAGTGGTTAGAAGAGTGGGTGACGTGTGACATAGGCTTCTAAATGTTGTGCATAAAATGCCAGGACAGTTCAAACCCCCCCCAAATGACCCCATTTTGGAAAGTAGACACCCCAAGCTATTTGCTGAGAGCAATGTTGAGCCCATTAAATATTTTTTTTTTTTTGTCCCAAGAGATTGAATAATGAAAAAAAAAAAATATATATTTTTTTTTACAAAAAGTTGTCACTAAATGATATATTGCTCAAACATGTCATGGGCATATGTGGAAATACACCCCAAAATACATTCTGTTGCTTCTCCTGAGTACGGGGATACCACATGTGTGGGACTTTTTGGGAGCCTAGCTGCGTACGGAACCCCAAAAACCAAGCACCGCCTTCAGGCTTTCTAAGGGAGTAATTTTTTTATTTCACTTCTCACTGCCAATCACAGTTTCGGAGGCCATGGAATGCCCAGATGGCATAAAACCCCCCAAAATGACCCCATTTTGGAAAGTAGACACCCCAAGCTATTTGCTGAGAGGTATTGTGAGTATTTTGCAGATGTCGCTTTTTGTCACAAAGTTTTGAAAATTGAAAAAAGAAAAAAAAAAAATTTTTTTTTCTTTACTTTCTTCATTTTCAAAAACAAATGAGAGCTGTAAAATACTCACCATGCCTCTCAACAAATAGCTTGGGGTGTCTACTTTCCAAAATGGGGTCATTTGGGGGGGTTTTGTGCTATTTTGGCATTTTATGGCCTTCGAAACTGTGATAGGTAGTGAGGAGTGAAATCAAAAATTTGCACCCTTAGAAATCCTGAAGGCGGTGCTTGGGTTTCGGGGCCCCGTACGCGGCTAGGCTCCCAAAAAGTCCCACACATGTGGTATCCCCATACTCAGGAGAAGCAGCAAAATGTATTTTGGGGTGCAATTCCACATATAACTATGGCATGTGTGAGCAATATATCATTTAGTGACAACTTTTTGAAGAAAAAAAAAATTATTTTTTATTTTTGTCTTTATTCAATCACTTGGGACTAAAAAAAAAAATATTCAATGGGCTCAACATGCCTCTCAGCAAATAGCTTGGGGTGTCTACTTTCCAAAATGGGGTCATTTGGGGGGGTTTGTACTTCTCTGCCATTTTAGCACCTCAAGAAATGAAATAGGCAGTCATAAATTAAAAGCGGTGTAAATTCCAGAAAATGTACTCTAGTTTGTAGACGCTATAACTTTTGCGCAAACCAATCAATATACGCTTATTGGCATTTTTTTTACTAAAGACATGTGGCTGAATACATTTTGGCCCAAATGTTTGACTAAAATTGAGTTTATTAGATTTTTCTTATAACAAAAAGTAGAAAATCTCTTTTTTTTTCAAAATTTTCGCTCTTTTTTTTTTTTTTTCCGTTTATATCGCAAAAAATAAAAATCACAGAGGCAATCAAATACCATCAAAAGAAAGCTCTATTTGTGGGAAGAAAAGGACGCAAATTTCGTTTCGTTACAAAATTGCATGACCGCACAATTACCAGTTAAAGTAGTGCAGTGCGAAATTGAAAAAAGACCTCTGGTCCTTAAGCTGACAATTGGTCCGGGGCTGAAGTGGTTAATGTCCCTCTGCGTCAGTACTAGCAGTAATGGTTCAGTGCTCTCCTACGTTGCATTGTGGAGGGGGAGAGGTCTGAAAAGATCTGTACTGGGTGACATTGGCACATCATTTGGGATAAGGATTTTGCTTGTTTAATGACCTCCTCCTATAATGGGGTTTGGCGATAAAATCTCTAGGTGAGCCATCTTTCCTAGGGGGTCCCAGGGCACTGTGGGCTCTATCCAGTTCTAGGCGGTGTTGGGAAATATTAGGAATTCGGTTCTTGATTATTTCCTGCACCACAGCTGGTACATTAGGGATGGTCTCCGGGAGCCCCCAAATTCTGATGTTGTATCTCCTGGACCTGTTCTCTAGGTCGTCAGTTCTGGATATGGCCAGTTCTTCCTGCAACGTGTGGATATGGTTTGAATTTTGGTTTGTTACAGCAACATTCTCATCCAATTTATGTTCTATGGTGTCTATTCTGGCACCTGGATTCTGGAAGTCAGCTTTTATATCCCCTGTAATTTTGGCTGCTGTTTGGGCTAGGCCTCTGTCCAGGAGGTCAGAGAATTTCTAAAAAAAGTTACGCCACTGAGAAGGCTGAGGCCCTGGCCTGGATGCCAGGGGGGAGTTCAGGTCTGGATGGCTGTACTGGGACCCAGGGGGGGAGAGGGCAAAGTCTGCCATCGTGCGGCCTATGAGAGACTCTGTGGAGGCCGGGGAGGGGGTGAATGCTTGTTGGTAGCCCACCTGTAAGCCCAGGTAAAGTTTAGCGTCACTGGGGTAAACATTTGCCTGTGATCTGGGAGACCATATGTATATGCAGCATGAGGCTGTGCTGCGGCTGCCATCTTGGATATCCCGTGTGTGTCCGAGTACTTAAATTGTGGCCTGAGATCCCTCTTAATGGCAGCTCTGGACATAGGGGTTGTTCCCGGGTGTGTGATGGTGCTGCTGTGTTAATTCCATTCCAGGATCGCCTGCGCTGTGCTACTGGCACCGTTGTGCTGGGTGGTGTGGAGCTCTCGGCTCAAGCGGCCATCTTCAGAGCCTTGCGCATGCGTCTCCTCAGGAGGTATTTTTTAACCTGTTTGTCATACTAATCTTACCTGCTCAGCGGTTTAAACCTATTGTTTACAGAGTTGAATAGCTTAAGGTGAAATTTATACACACAAATGGGTAAGTAAGAGCAATGACTTCTCCCCCTGCATCTGCCCTCCTTCCTTGCACTGTTCAGGAGGTTTATAGGAAGTTTAAATTACTTCTACTTTGCAAAGTGAGAATCCGAATTTATGGAGACTTAAGTAAACTTTTTTAGTCTAATATGCAGTATAAACATATAGATATTCTAAAGTATTTTTTAACGGCAGCACGAACTGTCATAGCCAGGAAATGGAAAAGTAAAATCGTACCCAACATAGTAGAATAGGAGTCAGAGATGGCCGGGATGTGTGTCCTAGAAGAGAGGATTGAGACCGAAAAAGAATATAAGAAACAGATAATAACCGTGTGGCAGAAGTGGAAAGAGTTTAATACCTCACAGGTGCGGTGGAGAGAGATATAGGAATACAAAGAAAACAGAGGAGAGTGGGGAGAAGAACCGTCTTCCCCCCTTTTTTTTTGTGTATGTAGTGATATGAGTGTAATGAAAGGAGGGGTGTGTTGGGATAAATGAGGGGTACAATTGGAACAACTAGATTAACAAAGATATGGATTAAATAAGAGAATAAATATAGAAATAGATCAATATAGGTTAATGAGATCTAGGAAATGATTAGTGATTTGAGCAGGACAGTAGAACTTAATCCATATAGATAAAAATATGATATGAGAGTATGTAATTGTTATATTGAAATTAGTAAAAAATGTTTTGTAAAATAAAGATTATCAAAAAAAAAGTGAGAATCTGAATTTAGGGAGACTTAAGTAAAGGTATTTCATATTAACTCTTTTAGTCTAATGTGCAGTATAGACATGGTCAAAAAAGGCTAAACAAAAACCTGTAATAACATAGTAGAAAATGCAAAGTTTTGGCATTACAGAAAGTATAATGTATAATTTATGATGCTTTACCTACCTTTTTCCGAAACATGCTGTAGTGCTTTATATTCCTTGCCTGTGATACCTGCTGCTGGGAAGTAAGATTACTCTCCCTGGACAGACTGTAATTCAGCCACTGAAGTGAAAGTTAGCCATCCTCTCAAATATTTTAGCATCTTCTTCAGTCATGATTTGATAGATAGACTTCAATGCCTGGAAAGAAAAGTGCTACACACCACACTCGGTGCCTAAAAGGGATTCATTAATAGAGAGGAAAAACAGAGATAAACCTGAATGAAATATTTGACAGGTAATGCAAGAAGAAAATATGCAGTAAATTTGAGTTTTAGCAGTTTGTACCTCCTCCAGCAGTATATAACGTTGCACTATTACATGACATTGAGTATAAGATTTCCCTAAATGGTTTATTGTTAAAGTGACTGATAAAGTGTATGCTGCAATATTTGTATGTTTTGAAATGACCCAGTCCTATTTTCTGAGACTAATATGTTATTTTGTGATGCTGTATAACAAATAAGTAGGGGGCCAGTTCTCATATAATATAATCTTTAGGTGTCCTTTTATGAAACTGAGATCAGCTGCGATCCCAAGTCTCACAGCTGATCTCAGGTCATTACCTGTGTATGAAACTGAGGTAATCAGATGAGAACATGTTCTCCACTGATTATCTCAGCACAGTGAGAATCTGTAACTGACTGTCACAGAAACGGCCAGTGTATGAAGGTGCGATCTCAGCACCTCACTGGCGATCTGTGACAGGATTCTCACTTTCTGATTCACCATCTCAGAGATGGAGAATCAGAGAGAGAAGCGGGAAGCTGCCTCAGTATTCTGGAGAAAGCAGGAAGTCTTTTGACTTCCTTCTTTCTCTCAGGAGCAGCCATACAGTGAGAGAACATCTTCCCCCACCATTACACCCCCAAAAAGAGCAGGTTAGCAATCTAAAGTGTATATATATATATATATATATATATATATATATATTTCTATATCTATCTATCTATCTATCTATCTATCTATCTATCTATCTATCTATCTATCTATCTATCTATCTATCTATCTATCTATCTATCTATCTATCTATCTATATATATATAAATAGATAGATAGATATACACATTGAAATAAACACACACATATATATATATATGCTATGATATATATATATATATTATTCTACCTGCATTTAAATGCTATTATTAATGTCATTTTTATATCATTTTTAATTTATTAGTAAATAAAATTTTGTAAACCCTGAAATATGGTTTTACCCATGGCATGTTCCATTAGGCTACTTTCACACTGAGGCGCTGGGCGGGCTGGCGGTAAAGCGGCGCTATATTTAGCGGCACTTTACCGTCGTTATAGCGGCGCTTTTCGAACGCTAGCGGGGCAGTTTTACCCCCGCTAATGACTGAAATAGGGTTAAAACCGCCCGCAAAGCGCCACTGCAGCGGCGCTTTGCAGGGGGGGTTTGGAGTGCTGCCCCATTGTTTTCAATGGGAAGAGGCGCTTTAGGAGCGGTAAATACACCGCTCCTACAGCGCTCCAAAGATGCGGCTTGCACATTTTTGGACATTTTTCAGCATCCTGCAAGCGCTCCAGTGTGAAAGCCCGCGGCTGTTTGAAGGCGCTTTGCAGGCGCTATTTTTAGAACTTTAGGCCCCTTTCACACTGGGGCAGTTTTCAGGCGGTACAGCGCTAAAAATAGCGCCTGTACACTGCCTGAAAAAAACGGCCCCATTCACTCCAGTGTGAAAGCTGGCGGGCTTTCACACTGGAGCGGTGCGCTAGCAGGACGGCAAAAAAAGTCCTGCTAGCAGCATCTTTGGAGCGGGATAGGAGCGGTGTATTCACCGCTCCTATACCGCTCCTTCCCATTGATTTGCATACCGCTACGGCGTCGCTCTGCGGGGGATTTTAACCCTTTTTTGGCCGTTTGTGGGGGGTAAAACCGCACCACGAGCGGCTGAATCTCGCGGGCAAAACGACGGTAAATATAGCGCTGCTTTACCGTCACGGCTGCTCCCGCCCCAGTGTGAAAGGGGCCTTAGTGCCTGCAAAGCGCCTCAGTGTGAAAGGGGCCTTACAGTAAGGCCCCTTTCACACTGGGCCTTTTCCAGGCGCTACAGCGCTAAAAATAGCGCCTGAAAAAATCCGGCCCATTTCACTCTGCTTTCACACTGGAGCGGTGCGCTAGCAGGACGGTCAAAAAAGTCCTGCTAGCAGCATCTTTGGAGGTGAAGGAGCAGTGTATTCATAATTCAAATTGAAATCAATGGGACAGCGCGGCAATACCGCCGGCAAAGCGCCGCTGCAGCAGCACTTTGCGGGCGGTTTTACCCCTTTTTCTGCCGTTAGCGGGGTTAAAACTGCACTGCTAGCGGCCGAAAACCGCTGCTAAAACGACAGTAAAGCAGCGCTAAATAAAGCGCTGCTTTACCGCCGACGCCACTCCCGCCCCAGTGTGAAAGGGGTCTTATACAGGGATTTATCAATTATGAAATATATTTTATTTTAATTTATTAATAAATATTTATACTTGTATACTTTATTAAAATAATTTTTTAATGATTATAAATGTATTTTACATTTATATGAATGGTGTATAGCTGCATTACATATGGGGATTACATTCATTTACTATACACCATTCACATTTAAATAGGCACATGTGTGACATTTAAATATTGATAAAAAACAATGTTTTATAATAATTAGGTTAATGTATATTGTGTAGGGGGAATTTAACTTTATTATTTTATTAATATGTTGGGGAATAATGTGTTAATTAGTGTTTAACTTTTGTATTTTAAATCGCCTCAGACTGTAATCCCGCTACATCTCGCGAGATTACAGTGTGAGGAGAAATTCTGAGGAGTTCCCGGCGTTTGTAGATCGCTTCTCAACTCAGCATGAGAAGCGATCTACTGACCATCATAAACAGGCACTCAGGGGAGAGCGATCTCCCCTGAGAATGCCTGAGAAATGAATAGCGGTATTTTACCGCACTTTAATAAAAGGACACCTTAGTCATGGTTTTGATTTCTCTAATGGGATACTACTTATTCTGTGCTGTACCCATCCCACAAAAGATATACATACAAATAAGGATAATGATTTCATGATGATTCCATTTAGGCATTCTCTATTACTTAAATATACTCTCTTGGCATGGAGAATTAATATGACACTTCCTTGCTGAGTATATTCCAAGCAACTAGCAATCAACATGCTTAGGAAAACATCCACATTTACATGTATGGATGAATCGTGTAACTTAAACATGATACATATAGATTAATCTGGACTCTGGACTGCTCGGAGGAGATTGGTCAAAGCCGTGCCCCTTCATCTATACAGAGGAGCAGTAGGCAATACTATGGCATTAGCTCGGCCACTATGAATTAGTCATACTTATTATATTAATAATAAAAGGTAATTTTATAGGGAATGTAGAGTTTTTGAACATATTTTCTTTATTTGTGTGTTGTTTAGTTTAGAACTAAATAATACAAGCACTAAATAGTATGCTCACTTGTAGTACTTGTCTAATTTTTGTTATAGTCAAATACATGTTAAATACTGTATTGGGGTATTTACTAAAACTGGTGCACCTAGAATCTGAAGCAACTGTGCATAGTAACTGATCAACTTTTTACTTCAGCTTGTTCAATTAAGCTTTGGCAATAAAACCTGGAAGCCGCTCTGGAATTCTCTTTATAGTTCTGCCAGGCTAACTTTACTTCGCTTTGCTAAAATAGTCAAAGGAGTGAGTACACCACCCCCACCTCCCAAATTCATATATATAGCTTTGTGTGGATTTTTAAATAGGCCAAAGGCATCAGAAAAGGTGAACCTAATGATTGAATTTGCAAAAGCCAGAATGCTCTGCAAAAAAGGTGTATGCCATTTATTAACATCTTTTTATATGGCAGCGGCAGATGTCCATGGCCCAGGGGGGCACATGGAGATGCTAAAAAAGTTTTGCACTTCAGTTTGCTTCATAATAATACATTTCAGTTTTTATAAAACATTAGACTTTTTCCTCAGAAGGTCATCGACAATAGTGGGTTTGTATGTCTCTCAATAAAGGTTTCCTTTGAGGTTTTCAAATAATCATACACAATGCATATACACAATTCCTGTATCTGGAAACATGTTTTCCATATTATCTGCCATGGTCACAAGAGTATACTGCTGCATCAAATTCAAAATGCAAACACTCTGTTTTAAATCCTGCAAAACTGTTTACCAAATCCATCTCAAAAGCAAAACAGAGCTGTTTGTGTACACTGGCCCTTATGTCTGACCCCCTAAAGGGGATGGAGGTCATGATTTGACGATGGCCCAGAGTCCACAATACAATAAATCCACTGCTGATTGTTACATTTACACTTTAGGTATAAACATGGGAATGGGCTTTTTGTTGGTGTACTGGGTATGTGAGCAATGTTGGGCTAGATGTTAAACACACACTTTGGTCAGAATCAAGAATTTAGTCATAGAAACATAGACAAGTGACAGCAGAAAAAAAGACCAAGTGGTCTACTGTGTCCCTTCAAGCTCATCAAGCCTTAAAATGCATACAAGAAATACAGAGAACTTGCTAGCCTACCTCCACCACTTCAGGTTTTCATCCTGGTAGTACACCAGTTCAGCCCACACCCTTTCTTAGCAATCTGGTGATGTATGGAATTCTCTTGTGTATCTTTTGTAATGCAAATAAAATAGCCACAAACAAACCAAGTTAAGGCTCCTGTTTGTTTATCCCATACAGAAAGCATGATTTATCAAAATATCAGTAGCTAGACATTCCTCACAGTCACCGAACAGATTCAAACCTCCTAGAGTTTTCAAACATGTTCTAGAGATTCAAATCTGATCAATCATGTATCAAGTAAAGAGACAGAAAAAGTTGCACAGCACAGATTTCTGGAAGCCGACAAACTCAAAATATACAAAGAGCTGCGTGAAATCCGGCTGCAGTGTATTCTAATACCCCATATAGAGAGAATGCTAAGTGGCTCTGTACAGCATATGTTTATGTTTTTTTTTTTATTATGGTCAGGACTAAAAAATACAACTACAAAAATGTGTTCTCTTTTTTTTTAAGTTAGGTGTATATGAAATATTACATATGAATAATATGCAGTTTGGCCAACTGCTTTAGGCTCCAGTTCAGATGTTATCATGTGTCGTTTTATCACATGTAAAAAAAAAAAAAAAAAAGTGTTTTTTACACATCTCAATAGCTCATTTGCACACACTTTCAGAAAAAAAAAAGCCAGACAAATCTTTAATCATACAAAGCTGGCCATGAAGCCAACTTCTCCTGCTGTGCACTCTCTTTAGATGAACTACAGTAGTTTAAAGTGCCTAACTAGCTTTAAAAATGCCGGAGTAAAAAAGATGCATGTACTTATCTATCTCCAGCCTGCTCCCGTCTGGTCACTTGATCCGGCTACCCTGTGTCAGCCAGCCGTAGCTGCAGGGAAGAGGAGGGAGTGCTGATGATGGATGGGCCATAGGAGACTATGGATGACATCATTACTCCAGGCTTTACCAGCCATTGTCGAGCACTCTGCTCTCCCCTACAGCTGCTGTTGTTTAAACCTATTGTTTACAGAGTTGAATAGCTCAAGGTGAAATTTATACACACAAATGGGTAAGTAAGAGCAATGACTTCTCCTCCTGCATCTGCCCTCCTTCCTTGCACTGTTCAGAGAGGTTTATAGGAAGTTTAAATTACTTCTACTTTGCAAAGTGAGACTCATAATTTAGGGAGACTTAAGTAAATGTATTTCATATAAACTCTTTTAGTCTAATATGCAGTATAGACATGGTCAAAAAAGACTAAACAAAAACCTGTAATGACATAGTAGAAAATGCAATGTTTTGGCATTACAGAAAGCATAATGTATAATTAATGATGCTTTACCTACCTGTTTAAGAAACATGCTGTAGTGCTTTATATTCCTTGCCTGTGATACCTGCTGCTTAACTAGCCTCTATAATAGGCAAGTTAAACCCAGTATATTGTGGCCTTGTGTAGCCAAATCTAACAGTAGAATTTAGAAGAGTACAGGACACTAAATGTAATATATGTAGAATAACCTGAATATATTCGTCCATTCGAATACTAGATAGATTCCTGTTTTGTTTTTTTACCATGAACTGCTCTTCATTTTTAAAATTCAAAAAATTTAAAAAAGCATTTTTTCAAATTCAGAGACATACATTGCACATGCAAAGAATTTAAGAAGATGCTGGGGTTTCAACAGCATGAAACATTTACATTTTCTCTTGAGGTTTTGCAATATATATGTAATTTGTTTTAAGAATCGGGTTATTTCCTTGAGAAAGCCAGAGCATGATGTGTTCCTGTTTTAATAGTAATGTGTTCCTGTATTTAATATTAAATATTCAACTTTTTGTGTCATAGTTATCGGGGGGAAACAAAAATAGAATGTCACAAAGGCACAAAGGAAAAAATCTTTTCACACATTTCTGTCTACAGTATGCTTGTAATAGCATGCACATCTGTCACCTAAGACTGTGCAATCTATTGTGTTACCAGCAATGGAGAGGCTTTTGTTTAGAAGATATACTGTTCTACAATGTTCTAACTGTGGGCAGATGGGACAAAATATGAGAATTAAGCTTTTGTGTTTAAAACATGTAGAATTATATGCCCCTAGATGAAGAACAGGCATTGCTAAACAGCATCTGTCTTACAAATTCTCCATTTATGCTTTAGCGCAGATAGCTACGGTCGTCCGTAAAGTTTGCAATGAAGTCTGATTTTGAAAGTAAACCAATTATTTTTAAAAGCAATTGTCAACATTGTCTAGTGGTCAGTATGGTACATTCCTTTTTTCCGCCCTTGCTTTTTTTTTTTTTTTTAGTTAAAAAGAAAAATGAATCCAGTCGTTTTAATTTAAAAACAAATTGTGCCTTCCTTTAAAGTTCCAGGGCTGCGAGAGGAGCTTCAGTAATTCTGCACATTGAGTTTCTTGTGAATGAATGGGAAAAGTTTGTCTCTGCACTTCTGCTTCTTGTTCAGCACCACATACAATAAAGATTAGGTAGACTGTATTATAGCCCATAGAGAATTCTTTACAAAATTCTCAATTGACTGATTTAGCTCCATCTATGTCTGTTAATTCCTTTCATTGTTCGCTATTTCACATGTTCTGCTCAGTGAGACTGTTAATCAACAAACTTATTTTTTAAATAAAATTACAACAGTTATTTTTTAAAATAAAATTACAACAGTACTTTCAAAGCTGGAGCAGTTTTGAATTACGTTCCTGCTAGAGTACATATCCCTTTGTACTTAGTTGCATTTACTTTATATTTAATGAGAAATACAAGTCTACTATTCATAAACGTGCAGGACATTAGGCTGGAAGGCTAGTACTGGCTCTTCAGGCTGGATTGCTGGCACCTCCGGCTGGAACTCTGGCGCTTCAGGCTGGGACAGATTAGTGGGTGTGGAGGCAGATTGGGTTACTGGCAGGATCGTTTTGGTCGGGAAGAACTTTCGTTTTTTCTTTGAAAATTGTACTAAACCATGGCAACAAAGACCTTTATTGTGTAACCTGTAATGGTAAAGTTACTCCAGCAAGGTATTTGCGGATTGGTTGCTAATAGGAATCTTAATACATAAGTAAATGATCAGTGCTGCTGCTTTCCAATTTTTTCAACCTTAAAGCAGAGTTTCACCCAAAAATGGAACTTCCGCTTTAAGGGAAGGTGACACCCTGACATGCCACATTTGGCATGTCATTTTTTTGAGGGGGGGAGCATTTTTAGAGGGTTTTTAGAGGGTTCCAGCTCCCAACTCCCTCCAGGCGCACCACATCACTAGATGAGAGATCACCTCTCCCCCTTCCCTCTCGGCAATCATCTGGGACACGTCACGGGTCCCAGATGATTTCCCGGCCAGTCACGGTGCATCGCGCGGCTCGCGCATGTGCAGTGGGCCCACAGTGACAATGCTGGCGCCACAGAGAGGTGGGGGAGACGAGCGGGCTTCGTTCCCCCACATCACTGGACCCTGGGACAGGTAAGTGTCTGATTATTAAAAGTCAGCAGCTGCAGTATTTTTTTTTTTTTTTTTAACTCAGCTTTTTTTTTAACTCAGCTTTAAAATCTTCTGTCTTGTTGTGGTGGTTCAAGCTTGAACAGATTGTGGGAAATGTTGACTGCTCACAGAACTAAGACAGTCTCAGCCTCCCAGCGATCCACTGAGAGTCTGAGCCAGACCCACTGAGAGTCTGAGCCAGTGAGCGCGGGGGGGGGGGGGAGCAAAGAGCTGGAGACTGACAGTCATAGCTCTCTGCTTAGAGCGGCAGGGAAAACTGAGCGATCAGTGGTGTTTGATCACTCAGTTCTCACCCACCTAAGACTGCAGGGGACAGATGCAGCATCAGATGGATGCTGCATCCACCTAGGTAAGAATGGTGTAAAATAAAAATAACAAACCCATACTTCTATTTTAAGTCAAAAGGAGCAGAATGTTAGAAAAGAGTAGTACCCATTTTCTAGGCTAATAGGTAAGGAATGGTCAAACAAATAGCATGGGGAGCTGAACACTGCCCTGGGGAACATGAAGGAAAGCAAACATGTTTTAAAACATTTTGTGGGGAGCCTAAAGTGTCAACATTAAAAATTTGAAATTTCCTTTAAAGTGTTACTAAACCCAGAACCTGCATTCGCTATATCTGGTCTCCCACAGTACACATAACATGAAAATGCAATTATTTTAGTAAATATAACCTGCTAAATACCTTTTCTCATCCGCAGTATATAGCAGTCTTGTAGTCTTGTAAATTCCTAGTAAAGCTTGTAGGAGGAGTTTTCTATGTTTTAATTTTTATTATCAATGTTTCAAATAGGAGGATTTTTCATTCTCCCCTGACCATCTGTTTGGACAGTGCTGATTGGCTCTGTGCTGATCACTTGCACTCTCTTGAGAAAAAAAAAAAACAACTCTTCAGAAATACACACTAAATTGAGCATGTGCAGCTTGTCCCCAAGCTCTGTATATAGAGGAAAAAGAGGAGGATAAGAGAGACAGGATAAAACAGCCTTTATACACAATGCAGAGGATTAACCACAGTGATTATAACAAGCATGCTTTACTGCATATACAGACTGATTTTACTGTTGTGGGTTTAGTAATACTTTAAGTAACATGCTTAGGGATGCCCTTAATCTGCCCGGGAAGTGGTACATCTGTGTGATGTATACAACATGCAAAACTGAGATTTGCAAAGAAAAAAAATCTGTTTAACCACTTGTCGACCACTGCACACACATACACATTGGCAGAATGGCTCATACAGGCAAATGGGCGTACCTGTAAGTCCCTTTAAATTTGCTGCCTTGCGGGTGTGCGCGTGCAGCGGGAGCATGCCCGTGGGTCCCGCAAACTCGATGTTCGCCGTCAGACCGCGATCGTGAGACAGAGAGACAGAACAGGGAAATGCCGTTGTAAACAAGGCATTTCCCTGTTCTGCCTAGTGACATGACAGGGATCTACTGCTCCCTGTCATCGGGAGCAGGGATTTCTGTCATGTCAGTGGCAGTCCATCCCCCTACAGTTAGAATCACTCCCTAGGACACACTTAACCCCTTGATCGCCCCCTATTGTTTAACCCCTTCTCTGCCAGTGTAATTTAAACAGTAATCAGTGGCTATTTATAGGACTGATCGCTGTATAAATGACAATGTTCCCAAAATAGTTTTAAAAGTGTCCGATGTGTCCGCCATAATGTTGCAGTGCCGATAAAAATTGCGGATCGCCAACATTACTAGTAAATCTATCCCCTATTTTGTAGATGCTATAACTTACATGCAAACCAATCAATATGCGCTTATTGCGATTTTCTTACCAAAAATATGTAGAAGAATACATATTGTCCTAAACTGAGGAAAACATTTTTTTTGCAAAAAGTAAAAATTATAGTTTTTTTTTCCCAAATTGTCGCTGTTTTTTTGTTTATAGCGCAAAAAATTAAAACTGCAGAGGTGATCAAATACCACCAAAAGAAAGCTCTATTTGTGGGGAAATAAAGAACCTAAATTTTGTTTGTGTACAACGTTGCACAACCGCGTAATTGTCAGCTAAAGCGACGCAGTGCCGAATCGCAAGAAATGCTCTGGTCAGGAAGAGGGTAAAACCTTCCGGGGCTGAAGTGGTTAAGTTAGCAGTAAATGACAGTTACTATCTGCTTCATTCTGTTTGTAAACAAAGTGGATAGGGATTCCTTTCATACATACCAGATCTTTATACTTAATGAAAGACTTGTATGGATAGCAAGGGGGAAAAAAAAGAAGTGGTGTGGAGTTTCCCCCAAATTCCATACTAGGACCCTTTCTGAGCATTCAGCCTGGCAGGGAAGGAAAGGGGGATGAGCATGCTCTCCTCCCCTCCCGAACCATACCTTGCTAGGGAAGACTCCTAGAAAATCACATTGTGGGGGTCTGTGGGCAGAGGGCTTATCAGATTCTGGAAGCCCACTTTAAAAATAAGGATAGCACCCCTACTAATTCACAAAAATTGTGCATTGTAAATTAGGGCACTTTTTGGCAAGTCCTCTATTAAAAAATGTTTTTATTTATTTAAAAAAAATCCATTTATGTAAATCCATCATCATTCACATCAACTAGCAATGCAGATCCTCGTCAAGAATCTGTAAATGCTTGAAGGGCTTTAGGTTGGACTAAGATAACATGCTGGGAAAAATGAATTTCCATGCCATTCCTTTTACCATGGTCTATACTCATAATTTCGTATTTAAAATATTTTCATTTTACCTGTACATAGGTACTTTTCCAGTGCCTGCTATGAATGAATTGCGCCGCTGTGCTAATGATCCAACATTAGTACAGTGTTCTTCCACACTGAGCTGTTGTTTTCCCACCCCCCCCCCTGCCTGAACACTCCGATCAGCGTTCTCCATTGGCTGACAGCGCTAATCGGCAGCTGGTCGGCTGCTGGATTATCAGTATACTCATCCAACCAAAACCGGCAAGACGTCTGGCTTCTGTTAGACCAGGTGCCATACACACGAGCCGAATGTCGGCCAGTTTTTATCGAACCGCCCATGTGTGTACGGGGCTTTAGTAAAAAAATCTGATACAGAATCTTACAATCTTGCCACAGTTAACCACTTCAGCCCTGGACCAATTGTCAGCTTAAGGACCAGAGGTCTTTTTTCAATTTCGCACTGCACTGCTTTAACTGGTAATTGCGTGGTCATGCAATGTTGTAACCAAACAAAATTTGCGTACTTTTCTTCCCACAAATAGAGCTTTCTTTTGATGGTATTTGATTGCTTCTGCGATTTTTATTTTTTGCGATATACACAGAAAAAGACCGAAAATTTTGAAAAAAAAAGATATTTTCTACTTTTTGTTATAAGAAAAATGTAATGTAAAATGTATTCAGCCACATGTTTTTAGTAAAAAAAATGCCAAAAAGCGTATATTTATTAGTTTGCGCAAAAGTCATAGTGTCTACAAACTAGAGTACATTTTCTGGAATTTACACAGCTTTTAATTTATGACTGCCTATCTCATTTCTTGAGGTGCTAAAATGGCAGGGAAGTACAAAACCCCCTCAAATGACCCCATTTTGGAAAGTAGACACCCCAAGCTATTTGCTGAGAGGCATGTTGAGCCCATTGAATATTTTTTTTTTTAGTCCCAAGTGATTGAATAAAGACAAAAAAAAAAAAATGTTTTCAAAAAGTTGTCACTAAATGATATATTGCTCACACATGCCATGGTTATATGTGGAATTGCACCCCAAAATACATATTGCTGCTTCTCCTGAGTGTGGGGATACCACATGTGTGGGACTTTTTGGGAGCCTAGCCGCGTACGGGGCCCCGAAAACCAAGCACCGCCTTCAGGATTTCTAAGGGTGCAAATTTTTGATTTCACTCCTCACTACCTATCACAGTTTCGAAGGCCATAAAATGCTAAAATTGCACAAACCCCCCCCCCCAAATGACCCCATTTCGGAAAGTAGACCCCAAGCTATTTGTTGAGAGGCATGGTGAGTATTTTACAGCTCTCATTTGTTTTTGAAAATGAAGAAAGTAAAGAAAAAAATTTTTTTTTTCTTTTTTAAATTTTCAAAACTTTGTGACAAAAAGAAAGATCTGCAAAATACTCACCATACCTCTCAGCAAATAGCTTGGGGTGTCTACTTTCCAAAATGGGGTCATTTGGGGGGGGGGGTTGTGCCATCTGGGCATTCCATGGCCTCCGAAACTGTGATTGGCAGTGAGGAGTGAAATAAAAAAATTACACCCTTAGAAAGCCTGAAGGCGGTGCTTGGTTTTTGGGGTCCTGTACGCAGCTAGGCTCCCAAAAAGTGCCACACATGTGGTATCCCCGTACTCAGGAGAAGCAACAGAATGTATTTTGGGGTGTATTTCCACATATGCCCATGACATGTTTGAGCAATATATCATTTAGTGACAACTTTTTGTAAAAAAAAAATATATATTTATTTTTTCATTATTCAATCTCTTGGGACAAAAAAATAAAATATTTAATGGGCTCAACATTGCTCTCAGCAAATAGCTTGGGGTGTCTACTTTCCAAAATGGGGTCATTTGGGGGGGGGGGGGGGGGGTTTGAACTGTCCTGGCATTTTATGCACAACATTTAGAAGCTTATGTCACACATCACCCACTCTTCTAACCACTTGAAGACAAAGCCCTTTCTGACACTTTTTGTTTACATGAAAACATATTTTTTTTTTTGCAAGAAAATTACGTTGAACCCCCAAACACTATATATATTGTTAAAGAAAAGGCCCTACAGATTAAAATGGTGGGTGTTGCATTTTTTTTTTCACACAGTATTTGCGCAGCGATTTTTCAAACGCATTTTTTGTGGAAAAAATACACTTTTTTTAATTTTAATGCACTAAAACACACTATATTGCTCAAATTTTTGACGAAATAAAAATATGATCTTAGGCCGAGTACATGGATACCAAACACGACATGCTTTAAAATTGCGCACAAACACGCAGTGGCGACAAACTACATACATTTTTAAAAGCATTTAAAAGCCTTTACAGGTTACCACATTAGATTCACGAAGGAGGTCTACTGCTAAAATTACTGCCCTCAATTTGACCTTCGCGGTGATACCTCACATGCATGGTGCAATTGCTGTTTACATATGACGCCAGACCAACACTTGTGTTCGCCTTTGCTCAAGAGAAGGGTGGCAGGGGTGCTTTTTTTTTTTTTTTTTCAGTTTTTTTTTTTTATTTATTTAGCTTTTTTTTTTTTTTTTAAACTGTTCCTTCAATTTTTTTTCTTTGTTATCATTTTTAATGTTATCTCAGGGAATGTAAATATCCCCTATGATAGCAATAGGCAGTGACAGGTACTCTTTTTTGAAAAAATTGGGGTCTATTAGACCCTGGATCTTTCCTCTGCCCTCAAAGCATCTGACCACACCAAGATCAGTGTGATAAAAAGCTTTACCAATTTCCCAATGGCACGGTTTATATCCGGGAGGGAGGACATTCCCTCCCACTGCTTGTAAAAGCAGTCTAGAGGCTAATTACCCGCTAGAATTGCTTTTACATGAAAGCCGATCACTGGCTGAAAAGAATAAAACCAAGATGATACCTAAACCTGCAGGCATCATTCTGATATAACCATTCAAAGTCCAGCAACATACTGGACATTTATTGTAATCTTTTTTTTTTCATGCAGCCTCTTGGCTGAACGAAAAAAAGAGATTGATTGGTGGGTATGCCCACCATTAGAATACCTCCCTTCATCCACCCACTTCTAATGATGGGCATACATGCACCATTTATATATGCCGAAGCATGGGGGCATCCTTCCGCAAAAGTTATGCCATGTACACACACGGTCAGACTTTTCCACGGGGCAAGCCTCCGTCGGAATTTCGACCGTATGTACGCGGCGTTTGGAGCCAATCACTCCTCCGCCCCTGCTGCCCCCATGCTTCGGCATATATGCTCTTTTTTTTAACTGTGGTGGTGAAATCACCTCCTACAGCGTTGGAGTTGCGGCTTTATGTATCATGGGAGCAAACGCTGTTTCTGTCAAGATAAATAAATCCGCGCTGCAACTGAATGGCGCACCTGAAAACAAAAAAATGGTTAACAATAAAACACAGTAAACAAAATTACATACCTGAAAAGCAAGCATGATAAAACATAATAAAACATTGGAGAATAGAATGGAGAATAGAATGGAGTAAAAAAAGAGCAACAATAGAGAGAGAATAGAGAGAGAGAGAGAGAGAGAGAACAATAAAACAACAACTTTTTTTTTTTTTTATATATTTTTTTTGAGATTCACAGGTAAAAAAGCTCCTGACTGTTAGCGACTAAATCAATACGCTACCACAAAAAAAATGTTAGCGATAGCAGGGATCAGGCCTGACTCTGCGAACGCTGCAGTTATGTGTGCTTAAGCCCCATACACACGGTCGGACTTTTTCATCAATTTGGTCCGATCGGACAAGGTTGTTGAAAAATCAGACCGTGTGTATGCACCATCGGACAGTGTTCGTCGGTTTGTCCGTCGGACAAAGTCTTATCTCCTGCTGGAAAGATTTGCCGTCAACCCGGTCCGATCACACCAAATCCGAGCGTGTGTACGCTTGTCCGACGGACAAAGTGCTACGCATGCTCAGAAGAAATTCTGTGACGGAAGCGCTCGGTCAGGTAAAACTACCTTTCCTAATCGACACAGCACATTCGTCACGCTGCAATGTTAAAATGTCTTTAATGCAGCGCATTCTCTTTTTCTTTACAATGCAACAAGAATGACATCTTTTAGCTGCTCCTATTCACCCGCACTTCTCACAAACTTACTTCTTTATTACTTTGCACCATTTATACACTACATGTTTAGTTTTACTCTGAACGGAAAAGAATCTTTGTTATTTTTTTACCATGATTTGTCTTTTTTTTTTTTTTTGGGGGACTACATATTTGAATGTTTTTTTTATTTTTTTTTGGAGGGGGGTTGTGTGTCTCAAATTACCAAAAACACATTATTTACATTTGTATTTCTTGCTTACATTTACTAGGAGTTTGTTTGTTGTTGGTGCCCCTTGTTAATTCTACTTTAGGATTAGTGAAATGTACCTGCTTACTCAAAGAAAAACTGTCATTGTAGCAAAGTAAAACACAATAGTCAATGATTATTTCAAATCAAAAAAACCTTTATTTAGGTCACACCAACAAACCAAAGAGGAACGCAGCCATGGTGAAACTTGGGGAATTTGCAAAGCCTTGGCCCCCCACGGCAACCATCATTGTTCAAGCGTAGAAAATTGGGGGCCTGAGGAGTACATATATTAAGGGGAGTGCAATCTGGTCGTGAAGTCCAAAGTATCCGGAACTGCAGCAGATGCCATCTAGGTCCCCAGGCTCTGGTACTACGAGAGGCTCCATCTTCTCTCAGACCAGACTGATTCCAGGTCGTCACTCTCAGGTCTTCCTTCCACGCTTCCTTCCACGCTGTGGCTGTCGTGCTGGTGGGGTGGCAGAAGGAGGAGGAGGAGGAGGAGGAGGTGGAGCATGGTAGCTATGGCAAACATGTGTGACTGGGGTCATCTCCCCAGCCCTACCCTTATTTAGGACATGGAGGATGAGCCCCTCACACATGTTGCGTTGCCTCACCTCCATACCCATCATTTTTGTGACAACCACCGAGCCAAAGGTCTCCTCGTCGGCGGGTGTGGCATGTAGGGAGTCTGAAGCCTCTCTTATCATCCGGAGCGCTGACTGTGCCGCATAACCCCCCCTTCTCGCCCTTTTGTACGGAGGGCGGAGGGGAGGGGTTTGGGTGTCAGTCAGGCTCCGAGGCCTAGCCCCCTCTTGGCTGCCACTACCCAGCTGGTGGCTGCCACTAACCCCTGCCTCCTCCTGACTGCCACCTTCCACAGCCACCTCCTGGCTGAGGTCTTCCTGTGTAGGAAAAAGGGACATAGTTTCAGTTATTTGTTCATCAAACACACACAATTCTCATCTAGTGACTGGTGCAAAATGTTTACAAATAGAAAACCATACAATTCTCAGCCCAGCAGTTTAGATTCTGGCCCCAAATGTCTCCCACACCACTGTCTGTTGATATGTCAAACACGTTAGGAACTAAGCAATTGGCGATCCTGAATTAAGTGAACATCATTCATTATTCCCCTAAATGGTAGCAAAACTACTATACCTGGAACAAGCTGGGCTCCTCCACCTCTTCCAGACTGGAAGGCCCAGGTTGCTCCTCGGAAGCCTCATCAGGGGTGGGCTGTGCGCAAGGAAGCGTGGAAGGAGGAGTTGAGGTTGGCTCCGTGACATCAGCCTGGTCCTTCAGAAAATGGAGACTCTGATAGTACCAGAGCTTGGGGACATAGACCTCATCTGCTGAAGTTGCAGTTTCCTCAGACTTCACGACCTTCTTCCTCTCCCTGATATACGCACTCCTCAGGCTGCCAATTTTCTTTCTAATATCATCAACAGTTGCCGTGGGGAACCTTGGCTTGACAAATTCCACAAGTTCCTCCAGGGCTGCGTGCCTCTTTGGTTTGTTGGTGTAATGTGGGTGTATACCCTGCCACAATATGGGAAAATCCCTGTATTTGGCAATGAAGAGGGGGAGAAAACTCATGTCGTTGAATCCCTTCATATCAATCTCTGCAAGACACAACAACACACAAAACCCTCAAAATTATGTCAGGCTAAACTCTCCTAATCTTCTCCATAAAGAAGCCTCAAGTTCAAATCAGTCTAGGCTAGTTATGTACCAACGTTAAATTGTACCTTCGTTTGTAGCGATCGTCTCGTGTGAGTTTTCTCTCCCCTCGTCTCCCAGATCGTGGCTACGACACAGGCGTGTGACGTTTTATATACACTGCGCATGCTTCAAACTCCGCCCGCCCCTGACGATCTTTCTCGTCTATTCCCCACCCCTTCTCTTTACGGCGTAGTGGGGAGAGCACATGGCGGGGACACAGCAGGTGCGCCACAAATATCCCACCAACGAGGAGGAGGACGAGGAAAGTCCGGAGGCAGAAACGTCCCGATCCCGGAACCTGAAATTCAAGGCCTCCAATATGTCATTTGGAGAAATGTTGGAGATGGTGGACATATTAAAGAGGAGCGACTATGATGGGAAGTATGGGCCTTACCTCAACCCCAATGTCCGCAAGGCCAAGATCATGTCTAAAGTTGTGAGAAGGCTGTACAATAATTTTGGGGTACAACGATCCAAGGAGCAACTCAGGAAACGCTGGTCAGACCTGAAACTGAGGGAGGCCGATCAGTACAGAAAGATCAAGAGAATTCTTCAAAAAAGTAAGTAGTTGTGTTTTGTGTTTGATTTCTTGCTTGCATACTGCTCCATTGTGTTTTGATTTTTACCAAGTTGTACATTCCAAAATGGCCACTTTCAGGTTCGTCTGTGCATTCGATCGTACTCAGCCTCGATCTTTCTGCCACTGTCATGGTCGTGTGTGCATTCGATCGTACGCAACCTCGATCGTTCGGCCACTTATAATACGATGTTTGGTGTTTTTTTGGGGAAAGGAAGTTTGTTCTCACTAGAAATGTCATCAAGAATGTAAAGCCAATTTATTCAATGTAAAGGAGAGGTCACTCAGTAGCTGTTTACCCATCTGGACTCTAGAGCACTAGTGCTGGGACACCCAAACCCCCTTTTTATTATGCTTTTCCACACATGTGCTCCAGTGGATACTAGAGGGGGGTCTCCATCACACAAACTTCTACCAAAAAGCTAGTCAGTTTAGCACCTTTACAAAGTGACTTCATTCATGTAGTTGACATTTGTAACTGGCCAAACTAAAATAGTGTCCGTCACTTTCAAGCAATGTTTGTCATTTCCTATTTCTGCCCTCAATAGCTTGTGTTGCTAAATCTTCCTTTTGGACATTCTCATAGGGGAGCGAAAACTTGGGCCGTCTGAGGAAACCCCCAAACCAACACCTACCAAAAAAGGGGAAAGAGCAGAAGCAGAGGAGGAGGAGGAAGGAGAGATCATCGAACTTGGAGAAATTGTCACCACAACAGGTGAGTGTGGGAGAACACAGCTACTGGTAAGCTAATCCATGTATGGCTGCCTCATTTCCAACACCCCATTTTTTTTGTTTGTGGTTTTTAGGTGACGTGGATGTTGTGGAAGAAAAATCGCACTTTACCACAGAGAGTGCCCACGTACTCATCGGAGAGATAATGGTCTGCAATCGAGATCTAGATTACATAAAGCAAAACATCAATGATGTTCAACAAAAATTGAAGAACATCATTGATGTTTTAGGAAAAATATGAAAAAGCACCAAGTAATTTACACACATTTGTGCCAGCTTCTGAACACATTTGCAACTTAAAAACTGTGTGAAATTTGGAACATGCACACATTGTGTCCACATGTGCTAGCTCCCATCATGGTGGATGAATGGCAACGTTTTTTTGGGGGTGCAAACACTTTACGAACTACGAAAGTGGTTGTGGTGAAGGGGTTGCACCCCCAAAAAACGTCCATTCATCCCCATGATGGAAAATGGCACTTTTGAAGCTTCTAGGCATGTGTTTTTACCATCTAATGACCATTTTCAGAACCAAATTGTGTGCATGTTCCAAATTTCCACTTTTCGGGGGTGACCCCCCCATGTGATGAAGGCAAGATCAAACACACTTTGAACATATAGTCATGTCTGATCTTGTCTTCACTTTACAAAGTTGAACTTTCCTACTTCATAGGTTCTGCTTAGCTCCATGCCTGGTTTTACCAATTGCGTAATCTTTGTAAATAATGTTGTAAATAACCAAGATGTTGTCAGTTTTGGCGTGAAGATTGTAAACGCACTTGTGAATGTTTTCCAAGTAAACTTTTTTATTTTTCAAAATGTGTGGCTTCCTTATTTAAATAAAACAATGCATTATGTATGTAAAATGTAAAGGATATGGGGGGCAATGGGTGTTATTTACTAAAGGCAAATCCACTTTGCACTGCAATTTCCTTTCCCAGGGAACTTTTTCAATGCACTTGTAGAGCATAGCGGATTTGACTTATGTAAATGACACCCACAGTGCTTTGTACGAAAACACGGAGCACAGCATTTTGGAGAATACACACATGTCAGACCTGGTGCTGAAAAGGAGTATTATGGGTGTCAGTTATGCAGGACAAACCTTCTCTAGACCAAAGATTAGGTAGCAAACACACATGAGAATAATCTTTTTGGGAAGAAGAGACTGTTACCTCCTTTTGCCCAGAAAGTGCATTACCACTGTCGAAGGCAAAGGGAAAAAATGACAAAGTAAAATAAGCTAAAAAGAAGACTGAAATGACAAGAAATCAGAGGTTGGTTAAAATATCAGATTTATTAAAAAATGCCTCTCACACATCGTCAGGCAGAGCAATGGCCCCCCTACCCACAAAGTATTCCATATATTGGTCCCGGACCACGCGGGCATTGAGAGGGGGCAAGCCTGGACGTGCCACTCGAAGGGCTGTGAGGTCCGCATTTGGAGGGCCCTCCACATCTGGGCCAACGGGCACCACATAGTTCCTGTTATGTCTTTTGAGGAAGTTGTGCAATATGCAACAGGCAAGAACTATGTGGTTCAGTTTGTATTCCGCCAAGTTAAATGCCGTCAGGAACAGGCGGAAGCGGCTGGCCAGGATGCCAAAAGCGTTCTCCACCACTCTTCTGGCTCTGGACAGCCTGTAGTTGAAGACCCTCTGGTCCGGGGTGAGGGTCCTCATCGGGAACGGCCTCATCACATGGGGAGTCAGCGCAAACGCTTCATCTGCGACAAAGACGAAGGGGAGTCCTTCGGCATTCTCCTCTGGAGGTGGCAAGCACAGACTGCCACTTTGGAGACGCCAGTAGAACTCCGTGTGCGTAATGGCCCCACCATCCGATATCCGGCCGTTCATCCCCACGTCCACATACATAAACTCGTATGTTGCCGACACCACCGCCAACATCACTACACTATTAAACCCTTTATAATTATAATAGTAGGACCCCGAGTTGGGCGGTGGGACGATGCGGACGTGTTTCCCATCAATTGCCCCTCCGCAGTTAGGAAAGTCCCAACGGCTGGCAAAGTGGGAGGCCACAGTCTGCCATTCCTGTGGCGTGGAAGGGAACTGTGGAGTGAAACAAGAAAAAAAAATTAGTCACTTTGCACCTAAACATTGCAAGCAGATTAGACAATCAACATCTTGGAACAAGAGCATTGTATAAAATTGGAGGCTGGAAAGTATTTACACAGAAAAGTAGAGGCTCCCCTTCACAGATTACTCACCCCCCCATCAATCCCCCCACTTCTGATGGGACATTGGCAATAACTATGGTTTTGGGGGGGGGGGTGGTGGACAGGTAACCCTCTGCACTTCATTGATTGGCAAATGGCTCAATAATGTGGCCTAGTTTGGCCAGACCCTCTGTACTTAACACTATTGGCAGGCCACAGGAAAGATCAAATAACATTTCCCCCCCCCCAAAAAAAGGCAGGCACAGTGTGACATTATTAAATTACCAAGCAAGCTAATAGGAGGGAAAGAAGACAAAAAATTAGGAAATGGAATGTATGGAGGCAGCCCCTTGCACTACATGCTTTGCTGAATTCATCCCTAAAGATGCGCACTATAAAGAGGTAGGTATATAGTGTGTATTGACCTTGGGAAAGCCAGCAGATAAAGGATTGGTACCATCTGACAGAGCAGTTGGGGGAGGGGGTTCCTAATGAGTTTGCCCCCCCCCCCCCACCAAAAGAAAAAAAAAAAAAAAAAAAGGGGGCGCTACATGAAGTAAACCACACACCAAACATTTGTGCATATTTTAGGGGGTGTTTGGGGCAAACAATACTATGCAGCAGACAAAAGACATTGCTTAAGTGACTAGGCCATAGGTGTCTATTGGGGCAGAAGAGCATGCTGGTGAGGTAAGTGAAGGGAAAAATGCATGAAGGAGAAAAGGGGCACAGCATATTAGAACATATTGCAATCATGGTAATTAGGGAAGGAGGTCAAAAATACAAGTCATTAGCAAACAGAGCATACATAGAAGGGAATAGTAAAGTTGAAATGTTACCTTAATATAGTCCTCCTGCAGGACCTGAATGATGGCAGAACAGGTCTCTGGAATAATGATTCCCAGGGCCTGGGGAGAGATACCTGAAGAGAACTTCAAATCCTGAAGACTTCTCCCTGTCGCCAAGTACCTCAACGTGGCAACAAGCCTCTGCTCCGGAGTAATGGCTTGTCTCATGCAGGTATCCTGCCGGCTGATAAAGGGGGTCAGCAAAGCCAAAAGACGGTGAAAATCGGGGTCCGTCATCCTGAGAAAGTTCCTGAAATCATCAGGATTATTCTCCCGGATCTCACGAAGCAAAGGCATGTGCGAGAACTGGTCACGCTGAAGCAACCAATTCTTGGTCCACATACTCCTCATCACTCTGTTCATGGACGGGTCTTGGGTCAAAGCTAAAAGCCCGACACCAATTCCGCGTACAGCACGAACTCGGCGACGAGTACGCACGGGAAACATCGCTCAGAAGGTCACAAAAGGTCGGCTGGTCAGAACGGACAAACAGAAAGCACCGATAAACAGCAAGGCCTGAAAGAACGAAGTGAATACCAGCAACGAGCAGACAATAAGCAGTGCAAATCAAAGCGTCCTATATCAAGATATAGGCCGCAATGACCAACAAATGCGAACTGACTACACGCACTAATAAACAGATACGCACGACAAGCACAAACTGAAGAGCAGTAACGATCTGAGTCAGAAAACTGAGAAGCGCGAATCTTAAGTCACCAAACTTCCACTAACTCTCGATAAACACGGGATCAGCAGAAGGAGCCCAACGGGTGCCTGACGTGGTGCTGAACTTCCCTTTTGTAATCTCGTGGACGACGACTTACGTCACGACGTTCTTCCGGACCGGATATTCCGACAACGTAGTCCGACCGTGTGTACGCAACGACAACATCGGACAAAGTACGTCGGACAAAGTCCGACCGACCTGGTCCGCGGATTGTCCGAGCGTGTGTATGGGGCTTTAGTGTTTTGTAAGTGACAGTGATCGATCGATACTGCACTTGGGTGGGCTGGGCTGGGCTGGGCTGGGCGGAGGTGGAAAACGCAGGTGCTAGCAGGTATCTGGGCTGATGCCACTAACAATGCGTTTTTTGGAACCCTAAACTGCTGGGACGCTAGTATAGATCTGATCAGATCAGATATTGATCTGTTCAGATACTGTACCACTAAGGGAGGTGTATGCTTTGCGCGTGGGTGTTTGCGGTGCTGGCACTAACCTGGGGGCGACGCAGACCTTATTTGACCCTAAAACCTAATTGATATCAGCCACCGGGCGATCAGGGGGTTAAACCGTTATTGGGTAATAAATGGCGGGTGCCCTAACAGTATAAAAAACAAACGAACTAACCAGCGTCACCCGTAACAGTTATACAGTGATCACTGGTGAAAGGGTTAACTAGGGCAATCAGGGGGTTAAAACCTTTATTAGGTAATATATGGGGGTACCTGACGCTATATAAAAACCTGACGGGGAACCTAAATAACTAATAACTAACTGGCTAACCAGCGTCACCAGTGACATTTATACAGTGATCACTGGTGAAAGGGTTAACTCTAGGGGCAATTAGGGGGTTAAAACCTTTATTTAGATTGTAATATGGGGGTACCTGACCTATAAACCTATTTATGAACCTATATAAACCTGGCGGTTAACCTAAAAAAAAAACTGGCTACCTAGCGGCACCAGTGACACTAATGCAGCAATCAGAAAAACGATCGCTTAGTGACACTGGAAAAAGGGGGTGAAAGGGTTAACTAGGGGCAATCAAGGGGTTAAACCTTTACTTGGGGGGGGGGGGTAGGGGCTACATTGGACCTAAAACTAACTGCCCTGACAGTTATTATAGTCACACTGACACTAAATGCAGTGATCAGTAAATAAATGATCACTGCAATTAGTGACACTGTGACTGGGGGGCAGGGGGTGATCTGGGGGGTGATCAGGGGGTGACAGGGGGGTTAATTGTGTGCCTATGTGTACTGGTGTCAGTGTACTGTTGGTGCACTAACCTGTGTTTCTTCTCTCCTTGGCGTTCCAGTCAGAAAGACCGACACGCCGAGCGTGACATCACTTCCGCCTGCCTGTCTATACGATACACAGGCAGGGGAAGCTTTTCATTTGCCAGGAGCGATCGCGAGGGGGTGGCCAGAAACCACTGGCCGTCCCCTCATCCCGGATCGCTCCAGAAGCAATGCCGACCGTCCCCGCCGGCGGAGGGGGGTCCGATCGGCCGCCGGAAGAATGTCACATACAGGTACGGGATTTTGCCTGTACGTGCCATTCTGCACACGTATATCTACATGGGGCGGTCGGCAAGTGGTTAACAGACTGTTTAATGCAATAGAGAGTCACTAATTTCTTTGGGAGCTATCACCGTAATGACCAAATGTATTATTTTTCATTTGAAATCAATGAAAAACATTAAACCAGCGCAAGAAATAGCCTCATATGACATTAGTTTTTCCTCATTTGCATAGAACATACATCAATTTCACTTGGTGAATTGCTATGGTATTTTTTTCTAAATACAGTGTGCTTTATCATAACAAATATATATATTTTTTAAATAACCCTTGCTCAGCTGCAGCTCCCAGTAATAATTCTTCTTTAATAGTAGGTTCGTACACTATGTGGTAGAGCTGCACGATTAATCGTTAAGAATCGTTATCGCAATTTCTTCCCTCTTGACAAAGTATTTCCCAATTCTTTCTATGCAGAGAATTCTCTCTGCTCTCCTAAAGCCAACAGCTGTCAAAAGAAAGGAGAAAAAAAAAAAAAAAACGGGCAGTCTGCCAAGAATCACAACATTCTTTAGCAGTGGAACTGAAGTATAAACATTGTAACGATTTGTCCTTTAGCTCAAAGGAATAACCACTTAAACACTAAACCTTTTTCTAAAATTTGTTGGTTTCAAGTTAAAATTACTTAGAAACCCCAAACATTTTATATATATATATATATATATATATATATATATATATATATATATATATATATATATATATATATATATATATATATATACACATACATATATATTTTTAGTAGAGACCCTAGAGAATAAAATGGTGGTTGTTGCAATATTTTATGTCACACTGTTTTTGCGTAGCAGTCGTTCAAATGTAATTTTATGGAAAAAAATTACACTTTAATGAATTAAAAAAAATAAAAATAACCAGTAAAGTTAGCCCAATTTTTTTTGTATAATGTGAAAGATTTTACACCGTAATAATCGTGATCTTTTTATTTTAAGAAAAAAAATTGTGATTCTCATTTTGGCAAGAATCGTGCAGCTCTACTATGGGATAATCAAACATTGTCTGTATGTGAAGAGTCTTAATCTGACACAGAGTGAAAGGAAACACAGTCTGTTTCATGACTGTAAGCAGTTTCTTTCAATCTAAAACTTTTGCAATTACATACCAAGATTATGAAGTATTTTTTGTACAGCTCTGATCAGCAGATTTGATATATGGTTTTAGATCAATTTTTTCTTATGGCAAATCTATATGTTATTCTACTTCTTCATTTGATGCTATTTGCTGAGTGGCTCTTACTGGAGAGCAAAGGTCACTATCTTGCTGTCGGAGCAGCCGAGTAATCTTTTACTCCTCATAAGACTAGTGAGAGATATTAAATCACAGTTGACGTACCTGAAGCGCAGCAACTTCATCCATATTTTATCTGCTGTAAATTTAATACCACAGCAGTTTTTAGGGTGATGTATTTATTAACTGGCTGGCGATGAGCAGTACAGAAATTCAGTTGGTTCAGGAAAATAAAATGAAGACAATCTGACAAGTTTATGAAGTAAGCACAATAGCTATTTATTACTTCTTAAACACTCTAACAGTCTTAATGGCGATATTACGAATCTAAATCTATCTATCTATCTATCTATCTATCTATCTATCTATCTATCTATCTATCTATCTATCTATCTATCTATCTATCTATCTATCTATCTATCTATCTATCTATCTTATCTTTATTTTTATAGAAATACTTCATAGAATAAAATAGCAAAATATTGAAATCCCACTGCATAAAAGTAGACCTGGACTAAAAAATGAAGATTTGCTATGTTATATGGAACATTTAAAAATGGTACTTGTGTCTAGCCTATACCTTATAAAATCTACCTTTTGCCTTATTTTTCCCCTTAAACCCTTATGTACACATGAAATTCCACCAGCAAAAGACCGATGAGAGTTTTTCATGGAAAATGCGACCGTGTGTAGGCTCCATCGGACTTTTGCTGGCGGAATTTCGGCCAGCAAAAGATTGAGAGCATGTTCTCAATTTTTCCGACAGAAAATCGGAAATTCGGATCATCTGTGGCAATTCCGACGTGCAAAATTCCAACGCATGCTCGGAAACAATTCGACGCATGCTCGGAAGCATTGAACTTAATTTTTGCGGCTCGTCGTAGTGTTGTACGTCACCGCGTTCTTGACGGTCGGTATTTGGTGTGACCGTGTGTAGACAACACAAGCTTGAGTGGAATTCCGTCGGAAAAAAACATCCAAGGCTTTTCCGACGAGAATTCCGATCGTGTGTACGCGGCTTTACATATGTCCACTGAAGTGACTGGCCTCAGGTGATATACAAATCCTCTTACAAAAGTTTACCTGCAGCACTGTCTTCTCTACAGTCATTCAAAGTATAGCATTTAGATTCAGAAGGCAGGGGACAGGAAATGAATGTCACAGACTGCACAGCATAGAGCAAGGAGCTGAATGTTACATTTATTAGACACTCTTCCAGACCCGTTTTAATTGTACACAGGGCTTAGGGTCCCATCTGTATGCTATAAATAGAATGATTGTATGTCATCATTGGCTGTCTTTCTTGGCAGTTTGTAATACATTTTGTTGGAATCTCTCTTAATGCGTATTTCCACTTTTTGCAGCCAAATTGGGATAACACCTACTTTATATTTGTTACATATCCCCATTCACATACATAATTTTTAGATGCTCTGTTCTGGGCTATCCAGCAAGAAAAAAAATGCTAGTTAGCTGTTTTTTTTTTAAGGGGGCTGGGCAGCTATGTTTTCCATAATTAACACTGTCTGTATTGTGCAGGCAGGTCTTCATTATGAATTGTTACTAGATTTGAACACGGTTTGTTCTAACAAAGGGTTAAAGTCATAGGGGCTAGGCTGTTTGCATTGTATAATAATGAGGACAGCCTTAGGACAGACTCACTCTAAAGCCTTAAAGGCTCATCTTAAGCCATAGGTGAGTAATTTTTTTCACTTAATTAGCGGGTTGAATAAAAGAAAATTACTTTATTCCACCATCCACAAATTTGATAGGCTATTGTATACTGACAGCGGGGAGACTTCCCCACCATCAGAATACACTGATCTGCGCTGCCGGCTCTAACCAGCATCACTGATCACACAGGGATAATCCGACCAGCTTGTTGTTCAGAAGTTGGTAGATCGACTTCTGTACAACCAGCCTGCCCATACATGGATCAAATTTGTCCCGTTTCATGTATGGCCAACTTAGCATTGTTCAAAAAATGTTGCAATCAGCCAGGACACCTCATCCCGAGAAACATCCAAAGGATAAGAAGTATGTAAAAAAAAACAAAACATTAAGCATTCTGTGTGAATGTGAGCACAAATCGGTGGCCACCGAGGTTCTGTTCTAGGACCTCTCCTTTTCTCAATCTACACCTCCTCCCTGGGTCAGTTGTCTGCCTCCCATGGCTTTCAATATCATCTCTAAGCTGTTGACACCCAAATGTATTTCTCCACCCCTCAGCTTACTCCATCTGTCTCCTCACACATCACCAACTTACAAACAGACATATCAGCCTGGTTGTCACATCACTTCCTCAATCTCAACCTATCCAAAACCAAGCTCATGATATTTCCACCCCCACGTGCCACTTCCCCTGATTTCTCTGTCAAAATCAACTATCAACCTATCCCCCCCACGCCATGGTTCTAGGTGTAATCCTGGACTCTGAACTATCCTTTCGACCCAACATCCAATCGCTGTTCAAAGCTTGCCCCCTCTACCTCTGCAACATCTCCAAGATATGCCCCCTCCTAGCCAATGTCACCACACAGCTTCTAATCCACTCCCTGGTCATCTCTCGCCTCGACTACTGCAACTCACTCCTCATTGGCTTACCCCTAAATAGACTATCCCCCCTTCAATCCATCATAAATGCTGCTGCCAGACTCATCCACCTTACAAACTGGTTGGCATCTGCTACCCCTCTCTGCCAATCCTTCCATTGGCTGTCACTCATCCAGTTATTACCTCTTGTATCTCTTGACCCCCCCCCCTCTTAGATTGTAAGCTCTAATGAGTAGAGCCCTCTGATTCCTACTGTATTAAAGTGTATTGTATTTGTACTGTCTACCCTCAAGTTGTAAAGAGCTGCATAAACTGTTGGCGCTATATTAATCCTGTATAATAATAAATAATAATAATAAACAAACATATAGTGGGGTTCTCTCAAATTTGACTGCAAAAATAAAACAAAATATGCTTTAATAATGTATGTGTATTCCTGTATTCATTTGCATTTAACCACTTTAAGACTGGACTGTTTTAACTCTTTCCTGACAAGGCTAATTTTCTGATTTTAGTGCTGTCACACTATAGCCTCATACACACGATCGGACCGTGGACCAACTTTCCTGTGGATTTTTGTCCAAAGGGCGTGGGCCCCAAGTTGGTATTGCATACACAAGGCAGGACTTTTTCAGCCAACTTTCACCAAATCACTTGGTTTTTCTGCTTTTTACCGCCACCTTTGGTCAACTTCTGTATTTTGTCTGATCTTTTGCATTGGTTCTGCATTGGTTTGTACAAAAGTCCGTTGGTTTTGTGTACACACGGTTGGACTTTGGTCCATCGGACTTTTGTTGGCAGAAAGTTGGTCCGTTCGCACAGCCAACAAAAGTCCGATGAAACCTGGAAAAAGTTGGTCCAATGGAGCGTACACACGGTCGGATGTTGGTCCAAAACAGCTAATTTGCATGTTGGTTGTCAAAAAGTCCGATCGTGTGTATGGGCCTTATGAAAGACAATTACTCAGTCACGCAGCACTGTACCCAAATTAATTTCATATCATGTCTTACATATCTTTTTTTACACAAATAGAGCTTTATTTTTCTGGTATTTAATCACAGCGTCAAAGCACACTGGGAAAAAGGGGAGTTTCAGGAAGTGCTGAGGTAAATGAGGAAAGGGAAGTGTTGAGGTGAGACAAAAGAATGAGAGACAGGTTTTCCACACAGCACTACAGAAAGAGTGCTGACAGGAGACTGAAGAGAGGGAAGTGCTGAGATGATTCAAAGAGAGAGAGAGACAAGTTTTCCACACAGCATTACAGAGAGAGTGCTGACAGGAGACTGAAGAGTGGGAAGTGCTGACATGATTCAAAGAGAGAGAGACAGGTTTTCCACTACAGAGAGAGTGCTGACAGAAGATGTGAGGAGGGCTGTCTGAGGAGAGTGAAGAGAGCGGTCTGAGGTACCAGCATCTGATTGAGGGGAGGGACACACGCTGAGACCAGGGACTGTGTGACCCAACAGAGGGAAAAAAAGCCATGTTTCTTTTGAGACTACCGGGAGAGTTACCGTGAGGAGAGAGGATAGGAGTGGTGAGGTGACGGGACTGTGCGGTGGAACTCCACCTAAAAATGAGAGGGCCACACTGTCTACCGGCATCTGAGAGAGAGAGAGAGAGAGACATGCTTTTCCTGAGGCTGCTGCCAAGAGACTGAGGATAAAGGAGCCAGGAACAGTGTCACCCACATGGTCCTCCACCATTCAGCCCAGGGATTCCACTGTGGAGCCACTTAAAAGTTTGTGGTAGGACTACAGATACCAGGGCACTTACATTTTTTTTTTTATTATTATTATTTATTTTATTACAACATTTTATGTTTAAACTGTCTCTTTAAATTTTTTAATAATTTTTATTGCTATCACCAGGAATGAACAACCTTTCCTGTGATAGCATGGGCAGTGACAGGTTCTGTTTACTGAAACATCTTGGGGTCTAGTAGACCCCAGATCTCTCCTCTGTCCTCTCTAACACTAAAGCCCCATACACACGGTCGGACTTTTTCATGGATTCTGTCCGATCGGACAATGTTGTGAAAAATCAGACCGTGTGTATGCACCATCGGACAGTGATTGTCCGACGGACAAAGTCTTATCTCCTGCTGGAAAGATTTGCCGACAACACGGTCCGATCACACCAAATCCGATCGGTTGTCCGACCGGACAAAGTGCTACGCATGCTCAGATCACATTACAAGACCAAAGCTATTGGCTACTAGCCTCTACGTAGTCCCGTCGTAGGCAACAAACGTCACCACGTTCAGAATGATCGGATTTTCCGACAACTTTGTCCGACCGTGTGTACGCAAAACCAACATCAAAGTATGACGGACAGGATCCGACCGACCTGGTCCGCGGATTGTCCGACCGTGTGTATGGGGCTTTAGATCTCTACATCTACAGACATCCATGATCTAACACTAACCTATCTAGCCCTGTAAAGAAGAAATCGCTATACATACCTTTTTTGAAGCAGATCCGGTCCGGTCTCCAGTGGCAGAAGATCTGCAGAGGACACAACGACAATGGCTGTGAAATGAACGGGAAGTGACATACTGACGGTCTATCTAATTTTCTAAGACCCAAAAACGCCAGGACAGTACAAACCTTTTTGGAAAGCAGTCAGAGTTATTTAGTAAGAGGCATGGCGCATTTTTTGAAGTTGTAATTTTTTGTCACAATTTTTTTGGTAAATGAAGAAAGTAATTGTTTCTTTTTTAAATTGACATACTGTAACCAGTGCAATAGAGCATCCTCCTAAAACTAGTGACAGTATGTAAAAAAAAAAAAAATTTTGTATAATATTTTATTTTTTTTACATACTGTGACCAGAGCAGTACTACATACTTTGACTTTCACTGCTATAAGCAAACATTTTTACGGAATGACAGTGTGTAGACACTGTATTGTTGTGATTAGCTGTGATTTGCCACAGCTAATCACAGGGTACAAATGGGCTGTAATTGGCCCTGTCTGTACCATGTGATCACTATGACCATTCACAGCTAGCAACACAATTGTATACAATGACTGGCATGAAAGGAAATAACATGGGGAGGGAATGAGGGAGGGGGGCATCATGGGGTATTTTTTTGCACTGGAATTGCTAAAAATGTGTATATATATATATATATATATATATATATATATATATATATATAAATATATAGTATCTCACAAAAGTGAGTACCCCCCTCAAATTTTTGTAAATATTTTATTATATCTCACAAAAGTGTATGTGCGTTTTTTAACAATATGCTGCAACACTAAAGGAAATATCAGAACCCAGAAAATATATAAAGTGAAGGTAGTGCTGCGCTATGAACTCAAATACTGTGCGTAATAAAGTGCAAAGGTGCTCAATAAAAGATATGGTTGAAATAGGCAATGTTCAAAGGTCAATATATAACCAATCCTGGCCAGTATAAAAACGTGTTGCATGCCCTGCGATTTCGTCGGATAAAACAATAAAAGTGTATCAATAAGACAATAAAAGTATATCAAACACTCAAATTATTCTTCATAGAACAGTGATAGGAAATATATCCATATGGTGTGCAAATAAAGTGAAAAAAACAGTGCTCAAAAGAATGTGCACTACAATTGCAATAAATCCTGGAGGAATAGGTAAAATCCTAAACGGCATATAAAAGCATACAAAAAAGTTTCCTCCATATAGGTATATGCTGCAAATGTTCATATAGGTGAAAGCAACAAAGATAAGTAGTGTCCATATAAGGTGCAAGGTAGGTAAGTGTAAGTGCTGTATATTAGCAGTGTCAGCATAAAATTACAAAGTTCTGGTGCTGGTGACAATCCTCTGGCATAAAGTGTTAATGATAGGTGACTTCCTGGTTCCTGTGCAGAATAATGTATAGATGTACGCTGTAAAGTAACAGCATGTGGGTATATCTCAATGTGTTTCTTGGCAGCCTCCCAGTATGGGGTATCCACTGGTGTGTGTCTCTAGTCTGGAATCAGATTGTCCCCCTATTGTCCCTGGTGTGTCCGCATCCAATGACCCTCGCAATGGGGCATGGGGAGATGTAAAGAGGGATGCACAATAGTGTAGTATTTCCAAAAGTTTATCTACAAAACAGTAAAAGTAAAATCTAGGTACTCACAATAAGAAGTATCAAACAGGCATATAACAACGAGCTGCGAGCTTGCCCACGTCACTTCCGATGCCTCGTGTTCCCAGACGTGTTCGTCACTGTCACATCACTTCATCAGGGCAATCAGTGGCAACAAAAGTGAGTACACCCCTAAGTGAAAATGTCCAAATTGGGGCCAAAGTGTCAATATTTTGTGTGGCCACCATTATTCTCCAGCACTTTACCAGAGCTTCACAGGTTGCCACTGGAGTGCTCTTCCACTCCTCCATGATGACATAACAGAGCTGGTGGATGTTAGAGACCTTGCGCTCCTCCACCTTTCATTTGAGGATGCCCGACAGATGCTCAATAGGGTTTAGGTCTAGAGATATGCTTGGCCAGTCCATCACCTTTACCCTCAGCTTCTTTAGCAAGGCAGTGGTCGTCTTGGAGGTGTGTTTGGGGTCGTTATCATGTTGAGATACTGCCCTGCAGTCCAGGCTCTGAAGGGAGGGGATCGTGCTCTGCTTCAGTGTGCAACAATACATGTTGGCATTCATGGTTCCCTCAATGAACTGTAGCTCCCCAGTGCCGGCAGCACTCATGCAGCCCCAGACAATGACACTCCCACCACCATGCTTGACTGTAGGCAAAACACACTTGTCTTTGAACTTCGCACCTGGTTGCCACCACACACACTTGACAGTATCTGAACCAAATAAGTTTATATTGGTCTCATCAGGGTTGTGTGGAGGGGGGGGGGGGTGTTACCTATCTGAAACACACTGACCTTTCTGACATACACTGACCTACCTGACACACTCTGACCTACCTGACACACACTGACCTACCTGGCTGACATACACTGACCTACATGACATACACTGACCTACCTGACACGCACTGACCTATCTGACATGCACTGACCTAACTGGCTGACATACACTGACCTTTCTGACACACACTGACCTACCTGACACACACTGACCTACATGACATACATTGACCTACCTAAAACGCACTGACCTATCTGACATACACTGACCTATCTGGCTGACATACACTGACCTACCTGATACACACTGACCTACCTATCTGATACACACTGACCTACCTGACACACACTGACTTACCTATCTAAAATACACTGACCTACCCAACACACACTGACCTACCTATCTGACATACACTGACCTACCTATCTGACATACACTGACCTACATGACAAGCACTGAGTTACCTGACAAGCACTGAGCTACCTGACACACACTGACCTTTCTGGCTGACATACACTGACCTACCTGGCTGACATACACTGACCTACCTGACACACACGACACACACTGACCTACCTATCTGACATACACTGACCTACCTGACATGCACTGACCTACCTGACACACACTGACCTACCTGATTGACATACACTGACATACACTGACCTACCTGGCTGACATACACTGACCTACCTGACACACACTGACCTAGCTAGCTGACATTCACTGACCTACCTGAGACACACTGACCTACCTGACCAGACTTCAGGTGACGTGACCCCCACCTGCAGCTCAGCCGTAATGTGTGGCGCAGCAGGCACTCCAGGCAACCAGAGCCAGAGCCATGACAGGAGAGGAGAGGAGAACCAACCACCCGAGCACTTAGCGGGGATCTTCTCATAGTGACGCGGCGCATCGACCGCATTGTAATTCCCACCTTCTGGAGCCTGCAGCGCCTATGATGGATGTCATACGTCCCGCGGTCCCGGCATTGGACCAATAGGATGTCCATCATAGGTGATGCAGGCTCCAGAAGGCGGGACCTGCTATGTCACTATGTCACTCAGCCGTGCTCGGGGTCAGATCGGTCCCCGCTCGGGCTTTGGGCTAATAATAGAATTGTGAATGCCTGAAACCCAGGGGGCTTTTTGGGGACCCACTCAGGGCTTCAGCCCCCTTCAGACCCCCCCCCCCCCCCCCTCCCGACGCCACTGGAGAGGGGGGTCCTTGCTTGGGAGGCATTGGGCAGTGCTTAGGAGATGAGGCAGGGGACAAAAAAAATCCCTGATCCCATTACATAAAAGGGGAGCATAGTTTGTGTACTAATTACATCAGGATATCATTAAACCACAACTGCTAACTGATTTTGACTTTTTTGGACTTCCTACAATATTATTTCTAATTCTCAAAAAGTCTTGAATAGTTTCTTTCCACTGACTATTTCACATGTTCAGTGCTGATTAGTTTTTGCAGAAATCAGTTAGGACTTATTTGGTTATTAAATTATACAATGAGAAGGAATTGAGCTGAAACTCTTTCAACATGATAATAATTTTTCAAGCAAAGGAAATACTAGAGGGCCTGAAAGCAAAGCACTAGATAATCTCTGGGAAGCATGGAATCTAGTCAGTAGTGTGACTTCTGAAGCTCTAGCTTGCTGTAGGTGGCTAATTGCCCATAGGTAAACTGCTATATTATATAATGATTGATAAGAAAATCTTGCCGGTGCTACTTTTTCTTGTTACAGAGTGCAAAATCAATTAGTAACAGCTGAAAGTACCATGAAGTCAATTCCCAAAATAGAAGACACAAACAATTTTTGCATATTTATTGTAAAAAAAAATAAACATCTCAAAGTCGGTAAATTTGATTCTGTCACACATAGCAAAATATGAAACTGATAGTAATAAAAAGTATGTCAAATGTACAAATATTCAGCATAACTGAAGCAGTGCTTCTTCTACTAATCAGAGTCTAATTAAAGTAATTAAAGCAGGGTCAGGTTATGGGTAAGGTGACTCAGGCACTCACTTTAGGCCTTGTGCTACTTAAAGTAGTATTAAATCATCTGCATATTTAGCTTAAAGCGGTAATAAACCCAAAAGCAAACATTTATTTAGTTTATCAACAGAACAAACTGTCCTGCAGTTAGAGGATTGAGACAAACTATTCAACATGGAAAAGAGTGCTTACAATGTTCAGCTTTTATTTCTGTATGTAAAACCTTTACCCCAGCAAGGAAAAAAAAAAAAAAAAACAGTTGTAACTGCTTATAAAGTATTAGCTAAAGTCTTGCTTCAGTTTATTAGTGTATTTAATCTTTTAGTGTCAAAGGTGTCTCTGTACTCATCCAGAGTGTAGATACTCTAATTCCCTGTACACACGGTCGGACTTTCCAATGAAAAATGTGCGATCAGATCGTGTTGTCGGAAAATCCGATTGTGTGTGGGCTCCATCGGACTTTTCCCGTCGGAATTTCCGACACACAAAGTTTTAGAGCAGGATCTAAAATTTTCCGACAACAAAATACGATCATTTAAATTCCGATCGTGTGTAGACAATTCCGACGGACAAAGTGCCACGCATGCTCAGAATAAATTACTAGACGAAAGCTATTGGCTACTGGCCTCTTTATAGTCGTGACGTACGTGTTGTACGTCACCTCGTTCTGAACGATCAGATTTTCTGACAACTTTGTGCAACCGTGTGTATGCAAGATAAGTTTGGGCCAAAATCTGTCGAAAAATCTGATGAATTTTGTCGTCGGAATGTCCGACCATGTGTACGTGGCATAAGGCCCATTTCAGACTGGGGCGGTGGGTGCATCGGCGGTAAAATGCCGCTATTGTTAGAGGCACGTTACCACCAATTTTGCAGCGCTATTCGGCCGCTAACCGGGGAGCTTTAACCCCCTGCTAGTGGCCAAGAACGGGTTAAAACCACTGCAAAGCGCTGCTGCAGCGGCGCTTTGTCGGCGGTATAGCCACGCTGTCCTTCACCGCTCCTTCGCCGGCGCAGTGCCAGAGCACCGCTCCAGTGTGAAAGTCCTCTGGGCTTTCACATTGGAGAGACAGTAGCGACTCTTTCAGGGCGCTTTGCAGGCGCTATTTTTAACGCTGTAGCGCCTGCAGTGTGAAAGGGGTCTAATAAAAGAAGTGTGTTACTGGCCAGATCACAAGGTTAAAACAGAGGACAAAATGCTAAAAAGAAAGAAAAGAAATGCAGCCACCACATCTAATGATTGGCAAGCTGCAACATATTATATTTTTGGTTTTGGGTTTAATACCTCTTTAATACACACAATAAAATAAACATTGTCTACAGAGTGGCCCACTATTTCCCACTTGATGTCACCTATAGGCAGATTCCTCCTTTCACCTTGGCCAGCTTTAGAATTGCATTGCTTTTTGCTCTCCCTGCCAACCCCTACTAAGTTCCTTTGTAGACTCACTGAAGTTGATGATGTGCCCTGATGTGGGCATGCTTAGGTATTCTCTATTATGCATCTACTCTTTATTGGCCATGCCAAACCCTGAAGATCGCCACAACTTCATTATGGCGTGGAAACACAATCTAAATATCACAATCTTCTCTGAGGCACAGTCTGACTTTGAGATATTAAAAGCTCTCTTTACGTCAGTTCCTATTCTTAGTCACCCACATCCTACACTGCCCTACATCCTGCAGGTAGATGTATCTGAAAACACAGTGGGAGCAGTTCTGTCACAGTGCCAAGGACTTTTGCTGCTTTTTTTTTAGACTCATTCTGGCTGAGAATAATTATGATGAAGGAGATTGTGAGCTCCTAGCAATCAAGGCTGCTCTTGAAGAGTGGAGATACTTTCTACTGCAGGGTATTCAAATTGGCAACCCTCCAGCTGTTGTGAAACTATAAGTCCCATCATGCTTCTGCCTTTGAGAGTCATGCTTGTAACTGTCAGCCTTGCAATGCCTTACGGGACTTGTAGTTTTGCAACAGCTGGAGGGCCGCCAGTTTGAGAACCCTGTTCTAGAGGGAGCAGCCCATCCAATATTAACCACTTCAGCTCCGGAAGGTTTACCTCCTTTCATGACAAGGCCTTTTTTGCAATACGGCACTCCGTTACTTTAACTGACAATTGCGCAGGCATGTGATGCTGTACCTTTTTTTCCCCAAAAATTAGAGCTTTCTTCTGGTGGTATTTGATCACCTCTGTGGTTTAAATTTTTTGCGCTATATACACAAAAAGACAGAAATAAAAAAAAACAATATTTTTTACTTTGGTAAAACAAATCCCAATACATGTATCTTGATTGGTTTGCGCAAAAGTTACAGCATCTACAAACTATGGTATATTTTTATTTATTTACTTTTTATTTTTATTATTTATGGCAGCAATCAGCGGCTTATAGTGGGACTGCGATATTGTGGTGGACAAATCGGACACCTAAATGACACTAATACAGTGATAAAAAATATACACTGTTAAGCCCCATACACACGGTCGGACAATCCGCGGACCAGGTCCGTCGGACCATGTCCGTCATACTTTGTCCGATGTTGGTTTTGCGTACACACGGTCGGACAAAGTTGTCGGAAAATCCGATCATTCTGAACGTGGTGACGTTTGTTGCCTACGACGGGACTACGTAGAGGCTAGTAGCCAATAGCTTTGGTCTTGTAATGTGATTTGAGCATGCGTAGCACTTTGTCCGGTCGGACAACCGTACACACGATCGGATTTGGTGTGATCGGACCGGGTTGACGGCAAATCTTTCCAGCAGGAGATAAGACTTTGTCCGACGGACAAACCGACGAACACTGTCCGATGGTGCATACACACGGTCTGATTTTTCAACAACCTTGTCCGATCGGACCAAATTGATGAAAAAGTCCGACCGTGTGTATGGGGCTTTACTGTACTAATGACACTGGCAAGGAAGGGGTTAACATCCGGGGTGATCAAAGGGTTGAATGTTTTTCCTGGGAGTGATTACTAAATGTGGGGGTGGGGTGCTTTGACTGGGGGAATGTAAAGATCTGTGTTCCTGCTGAGCAGGAACACAGAATCAGCACATTCCCCTCTCACAGAATGGCAATCTGTCTTGTTTACATAGGCAGGTCGCCATTCTGCCTTTCTCCTGAACGATCGGTGGGTCCCGGTCGACATCGTGTCTGCTGGACCTACTGATTGGCTCCCACTGTGTCCAATAACATTTATTGCGGAACTTCTGCCGTCTGAGGGTTTTAAAGCTATTTTTGTTATAGTGGACTGACTAAACTATGAAGGGCATGCCATCTGCTATTGAGAACACCTGAGCCTTTGTAAAGGAAATTGTGAGACTGCACGGGTTTCCGGTAATATCGTCTTGGATTGTGGAGTTCAATTTACCTTAAAATTTTGGAGGGTGCTATGTGAGACCTTGAAGATTGAACTTTCCTTTCCCATTAGCGTATCATTGGCAGACTAACCCACAAACAGAGCAAACCGATCAGACTCTCAAGCAATGCATCCATTGTTTGATATTGAAAAGGTCTGGTGTCACCCCAACATCACCTCCATCCTCAATGAGATACAAAGAATACAAAAGGAATTGCCCTGGGACTTTAAATGAGGTGAATATGGTTAGCCAATAAACATACCATGAGTATATATTAAAAAAAAAGAGATTTATTGCATATAGAGCACAATGGCAGTGGTAAGCAGGCCAATAAGGTATACATACAGGGTTAAAAGGAAACCGATGTCTGTTGATTTGAGTCAGTGATTGATGACCTGGCTTAGCCCATTGGTTAGTATGGGTCCTTACACTCAGACCCCTACGACCACTCACCTTCCTGCCAATTCTGTGTAACATACATTTAGTTGATTTATTACTTGTATTGCAGATACCTTAAAGCATCTACCCCTGAAGAAGCGAGCATGGTCTCATGCAGTCATACACTTAACATGACTAGTGGGTTTTTTATTTTTTGTGCTATAAATTAAAAAAGATGAAAAAATTCCTTTTTTTCTTTGTTCTGTCATAAAATTTTACAAATTAGTAATATTTCTTCATAAATTTGAGCCAAAATGTATGGTAAAAATAACCCTAATTAGTGTATATTATTTAGTTTTTGTGAAAGTTTTAGTGCCGGTTCACACTGGGGCAACACGACTTACAGCGCAACTTAGCAAGGTAACTTGGAAGCAACTTGGAAGCAACTTCAACGTGACTTTGAGTTATTTACAACACAACTTCAAGTCGCCCCCCAGGCCAGGCGACTTTGGCTGTGGCCAATCACAGAATAATCAGCTCTCTGGGAGGGGGGGTTTGCCTGAGTAAACAAATTTCTTTTCCTGTAAAGTTGCTTCAATATAGATGGAGATCCGACTTGGAGGCGACTTCCCCATTGAATTCTATGGGTACAAGTCACCTAGAAGGGCCACCCATAGCTTGATACATAATACTTTTTATGCCAGTAAAAATAACTGCTTTAATGATGGGCGATAATACTTACCTTGCCGTCAGTGTGATGTGGATTGTTTCCTTTTCACCGTTTCGTATAAATGTATATAAATACCTAACCTCTTCCTGGCCTGTATTACCACTGCCGTTGTGCTGGGATAATGCACGACAAGTTGCAATAAAATCTCTTTTTTTTTAGGAACTCAAAATGGATAGAACATCGCTGTTGGTAACCATATGTTATAAAGCTAATGCTGGAAATAAATAACTTTGTAATGTAACTCAGCAATACATGCTAGTGCAGTGATATAATAAGGAGCCATCCGTAATACTTCATGACCGTGCATGACGGACAGCTAAAATTAAAAACATGTGCCCAAACATGGGAAGATAATCAGGTGATGATATCTGTGAATGCAAGAATGCATAATTACAGATAGAATAGTAGACAAAATCCACTATAAACAAAAGTGAACATAAAACTAAAGTTGGGGAAATCCCCATTTGGGGGGAGTGATTATTACCTATAATAACGCAGTGTGACTCCGAAAACAAATATTAAAAATTATATACATATAAAAAAATTCCCCTTATATAAAAAGACTTTTCTTATGTATATAAAAAAAAGGAAGGTGAATAATGAAGGGTAGTGAATGTTGGAAAAAACGCCAATGGGCATACTTAGAAAAGTTGTACTATGAAAATCCTACTATGTATTCAAAGCCTCAATAGGGGAAGTAGCATGACCTTCCATACATCTCAGGGAGAGTTCACATTCAATATAAAAAACTTTGATAGGGGGAGGGCTGACAACAAACTCCAATGGGCTATGAGTAAATACACCTCCAGGTACATAATATATAGTAAGCTGCAAAAATGTCATCACAGGATAGCATACAGACCCTTCATTGCCTAGCTTAAGAGTTGTCTATAAAAGTTGATGTCAGTGTCAATATTCAACCCAAATGGGGTGTATGACTTTAAACGGTAAATCCAGGCCATTTCACGTTTTGACACTTCCTCACTAATGAGCTCCCTCGCCAGTGAGGTTTAAATTTGTCAATACCAAAAAACAAGGTTTTAGCTGGGTTCTTGCTATGTGTCTGCAGATAGTGTTTGGACACTGAATGTTTGGGGAAACCAGAAATAATGTTGGAAATGTGTTCCCCTAACCGCACGTGAAGTGGGCGTTTAGTGCGCCCTACGTATTGTAAACCGCACGGGCACTGTAGCATATAAACCACCCCCATTTGGAGGAGCAGGTTATGCAAGGTTTAATAGTATGGCTCTCACCGGTGGCTGTACACGTGAAGGATGTGGTGCGTCTCGCAACATCTCTGTTGAGAGAACACACCCGGCATCTCCCACACTTGTAGTACCCCGAGAGATGGTCAAAAAAAACCCTCGTGTTCATCTAATCAATCTGATGTTTTGCAATTTATATGTTTTATATGTTTATTAATTTCCTATATTGGCGCAGCTTTATCCTACTGTATACATTAAGATGGCTCTCATTGATTATAATGTAATTCCTAATGTCAAGCGACTTGGGGCGACTTGAGGTCTGACAAGTCGGATCCCAAGTCGTGGTAGTGTGAACCGAGCCATAGAGTCTACAAGCTATGGTGCAAATCATTGAAAATTGATCACACCTGATCACACCTGATGTACTGAAGACCTATCTCGTTTCTTGAGACACTAACAAGCCAGGAAAGTACAAATACCCACAAAATGACCCCATTTTGGATAGCAGACACCCCAACGTATAATCTATGAGGCATTATGAGTCTTTTGAACTGTTCATTTTTTTCCTGAAGTTTTTGGAATATGTGGAAAAAAATGAAAAACGCATTTTTTTCCCCCACAAAGTTGTCCATTTTTAAGATATTTCCAACACATAGCATGTACATAGCAAAAATGACACCCAAAATACATTCTGCTACTCCTCCTGAGTATGGCGATTACACATGTGTGAGACTTTTACACAGCCTGGCCACATACAGAGGCCCGCCAGTGAAGTAGCACACTTCAGGCGTTCTACAAGCATAAATTACACATCTCATTTCTCAATCACCTATTACAGTTTTGTAGGCCCTGGAGCCCCAGGACAATGGAAACGCCCACAAATGACCCCATTTTGGAAAGTAGACACCCAACGTATAATCTATGAGGCATTATGAGTCTTTTGAACTGTTCATTTTTTTCCTGAAGTTTTGGGAATATGTGGGAAAAAAATGAAAACGCATTTTTTTTCCCCCACAAAGTTGTCCATTTTTAAGATATTTCCAACACATAGCATGTACATAGCAAAAATGACACCCCAAAATACATTCTGCTACTCCTCCTGAGTATGGCGATACCACATGTGTGAGACTTTTACACAGCCTGGCAATATGAGTCTTTTGAACTGTTCATTTTTTTTTCCTGAATTTTTTGGAATATGTGGAAAAAAAATGAAAACGCATTTTTTTTCCACAAAGTTGTCAATTTTTAAGATATTTCCAACACATAGCATGTACATAGCAAAAATGACACCCCAAAATACATTCTGCTACTCCTCCTGAGTATGGCGATACCACATGTGTGAGACATTTACACAGCCTGGCCACATACAGAGGCCCGCCAGTGAAGTAGCACCTTCAGGCGTTCTACAAGCATAAATTACACATCTCATTTCTCAATTACCTATTACAGTTTTGAAGGCCCTAGAGCCCCAGGACAATGGAAACGCCCACAAAATGACCCCATTTTGGAAAGTAGACACCCCAACGTATAATCTATGAGGCATTATGAGTCTTTTGAACTGTTCATTTTTTTCCAGAAGTTTTTGGAATATGTGGAAAAAAAATGAAAACGCATTTTTTTTTCCACAAAGTTGTCCATTTTTAAGATATTTCCAACACATAGCATGTACATAGCAAAAATGACACCCCAAAAATACATTCTACTACTACTTCTCCTGAGTATGGCGATACCACATATGTGAGACTTTTACACAGCCTGGCCACATACAGAGGCCCGCCAGTGAAGTAGCACCTTCAGGCGTTCTACAAGCATAAATTGCACTTCTAATTTCCTGACAACCTATTATTTTTGAAGGCCCTTATATTTCTAACAGATAGCATTTACATACCAAAAAATACACTCCAAAATAAATTCTATTGAGCAAAGGGTAAAAAAAAAAGTATTACCTGTGGTTCTGTGGTTTTTGTAGTGTCCCCAGAAGAGGGATTTGGTCCAGGCAGCAGACAGCAGACAGCAGGCAGCAGGCAGCAGACAGCAGGCAGCAGACAGCAGACAGGGATGTGCTTAGCAACAATAATAATTATCCAGGCAGTCAGGTAGGAATATTGTCTATAGTCAGCACAAGGATATCGTCAGCACAGCCAAAGCATTTGTCCATAGAAAATGTGTCCAGGTGTGGTCAGTTTATGCTGCAGGCAGGGAGATAGTGGCAGTAAGTCAGCAGCAGGCTGAGGGCCGCAATCAGGTAAGACCTGTGCACAGGGCCACAGGGGTAGAGGCTTCGAACCCACCCAAAATCTCTTTGAAGCCTCCGGGCTCCAGACCCTAATCCGGAAATTAAGAAAAAAAAAAAGAAACCCGGAGACAACAAAAAAATTGTTTTCTCCATCCGGAAAAACATTTCTGGAGCCCCTCACATGTGAGACCCCTGTGTACTACAGTAAGCAGGGCCAAGCTGTAGGCAAAAGCATAGTCCATAAAACAGGCCAGGGTGCCAAGGCTGTAGGCAAAGCATAGTCCATAAAACAGGCCAGGGTCAGTTCACGTTCAAGCAGTCCAAGCGGTAGGCAGAAGCGTAGTTGATAAAACAGGCCAGGGTCAGTTCACATGTAAGCAGTCCAAGCAGTAGGCAGAAGCGTAGTTGATAAAACAGGCCAGGGTCATGTCACGTGGAAGCAGTCCAAACGGTTGGCAGAGGCATAGTCAAAAAACAGGCCAGGGTCAGTTCACGTGGAAGGCAGTTGATATTTGAGGAAGCATGGGGAATGGTCAGCACAGATGTTGAAAATGGGGAAATGGTTAAGAATATGGGCTAATAATTTAGGGATGTGTGATATAGTCTGAAGCATATACCAATGCAAAAAGCCGGGTTCGGAGGGACAGTCGACACAATGGTAGCTGGTATCAGTTCTAAATCCATTTTTGGTGCATACTCGACATCTTTTTTGGCGTCTTCTGCCCGCTTCAGATGGTGGAATGTGGTGTCGGGAAGTGGCGTTCGTGAAGTCGGCTAACGGCATCAGAGCGAAGGTTTTCTGGGGGGGGTCTTTGATCGTAGATGAGGGACTGACAACGTTTTCTATAAATTTTAGGAAGTGGGCAGGGCTTTCTGTGGATTTGGTGTGAATTATGTAGGCATTATAAATGGCCAAATTAATTAAATAGAGTGCTACCTTCTTATTACCAGAAACGGGACCTCCTTATTGCTAAATAGGGCTGAGCATTTGGTCGTTAAGATCAAACATAACGAAAGAATAAAATGGGCATGTGGTGGATGGGGTCGGTGGACCAATAGGCATGTCCTTCATTTCCCCGCTGCTCTCATCAGTCTTGCTTTCTGATGGGCTGTGCGACTGGTGACAAATGACGGTCAGTGATGGGTGACAGGTGACGAAATGACTTCACCGTGGGTGACGGGTGACGGTGAAACACTGACGGCAGTCTCTGACAGTGACAGGTGCACTTTGTGGGCACTGATATAGGTGACAGTTCACTGGCGATGGTCACTGATGGGTGACAGGTGCACTTTTGTGGGCACTGATGGGTGACAGATCTGGGTCACTGATGGCAGTCACTTATGACGGTCACTGATGGCGGTCATCACGGGTGACAGGTGCACTTTGTGGGCACTGACGGGTGACAGGTGCACTTTGTGGACACTGACTGGTGACAGGTGCACTTTGTGGACACTGAACGGGTGACAGGTGCACTTTGTGGACACTGACGGTGACTGCAGGTTCTCTTTGTTGTGTTTGGTGCACTACAGTACAGTACAGACATAGATCGGTAACTCACTGCTCCTGGCTGTTCTCTCCTCACACTACAAAATAGCCGTATTTAAATTGTCGGCTGTGAATGGATCACAGCCGGCTTAAACAGCCGTCAGTCACACCCTTGTCGGTTTTTGTCTGGTACAAAGCCGGGACTTTGTGATCAGCCGTGACGTATCTTCATGGTCCTGCCCAATGCTGTCGGTAAGACCGACACTGGCGCCCGCGATTTTCTTAGTCACACGGCGTCCGCCACGAGAACAAGATATGGTTAAAGTACCCCATGAAGAAAACGTGCTGAGAAGTCAATACAATAAACCTTTGTATGTGGATTTTTCCTTTTCACCCTGCTAAAAAAACGACAAGCGCGGTAAAATGTTCTCCTCATTTAAAGGTCCTTTGTATTCTTTGCATCCGTTGTTTTACATCTTTTGCTCACTGGGTATTACCATTTGCAAAATTTGTATGGTTAAATCACTGTAAAAACATTTAAATTTTTACTTTTTACATTAATGGTGATGAGGAGTACAATGTTGAAACTATCCTGGATTGCAGGAAGAGGAGGAATCAACTTCAATATTTAATCAGGTGAAAGGTGTAAGGGCCTGAGAATTCTTGGCAACCTGAACATGATGTTCATGCCAGGGGATTAAGCCAAGCCTTTTTCTGTAACCATCCATAGAAAATGACCCAGTTGGGCAATGTCACAAAAGGGTTGCCCATATACAAAAATGGTGCATCAGAGCACATACGGGTGTGCAGGCACAGGCTGGCAAATTGTTGTGCATGTGTATGCAGGATTGCTTGCACACGTGCCTGTCACTAACACTGGTACCGAACAGACCCTAACCTGGGTCGGTAACTGGCCACTTAACTGCACCAGCTTCTGGAAGAACCAATGGGCACTCATGCCACTCTGTGCCCTTGAGCATTCTTGTTACATTACCAGGAGATGGCATGGGGGCAGCATTCTGACATCACTGGCCACGCTCCCTGTCTCTGTCCCTGAGTGATCTGGACTGCCAATAACTGATGCGCTGAGCAGAAGAGTGGAGTGATTGAGAAGGAGTGTTGACAGCCTGCAGAGAACTATAATGGAGCATGGTAATAGGGCAAGTGGGTAACAAGTGGACTTTGTCCTAAGGCTGCGGGTGGTAAGATCTAAGGAAAAAGAAACAGACATACAGTATATACAGGAACTGTGTGCCCGGTGCTGTATGCTATGCTGTGATTGATTTGTCTCTCTTTGCTTGCCTTGCATGTTTTTCCAGCTGAAGATATCTCAAAGAGTACAGAGTACAACAGAATACCCCTTTCTGGCTGTCCTACTCCTGCATAAGCTTGTCTCTTCTATAAGCTTCTAAAATTGGTTGCTGTAACTAGATACTGTACCACTTTAACTTGCTTATATGGGCATATACTTAAATTACGGATGATTAGTGCCAAGGACTAAGTTGATGAAATATCTTTGTTTAGCTGCAGCTGTGTAGAAGTCCTGTGTTAAGGCCTGGGGGTGGTCAGTGTTCCCCATACATTTAATTGGGGGACCAACGCTCAGTGGACTTTTTGATAATTATTAGCTGTATACACATGGATTTAAACAATTATGAGGCAGGGGTATATGCCTGGATGAAGTTATCTGTACTATTGAGGCTTTGTGCACACCTCATGGGGAGACCATAGCCCAGGCATAGTGGGCCAGTACTGTCTGGACGTTTTTAGTGGTGAAGACAATGTTGTCTTTTATATTGGGAAAGGTGAAAGGTGTGATTTTTTGATTTATGATATATAGTTGGTAAGCTACATTTGTAATAAATAGGATAAAGAATTTAATAAAAACCGACACTTCTGTCATTTTTGTATTTAATTACTTGTGAGTGGGTAAATGCCATATGGGTCTGCAGTGGAGTGGTCTATTTATGCTGGGTGCCTATGCCCTGATTTAATATGCATGAAATACTTTATGACCACCTGGACCACACACAATATGTGTGAGTTTGGCACACGGTAATTTACTATTATTCTTTCTGGCATTTTTGTTATTTTTTGTTACATTACTAGGAGGCCTAGAGCCGGAGGTGTAAGAGAAGCCTTCCTCATCTCATCAGGCTCCACCACCAGGTATGTGACTCATTGCCATAATCTCCTGTTCTTTTTTCAGCTCAGTATTCTTTGTCATTAGAGGGACACTAATGTTGTAAATTCTGTGCATGTGAATTGGAATTTTTTGTCCTGGAACCTGGCTCAGCATTCTACAGATACTAAGAATGTACATTGGGAATGTACCTCAAGCATTGTAAAAAGAAAATACAACTACCTACTAGCATGTTCTGGTGTCTTGACTGACAACTCGAATTCTGTCTGGAGCCAGGGTCCTACAAAATTTACCGTTATGGCTAAGTAAAGAGAAGCTGCTAAGGATTCTGCTGCTACTAAGGTCTAACCTATGGTAAAATTAACTAGAGCACTAGAGCCTTCACCAGAGTATCAGAGAGGATATGCTTTCAAAAGAACCTGTCACTTTTCCCTGATTGAGCAAAGTGACAGATTCTCTGTAACCCCCTTCTATGCCGTGATTCTCCATGCCAAGGTTCTTCCAAAAATGTCAGCAGCTCACTTTTAAGAACAATAACAGGAACCCTCGGGCACTCGTGCTTGCAGCTTAAGCTATTGGTGCTTTTCAAGCCTTTGCCTACAGTATCCTATAGGCTGATAACAAACATCACTGTCACCTGCTCCAGACCTCATTAAATATTATTACGCCTCTCACCTCAGGGCAATGGCCACCTGGACCTCTAAGAAGGCCCCAAGTAGATGGGCTGAAATTAAAATGGGGATTACTGTTCCAGTACATCCCTACTACATGTTATGGCCATCCTCAAGTAAATTCATGCCCCAATTGAGATCTCTTTGTTTGGCCCGATGCTTTTCACCTTATCCATTTGAAGGAAATGTGCAGATCAGTTCTCTCTTTCCTCCCCACTCCAGAGTGTCCTTTTTAACCCGGACATTTCGGATGGATTGTCTTATTTACAAACAATCCCATGGACCCAAGTGGGTATCTTTCAGCTGCGACATCTGTTACACCCGGTTACACGCAAACTCCTATCATTCCCAGATCTAAAAAAGAAACATGATCTTCCTGCCTCCCTGGAGTATTCATATATACAATTTAAACAATTTTTCATTGCCAATTCGCCCTCATTATCCTTGGAGAAACCCACATACTTTGAAATACTATGTGCAAATGGCCCGTACGAACCCAAACTAATTTCACCCATATATAAAATGCTTCATGAGACGCCCCTTCTAACAGACTCCTCACACAATTACAAGAAAAAATGGTCCCGGATATTGAACCGACCAATCTCATTGTTAGACTGGGGAAAAATTTGTGACTCATCCTCAAAAATCTCACGATGTGTAGCACAAAAAGAAACTGCCATTAAGATACTACTCTTTTGGTATAGAACTTCCGACTTGTTACATGTTTATAACCCTTCTGTCTCCAATCTATGCTGGAGATGTGGAGAGTCTGTGGGCACTCACTTCCACATCTTCTGGGAGTGCTCTGTCATTGGCCCATACTGGACCGAGGTTCAAAAACGATTACAAATATTACTCTCTACATCCATTCAATTGAATCCTATATATTTCCTCCTGGGCCTCCCTATTCCGGGCATCTCCAAAACACTACAGAAACTTGGGTCCTTTATACTTTTAGCAGCGAAAAGAGCCATTCCTAGGCATTGGCTCTCTACTTCTCCTCCCACTTTCCACCATTTTCTTTCCATAGTTGCAGACATACGCAGGATGGAACACATGACTGCAAAGATCGATGGTAACCTACCCCTATTTGATAAAACTTGGAAAGCTTGGGATGATTCAGTATACCCTCTTGAATCCGACAACCAAACACCCTTCTGACACCCACTAGAAATACCCTTTGAACATCCTCTATATATATATTATTGTTTGACACATACCTTTTCAATCAGAATTAAAATTGGATACTGTATGGAAATTGTGTTTAGCTGATCCAATGACGGAAGTCACTGATATTCGCCCATACCTGTATCATTGTCAAGTTCTATTGGCTTGTTCTACTTATTATTTTGGTATTTCCTGAAGTTAAAATGTCATAATCTATGTATCTTATATGTTGTTTTATAATTGTTATAAATAAACAATAAAAAAAAAACATCACTGTCAGGCTGGAATTTAATCCTATCTCACTTTGCAGATTACAGATTTGCATTATTTTTTACTTGGTTTGTTTGTGTACCTCTCTAGCTGTAGTTGCGTGCCTCAAATTTGAAGAACGGTTAACATAGGCTCATCCATGAAAGTAGGCAAGGAATAAAAGAAAATCAGACTTTGCAAGGTAAAATCATATTTGCACATTTATTAAATATAAATGAACATTATAATAATGGTTTTGAATCAAAATGTCAGTGGAAAATTGAAACTGGCTTTCAAAACTGTAATAGAAAATTAATTTCAATTATTTATTTTTTTTAAACTCGCAGCAGGATATAAGAAACGTTCATTGAACATAAATGATGGAAAAAAAAAATCTTGTAAGTAGATGAATCCTTAGTAATTAGTAAATTCCAGTTTTACATGTAAATGGGTTATGATATGGTTACATCAATTTCACGCTCGATAATTCTAGAAGTGATCTTATGCATTGAGTAAGAAATGAGAGCACACTTTTCTGAATGTGGTTATTGTTACTCTTGTACATGTGTGAAAATAATCTTCCACTGGAGAGAGTTTGATAAGTAAATATAGAAAATAATAAGGAGAAAAAATTATATTACATTTAGCTGAGAAGGTATACAGCAATAATAGGTATAATTACGTTTATGAAAAGGCAGTTTCTCTTGTGGGAGAAAAACTGCCTTCATATAAAATATAGATTCAACCTAATATAATAATAAAAAAAACTATTAGAAACTGGACATAGGGGTCATTTAACATCACAGTGACAAGACCTGTGTGCTACAGCAATAAATCGTCAACTTTGAGTAGTCTGGTGTGGCAAAATCAATAAAATTTGTGATTGGTTGGTAAAGATTACTGCAGAACTCAATAAAGGTTTTAACAAATAATGCAATGGAAAGCTTGTTCTTACCCTAATTTCTTCCTTGGCTTTTTATTGTACACAGGCTGCACAGGCTTGTTTGGCTTTCTGTGTTACTATTGGCATGGACTTCTTCATAGCAACCAAGCAAAAGTGTGTTGCGTCTTAAGTGGGAAACCTTGAAATCTTGCGTTGCATGAGACTTCCAGGTTGCAGAGCTTGGGTCCCCCCCCCCCCCTAGTAATGACAGTCAACAAGCTGAGTGGAAAAGCAAAGTAGCAACTTGTCAGGCAAGAGGAAGTTGCAAATGAGCATGGGTCATAACTAGAGGCAAGGTTTGGTGCGTAGGAGGTTTGGTGAACCCAGCAGGAAGTCCACGATCACCAAACATATTGCAGAACCCTACTGAAGTCTATAGGAGCCAAATCATGCTATTATTTTCTGATCCTTTTCAAGGCTAATTTGCAAGCTACTGTTAAAAAAAAGCATGGGTAGCTTGGCATTGTCATGGGGGACATGAACCTATGCAAAAAAATAAATAAATAAAAAAATCCTATTTAGTGGGGACAGGGTCTTTTAATGTAGCTTAAAAGGCAAGTCCTTCCAATAACATGCGTTGGGGGTACTTTAAAGCTACAAATGATGTTAGGGAACATGCGATGAAGTACTTTAAAAGTGACACATTTTTGTTTACAGACATTGGTCAGAAATCTGTCATTTAGCAGCAGTAATAAGAGGATGTTGCTTCACATAAAATGATGTTTCCGCGCTGCCACAATGACCTGATGCCTGATGATTTTGACCCGCCACACTCCTGCTGCAAAATTACAGATCCCTTTCTTGTTTGTTGAAAACAAACAGGAAAGGGATCCTGGGTCAGTGTCATCACCCTGTATCCCTGGCCAGTTTGTCTATGAATAGTGCACAGATGGGAATCTGTCATTTGAAATGAGAGTAGTGTTGGGATAGCATCGTACGGAGGCAGTTTGGGGAGTGTAAACATCATTGGACAACGTGGATATCAGATAGTGTGTCATTGTGATTGATGAAGATTCATGTTTTTTTTTTATATTGTGGAACTTTTCAAGTTATGTACTGACCTTTTAAGAAACAAAAAAGGCATGGGGTCCTCCTAAAGTTTCATAAAATATGCTTATGCAGGTATGCAGCCTGGGTGGCCCGGAAAGGAGGGACCAGGCCATTTGATTTCAACATTGGAAGGGTACCTTGGAGAGAGGCAGGAAGGCATGTAAAGTCTGCCCCTTGGAAGGCACCCTGCCCCCTCATTGTTTTATATGGATTTCTACTTCCTGCTGTCAGAAAAGTGTCATTCTCCAAAGTTGCCCAGATCAATCCTTTCTCACAACATAATTATACCTAGTTATACAAGGCTATTTACATTTTTATAAATTTTAGAAATACAGTACAGACATCTCTCTCGCAATATGTAAGCTGAGCATTAGGAACAGCTTTAAAGTTAATCTGCACTTTGCAGGACAAATTAACAGGCTCAGCTTAATGTAAACATTCCTTTCCTTTTATTGCCACTCCCTTCAGCTGCCAGGAGCAAATAGAAGGCCCTGTGTAATTTACAGGTTGCTGGACTCAAAGCTTAAGCCCCATACACACGCGCGGATTATCCGAGGACCAGGTCCGTCGGATCCTGTCCGTCGTACTTTGTCCGATGTTGGTTTTGCATACACACGGTCGGACAAAGTTGTCAGAAAATCCGATCATTCTGAACATGGTGACGTTTGTTGCGTACGACGGGACTACGTAGAGGCTAGTAGCCAATAGCTTTGGTCTTGTAATGTGATCTGAGCATGCGTGGCACTTTGTCCGCCAGGAATTCGATACACACGATCGGATTTGGTGTGATCGGACTTTGTTGTCGAAAAATCTTTCCAGCAGGAGATAGGACTTTGTCCGTCGGACAATCCGCCGTACACTATCCGAGGGTGCCTACACACGGTCGGATTTTTCGACAACATTGTCCGATAGGACAGAATCCAGGGCTTTAGTCTAAATAAGTCTAAATAAGCAGAGGTAATGTCACGCTCACGTACCTGACAGGTGAGCCCGATATAGCAGGGGAAGGTCTCCCTTACGCGCCTGGTTCGCGGCCCCTGGTAGTATAGACAGGAGGCACGGGAGCGCAAGCTGGTATGAGAGCCTGGCGGGTGAGTGCAGGTGAAGAGGTCCAATGGCTCAGGTGCTGGTGGGGTGGCGTCTACTAGGCAGCTGGTGACTGGCAGCGGATGCAGGGCAGGAGCTGAACAACAAGTCCACACACAGGCACTATACTGGGGAGCAGGCAAGTTCACAGTCCGGGTCACTAGCAGGGTTGGCAGCAGGCGGGCAACGTGGTACAAAGGAGCAGGCAGGTACAGAGTCCGGGTCACAAGCAGGGTAGGCAGCAGGCGGGCAAAGTGGTACAAAGGAGCAGGCAGGTGCAGGGTCAAAGACAAGCCGAGGTCGGGTACAGGCAGAAGACAGGATAATCCAAAGGCAAGCCGGGTAGTCAGGAGGGCAATCAGGAGACTCAGGTAAGGCAACGGGTGCGGGGGTACTGGGAGCTGAAGATCGGACAGCACTGAGCACAGTGCATGAGGATGCTAAGTAGGCCGGTTGGTGCCAAACGCCGCGCACGTCCGCGCCGTGGGCACGTGAATGCGCCCACGGGCGCCAGCTCGGGCCGGCGCACAGCGGCGCTCCACAGGGTGCCCATCGCTGGGTCGACTATGGGAAGATCCATGACAGTGCCCCCTCCTCAAGGGCAGCCTCCGGATGCCCATCTGGGCCAGTCTATTGGCGTGCAACCTTTTAAAAGCCTCCAACAGCTCTTTGGCATGCAAATTGCCTTCGGGTTCCCAAGAATTATCCTCCGGTCCATATCCCCTCCATTTAATAAGGTACTGGGTCTGGTTGTGCCTTTTCCTGCAATCTAGGATTGCTTCCACTTCAAATTCTTCCACATTGTCGATGATTACTGGTTCAGGGGGGCCAGTGTTTCGGCCAGTAAAGGGGTTGGGATTAACGGGTTTCAGCAGAGATACATGGAAGACCGGGTGGATTTTCATAGCACCGGGTAGATTGAGCTCATAAGTCACCTCGTTAATTTTTCTTTTAACAGAGAAGGGACCCGTGAATTTGGGACCCAATTTCCTTGAGGGGCACGCCAATTTCAGGTTAGCCGTAGACAACCAAACCTGGCTGCCAGGTTCCAGGACAAGTTCACCCCGCTTCTTTCTGTCAAACAACCTTTTGTTGTACTCCTGGGTTTTAGCCATGGTTTCCTGTAGTAGTTTGTTGTTTGCAAGGAAGAAGTCCATAGTCTCAGAAACTGCAGGAATGGAACATTCAGGTAAGGAACCGGGCAAGAAGGACGGGTGGAAGCCATAGTTGGCAAAAAATGGTGTTTGCTTAATGGCAGAGTGTAAGGAGTTGTTATAGGCAAACTCAGCAATGGGTAGTAGAGAGGCCCAGTCATCCTGTGAGAAAGTTGAAAAGCAGCGGAGGTATTGCTCCAAAGTCTGATTAGTTCTCTCCGTCTGCCCATTTGTCTGGGGGTGGTAGGCAGAGGAGAAGGCCAACTCGATCTCCAGGGAATCGCAGAGAGCCTTCCAGAACCTGGAGGTGAATTGAACACCACGATCCGAGACTATGCTTGATGGGACCCCATGCAACCTCACTATCTCCCGGACAAAGACCTGTGCAGTTTCCTTGGCCGAAGGTGTACCTTTCATCGGTAAAAAGTGAGCCATCTTGGACAGCCTGTCGACCACAACGAAGATGGACAAGAATCCTTCCAACTGGGGAAGCTCTACGATGAAATCCATCGATATCATCTTCCAGGGTCTCTCTGGGATGGGGAAGGGTTTCAGTAGACCCCAAGCTTTTGCCCGGCTATTCTTGCTCCTGGCGCAGGTGGTGCAGGACTCCACGTACCTCTTGCAATCATTTACCAGTCGGGGCCACCAGAAGGTACGCTGAAGCAGCTCTGCCGTCTTTAGAGTGCCAAAATGTCCGGTTAGTTTGTGGTCATGGCAAAGCTCCAAAACTGCCATCCTTAGACCTTCAGGGACCACAATTCTGCCTTTGTGCCAGAATAGGCCATCTTGTGCCCTCACCTCGTTTTCAGTGGATGGAGACCATTATACCGAAGCTTGCCTTAATCGGGATAGGAGATCCCCTTGGAGTAACAGGAAATTGCCAGCAGGGAGAATGGTGTCTGGTGCTAAGGATCTCTTAGAATCAAGAAACATGCGGGAAAGGGCGTCCGCTTTGGTGTTTTTAGAACCAGGTCTATAGGTAATATTAAACTGGAATCTAGAGAAAAAGAGGGCCCACCTTGCCTGCCTTGGTTTAAATCTTTTTGCCGTCCTCAGATACTCAAGACTTTTGTGGTCAGTGTAAACCAGGATGGGGTGTGCAGCCCCCTCCAGCAGATAACGCCACTCTTCTAAGGCGGCCTTGATGGCCAGAAGTTCCCGATCTCCGACATCATAATTTTTCTCGCTGTGGAGAGTTTGCGTGAGAAAAAGGCGACCGGGAAGAGAAGGGACTTGGGGCCCTGCCGCTGGGAGAGCACGGCTCCTACCGCGGTTTCCGAAGCGTCCACCTCAAGGACGAAGGGCAGGGCAGGATCCGGGTGTTTTAGGATAGTGGCCGAGGTGAAAAGTCCCTTGAGTTTTTCAAAGGCGGATTGTGCCTTAGGGGACCAGCAGAATCGGCTTCCCTGCTTGGTCAGCTCGGTGATGGGTGCAACTATAGTAGAGAAGCCTCTAATGAATTTTCGATAAAAATTGGCGAAGCCAATGAAGCGTTGGACTCCCTTCTTATCGGAGGGAGCGGGCCAATTCAGGATGGCGGACACCTTTTGGGGGTCCATTTTAATGCCGTTGACAGAGATGATTAGGCAGAGGAATTGAATGCACTGAAGCTCAAATTCACATTTCTCCAATTTGGCGTAGAGCCCATGTTGCCTGAGCCGGGTTAGGACGTTCCGAACGTGCCTGCGGTGATCGCTGACTGAGGCAGAAAAGATTAAGATGTCGTCCAGGTACACTATGACGTACAGGTTCAGGAGATCACGGAAGATATCATTAATGAAGTGTTGAAACGTAGCCGGTGCGTTGCACAGTCCGAAGGGCATGACCAAATATTCAAAGTGCCCAAATCGGGTACGAAAGGCCGTTTTCCATTCGTCACCCTCTCGGACACGGATCAAGTTGTAGGCCCGCGAAGATCCAATTTGGTGAAGATGACTGCAGATCCCAACCTTTGGAAGAGTTCAGGCACAAGGGGCAAGGGGTAGCGATTCTTGATTTTTATTTTATTTAACTCCCTATAATCGATACAGGGCTGTAGGGAGTGGTCCTTTTTCTCGACAAAGAAAATTCCAGCCCCGGCTGGGGAGGTTGATGGGCGGATGAAACCTTTCTGTAGATTTTCATCAATGTAGGCTTTTAGGGTTTCAAGCTCCTGCCCTGTTAATGGGAAAATCCTCCCGAAAGGTACCTCAGTTCCTGGCAGAAGCTCTATCGGGCAGTCGTAAGACCTGTGAGGAGGGAGAACCTCTGCTCCCTTCTTACTGAAGACATCCTGGAAGTCCCGGTAGGGTGCCGGAATTGCCTGCTGTGATTCCAAGTCAATGTCCAGACAGAGGAGCTGAGCCCGTTTTACAGGGATTCCATGAAGGCAATGCTGCCGGCAATATCCGGAAAGGAACTTGACTTCCCCTGTTGCCCAATTGATACTGGGGTTATGGGCCTGCAGCCACGGTATTCCCAGGATAATGGGAAAAAGGGGAGAGGAAATGGCATCCAAACGTAAAAGTTCTTGGTGATGAGTGCCCAAGGTGGCCAGTAAGAGGGCGGTCTCCTGCGTGACAGGTCCGGAACTGAGAGCAGAGCCGTCAGCAAGGTGTACAGCAAGTTCCTGTGGCTTGGGTTGCAGGGGAATGCGGTGGTTGGCAGCAAACGGGAGGTCAATAAAACAGCTGCATGCTCCGGAGTCAATTATAGCTGGGACTTGGATGTCCTTTTCGGGAAGCTGTAGGATGACAGAGAGAGCGAGATGAGAAGCAGGTTTATGTAAAGCAGATGCAAGCTGTGTAAATGTTGAGCGAGACTTACGTGTCTTGTTGGGACAAGATCTCACGTAGTAACCGGGTTCACCACAGTACATACGTAGGTTATTGGTTCTTCGGCGCTGCCGTTCTTCCAGGGTAAGGGATGGTCGGAGGAGACCAAGCTGCATAGGTTCAGAGGAATCAACAACCGGAGAAGGAGGTGCATGGGGGGTCTGTCCGAAAGAGCTGGTGGCACTAGGGACCTTGGGAAGCATCCAGGTGAGGCGAAACTGACTGGTGGACCTCTCCGAGCGGCGTTCCCTAAGGCGCCGGTCAATTTGGATTGACAGGTTGATAAGCTCCTCCAGGGATTGGGGAATTTCGACCCGTGCCAGCTCGTCCTTAAGGGAGTCAGATAGTCCCAAACGGAATTGGTGAAGCAAGGCCGCGTCATTCCACTCGGTGTCGGCACTCCACCTTCTGAACTCTGTCACATAATCCTCCACTGCCCTACGTCCCTGTTGTAGGGCATGTAAGGCGGCCTCAGCGGTCGCTTTCAGCTGGGGATCTTCATGCAGCTGAGACATGGCAGCAAAGAAGGTGTCCAGATTATCGAGGAAAGCAGATTTCTGCCTCATGAGACGGTGGGCCCAGGTCTGTGGTTCGCCGGATAGGAGAGAGATCACAAAGCCCACCTTAGTTGCTTCCAAGGAAAATGTACGGGGCTGCAGAGCGAAGTAAAGTTCGCAGGCACTGTGGAATGATCGGAATTTGCTGCGGTCTCCAGAGAATCTCTCGGGTATAGGTACCCGGGGCTCGGGTGGTCACATTACCACTGAGGGTGCAGAAGGGGGTCAAGGAGCGGAGGCACCTTGAGGGTGTACAGGAGAGGACAGGATCTGAACTTGACCTTCCAACCTTGTATAGCCTTCCTGAAGGCTTTTTACAGCTTGGGTGAGACCCACCAGGTGTCTACACAGCTCCTCCATGGGGGAGGCTCCCTGCTCGGGCTCGGACATGGCTGTCCGATACTGTCACGCTCACGTACCTGACAGGTGAGCCCGATATAGCAGGGGAAGGTCTCCCTTACGCGCCTGGTTCGCGGCCCCTGGTAGTATAGACAGGAGGCAGGAGAGTGCAAGCTGGTATGAGAGCCTGGCAGGAGAGTGCAGGTGAAGAGGTCCAACGGCTCAGGTGCTGGTGGGGTGGCGTCTACTAGGCAGCTGGTGACTGGCAGCGGAGGCAGGGCAGGAGCTGAACAACAAGTCCACACACAGGCACTATACTGGGGAGCAGGCAAGTTCACAGTCCGGGTCACTAGCAGGGTTGGCAGCAGGCGGGCAACGTGGTACAAAGGGGCAGGCAGGTACAGAGTCCGGGTCACAAGCAGGGTAGGCAGCAGGCGGGCAACGTGGTACAAAGGAGCAGGCAGGTGCAGGGTCAAAGACAAGCCAAGGTCGGGTACAGGCAGAAGACAAGATAATCCAAGGGCAAGCCGGGTAGTCAGGAGGGCAATCAGGAGACTCAGGTAAGGCAACGGGTGCGGGGGTACTGGGAGCTGAAGATCGGACAGCACTGAGCACAGTGCATGAGGATGCTAAGTAGGCCGGTTGGCGCCAGCGAAGCGAAGCCAGCGAAGCGAGCGCGCACGTGAACGCTCGGGCCGGCGCACAGCGGCGTTCCACAGGGTGCCCATTGCTGGGTCGACTATGGGAAGTTCCATGACAGGTAATGTTATATTGAGATGCTGGTAAGCAAACGGATCTCTTTTAATCCATGGTGCAGCGGGCACTGGCAGCAAGATACTAGCCAGGTGCTGAGGAACCTTAGCAGCACATCTATATTTTCAAACAGTCAGTTTGTACAATGTAACAGAGTGCATAGCCAGAAATTCTCAAGGGGGTAATGCCGGTACTAGTTTCAAACTAGAGACTTGAGCAGCAAATAAGGCTTGCAGTGTCCAGATGGCATCAGCAAGGACACAATCACGTTACTAGAGCGTATTAATATACAGGGAGATTACATATTGGCCACAGCCGATGTGGCCTCTTTATATAACTGTACACCTCATCAATTGGGTATTGAAGCCATCCAACATTTTTTATGTTGTGACAATTCCCTATCTCAATTTCAATGTAGCTTCATTATTGAGTTATTAGAATTTGCTACCATACACAACTACTTTTGGTTTGACAATCGGTTCTATTTACAACAGAAAGGCGTAGCGATGGGGGCAAAGTTTGCCCCCAGTCTTGCTAATCTGTTCATGGCCAAATGGGAGGAGCATGTTGTCTATGCCCAGAACAGACCCCAGCTAGTTCTTTGGGCCAGATATATAGATGACATCCTCCTCCTGTGGGACAGTAGTCCCAAATCTCTTGATCGGTTCTTCATTTCATTGAAAGGGAATGATCACGGTATCTCATTAACATACGAATCTAGCCAAAGCAAAATCCACTTTTTGGATTGAGAGATTGTAATTTGTGATCTTCAGTTCAAACTTAAAACGTACTTTAAACCTACCGATCGCAATTGTTTCATTCCCATCGATAGCTGTCATTATAGATCATGGTTACATTTGGTCCCTCGCAGTCAATTTCTACTCCTGCGTAGAAACTGTACTAATACCCAAGATTTCAAACAACAAGCTCTAGGTTATTTATAGAGGTGCTCTCTCCTTACAGAGTAAGATTGCTCCTAACATTATTAACCCTCTTGTTAGATACTCCTTCTTCCATAATTTAGTTGGCTATTATCCATGCAAAAAGTGTAATGTGTGTCAATACAATACACGGGGTAGATGTAAAACACAACAATTTAAATCTACCATTCTTATTGCATGAAACATTTCTTTACATGTGCCACTAAGAACGTTGTGTATCTACTGACCTGCCCTTGTGGCAAACAATACGTTGGTAGGACGATTTGTTCCTTTTCAGTGAGAGTCAACAAGCACATAGCTAAAATCAAAAAGGAGCCACTAATCACAGTGTAACGAAACATTATCGTCAGTATCATAATCGTGATCCGAGTGGTACTGATTTTTAATCATAGATAGATATATTCCTCCATGGAGAGGTGGGGCTATGACCAGAGGTGTGTCTTGTCTTGAAACCTTTTGGATTTATGAGTTATAGTCCCACTCTCCATCCGTTATGAATGTGGAGTGGGACATCAACACCTTTATCAATTCGGCATGATGCAGCCGCATCTGGTGTCCCCACATACTTCACTTCTTTAATTGTTATTCTTGGGTTTCTAAACATCATCATGGTGGCTTCCTATAATGGCATAGGCACTTTTATTTATCTTTCTTTATTCTCAGTTTTTAGACTTATTCGTTTATTTACTGATCACTTGATTATTGCAATTTTGTACTGATTTGTTATATATTTTATTGACCCAATATGGACTACCAACCCTGATTCAGTTTTCTAAGTGTTTAATATGTAATTGATTTTTTATTATATATATAGGCCAAATGTTTTTAATAGTGCTGATTTTGCGGTGTGTATCTATTACCAGGCATTTTGCACTTCCCCTTTGTTCATATCGAGGCTTTGTGTGGACAGGGCAACTGAGACTACCCATGGGTGCCTAGCAGCATCCATTGATTCCTTGCATGCCCATTTGTTTGTTTTCAGCAGTTCTTCCATGCAATGGGATCTTCCTTGCATCCTTCATTAATTAATATCGCAGGACAACAAGGGCAGACAAGCGCCTTGAGGCGATTCAGTTCGCATTTGCAGCGCTATACAAATCATTCATTCATTCATTCATTCAATGTTAGCCAAAATAAACTTTTTAAATTTGTTTTTCTGCGTCTCTAGTTAAAAATATTATTTTATTTTAATTACAGGTGAAAATAAGGGATAATAAAGATGTAGTGTAGTGCATCTCAGTAATAAACATATTAATGGTTAGGCCAGATTAATTTGGTCACTTGAACAATAAAAATAATTATTAATGAAGCTGAAAATGAGACACTTAATATATTGCTCTTTAGTAAAGGTTAATTTAGGAGTAATGATTTAAAATGGTAAATTACAGAGCAACATTAAATGTGGCCATACCAATGCTTTATTTATGCATATTTATACATTTTTGCAGCCTTTTAATATCCTACAGAGGTTAGCAAAAAATAGTGCCTGCCCCTGCCCTGAATAACCTTACCATGCAAAGTTCATCTATAGTGATAAACACACACATGCACTTTGGGGCTAGTTTGGGTGGACACCAATAACTCCTTCATATGTGTTTAGTACAAATTGCACACACGTTAAATGGGAATATATAGAGTGAACAAGGGCAATTTTCACATTGGAAATCAAACCCAGAACAACATCCTGCTTCCTGTAACATAGTATGGTAAACACAAGGGGGTTCCATAATAGTATTTTCATTACTACGGTAAATTTACAGTTTGATGCTGCAAGCATGTCTTCTATGTCTGGATTGTTTCCACCTACCAAGCACACAAATATCATTAAATAGCATTACATAGTGACATAATTTGGAAATCTTTGTAGCACAAGGTGTTGCAAAGATGTCTCTAACTTAAAACTGAACTCCAGGATAAACAACTATTGTCTAAATATGAAGTATGTGTATTCTTGTGAAAATCTTTGTGTGTTTTTTTATTTCTTCTAAATAATACAAGAAAACACACTAGCCATGCTCTACCTACTACTTGGTCGGTGTGAATGGAATGTGCTGTGAATGAGATTTGAGAAATGATGGTGTGCCAGTGGCTACACTTGTCTAACTCAGTGGAACTTCTGCAACTAGGGTCAACAGATATGCAAATTTTCTCTACATGGTTTGCCAGTAAGTAGAACTGCACTTAATTTCAAATATAACAGATTAACAGATGATTTTCAACAAATGCTGGAAATGGGGTGCACATATTGAATTTTAACCACCTCCCGCCCACAGTATTGTCAAATGATCGGCGGGAGGCGGCTCTCATTCTGGAATGATGTCATATGACATTGTCCCACTCTTGCATGGCATTCACGCACCCTCGGGAGTGCGCAGTGCAGTGGTCGGTGGTGCGCTTTGTCCCTGGGACACAGTGCATCACTGATCTTGGTGAAGAGCCAATGATGAGGCTCTTTACCCATGTGAGCAGTTGTGTCTGAACACATGTAAACAAGGAAATGGCAATTATCAGCATTCCTTTCCTCACACTGACAGAGTTTGAGGAGAGGAGAGCCAATCAGCATCATTTCCTCACAGGGGAGATCTGCACAGATAATCGTGCCCTGATTGTCAGTGCAGCCCCAACAGTGACCAGCAGTGATGCCAATCAGTGCCCATCAGTGCTGCCCATCAGTGATACCCATCAGTGCTTATCTGTGCCCATAAGAACCGCCTATTAGTGCCCATCAGTGCCACCTATCAGTGGCCATCAGTGCTGCATATCAGTGCCGCCTATCATTTCCCATCAGTGCTGCATATTATTGCCTCCTCATTAGTGCCACCTCATCAGTGCCACGTCATCAGTGCCGTCTCATCTGTGACCATCAATGCAGCCTATCAGTGCCCATCAGTGCAGCCTCATCAGCGCATATCAGTGAAGGAAAAAAAAATACTTATTTACAACATTTTATAACAGAAACTAAGAAAAAAAAAAATTTTCAAAATTTTTAGCAAACAAAAAAACACAGTGGTGATTAAAAACCAACAAAAGAAAGCTCTATCTGTCTAAAAGTAAAATGATAAACATTTTGTTTAGGTACTGCGTTGCATGGCCACGCAATTGTCATTCAAAGTGTGACTGTGCTGAAAGCTGAAAATTGGCCTTGGCATGAAGGGGGTATAAGTGCCCAATAGGCAAGTAGTTAAGTTCAGTGCAGAAAAATATAAATACAAAGAGCAACGATATTCATTATTTATTGTCACCAGATATTTTTCAGCAATGTGATCATGTGAAAACTGGATACCGCTGGAAGCTGTTTTTATAAGGGCCTAATTACCTTCTGCTGTCCATTCAAGACAAAGTGAGAGGTACACTTTATAAAGTACCCTCCCTAAACTCACTGACACCTATGCTGGCCATACAGTTTATGAAAAATCGTCCAAAATTCAGTCATTTAGACAGTTAGTTCGTTTTTTGGCCAGTTAATGGGCACAAATCGATAATCGGTTGGGACGCCTTTGAGACGAAAAAAAACGAAGCACAAGTTTGGAAATTTTCTTTTTGCACTAGGTATTTGTGAAAAAACAAACAAAAAACTGATTCATTTATGTCCATGGAACGATTTATTGATCATTACATGATGGCACTATCATTTGCTCTCAAGGCCGAATGTTCATTTTTCGAAGATGGGTCTGAATGAATTTTCGTATAGTGTAAGGCCAGCATTAGGCTGCATTAAGACCTGAGTGTATCCTTTCAGGCAGAAAGTCGCGCAATTTTTGGCGTGATTTTGCCACGATTTTGTACAGGTCAAAGGGTAACCAATGTAAAAAGCAGAAAACGCCTACAATCTGCCAAAAAATAAGCTCCTGTACTTTTTTGAGCGATGGGCATTTTGCTTCAGGCGATAGAACGCTCAGATGTAAACAGGGGCTATTGAAATGTATGAGATTTGTCTTGTTAGGCGTTTTTAGAGCTGATGCTTAAAGCAGAAAAAGGCAGAAAAAGGACCACATATGCCTAGGCATGAACAGAGCCTGAGGGGTCTATTTATATAAAAAAATATATAATAATTTCCTTTATAAATGTCTCATTATTCATGCAAACGTACCTAATAATACCCGTAATGATTATAATATGTGTGTAATAGTTTCCTTGATGCCTTTGCCAGGTGAATGTAACATTACCTAGCAGGGAGGAACCTCGGGCATAACAGCTTGTCTGTGTGTTGATGAGGACATGGGCTTCTTTCCCACAACCCTGGCTCAGTGGTTGTTGGAATCTGCAGGTAAGGGCATAACAGAATTTAGCCCACTTTAAAAATAAGAGGGCTCCCAAATACCACAATCTTCCATATGGAAATGAGTAAAGGGTATATAGAGCCCCTACTCATACACAGAAAAAAAGATGCCAACCTAGTGAATGAAAAAGAAAAAGAAAAAAACATGTCCCCCAACATGAATGAACCCATTGCCTGACTCCTACTGAATGTCATATCCTGGTTCCCACCACGCAATAAATGCAAAGGGGCGTGGGTCTCCAGGTTACCTAACTGACCATATACTGTATGGACATGACCATATTTGGACAACATGGTCTACGGTGGGGTGACATCGTGGTATACTTTTTTTTTAAATTAAAGGACTTGTCAAAAAGTGTGTGTGTTTATTTACCATTGTCTTTTTTTGTGAATGAGTATGCATAATATATACTACACATTCATTCACATAGAATAGCTGGTATCTAGGTCCCCCTTAATTCCAAAGGGGCTTCCAGATTTTGATAAGCCTTCTACCAGGCCAAGTTTGTGGGGAAGAGGCCCTTGTCCTCATCAACATAGGGAAAATGTGTTTTGCAAGGGGTTACCCCACCCATTTTAACAGCATGTGGCCTGGTATGGTTCACAGAGAGGGGGCCACATCTTGTCCCCCTGTCTTTCTTGGCCATCCAGGCTGCATGCTTGGATAAGGGTTTGGTATGGAATCTACCGGGGCCCATGCTGTTTTTTTGTTTATTTCATGGGGTCCCCCTTAAATCCCAGGGGGGCCTCAAGCTGTTTTTTCTTTTTTTTACACTATCTCCACTGTTTGTTTACATTAACCTGTCAGTCGGGAATCCCGTAAGAACGGAATGTTCCAGGCAGAGATGAGTCACTGGTTGTTAGGATGCCGGTGGGTGCTGGTTCCCTGACAGCCAGAAGGAAGCTGTCACATTTAGCAGTGGTAATAATACCACTGCTGTGTGTTTTGCTTCACACTGCAGCTGGAGGTTTATTTGGCTGAACACCCGTTCGCACAAGATTCTCCATAGGCTGTACAGAGTGCAAATGTCTCCCTCATTATTTTCTCTGCTGTTGAAATGTTCTTAGCCTGTAGTGTTAGGTTATTTTCTCTATTAGTGAATGTTAACGCTCATGGTTGAATGTTCTTGAATAACTATTTTTTCTTAGGATCAACTGCTGCAGAATGTTACATTCGCCCACCAAAAGGCAACAATGAAATTACTACACACATTACAGTTATACTTGTACGAATGTTGAAACAGTCACAAAGCACATATTTAAAGCACACAAAGAACATATTTTATATAAACAGACCCCCTACTGTATATACACTGTGCTCTCTTGCCAGCCCAATTATTTCTTGGCACCCTTGGAAATGCTCACTGCTTCCATGCATGGGGGAACATGTTACTGTCTCCCCCATTCTTAGGATGCAGAGCTCATCACAAATAGCCAATTGTCAGACCCAAAACTGTCATATGGAGGAGGAGGGGAATATGTCATTCACCGTGTGTAAGCTTTGACTGACATGAACCTTACACAGATTTTAGACCTAGTCATTTCACAAGCAAACAGGGTTACAGGGGAGCACAGCAAAGATAAGAGTCTGTTAATGGGGGGGGGGGGGGGTGGGGCTGGGGCAAGGGAACTTATTATTATAGGTGTAACACCTGAAATCATTATTTATATATTGCACATTATAAACACTTTTCACATATATCAACTTTCAATTTATGTTTACTAGCTCTTTCAGATGTTTGCAGTTTTATCATGAACTTAAACCTAAAAGTATTGTTTAGTGAATCATGTTCCTAGATTCAGTGGCAAAAGCAGTCTGAATTTGTAGGAAATATTAGCAACAGCACACATGTGACATGTAATGCTGTAATTTTATATTTTAACTGAAAAAATAACAAATATTTAACCAGTTGGGTATTAGGATCAATTCTATAAACACTAACAATCTGTAGGGGTTCTGTTGTAGCTGTAACCGAAAACCACTTCTCTGTTTTCCGTTGCTTGTAGCTAAAGATGATTCAGGGATCATTTTTAAAGTAGCATTTGCAGGCAATGTCACCAGTGTCAACAGTTCATGGCATGCTAAGTGGAATCACAGAGGCTTGTGATATAATCTGGTGATAATAACACAGCAGGTTGTCTAAGGTGGCAGCCCTGCTGGGGCACATCTGTCCTCATGGTTCACACTAATAAAGTCTCACTTTCAGGAAATATGCAAATTGTGTCACCTCGTCCAAAGATGTCAGCCTCATTAAAAGGTGTACATTGTTTGGCGTGTGATATCTGTTTTCCTGTTCCCAAATTCACAGGCAGAGAATTGCTAATGGGTATTATCCTTTTAACACTTTGTCTTCTGGGCCTGTGCAGTTTAGACCATGCAAGAATTAAGCAATTGGTCCAAACAGATCCCTTTTGATTGACTTGCATTTGTGGGTAATCTACTTTAAAGTTAGAAAGATGTCTATGTGCAATTCTTTAAATGAATAAGCCCGACTCAAGATATTCTAGCACTTTCCTTATACATACAAGATAAACAGTAATATTATTGAAGTTACTTTATTAACTAGTTGCCAGATACTAAAACCTACGATCATGTATTCATGCTTTACAATACTAACTTTTAAGGAAATCCTGGATATTGTATACTTACAATACTCCCACCATGTACTGTATTTCTAGAAACAGACTGCAGATGTTTTTCCCTAAAACAGTAACACAACAAAAACATGTTAATTAATCTGTTTAGTGAACTACTGCATCTATACTTTTTTGGTAATAGCCATATTAAAAAAAAAAAATGTAAAAGGATAATCTAGTTGTTGAGCAGACAAGCCTTTTTCAGATTATTCAATACAACCTTGTCGGAAGTTCCCGTTAGCATTTTTATTAAAGTTTCCAAATTTCCCTAAAAATGCTTTGATGTACTGGTGCATTTTTTGTTAATACGTTATTAGCTCAATCTGACATATTCATCATGGGCACATTTCCATATACAGTATATATAATATATATATATATATATATATATATATATATATATATATATATATATATATATATATATATATACAGTGCCTTGAAAAAGTATTCATACCCCTTAACGTTTTCAACATCTTGTCATGTTACAACCAAGAACATAAATGTATTTTATTAGGATTTTACAAATAAATATCTGAAAAGCGTGGTGTGCATTTGTATTCAGCCCTCTTGATACCCCTTATTGTATTCAGCCTTACTGATACCCCTAATTAAAATATAGTGGAATCAATTGCCTCGAGAAGTCACCTAATTAGCATATAGAGTCCACCTATGTGTACTTTAATATCAATATAAAAACAGCTGTTTTGTGAAGCCTTCAGAGGTTTTTTAGAGAATTTTAGTGAACAAACAGCATCATGAAGGCCAACAAACACACCAGACAGGTCAGGGATTAAGTTGTGGAGAAGTTTAAAGCAGGTTTAGGTTATTAACAAATATCCCAAGCTTTGAACATCTCATGGAGCATGACCCATCATCCAAAAATGGAAAGAATATGGCACAACTGCAAACCTACCAATACATGGCCATCCACCTAAACTGACAGGCTGGGCAAGGAGAGCATTAATCAGAGAAGCAACCAAGAGGCCCACAGTAACTCTGGAGGAGCTGCAGAGATCCACAGCTCAGGTGGGAGAATCTGTCCACAGGACAACTATTAGTCGTGCACTCCACAAATCTGGCCTTTATGGAAGAGTGGCAAAAAGAAAGCCATTGCTGAAAGAAAGCCATAGAAAGTCCTGTTTGCACGTTGCGAGAAGCCATGTGGGGGACACACTAAACATGTGGAAAAAGGTGCTCTGGTCAGATGAGACCAAAATTTAATATAAAATATAATAATAAAATATAATAATAAAATGCTATATGTGGTGGAAAACTAACACTGCACATTACTCTGGACACACCATCCCCACCCTGAAACGAGGTGGTGGCAGCGTCATGTAGTAGGGGTGCTTTTCTTAAGCAGGGAGAGGGAAGCTGGTCAGAGTTGATGGGAAGATGGATGGAGCCAAATACAGGGCAATCTTAGAAAAAAAACAGTTAGAGTCTGCCATAGACTGGAGACTGGGGCGGAGGTTCACCTTCCAGCAGGACAATGACCCTAAACATACAGCCAGAGCTACAATGGAATGGTTTAGATCAAAGCATATTAATTTGTTAGAATGGCCCAGTCAAAGTCCAGACCTAAATCCAATTGAGAATCTGTGGCAAGACTTGAAAATTGCTGATCACAGACACTCTCCATCCAATATGACAGAGCTTGAGCTATTTTGCAAAGAAGAATGGACAAACATTTCACTCTCTAGATGTGCAAAGCTGGTAGAGACAGCCCCAAAAAGACTTGCAGCTGTAATTGCAGCGAAAGGTGGTTCTACAAAGTATTGATTCAGGGGGGCTGAATACAAATGCACGCCACACTTTTCAGATATTTATTTGTAAAAAAATTGGAAAAACATTTATCATTCCGTGCCACTTTGTGTTAGTCAATCACATAAAATCCCAATAAAATACATATACATTTTTGGTTGGAACATGACAAAATGTGGAAAATTTCAAGGGGTATGAATATTTCAAGGCACTGTGTATATATATATATATATATATATATATGTAGCGGCCACACTTCACCAAGAGTGCGCTATCAGTGAAAATTTATTTTTTCTCAGAACTATAATGGAGTTCTGAGGGTTAATTGTACAGGATTTACTTTGGCATCAGTCTGGCTGGGCTGGGCTAAGGTTCTGCCTGGTCATAGGTGCAGTGAGGCACCCATGACAGGCTGAGAACCAGGCCTGGTTGGACGTCTTAGGTACCAATCTTTCCCGGAGCTAATCAGTGGGCGCGTTTGGTCCTGATGCGTAGTCTGGGAAGGGGTATTTAAGGTGCTGAAGTCACGTGTTCGGGGTTCGGCTGCATTTTTTGGTTCCTGGTTCTGGTCTGGGGTAACCCCGTGAGGGGTCCCGGGCCTAGGAGCGTTTGCCGTCCCGCAAGCATGGACAACCTGACCAGCCTCACAGGCCCTCATAGTCTGGGGCAGGGATCTGTCTGTTTCCGAGTCTCAGAACTGGCTAGTCTGAGGCCCAGTAACTGAAGGAGGATTTAAAGGCATCCCGGTGTCCTCTCTGTATTGGAGGGACACGGCAACTCGTACAAGTGACCAGGGAAGGACTCTTCGGAGGAGGGCCAACAAGCTGGCTGCTCAGTAAGAGCCTGGGAGCTGAGTTGTATGGACACTAAAGAATCCACACTTCCACATTATCGCCAAGGAGACAGCGAGAGTTCCAGGTACTGTGAGAAAGGTTCCTACTTATCCTCAGTTACAATCTAGTCTTTGGCAGAGACTTTACAAAGTTTCCTGATCACATGTTGCTAGATCTCTGGCTAGAGGTTTATCCGGCAGTGAAGCACCCAGCTGCGAGTGGCTACTCTCTGGGTTTGATTAGAGACATTCAGTGGATGTCAGCAGTTCAAAGTGCCTGAGTTTATCACCCGTGCCTTCTATTCTCATCAGAGACTGTGTTATGTTGGATGTACCACTGCAGAATAAAAACTTTGAAAAGGACTTTTATGTGTCAGCATCTGAAGTCATTGGGTACTAACCCTGGGAGCCCATAGAGAATCACTGACAAGCCACGAGGAGGTAACTGGTAAGCCCAAAAAGTCAAGGCCACCCTCAAGGGGTTATGGCCGCTACATATATATATATATATATATATATATATTCATACACACATATATTCAAAACTGTGTTTACATTTGCTGTTCAAATTTTTAGCAAATGATTTGCTTCTATGGAACTTTAATACATTTTTATAGAAATATCTATACATTGCAAAGTTTACAATACAGCAAATCGTGTTCCCCCCCACTTTAAATAACATCTGCCATAAATTAATTTATCTCATAATGTAATATCAAATTAAGTACACAGTGGGAGTTAATGAGTTGAGCATCGTAAATGTTTCATAGGTACAAAATTCTTTAATCATGCAAAACAGTTTAAATGAAACAATCTCAGTTATCTAGTTGTGTCACTGGAGCTTAACTTACAAGCCAATTTGTGTTATATTAACAACATACACTGGTATCCTCAAGAAAACTTTATATTTTATAGCTTTTAGTACTTTACTACATTCATTTATGTAAGATAGAAATAGAAGATAGTCCTTTTATAAGTGAATTTATCATATATCTAGAAAACTGAATGTTAATAAAATAATTATTTTGAACTGTATTTACAGAAGAAAGAAAGAAGGTATAGCCAAACTTGGTTACAGGGACTAATAAAATGTACTTCTTCCCAATGGGGACACAGGCAGTAATAAAAACTTGACAGGGATATAACCTTTCCCCGCTCTATCAAAAATTAGAAAAATTGTTACCTTTATGTTTTAAGTCAAATCTAAAATCAGATACAGGTATAAAAATCCTCCATTGTCATTTCATATTAAGTATTTATATTTACATTGCACTGGAGTGCTCTGGTACACAAACAGACCCTTTTCCCCTCACCTCCTGAATTTAGCTATTGGCTACTGAGGACACACATCACACTAATAGGCTAATAGTGATGTGAAGGAGGCAGGAGAAGGGTAGGCAAAACACTTTAAGGATGTTGGGCACTCAACAGGATGACTTAACTGATGTTCAGGCACCTACAGCATCTTGCTATGACATACAGATAGAACTTTGTTTACTTGTATCTAGGTTCAGGTACACTACAGAGTGGCCTAATTTAATACTCTGGATTTTTTCAAAAGGTGCTATATTAACATCCTCTTTATTTGCAGGCATTACATGGTGACTGGAGTGTTAGATTGTGAAATGCCATTTGTGTGCTATCTTTAAATTTGTTTTAAAGTAATATGCTTGTTATATACTTGAGGCTACGACTATTATCCTGATGAGATGATTCGGATGTAATTTTGCTTATATTTTGTTTTTTAAAGCCTAAGTGTAGTCATAATAATAAAAAAAAAAACACAAAAATCAGCACAAGTGGCTTGACTTACTCTTAAGCCCCATACACACGGTGGGACAATCCGCGGACCAGGTCGGTCGGATCCTGTCCGTCATACTTTGTCTGATGTTGGTTTTGCGTACACACGGTCGGACAAAGTTGTCGGAAAATCCGATCATTCTGAACGTGGTGACGTTTGTTGCCTACGACGGGACTACGTAGAGGCTAGTAGCCAATAGCTTTGGTCTTGTAATGTGATCTGAGCATGCGTAGCACTTTGTCCGGTCGGACAACCGTACACACGATCGGATTTGGTGTGATCGGACCGTGTTGTCGGCAAATCTTTCCAGCAGGAGATAAGACTTTGTCCGTCGGACAATCTGACGTACACTGTCCGATGGTGCATACACACGGTCTGATTTTTCAACAACATTGTCCGATCGGACAGAATCCATGAAAAAGTCCGACCGTGTGTATGGGGCTTTAGTGTGCTGTGTCCCTTGTGCTGCTTGCTCCTTCTTTCCTTAAAATTCACCACCATTGATGCGCCCACCCACACACCCAATGCACCATAATTAGTCATGTCACTTGTAATGATTTTTTTTTTACTACACTTTGGCTTTAAATTTCTTAAAAACATTGAAAATTATATAAATTGAAGCAGCTCCAAAAAAAATAAATTGAAACCTCTATAATTGTGTACCGTTGTGTAAGTTCTAAAGTGCTCTTGTGCATGACTGATAGGGATCAATTAAAGCAGACCTATACTATGTTTTTAAAATAGACCATTCAGTAACTTTGAAGTAAAGTCTGCATACATAAATTCCTGAACTTTCACAATATACCAAACCTGTATCATTATAAAAAAGCTGTACATTTTATCATTAAAAAGAAGTCCTTGAACACCAGTCATGGCACCTTGCCTATGCTGAGATATTGTCATTAATCTGCTGCATACAGGAAAACCATTTCTTTTGTCTCTTATTAAAAAAAGGAAGGAGTTGGAACTTCAAATGAAGCACGTGGAACACAACTGGTAAAGTGAGGGATCAATACATGATGGCACATTTATTAATTCATAATTATACAGATATCTTAAGCACATTGAAATGCATAAATATATATATATATATATATATATATATATATATATACATACACACACACACACATCAGAGCACATTGTAATATGTATTATTACTATTAGATGATTTGTAAACCATATCATCAAAATACATAAAAAGTGTATGATTGTAGAAAATTCATAATAGGATCTAAAATGTAAACACATGATTGTAATATAACTGCATCCAAAAAAGGTTGACGCGTTTTGTGGAATTCACTCCACTTCCTCAGGAGCAGATGCAAGGTACGTGTCTGCAAAAAAAACATATAGATACCAATATGATCTCATGGTTAGCAAAAAAAAAGGGAAAAGGAGAGAGGGAGGAGATAAAATGTCTATCCCTAAATTACTTACAAGTCAGCTCCAAGTTCAATATGTGGTACTGGAAATTGAGGGTTGCTGGGGGTGTCTGTCCCGGGAGCTATAGCAGTATGGCCCGTGAGAGCCGAAAGGTACAAATATACAAACTTCCAGGGGGGTATAGATCTCTATTTCGTGATCAGAGGTGATGCAAGTAACAGCTCCAAAGGATTTGAAAGTATAGAATTATGTGTAACTATTTAATCATGAATAATGTTGCTTGCATAGATGACTTAAACCCGTGACTATTGGTAATATCAGAGAAACAGAGAGCAAGGGTGGGGTGAAAATTATACACATGAACCACAGCCCAAGTGAGGAAATGAAATAAAGTTATGTAGCACTAACCCCCAAAGGAGCTGCTGGTTGGATTTGGGCTTACCGTTACCTTCTTAGCCTCGTAGATGTCTAGGGGTTTCCCGAGGTAGATGGCCCAAAGAATTGCAGAAACTGACAGTGTGCAAAAATTGTTAGACAAACACAGTCTCTCAATAAGGATAAAGGGTTTAGGTAGAACGTTCAGGTACTCTTGGAACTGCTTGAAAATGTCTCTCACTATAGAATCCAGAGAATAGCCATTCCCAACTGGATTTGTACAGCTATCCGATAGACCTCCTCTCACTAGGCCTAGCAGCCGATAGATTATTCAGATCGAGAAAAGTCTCTGCCACAGACTTGGTTGTAGAACTTGTAAATGAAAGTCTCTGCCACAGACTTGGTTGTAGAACTTGTAAATGAATGTCTCTGCCACAGACTTGGTTGTAGAACTTGTAAAAGAAAGTCTCTGCCACAGACTTGGTTGTAACTGAAGGATATGAACTTAAAGAACCCTCATATGGTACCAGTATCTTGCAGCTGGTCCGGCGATACTGAACGAGCATGGATTCACTTGGTGTCTTTCAACTTGGCTTCCAGGCTCTTGCCGAGGTACAAGCCTTGTGCATTGCCCTCTTCTGAAGAGTCCTCCTCTGGTTGCTCTCCCAGTTGCTGGGCCTCTCCACAGATGAGGCGGCACCGGACCACCTTGGAATCTTCCTTCCAGTAACGTTGCCTCGGGCTGGCCAGCCCCGAGACTCGGAATTGGATGGATCTGCACCCCAGGCCCTGAGGGCTGGTCAGGAGGACCAGGACCAAACAGACAGAAAGATCTTCTGGACCGGAACCCAGAAGCACGTGATCTCAGTACCTTAAGTACCCTCTCCCAGAATGCACAGCGAGACAACACACTTACTGGTTTGTTCCGAGAGAGATTGGCACCCAATGCGTCCAGACAAACTGCGCTACCATACTTGCCAGAGGTGACAACGACACCTATGGCCAAGCAGAACACAGTGCAATCCAGCCAAACTGGTACTGAAACCATAATTTAGTACAATTAACCCCAAAACCCAACTGTGGTTTCAGGAACATTAAATTTATAAAACACATAACGCGTGCTCATCAGGAGTCCGGCGCTACAGTTAAATCAAGTATAATATTGGGCCCACAGTGAGGTTTCCCCTGCAGGGGGTTCATGAAGTCAAGGAAGACGCAATACTAAAAGAAACACATATAGGAAAGGAATCTCCCAGGATGATTACCTTGCAATCCCACATATTGAAGTCATGATCCAGATATAGTAAACAATGTGCCCAAGAAGGAGGAGCAGGAGAGACTGTCTGATCGAACTGGGGGTGATATATATACCAAGGAATTCCTGAGGTAATAGATGAGGGGAGGCATCATCTGCCGCCTAGCAATGGCACCCACAAGACCTCCCTTATGGAAAAAACTTAGTTGTTCAAACACCATAAGAGCGCCATGGCGCCACGTGAATTACGGCATGCGTCCGGCGCGGGGCATGGTGTCGATGCGCATCAGGTAGGCACCCCAAACCCCCACATCCTAGGGGGCAGAGGGGAAGAGGAAGGTCCTCGCAGCTCTCGGGTACAGAGACAACCAACCAACCTAACAGGATCAGAGCACATGTGAATAGCATAAGTTGATAAACCATAAATACAGGGCAAACTGCCCTAAAACAAAATAAATATGAATGAACTCTACATAACCTGTAAATAACTGCAGACCACCAAAGAGGGAGAACAGAAGAACAGGGACTTTGGGGAGTGGTGCTCTATAAAATAGTACAACGACTGTATAAAAAATACCAAATTTATTTGATTTGCATAAAAAATATTAAGTACATTCACAGCAGGGGCTTTTCACCGGGAGCTGGGGCAGCTGATGACCCATAGGCTGGGCAGAGAAGAGGGGTCAAAACTCCCACTGTAGAACCCCTAAGAAAAAATGGTTTAGACAATAAGACCATAGGTAAGATTCTAAGATGCTGCAGTGTCTTTTGGATTTTTCATTCTCACCTAAGGTATTTTTTCTTGCTTTGCACTTAACCTTAGCACTTTGAGCACTTTTAGAGTCATGGCCACCTTATACTTGGTGGTAATATTAAGTTATTCTTTTTTGGGATTCACATTTTATATGCCACTTGTTTGCCACTATTTATACCCCTCCTGCACTATCTTTACTTCACTTGATACTACCACTTGGCTATATATATTGGAGCACTTGTGGCTTCTCTCTTCCCCCACAAATCCATCTGGTATGTTAACCCATCACCTGTTCCTATTTATCACCCTTTCTTAGAATCTTACCTCTGGTCTTATTGTCTAAACCATTTTTTCTTAGGGGTTCTACAGTGGGGGGGGTTTGTCCCCCTTCTCTGCCCAACCTATGGGTCATCAACTGCCCTCAGCTCCTGGTGAAAAACCCCTGCTGTGGTTGTCCGCAGCTTTTGAGATTCAAATGCCATTTCTTTTAATCTTTGGTTTTGAACTATATCCAATTTATTTCTCCATGAGTGTACCAAGTCGGACACTTTTTGGACTCCTTTTTTTGAAATTGGATATACCGTTTTATCTAATCAACCTGTTTTGTTGTTCTCCATTGACTGTTGAAAACAATCTCAATTTATTTATAGAGTGAAATGTTTTTTTAAATAGATGCACATACAAATCAACTGTGATTGTCTCCTGATGAAGTGGGAGTTGCCCCATGCAGTGCATAGAGATTACAGTGTTCGCAAATTAATATTGATCCATTTATCATTATGTCGGCATCCTGAATGTTCATTGTTGAAATGGTGATCTCACTCTTACACAATGAATGTGAATATGTACTTGATATTTTTTATGCAAATCAAATACATTTTGTATTTTTTATACATGTGTTGTACTATTTTATAGAGCACCACTTCCCAAAGTCCCTTGGGCAAATTGTTCTTCTGTTCTGTATCATTGGGGGCTGTGTGCCGGCATGCCACCTGTAATAAAGATAAAAATATCCATAGAATGTAGTCAAAAATACCAGCTGTAATCATGTGCCTCCATCCCTGTATATAACATTGTGGATAAAAAAAAGGGGAGGGGGGTCTGGGACTTTAAATGATGCACCTGACATAATAGTAGTCATGCGCCTCCATCCCTATATTTGAGATATAAACAAAGGAGTTGTTTTCTACAATCATATATGATTTTTTATTCATTCTCTCATTTATTATGTAAACAAGATACAAGCAATAAAACTTACATTGCAATATCCACATTATATTTTTACAATGTACAATTATTCTCCCCATTTCCCCCTCCCAAACAAAAAAAAAAAGCAACCCCCCCCCTCTCCTCCCCCTTAACCCTTAGACCTCCCTGAAATTCCTCCAACCCTCTGATTTTTTAAACTCCATCCATTTCCCCCATATGTTCCAATATGTCTCTAATCATATATGATTTTTAATGTATTTTGTAGATATGATTTACAAATACGTTTATAATAATATTATATATTGCAACATGCTATAATGATATCTGTATATATTGAATTGCAATGTGCTTATGATATCTGTATATGGATGAATTAATAAATGTGCCATCATGTATTAATCCCTTTACCAGTTGTGTGCCATGTGCTTTATTTAGGGTCCCAACTCCTTCCTTTTTAATCTCAAATATAGGAATGGAGGCACATGACTACCATTATGTCAGGTGCTTAATTTTAAGTCCCAAAACCTCCCCCTTTTTACCCATGTTCTTTTGTCTCCTACCCCCCAGTGGTCATATTGAAACACAAACTAGCAATACACAAACTATGAAGCATGTACTGATCTTTGTCAGATGTTTGTGAACACAGCCAAGAACTTCATCTGTGAGTCAGCATCTCAGACTTGGAAGTAGATGCTAACCATGGATAATGCCTGCATAAGAACTGCACCATCCTTCATCAGAACTGGTAATTTAAAGTAATTGATTGGGGCGGGGGGGGGGGGGTACTGGGATCTCTTATAAATAAATACTAAATACACATTATTTATTTTGCTTGCACGTTACATAAAAAAATATAATTGATGGCAGATACACTTTAAGGAAACAGATACACTAAAACTAAAACCTTTAGTGGGAGTGGGTATAATCTTTGTTAAGTAAGTATTGGTAATAGTCTACTTCCCTCCTCCACTCTGTCTTATGTGTCTATGTTTTCCAAGTCTACTCTTTTCCTCCGTTTCTTTGCTATACACAACAGTCATATGTAAACCTGGCCAATATAATTTTTTAATAAAGGCTTTTTTAAATTCAAATAATCAACATGTTATACTTACCTGCTCTGTGCAATGGTATTGCACAGAGCGGCTCCAAACCTCCTCTTCTGGTGTCCCCCACCAGTGCTGTCCACTCCTCCTCCTCTATGTCTGCCCCAAGGTGCTTGCTATGGGGGTAGATAACATGTTTATTATTTTAATCCATAGACACACACAGCTCAGCTTGCCCCCACTACATGCACTCTGCTCACAAGATTTGATTGACAGCCACAGGAGCCTTCTGCTGTCAATCAAATCCTGTGACCAGATTGGATTGACAGCAGCAGGCTACACCAGTAGTGAGAAGGAATTGGACAGAAATAAAAACCTGACAGCAGTTCTTTTGTCCCTTTGTGCTGGTCACATGCTCAAATACCAGAAACTTGAGTATTTATAACCTGTTTTCATTCTCTATGGATATTGCTTAGATAAATAATAGTTATTTTCTCTATGGTGAAATAGCTTTATCTGCTGTTGGGGCAGATGGTGGGACAGTAATCATGGATGAACCCAGTAGAATATCATATTAGGCATAATTTTAGAAATTAACCATTTACCAACAAGCATGTCTTTGGAGTGTGGAAGGAAACTCATGCAAGCACAGAGAGAGTATCCCATGCAGATTGCATCCTTACTAGAACTGAGGACCTCTGACCTTCCAGGCAGTAGTTCTAACTACTAAGTCCATGTGCTGCTGGATAACGCAAACCTAAGCTCAATAAAAAGCCTCTAGGTCACCTGGTTCTTTTTGAGACGGCTATTACAAAAATTGGTCATTGGTCATCTCTCCCCCCCTAAATACTGAACTTTGTCCTTGAAAAGCAACCACTGGAATCCCAGCAGCTGCTACCCCACTTCTTGCTCCCTACTGTTTGCAGTAGTCAAAGATCAGATCTGTGTGACAGGAAGGCTATGATTGGCTGCCTCTGCCTGAACAACCAATTAGAGGCTCCTTCTCACACAGATCTGTCATTCACAACTGCTAACAGAGGAAACAAACTGTTGGAGTATCCTTTATATCCAACCTCCTCATGGGTGTGTCAGACGTCTGCATCCTCCATCACATTCTATAGTTCCTCCCCTCAGGGAGGAACCACAGAGTGTAAAGAGAAGTGCAGGCATCTGCAACAAAGTAAGGATTTTATTAACAGACTCCGGGGCAGGTAAGTATTTAGTCTCTTCTTTTAGAAGATCTTTTTGGTTTTACTCCCAAAATGAGGCAGAAATGTAAACATTGCATTGCCATGCATTGGTGTTCAGAGGTCCATAAATTTTGGTTTCATTGGAAAATGTAGCAAAATATACATTTGATGTGAACAAACCCTCAGACTCCTGAAAACTGGACTACAACAGAATTGTAACTGCTGCTATAAAGTGAGTTGGCTCTGTACACAACCTGCCATGTTTGTTCCCTGCTACTGTTTGCAACAAAGTATTGTTAAAAATCTTTTTTGTGTTTTTGTGGATATCCTTAATGGCAATCACCCTCCGGCCAAAGTGTTCACATGAGAGTTACAATGAAGGGTTCTCAAAGGCAAAATACCATGAATAAATCATATAGTAAACAATTTTGCATTTTATATTCACTAAAAAAACAAACCAAGTAAAAGTTTATGAAGATCTACCAAAAAATCTGTGCACGTGATTGCTGAAGGAACTGTGCACTGGATAGGATATGGCTAAACAAACACTAAGCACAAATAAATCCATTTTTGTTTTATTATCATCTCTTGTGCAGTATTTTATTTTCTGAGTTGAAGTCATCTATACTCAGAAAATACCTACTAAAGAGAAAAAGATAGATTAACAACCTAGTTAGATAAGCGGTTGGATACATTCCAAGGTAAAAGTTGTAAAACTGGATTGATTTTTTTCTACAGCTTGCTAACGGCTCCCTAGAGTCAAGATGCAAAGCTCAAAAATAATAATTGATAGTCTGAAAAATATATAGTTCTGAAATACAGGCACTTGTATCAAAAGCACTGCCTAAAATATGCAGAATTTTTATTCTTGGTTTTAACTCATAACATTTGAGACTGCTGAAGTCTTAGACTATGACAAAGACTGATTTATCAAGTGGCAAAAAAGGTCTGAATGCCACCCAAAATGATACAGTGTGCCAAAAATAATTCTCTGCAGTTTTTATGACTGTCATAACATTTAGCAGTTATTTGTTTGATAAGCAATAAGAGCCATAAATATATCTTGGTTATTAAAGTGTATTAGATAATGGAGCTGTATTTCCACATCTTTTCTGTGTTATGCTTATTTTTACTTATATGAAAAGCCACAAGTGCCATACTGTGACTCTACAACCAAATATTCATTCTGGGACAGTGAATGAAACACATTCAACCTGACTGGAAGTGACATGAGTGCCCTGGAATCTAGTGTGCAGTTTAGGAGTCATAGAATGGTTGACAGTTTCATTTATCCTTGTTTTGATTTGGCACTGAGAGGTGCTTCTCTTTCTTAAGTTATGTTTTAAAACAGCACTTGAGAAAGCACTTTAAAGTTCCTTTTTCCAGTGACTAGTGGCTCTTGCTGTTGCACAGTAAATGTGTTAACATCTTCACTTTATGTAAAAAGAACAAGACAGTGCCACTCCATACTCCTTGTGTATATTGTCTTGGTTCACTGTCTGCACTAGGTGCTGGTCCTGGAAGGAGCACGTCCTGTACCACATAAGTGCCAAGGTACACAGATCATGGCCACACTCTATAGACATTAACCATTCAATTTAAAAAAAAAATCCATCAGCTTCTGCACAGACCCTATCCCTGGCCATGCACCTCTGATACAATTCACCTAGACTAATCTTACAGGTTTGATTGAAGCCAATCTGGGTAAAGAGTGTCAGAGGTGTGGCCAAGGGCAGGGACTTTGCAGAAGCCGATGGCCTTGAAATAAAATTGTATGGTTGATGTCATTAGAGTGTGGCCCTGATCTGTGTACCTTCACTTGATGTAAGGTTCTGCTAGTGTTAAGAATAGTGTGAGTTAGCTAGATCACAGGTAGTAGCTAAGTAGGAGTAACTGACTATGGTTAGAACTAGACTGAGGGCTAGTATTAAAGTAGAGTTGTGACTATTTTATGTTTTCACATACTTACATATCCTTAATAAGCTTTAAAATAAGTAAATAAGCTTTAAAAAAGCACTAATCAACCCCTGTAGCTGCAAACTTTGTGGCGTAATGCATCCTCACTGCAAGAAGAATAGACATATAATTCAAGTGGAGTCCTAGTACTTTTCTCTGTCCTTCTTCCTCTGCATGAGAAATTAAAAGGCTGGCAGACTGCCAAGTCACTCCAGGCAGGGCATATGTAATTGTTTGAATGTGCATAGCCGGGTCAATGTTCTACTTTTAAAACTATATTACTACTATATACTATATTACCTTTTTTGAAAAATTATTTTGGTAATGAAAAAAATCTTTGCATTTCCATAGATTTTTTGTGAAACACAAAATGCTAAATGAAAAGTTATAAAGACAAATTTCACGCCAGAAGAAAATACAAAAAATCCTGTCTATGCTTGGAAAAAAATTGTTGACAATGTGTTTATTCAAAAAAAGAAGTTCAGTTTGTACACCCACATTTATTTAGTAAGTACACCACATCAATTAAAATAAAACCTTACTGTACCTTTTTGTGCCTTAAATTATGAATCTAATATTCCGAAGCTGACAATAGAGGATGGTGGGCTGTGGAGATATTAGTCAATGGTCCAAAGTTTTTTTTTCTGACTGTCACAGTATAAAGGGTAGGTAAGAGTGGTTAAAATGTTGTGTTGTCCTGCCTATATATTACATTTGAATCCTCCTTCTAAGTAGCCTAAGACATAACTTAAAATAAACTATACAATATTGCATTTTAATAACTCTCTCTTCCTCCTACAAAATTAATTATTGAAAAAAACGTTTATTTGTGGTATGTAAATAATTTGTAGCTGCGCAACAGTTTTGAGCATCCCAATCTCTATCAGGTGCATGAGTAAGTAGCTTTATCCACATAACAATTTAAATACAACTTGTGACCCATGACACAGGTATAGTTTTTTTTAAGTAAATTTAAACCGCACAAAAAAAGTTTGTCCCAACTGCTGTCACTTTTGCATGTAAATATGAAGAAAAGTATATATAATGGTATTAATATTCAGAATACTGTCATTACATGGATTAATTGCACAGTTACATAGTTACATCGTTAGTCAGGTTGAAAAAAGACACAAGTCCATCTAGTTCAACCATAAAAAATATAAATAAATAAAATAAAAAATATCACACAATCCCATATACCCAATCCTATACACACAGTTGATCCAGAGGAAGGCGAAAAAAAACCCAGAAAAGCAGGATCCAATTTGCTACAGCAGGGGAAAAAATTCCTTCCTGATCCCAGAGAGGCAATTGGATTTTCCCTGGATCAACTTTACCTATACATGTTAGTACCCAGTTATATTATGTACATTTAGGAAAGAATCTAGGCCTTTTTTAAAGCAATCTACTGAGCTGGCCAGAACCACCTCAAATAAAACAACCACCTTTAATAAAACAAAATTTTATAAACAGCAATTCTTAAATGCCTGAGCTACAGTTATAGTTTACAAGGCAACTGTATATATATAAGTTAACTTTTCCATTGCTGGCTGTTGCAATACTAAAATAATTCCCAATGATGCAAAGCTTATGCTGAAGGTAGTTATTCCATTTGTATTTCGACATTACTTTTAGCAGATCCAAAAATATGCAGAAATTTAAATTTGAATTTTAAGGAAATCATTTAAAATGCCTGATGTCAAAACACCTTCCTTATCCATTGCATTCACCATGCTGACAAAACCTATTTGTTCTTTGGTGATCTTGATTACATTGATTTGGAATTTTAATTGCATCATCCATCTGTCTGCAACTTTGGAAAATGTGATTGCGTACAGTATGTTTGAAATGTATTAAATTTACACCTTCTTCAAAAAAGACAGACTGCTTATACAGTAGAAGTCCACTAAGGAACCCTGTCAAATCAGAAAGGAGACACATGAAAATCTTTATCCAGTTTTCTACCTGCCAAATAAAGAGCAAGGGCATGCTAAATATGCATATGCCATCTTCATATTAGCTACTATCTACATCCATTTCAAAACATTCACTGATCAGATTTTCATCAAAGCTCAGAGGTGGGATCGGCAGCAATATATTTGCATATGTTACATACTGTTACATACTGTTAAAATACGCCTTGTTAAAATTCATCATATCATTGGGAAATAATTTGTGTGTATATTTCAATTTTATAACCACTGATAAATACATGCCCTAGGTTTGGATATGATGCTCCTCTAATAGATTTGAGAAGGATGCCTTACAGCATGGTTCACCTTTGAAGGAAAATAATTTAATGATCTGGGAATCCATAGACTGCCCCTCTATATTAATTTGAAATGAATTAAAGCATATACATGTAATTTAGCAGATAAATCTTTTTAAAACCAAAATGAAAATAATCTTTTAAGCAAAATACATTTTTTATTTGAATAAATATGTGATTAAGCCTATAGGAAAATGTATCCTTGAACAAACATAATTTAAATCAATAAAGGTATTTATTACAAGCTAAGTCTGCCCAAAAACTGTTTCTCGAGAGTTCATATAGTATGTGTTGCCTTGGGTAACATGAAAAATACTAACCTCACATTTTTCATAAGTTCTCTCTGACTATGATGTACAGCAAGAAAACAGCATATTGATACAAATTCCACAGTCCCTTTAGTAGCATGGTGAGAATTCTATCTCATGTTGCCCCAAGAAGACACTTCTCAAGACAAAATTCTCACTTTTTTTTTACTCTCAAAAGATTTTTATTTTCTAAATCCATAAGAAAAACATCACAGTACTTTAAATCGTCATACCTCGGGATAATTGACAATGTAATGGAGATGTGGAGGTACAAACTATCAGCAATGAGACCTAGTTAGGTCATTAGGTGTTCTTCGTTAGATATGAGATAGTCATCTTAGAATCCTCCCCAGACATTGCGGTCCTGGATCAAGAGAGGAGCGGTAATGGGCTGAGAAGGGGGTCATCCCTACCCCTGGCACCCCTAATGGGATCAACCTGTGCCAAGGGGGAATTCCCACCCATCCCCCACCACGTCTTCACCTTAAAATCATCATATAAAGAAACAGTCTATTGGGAAACTCAGAAGACTACTATGTTTATGTGCCATACATAGTTTGTGGATTCAAGTTGGTTGGGGAGAGCACTGGGAGTAAATGAGACACCTGCAAATAGGGTCCAAGATTCCCAGATAATTTCAAATTTCTGGGTTGTGTCCATTAGAATACTTGCTAGTTTTTCTTGGGACATAATCCAAGAGATCTTGCGTTGTGCTGCCGCTAAGGAAATCTTGGGCTGTTTCCAGGGCCTAGCAATAGTGAGCTCAAAAGGGGAGACACAGACCCGAAGGTCAAAAAGAGTGCTGCTCACCCCTAAAGGATAGCAAAAAGGAACAATCCCCCACGTTGGGGTTTTAGGCAGCGTACAATGAAAAAAAGTCAGAGTTGGTGTGTAAAAAGGTTTTAAAGTTTATTTGTTATAAAAAATTGAGACCATTGGGTTAGAACAGGAGCTCCAGTGGGAAAAATAATATGTATATATATAAAAAAGAACATGAATATACACTAAGCAGACTAGCATTCACATAACAACAGTAAATACAATATCTGTCGTATAAGTGAGAAATTGTCCCTGACGCGTTTCAACCCGATAAAGGGTCTTCCTCAGAGGGAAAGAAGGTCTGCTAGACAGAGAGGAATATAATATCAATGTTAGTGGTATCAATACAGTTTACAGAGTGAAAAGGCTCAAAAGTAAGGAGCAAAAAATAGCAGAACACAATGAAGTTTATATTTACCACAATAATGTATATCCTGGAGCTAAAAGTTGTGTGGTATTCCCACGTGGAGAGTTTTTAGCAAGGAAGACACCGTCCACTTAAATGGGTCACGCCGGACAGAATCCACTGAAAATCACCCGGGTCATGGGGCGCCAAGAGCCTTGCGGGAGGTCACACGCTTAGGGTTCCTCTCCTTCTTCTCCCACTGCCAAGGCAGGGGTATCAGGGGAGGGAAACAACCTGGGTGGGACCCAAGAACGCGCAGGCACCACCTGTGACAAAGTCCAAAGGGTAGGGATTGTATTATGGATTGATATCTGAAAAGTAAAACAGTATATTGCAACTAGGGGGAGGCATTTATTAATTAGGCATCTATACGTGGTTATTATTACCGTACAGGGTGGCCAGAGCAACAGGTGAGTGTGATGTGTGAATAAGGGGGAGAAAAAAAGGGGGGAGAAAAAAAGGAAGCGAACCAACCCACAAGGGAAAAAGGAAACACACAGGAAAAAGCTTGAATCACTAAAGCACAGTGAGAAAGACGTGAACATGTGAGGGGTGTGTATGTGGAGGAGTAAAGGGGTGAGAGGAAAATGGAATGGTCCCTGGAGGGGCGGGTCAGGGAGTAGAGTGAAGGTGAGTGACGGAGAGGGAAGGAAAGGGGGGGGGGAAGGGGGAAGGGAGAAGGGGAAAAAAAAAAAAAGGGGGGGAGGGGGAAGGAAGGGAAAGAGGAGGGGGGGGGAAAGAGGGAGGGGAACAGGGGGAGGGGGGGGGGGAATGGGGAAAGGGAGGGGGAAAGGAGAGTAGGGGGGACAAAAGGGGAAGGGGGTGTTAAAGCTGTGTGAGATGAAACCGGTGTTAGACATACCTGATCAAAAAACAGAAAAGTGGGGGGGGGGGTGAGGCAATGTGTGTGTGTGTTAGACAAATGGGAGGCTATGGTCATACCTGGGGAAATAATGTACAGGGGTAGTGCCACGGGCTACTGGCGGTGAAGCTGTGTCACGATGGCCGGTGATGCCTTTGGGAAAAAGCCCCCAATCCTGATCACAGGCGTGGTGATTGTATGGGGGACCTTAGGTCGATGGAATAAGGTCAACCAATCTGAAAGCAAAAGGTGGTGATGTTCATTAGAACCAAGCAGAAGGTTAAGTGGACAAAAACTATCTCCTTGGAGCAACGAGGTGATATACGGGGGTAAAGGCAAAGGGTATAGCCTTTGGACAATGTCCATACGTACCGCATTTAGGTCTCGCTGTGGTGTAGTCCTGTTTGGGTGGTGGTAGTGCAGTGTAATGACTGTCAGTCCTTTTATAGGTGGGCGATCAGCATTGGTGACCGGATGTGGGTCACCGGAAGTGGTCAGCGGACACGTGCCTGGCCTTCATCCAGGTGAGGGAGGCCGCCATTGAGGCAGGCCGCGTGTGGCGTCCCCGGCGTTCCTGTCGGCCATAATGCGGCCCGTTACTACGTCATCCCTGACGTAAATCACGTGACGTACGCTCGTCATGCGCACCGGCGGCGTCCCGCGCGTGCGCAATGGAGAGCGTCGTCCAGGGATGTTCAGGAATGCCGCCGACGAGGGTAACCTCCAACGAATAGTCGCACGGGACCAGCCCAGGTGCGTCGATCGTGGAAGAGGGGGAGGCGCCAAATGGTGGAGTATAGCGCGGCTCCTTACCCTCGTCGGGAAGGCGTGGTGGTGTCACCCAGCGGCCGGGATGATACAGCAGGGTCGGGCAAACCCCAGGGGTGGACAGGCGTCTTCCTTAGATGAGCTTGGCCAGCCTGCGGCAAAGGGGATGGTACAGTGATGTTGAACTGGGGGTAAACAAAATAAAAAAAAATAAATAAAAAAAATAAATAAAAAAAAAATAATAAAAAATAAAAATAAAAAATAAAATAATAATAAATAAATAGTGGATAAGAAAAAGTGAAAAATGGTGAGCATGAAAAAAAAAAAAAAAAAAAAAACCATATCAACATGGCCGCAGGTGGGTCAGTGAAAAACAGCTCAGTTCTATCAAAAATAACATAAAACTCTGACTAATTTCTAGTATGGAAACATGAAGCATAGGTATTGTACAGATAAAGTTGATATAGTACATACTACAATTAGTACAAAATTATACATAGGAGACATTTGTTATATGTACATCAAATGTATACATAAGACTCTGGTTGAAAACTGTTGTTTAGCTGTATGTAATCTGGTATGGTCTAGTTGTATGGCATTGTCCAGATGGAAGACATAATATAAACAAAGTATTATATTAAATTAAATTAAATTAAATTATATTGGGTATCAAGAGGGAATATTAACAGCATCTCTGTTCTCGAAGAGACCCATAAATTGTTGGGCTGTCATAGAGGGAGGGAGGTGGGGTAGGGAAAGGCGAAGCAGGAGCTGCAAAGACGAACGTGTCCAAGAGAGGTCAATGCTTGAATGGACCATCATAGGACGTCAAGTGTAATCAACAGGTAGATGCCCTTATTGGGTCTTGCCCGAGACAAAGCCCTTTAGAAAGGGGGCGAAGGAGATGGACTCGTTTAGGCCCGGCGCAACTGTGGCACTGAGTCTGTAGATCCATCTCTGTTCGTACTGGAGTAGTACTTTGTTCCAGTCGCCGCCTCGGTCGGATATATGAATCCGATCGAGGGCGGCGAAAGTGACAGTGGGCATTTTGTAGTTATGTACGGTTACCACATGTCGTCCTAGGGGCAAGTAATGGTTGCCAATCTGCATGCAATAAATATGTTTGAACACGCGTCTATGGAGCTCCTGCTTCGTCTTTCCTATGTAGAATGCACCACACTCACATAGCATGATATAGACAATCCCTCTAGTTTGGCAGTTCACAAAGTGTGATGGATGAAACGTTTCCCCATTGGGGAGGGGGAACGTTTTTTCACGTTTAATATATTTGCAGACTGAACAGTGGCTACAGGGGAAGGTGCCCAAAGTGGAACAATGTTTAAGCCTTTTGGCCTCGTTCTTGAATTCGCTTTGTACGAGTCGATCACGTAGTGAGGTGGCCCGTCTAAAGGTTATTGCAGGGCTAGCAGGGAGGAATTGGCTAACTTTTGGGTCATCCTTTAGGATGGACCAATGTCGTGAGATAATTTTTCTGATGGTATCATGCTGTTTAGAAAATCTCATGATGATCCTGGTGGAATCCGCACCAGGGTCGTTCTTGGCCTTCTTTTGTGCAAGTAGGTTTGGCCGGAATTGCGCAAGGGTACGGTTGTAGGCCCTGCGCAAACAAGACCGGCTGTACCCACGTGCCAGTAGTCTGGACTGGAGTTGGCCAGCCTCAGTGTTAAACAGTGTATCATTTGAACAATTCCTGCGTAGGCGCAAGTATTGGCCATAGGGGATAGACCGTTTTAGTGTGGATGGGTGAAAACTCTCCGCATGAAGGATTGTATTTCCCGCGGTATTTTTCCGAAATAGAGTGGTATAGGTGGAGTTGTCAGAGGAACGGCCAATCAGTACATCTAAAAAGGTCAGCTGGTTACGGTCATGTGTCATGGTAAATTTGAGATTGTGCTCATTGTGGTTAAGATGAGCAAAAAATTCTAGTAGTAGGTCCTCAGGACCATCCCAGATGACAAGGACGTTGTCAATGTACCGTAGCCATGTGGTGATATGGCTAGTGTACATGACGAGGTCCCTGTCATCCAGGTGGGATTGTTCCCACTCCCCCAGGTACAGGTTGGTGTAGGCCGGGGCACAACATGTGCCCATGGCCACGCCCTGCACCTGGAGGAAGTGGGAATTATTGAACATGAAGAAATTGTGATGTAAAATATAGTCCAACCCATCAATGATGAAATTATTCAATAGATCATCATATTTCGGATTATATTTCAAGGTCCTCCGTATAGCTGCGACTCCCTTGTTATGGGGAATCGAGCTATAGAGTGCTTCAACGTCGATGGCCACCAAGATGGATTTGGTGGATAAAACTGTATTATTAATTGTCTGTAATAAATGTATAGTGTCCTTCAAAAAGGAAGGCATACATATGACAAAAGGTTGGAGGTATGAATCTATGACCTTACTCAGATTCTCTGAGATATTACCTCTGCCAGAGACGATAGGGCGCCCGGGGGGTTGGGCCATACATTTGTGTATTTTTGGCAGACTATAAAAGGTTGCCACTTTAGGGTGTTTGGTCCTAATGAATTCATATACATCCTGAGTGATAGCTCCTCTACTGAATGCTGAGTCGACTAAGTCGTAAAATTTGCTGTAATATGTTTGTATTTGCTTTAAGGGGATTGGTATGTACCAATCCTTGTTATCCAAGATCCTTTGGCACATCCCTACATAGTCAGAATTGTCCATGACAACTACGTTGCCACCCTTGTCTGAGGATTTTATGGTAATGCTGGTATTGAGCCGTAGCGCCTCAAGCGCTTTTGATTCCTCCCTGGTTAGATTGTTTGGGTGTATTTGCTTGCGTGGAAGTTTGGAAATATCACGAATAGTCTGTTTGACAAAGGTGTCGATGCTAGAGCTTAAACTTAGGGGGGGGGGAACTTCGAGGAAGGTTTTTTGAATTTCACATTGTGATTGGATGTGGATACATTGGCACTGTCCAATAGACTATCTAAATCGATTTGGTCTATTAGATCGAGGGTGTTGTTCTCCTGGAACAGTAAAGTGAGGTTGCGTAGCGCTTTGAACTCCCTCATGCTGAAGGTAGACCAATCGGTAGTGTCATCAGGGATGTCGGTCTTTGCGTGCAGGCTCTTGAGTAGGAGCCTGCGCGCAAAGAGTTGGAGATCCGTGACGACTTCGAAGAGGTCAAAATTTCTTTGTGGGCAGAAGGTCAGCCCTCGAGCGAGGACATGAGATTCCGCTTTAGATAGGGGGTGCGACGAGAGATTAATCACACTGAGTGATTCGAAGGAATCCGTGTGACAAAGGCGTCCAGGTTCCCTATTCCCCTGTTCGGTTGGGGTGAGGGGAATCCCCGTGTGGGGTTTAAAGGGGGTGGACGTGTAGCATTGACTTGTCCTGTTGTGTGCTGGTTAGTAGCTAAGGTCGTGGAGTTCCCAGACCCTGAGGCTTCCATAGATGGAATGCTGTTAAGGTTGTCAGTGTTGGTAGGGACATCTTGGTTATTGGGTCTGGACTCAACATTGATGTAAGTGGTGCGTTTTTTGTTTTCTTGCTCGGGTGAACCCCTATTGTTGCGACTGCGTTTGTATTTACCTCTTCCTTTGTATGTTGTATTGTCGTGCTGGTTGTATTGGCTAGCAGTGGGGGTGCCTTTGGTTTTGGGTATTTTCCTAGTGTTATTGGTAGATTGTGTAATCCCTGTAGTTTTCTTGGTGGAATTCCACCTATATGCTCGTCCTTCCTGGAAGGCTGTCTTGTCCCTCCAATATTTAAGTTCTTTTTTATGTAGGATGTTTTTGTTGTGGGCCGACAAATCACTACGTAGTTGGTCCTGTAAGCCCAAATACAAAGGGTGTTGCACAAACGGGCCGAGGGCTAGTTCTAGATTGTTAATCCCTGTGTCTAGGAGTAACATTTGTCTGGTGTATTCCTTTTTTAGGATACCCATCATTTGTTGTGAACATTTTTTTAGGTTGTCCTCCCATTCTAGTTTGCACTCGTTGCTGATCTGGTCCAGATTTGGAAAAATCTGGACCCTGAGTCCTAGGGGATTTATGTTTTCTTGGCTGTATCTATCAAGGGATTTTATGTGCCAATATAGTGCTGATTTTTGTTCAAGGATTCTGGTGAGTTTGGAGGTGAGTGTGGAGATTGTGGTTTCCACACGATCACCCTGTTCAAAGTACGATTCATACCCCAACATAAGGGTAGCCCATTCGTCACCCTGGAAATTACTCATCATATACTTGAAAACAGTGCAATAAAAACAATACAAAAAAGAACTATATGCCAAATATCAAAACAGATAGCAGAACAGTTTATATTTACCGGAGCTCATGATTTAACTCTCTGTGTCATAGAGGGGAAGGGGTGTTTATCCACCCAGTATATAGCGCAAAAGGGCAGACACAGACCCGAAGGTCAAAAAGAGTGCTGCTCACCCCTAAAGGATAGCAAAAAGGAACAATCCCCCACGTTGGGGTTTTTAGGCAGCGTACAATTAAAAAAAGTCAGAGTTGGTGTGTAAAAAGGTTTGTTTCCCTCCCCTGATACCCCTGCCTTGGCAGTGGGAGAAGAAGGAGAGGAACCCTAAGCGTGTGACCTCCCGCAAGGCTCTTGGCGCCCCATGACCCGGGTGATTTTCAGTGGATTCTGTCCGGCGTGCCCCATTTAAGTGGACGGTGTCGTCCTTGCTAAAAACTCTCCACGTGGGAATACCACACAACTTTTAGCTCCAGGATATACATTATTGTGGTAAATATAAACTTCATTGTGTTCTGCTATTTTTTGCTCCTTACTTTTGAGCCTTTTCACTCTGTAAACTGTATTGATACCACTAACATTGATATTATATTCCTCTCTGTCTAGCAGACCTTCTTTCCCTCTGAGGAAGACCCTTTATCGGGTTGAAACGCGTCAGGGACAATTTCTCACTTATACGACAGATATTGTATTTACTGTTGTTATGTGAATGCTAGTCTGCTTAGTGTATATTCATGTTCTTTTTTATATATATACATATTATTTTTCCCACTGGAGCTCATGTTCTAACCCAATGGTCTCAATTTTTTATAACAAATAAACTTTAAAACCTTTTTACACACCAACTCTGACTTTTTTTCATTGTACGCTGCCTAAAAACCCCAACGTGGGGGATTGTTCCTTTTAGCAATAGTGAGCTTTGCTCCTAGGAGAATGAATGGGATCAGTTTTTGTCTAGGCTTGGGGATTTGTGGGATATGGGCATTGAGTAGGGCAACTGATGGGAACCTGGGGACCTGGGATTTGGTGATCTTGGATATAAGGTTATAACATTTTTTTTCCAGAATGATCTAATTCTGGGACATTCCCCAAGATATGCATCATCAAGCCCAGGAGTTGACAGCCCCTGAAGCATAGATGGTCTGCTGAGGGGTAAATTGACACAAGTCTAATGGGGGTTAGGTACCATCTCGTTAGAAACTTTAAATTGGCTTCAATCAGGGACATTTTCAGGATTCCTTTGAAAGATTTGGCGCTTGCTGCCTGCCAGATCTCTAGGTCCCACTTGTGTTGGAAGTCAGTGTCAGAGAAATACCGTGCTTCACCGCCGGGTTCCGGGGTTGCGCACGCGCGGTAGAGCAGCTCAACGAACAGTACAGGTACGCCGGGTAGCGGGTGCGCATGCGCGGGTCCGTGGCACTCGGGTATCTGACACAGCCCAGCCAGTGCGGCTCACCGCTGTGCGCGGCGCTGACAGAAGATGAGTGCGCATGCGCACTCGTCCGGGTATCCCACCTGACCACTCACCTGGCCTATAAAAGGCTTCCTCTGTTTTCTCACAATTGCTGGTTTGTTGTCTCTTCCTGAGTCCAGGCTCCAGTCCTTGTATCCTGTACCCTGTACCCTGTACCCTGTATCCAGTACCCTGTATCCAGTACCTGCTTGATTACCTGTGCCGACCCGGAATCTGCTTGACCATCGCTGTCATTACTTACCTGTGTTTGACCCCTGGCTTGCTTCCTGGATACCTCTGCTGCCTGATCACCTGTGCTTGACCCTCGGCCTGCCTACTGGACATTCTCTGAGTTACTTACCCGTGTTTGACCCCTGGCTTGCTTCCTGGATACCTCTGCTGCCTGATCACCTGTGCTTGACCCTCGGCCTGCCTACTGGACATTCTCTGAGTTACTTACCTGTGTTTGACCCCTGGCTTGCTTCCTGGATACCTCTGCTGCCTGATCACCTGTGCTTGACCCTCGGCCTGCCTACTGGACATTCTCTAAGTTACTTGTGTTTGACCCTCTGCTCGGTGTTCTGGACTTCCAGTTCTCTCATGCTCTTGAGGGTCCTCCTCCAGTATACGTTCTGGTACCTCCATAACCTCTGCCTGATCACGGTCCTGCCAGGTGTCTACTTCCAGTGCAGCATCAACCTCTCCTGGTCAACGTCGCTACTGCACACCACCTGCAACACTCCTGCTGGCAACCCGTGCATCTTTGTGCCCGGTGACCTCTGTACCCACTCCAGAGGCATCGTGCACCTAGTCGCAAGGGGAGCAGCTCTCAGCATATCGGCCCGGGTGAGTACCTCTGACAGTCAGCCTCCCAGGTTGTCATGTAGGACGATTTGTCTGTCGGGAGACTGAGTGACCAATAGATTACAGAGATGCCTACCCTTTGCTCCATGGCCTGTCCATACCAGAGTTCGTAAGCTGTAAATTTGGGTGGGAGTGGTTTGTCCATCCATAGTTCGCATAGGAAGTGTGATATTTGTCCAAATCTAAACCTTTCAGAGTCCGGGAGTTCTAGTTTGCTTATGTAGTGACTAAAGGCGAAGGTGAAGAAATGTCCTATATGGTACAGGCCTTTGTCCAGCTACCATTTGAAAGATTTAATGTTTAGACCAGGGGGAAAGTCTGGATTGTGAAATAAGTGCAAGAGGGTGCCCTGTTGACACCAGAGCTGGTAGGTTTCGAAGGTTGTCCCAAAGGGCACAGGATAAAGTAGGGGCTAGAATTGGAGGTCCACCAATTTGAGGGGCACCAAAGTAGGAAGTCCAGGGTGAAGCTAGGAACTGCCTGTCTTTCTTTTCAGACCCAATCTGTTTTCTCAAATCTAGAGTATATTGTGGAGAGTAATGCAACCAGAAATGGCAAGTAACATAATATAATAAGAGAAGTTGTGGAAAGGCCAATGTAGAAAAGCTTGATCCATAAGTTCTGGAAGTAATGGTGATTCAGACGGGGCATTAACAGAGAGTTGTAATTCCATTCATAGTGAACATGTAAAGCATCCCAGACTGCCAGGGTTGAAACAGTAAGTGGAGGAGTTAAGGGTGACAGATTCCTGTATGTTTTAAGAATCCATGACAATACAGAAAGAAAATAATTGCATAGAGTAGATTTCAACTGAATCCAGAGTTTGAGGTGGTTAGCATGCTTTCAACCTATGATCCTTGACAGGACCACAGCTTGGAAATATTATTTTTAAATAAGAAAGTGCTAGGCCATTATGATGTTTTGATCTGGTTAAAATAGAGTAGGAGATTCTTGATTTCCTTCTGCCCCATACATATTTGATAATTAGTGAACTTAAGAGTGAGAGCAATCGGGGAGGTATGCCCATGGGAATCTTCTGAAACAAAAATAAAACTCTAGGGAGGATGTTCATTTTGATTACATTGATTTTGTCCAGCCAAGAATGGCCTAAAAATGACCATTGTTGCAAGTCCCTTTTAATTGTGTTCAGTAAGATAATATACTGTATTTGACTGAAAAGATCAGACATTTGGTCTGTAAGCTTAATTCCTAGGTAGCTAAGAAGTTGTGTTTGCCATGTAAATAGGGACTGAGGTTTGAATTGGTTGAATTCAGTCTTAAGCCCCATACACACGGTCGGATTTTCCCATGGATTCTGTCCTATCGGACAATGTTGTCGGAAATTCCGACCGTGTGTAGGCACCATCGGACAGTTTCCATCGGATTGTCCGACGGACAAAGTTCTATCTCCTGCTGGATAGATTTTTCGACAACAAAGTCCGATCACACCAATTCCGATCGTGTGTAGCGAATTCCGACGGACAAAGTGCTACGCATGCTCAGATCACATTACAAGACCAAAGCTATTGGCTACTAGCCTCTACGTAGTCCCGTTGTAGGCAACAAACGTCACCACGTTCAGAATGATCGGATTTTCCGACAACTTTGTCCGACCGTGTGTACGCAACACCAACATCGGACAAAGTCCGATGGACATGATCCGACGGACCTGGTCCTCGGATAATCCGAGCGTGTGTATGGGGCTTAAGATAAAGAAATAGTAGGATGTTCAGATTTGCTCAGATTGATTTTAAAGTTGGACATTTCTCCATATGAATTCTCTCACTAGGTTGGGTATGGTAAGGATATGGGGTCATTGAATGTACAATAACATATTTTCAGTGTAAGCTGCATATTTGTAAGTCCTGTCGCCTATTGTAATGCTTCTAGGCATCATACCGCAGGATGAATGTAATTTATTTGTATGCCAGGAAATGTATTGTTATGTAGTGTATTTATGCGCTGCGTCGCAGTACAGAGTGGAATGTACCCTGTTGAAGTATTTGTTTTTTGTATATTTTCTTGCAAAATAAAGTATACATTTTCAATTAAAAAAAATGCTTCTAGGAAAATTGTGAATAACAGCGGCGATAAGGGGTACCCTTGACGGGTTCCATAATTGTGTGAGAGCTGTTAACACATATTTGGGTGGAGAGCGTACTATACAATGCGGTAATCCTACATAGAATATTGGGCCCCGTGCTTAAATACTGAAGGGTTGTCATAAGGTAGTCCCAGTCTACCCTATTGAATGATTTCTCAGCAACTGTAGAAAGAAAAAGGGTCGACTTTAACTGTTTTGAAACATAAGACAGAGTGAAATTGTTCTCAAGGCATTATCCTTGCGGAAGTGGGGGAAGCAGAAACAGTGATAGCACCTTTGCATAGATTGCATAGATCTGTAGGCAAGGAGGGAAAGTTATCTCTAGACTGATATTTCCTAATATTATTAACAATATATAATTTGTAACAGAATTCTTTAAAAGTCTTCATTATTCCTGAACTGGTATGAACTAACTCTTCCGATGGGGTCTTAATTTTTTAGATAAAAAATGTTAACTTTTCTTCTTGTATTGCTTATGCAAGTCTTACTAGGTTTGTTGCACTATTCATATAACCTCTGGGAAAATACCTGAAAGGCATGTTTAGTTTTTGGCATCAAGGAGAGATTTCAGTTCCTCCCATTCCAAGGTCAGTTGATGTAAATAAGCTTGATGTTTGAAGTGTCTTCAGGTAGCTCAGACAGCCATCTGTTCAGTTTTTCATTCTCCAAGCTCTATTTCAATGAGTTTATTCCTTATACTGGCCTTATGCACTTCACTCAATAAGGCAGGGGCAATTTCTGATGTTTTGTGGGAGGTAAAATACCACTGAAGTTCAACCGTAAACTGAGCTAGATTAGTAGGATCATGACATGAGTCATTCAGTTTTTAAGCTATTAGAGTGAACAGGTAGTGAGGGTATATATATTTGTGCAGTATTGGGAGTGTGATCAGAAATAGTGGTGGTTTCTTTAGTAGCTTTGAGTAGTAACTGTAATCTTGTATATCCCTAAATGACTATGGGTAACACTACTACATTCCCTTGATGCAATGTATAATAACCACTGTGAGAGCAAAAGTACAATAACAAAGTTATATAAAAGTTATATAAAAAAAAGTCCACAAGTAAATGTCCGTGCTTAGTGACAATTCCAGTTTATACACAATAGTGTTTCAAAAGACAAAAATAGGTGGTCCAAAGTGTAATTTTCTCCACACATCTATAAGTAGAGCAATTTTCCTAATATATCTAAGGTGTTTAAAGAGTACAGGTCTAAAACCTTTTGAGGAGTCCATGCTGGTGTCCAAAGCAATGTTTAGATCACCTGGTAACATGATGATCTCACTAAAATCTGAGGGATAAAGGTAGATTGACCAAGGTTAGGACAATAAGTATGGACTCTCGAACCCTGCAGGTTGTGAAACAGAAAGACCATATTGGAGGTATGGGCTAAAAGCTGCAGGACTTGTCTACAGAAGCCTAACATTGCACCCCTGATTCACTGATCATGGGTGCAATGTTTTCCAGACTTCTGCAGGAAAAAATAATAAATGCACATTTTTTTCTTGCAAAAATATGTGCATTAAATATTTTTTTTTTTTAAAGTGAACGTATCCCCCTTTAAGCTGTTGGTGTGGGAACAGATGGAGTTTTTAGCTAGGTAGTGAAAACAGAGTGAACTTAAACGGCAAACAAAATCGGCCAGTGTCAGCAACTGAAGTAACTTTGCCATGGTCATGCTCTTTTAAAGTAGAAAATGTAGTAGTGTGGCACATCTTCCTCCAAAGACAGAACAGCACGCAAAAGATAGGCCTCCTGCAGCCTCAGGTATCCCAACTTCTCTTTCCCCTTCTATCTAGCCAGTCAGTGATAGTAGTAGATTGGTCGGAGGCTGGTTGGTAAGTTGAGCTTGGAAATTCTTTGGTTTTATTTTACATGCGTTTGCCCTTCCAGTGCTCCTTGCTGTGAAGATCAGTTATAGGTGGTGGCAGTGACCTTTTTTTGGCCAGTCAGTGATAGTAGCCTGTGTTTAAAAAAAAAAGTGGTTTTGCCATCGACAACTACATGTAGTCTAGTTGGGTAGAGCATGGAGCATAACAGTTTTAGCTGCTGTAAGTGTATGTAATCTCAGTGAGCATGTTCCACAGCAAATAGTGATGTTAACCCCTTTGTGCCGACCGTACGCAAATTTGCGTTCATGGCTTGATTTTTAGAGCAAGCGGTTGGCTTTTTAGTGATAACAACCGATGCGGCTAAAAGCTGCTCGGCTGTTATCCTAAAGGAGCTGGAGGGGACATCTCCCCCCTCCTGCTGCTCTTCCCAGGCCTCCCATCCCACCGGGACACCCAAGCCACCAGCCGGTGCATCTGCCACCTAGGGTGAGACCCGAACAAAGCCAGATATGGCTTTGATCAGGTCTCCAATGTAAAATCCCGGAAGCGCTGTCACAACGTCACTTTCGGTTTACTTGGCTGCCAATGGCGCAGATTTGGGCGATTTTGAATACTTTTAAGTGCAAAGGAGGGATTTATCACTACCTATTACTGTCACAAGGGATGTTTACATTCCTTGTGACAGCAATAACAGTGATCAGATTTTTTTTTTAAAGAGACAATGTAAAAAACAAAATGTTAAAGCGCCCTGTCCCCACGTGCTCACGCAGCAAATAAAATGCATACATAAGTTGCGCCCGCAAATGTAAACGATGTTCAAATTTACACATGTGAGGTATCGCCGTGATTGTCAGAGTGAGAGCAATAATTTTAGCAAAATACCTCTTCTGTAACTCTAACCTGGTAACCGTTCATTTTTTTTAAAGCGTTGCCTATGGAGATTTTTAGGTACCATAGCCCCAGCTACTCTCTCCTTTACCCCCCCCCCCCGATGGCTAGTGGCAACCCCCACACCCAAACTCCTTCCCCAGCCTCAACAGTATAGCTCATTGAGTGGATGAGGGAGACCTATGGAATGTCCCCATTGGAAGTAACCCTGCACGCCTGGATCCTCTGTCCGCCCCCAGGGGGTTCAGACCTGGCTATTCCCCTTAACGCAAATTACTTATTCGCTAAACTGTCAGAGCTACTACACAGAGGCCTGGCACAAACAGCTCATAAAATCACAAATGACATTCGCTCAGACTTCCAAAACTTAAGCTCAAGAATGGAAACAAATGAACATAAATTGGATATCACGGTCTCTATGGCCAACCAAAACACAGACCACATCCACGTTATCCAAGACCAGCTTCATATAGCCCTCTCCAGGATCGACGATCTTGAAAATTGATTGAGGAGGGATAATTTCAGGATCAGAGGCCTCCCCAGAGTCCATTACAGATATCCCTACAGCGGTGCAGGACCTTATTAAAAATCTTATCCCATCCATCCCCTCTCATAAATTGGAGCTGGACAGGGCCCACAGATCCCTGGGTCCACCCAGGAAAGATGGATCCCCACGAGATGTAGTGGTGAAACCCCACTTTTACACCGTTAAGGAAGAAATAATGAAAAGGTCTAGTCAACAGTCACAACTGATGTTTCAAGGTCCCGCAGTACAAATTTTTGCTGACTTATCCCCTTCCACAATTCAAAGGCGAACATCTCTGAAACCTCTCCTGGCGATCCTTACCCAAAAGGAACATCGAGTACAGGTGGGCTTTCCCTTTTGCTCTAAAGTTTTCCTTTAAGGGTAAATCTTACACCTTCTCAAGCTTCCAGGAAGGAGAGCGAATCCTCCTCAACCAGATGCGTTGCTAGGGGGGTGCGGTCCGCACCCGGGTGACACCCGCTAGAGGGGTGACACCCTCCCTGTTTTTTTTTTTTCTGATTTATTTTTTTTTGATTTTTTTTTTGATTTTTTTTTTTTTTTTTAAGCTGACGTTCAACCCGCAGCCCGCTGGGCTGAAACAGCACACCGCAGCCCGGGTGACACCCTCCCTGTTTTTTTTTTTGGTTTATTGTTCAACTTAACCCCGCAGCCCACTGGGCTGAAACAACACACAGCAGCAGCGCCTGGTGTCCTCCTTCTTCCAGTCCTGACGTCACATCACAACACAGTGTCTCCGCTCCGTGAAGCTGCGCTCCTCTCCAGCGGCGCCCAAATTGTAAACAGGTGCGGGGGGGGGGGGTGTGTCCAAGCCAGCCCAGCCAGGTTGTTGAGCTGTGTGTGTGTGGCCCGCCGGCGGGGGCGGGGGGGGGGGGGGTTGGGTTGCCGTCTCCTCTAGAGACTCAAGCTGCCGTCCAGATTCGGAACAGGTGCGGGGGGGGGGAGGGGTCCTGGTGTCCACCGCCGGCCCGAGCCCAGGGTGACCTGAGAGAGAGAGAGAGAAATCTGGTCCAGCCGCCCCCACCCCCCCACCAGACCAGCTAACTCAGCTACTGTGCCTATTATAGCTAATACAATATATCTGTCCAGCAGCACCTCCCCCCCTTATCAGACAGACAACACTTATTATATATTAGCTGACTGAGCCACCCCCACCCTGAGCTGGTCTGATGATGATGGGGGGAGGGGGTGCTGCTGGACACAGATATATATTAGATATAATAGGCACAGTAGGCACAGTAGGCACAGTAGCTGAGTGACACATCCACCCACCCTGAGCAAGCTGGTTTCATTGGGGGGGGGGGGGGGGTATTGTGTCCACAGTAACAAGGTAGCTGAGCCCAGCACCACCAGAAAGAGAACCACGCTGCCCAGTGCCACCAGAGAGAGCACCACACTGCCCAGCGACACCAGAGAGAACTCCAAACTGCCCAGCGCCACCAGAAAGAGCGTTACACTGCCCAGCACCACCAGAAAGAGAACCACGCTGCCCAGCGCCACCAGAAAGAAAACCACACTGCCAAGCGCCACCAGAAAGAAAACCACACTGCCAAGCGCCACCAGAGAGAGTGCCACACTGCCCAGCGCCACCAGAGAGAGCGTGCCACACTGCCCAGCGCCACCAGAAAGAGCGTCACACTGCCCAGCACCACCAGAAAAAGAACCACGCTGCCCAGCGCCACCAGAAAGAAAACCACACTGCCAAGCGCCACCAGAAAGAAAACCACACTGCCAAGCGCCACCAGAGAGAGTGCCACACTGCCCAGCGCCACCAGAGAGAGCGTGCCACACTGCCCAGCGCCACCAGAGAGAGCCACGCTGCCCAGAGCCACCAGAGAGAGCGACACACTGCCAAGCGCCACCAGAAAAAGAACCACGCGGCCCATCGCCACCAGAGAGAGTGCCACACTGCCCAGCGCCACCAGAGAGAGCCACGCTGCCCAGAGCCACCATAGAGAGCGACACACTGCCAAGCGCCACCAGAAAAAGAACCACGCGGCCCATCGCCACCAGAGGGAGTGCCACACTGCCCAGCGCCAACAGAGAGGGCGTGCCACACTGCCCAGCGCCACCAGAGAGAGCGTGCCACACTGCCCAGCGCCACCAGAGAGAGCCACGCTGCCCAGCACCACCAGAGAGAGCGCCACACTGCCAAGCGCCACCAGAAAAAGAACCACGCGGCCCAGCGCCACCAGAGAGAGCGTGCCACACTGCCCAGCGCCACCAGTGAGAGCGTGCCAACACTGCCCAGCGCCACCAGAGAGAGAGCCACGCTGCCCAGCGCCACCAGAGATAGCGCCACACTGCCCAGCGCCACCAGAGAGAGCACCACACTGCCCAGCATCACCAGAGAGAGCACCACACTGCCCAGCACCACCAGAAAGAGAACCACGTGGTCCAGCACCACCAGAGAGAGAACCACACTGCCCAGCACCACCAGAGAGAGAAAGACTAAGCCAGTGCCAAGGTACAGACGTGCTACACTTCTGACCAGATTCACCCTGGGCAACCCAGAGTGAGCGATTGTTCAGCCGGAGGGATCACTGCACTGTTTCGCTGGGTCTGGTAAGTGGGCCTGTCAGCCATTATCCATTACTGATCCTAGGGAATGAGCAATTAGGAACTGCCTAACCTGCTATCCTCTAGCCCTAATACTGCCTGTAGGCCTTTCTGACCGATCCAACGTGCACCAACGATCTCCAACGCTGTGCTGCCACCTCGAAAATAGGGGGGTATGGGGGGGTGACACCATGTTTTACCGCACCGGGTGACACCAACCCTAGTGACGCCACTGTCCTCAACCTCAAGTTTATCTCGCAAGATCCAGCAATGGACATTTCAAACCCTCTATCAGGATCCTCCAAGCGTCCCACACCCACAAGCCAAGTTTCCCCAATATGGATCACCACCAAGACCAAGCGAGTGAAAGACAAGTCCCCCTGATTTTCGTGAACTGGTGGATTACAAATTACTCCTGGTTTCTCCAGGCCTTGTATCTGACGGATACGTTTATTTTTCATTCCCGTGGTAACTCAGGTCCCTAAGGTTTCTTCACGGAACTCCTTTTGATCTTACATGTTGAGATCTACAAAACAGCCACCACTCGGCTGGCTGTATAATGTTTTTTGCTGCAATGTTTTATGTTATAGGATTTACGCTTGAGAAAGTATGCTAGGAGGACAAGACCCTCAAGGGATATCCAGGGCAGATCTCCTTTAAGTTAGGGACCTGACTGGAACTTCCCTGTCATAACTCTAATTAAGTTAACTAGTCAAACTTTGGGGGCTAGCCCTCTGTTAGGTCGATGAATACATTTGTTCGGCCGAACCCTAGGCCATTCCCCTACCCCCTCCCTACGCCTCTATTTCCCTCCCTCCCTACCCACACCACCTTTCTTTACCTCCCCCTACCCACATATTTTAGCATATCAAGTATACAAGTTGATGATCTGCTGGTTTTGTTCATACAAATTAATAGTTGCAGAACGTTTATTGTTTTAAGGTTATCTGCAGCTGGGGCAGTTGCTGTGCACCTCCCCCTGCCCCATGGACATGGTTCTCACATGCCCATGTGACAGGCATCTAGTCCTTACAACGGGCTATGACAAAAATGTATTTTTTAAATGACTGGGGGAACCTTTCCTCCCCCTCTCATTCCAGGCCTACATTAGGCCTTCATGTTCTGATTTCTCTTTTTCTCCTTCACTCCTTCTCTAACCCTCTTTCTTTTCTAGCCGGTCTCCGGACGTAACCCTTTGCAGAAGGTCCATCTGGAACCCCGGTATCCAATTGATTCTCCCTAAGCTCCTGGATCCAACTCAGTATCGAGGTGAGTGATGATGACATGGATAGTTGCCTATTCTGCTTGCTCCATGGCCAGTGACATAACACCTACCACTCCCCTCTGTGTAGTTTCTCACAACACGCAGGGTCTAAACTCCCCAGTAAAGAGAAGGAAAGTCTTCAAGGCATATCAGTTATAAAAAATTGACGTAGTGTTACTGCAGGAAATCCACTTTCCGAAACAGTATACACCTTCCTTTCTCCATGCACATTACCCCCAGTTTTTCCTAGGAAGTGCAAAGGATAAAAAGAGGGGTGTCGCCATCCTGTTCTCCAAAAAATTTAAATTTACACCAAAATTGGAACATAGAGACCCAGAGGGAAGATTTCTCCTAGTCAAGGGTATTAGAGATGACCAACTATACTCCATTGTCTCATACTATGCCCCCAACCAGGGTCAGACTGACTTCTTCCACACCAGGACCACTGGTGGGGGTTATCACAATTTATGGCAGTGATTCTAATACGGCCTTTGACCAGGGCTTAGATAAAACCAAACCCCCGAACTCACAGCTCATTCACCCCTCTAAAGGAAGCTCCAAAATAGCTAAACTGATATACAAATAACACCTGGCTGACATTTGTCGAGAATTGAACTCATTCAAACAAGATTATTCCCATTTCTCAAATCCACACCAATCATACGCTAGGATAGATCATATACTAATTTCCACACCACACATCCCTTTACCTCTTAAATCCACCATTAAGGATACGGTATGGTCGGATCATTCTATAATCCTTCTCTCTATATGTAATAATTTAACTGGGATGGGGGGATAAAACCGCACTTCCCCTGATGGTAAGCAGCCAACACAACAATCTGACTAATTGTATAATGAAATGAGGAAAAAATGTGTAGCGCTAAAATTGTATCCAATTCACGCCAGTATATCAGAATGTAAGTCTAAATACAATGTGTGTTTTAGATGATAATGAAAACCACTTTGTGAACAGAAGTGAAACATTTTTTTTAAAGATATATGTAAATACAGCATATAACTAAAAAAATGTGAGGTGTGTTTCCAACACCAACACCTATATAAAGGCAAGATCTAATTATCCTGCCTCTGTGAAACACAGTGATATATAAACAGAATAATGTTGTGTGTAACCACATACACCCAAATATGCAACCCACCTACTAAGCCTAGATCAGCAAAACTGAAATCTATGTAATAATTTGACAAAAATGCAGATCTGTCACTGGAGACTCAACAAATCGCTTCTTAGCGACCCCATCAGAGTGACGGAACTTGAAAAACCCTTAAAGAATACTTCCTCCTCAATGGTTCAGAGGACATCTCAGCTGAGACTCTCTGTGCAGCGCACAAAGTGATATTCCAAGGGAAGTTAAATAGCAACCCAGTTAAAAAAGGGAAAGGCAAGTTGAAATCCAAAAATTTGAGAAGGAGTTCTCCTATCTCCACTAGGGATGAGCTTCGAGTCGCGCGGCATCGCTCGGGACCCGGTGCGAGTGCCCGGCGGCCGCGATGTCCGCCGGGCACCCGCGATTGCCCGTTAAAACAACGGGACCGGGCGGGAACGTGGAGCTGTGTGTGTAAACACACAGCGCCACGTCCTGTCAGTGCAGAGGAGACCGATCATGTGATCCCAGGACGGAGGAACACATGATCGGTCTCCTCCCCTTAAGTCCCCTCCCCCTACAGTTAGAATCACGTCTATTAGGGAACACATTAACCCCTCCAGCGCCCTCTAGTGTTAACCCCTTCCCTGCCAGTCACATTTACACAGTAATCACTGCAATTTTATAGCAACGATCGCTGTGTAAATGTGAATGGTACCAAAAATGTGTCAAAAAGTGTCCGAAGTGTCCGCCGCAATGTCGCAGTCACGAAAAAAAAATCGCAGATCCCCGCCATTACTAGTAAAAAAAAAAAAAAAAAAATTCAATAAATCTATCCCCTATTTTGTAGACGCTATAACTTTTGCGCAAACCGATCAATATACGCTTATTGCGATTTTTTTTACCAAAAATATGTAGAAGAATACGTATCGGCCTAAACTGAGGAAAAAAATAGTTTTTTTTTAAAAAAATGGGATATTTATTATAGCAAAAAGTAAAAAATATTGTGTTTTTTTTTTCAAAATTGTCGCTCTTCTTTTGTTCATAGCGCAAAAAATAAAAACCGCAGGGGCGATCAAATACCACCAAAAGAAAGCTCTATTTGTGGGAAAAAAAGGACGTCAATTTTGTTTGGGTGTAACGTCGCACGACCGCGCAATTGTTAGTTAAAGCGACGCAGTGCCGAATCGCAAAAAGTGCTCTGGTAAGGAAGGGTGTTTAAAAGCCCTGTATTGAAGCGGTTAAAATCACTCGTGGCTATAATGAATTGTCAGCTCCCGTAATACAGAGAACAGTCATTGAAAGTCATTGATAAAAAAAAAAAAGCATGGGGAACCCCCCGAATTCAATTACCAGGCCCTTCAGGTCTGGTATGGATATTAAGGGGAACCCCGGGTCAAATTAAAAAATAAAATGACGTGGGGTTCCCCCTAAATATCCATACCAGACCCTTATCCGAGCTCGCAACCTGGCAGGCCGCAGGAAAAGAGGGGGGGACGAGAGAGCGCCCCCCCTCCTGAACCGTACCAGGCCACATGCCCTCAACCTTAGGAGGATGCTTTGGGGGTCTGTGACCCCTCAAAGCACCATGTCCCCATGTTGATGAGGAGAAGGGTCTCATCCCCACAACCCTGGCCGGTGGTTGTGGGGGTCTGCGGGCGGGGGGCTTATCAGAATCTGGAAGCCCCCTTTAACAAGGGGACCCCCAGATCCCAGTCCCCCCCTGTTTGAAATGGTAAGGGGGTACAAAAGTGCCCCTACCATTTTACAAAGAAAGTGTAAAAAATAGTTAAAAAACACACAGACACCGTTGGGGAAAAGTCCTTTATTAAAAATAAAAAAAAGATTCCAGTGGTGGTAATCTTGCTATCCAGCGATGGGTGGTCTCTTCTCCGGGGTCCAGCGATGGCTGATCTCTTCTCCGACGTCCAGCGCAGCGCATCCTGTCTCCATGGAGACACTGAGGGAATCCCGTCTTAGCAGAGGAGGACCGGGCTACTCGTCATCTGACTCCGCCCCCCTCTGACGCAACACAAGGGGGAAGCTGGGCTTTCCCAGTTATGTATGGGTGACCCCGCCCCCTCTAATGTAACGGAAACCTGCGTTACATCAGAGGGGGATGCGGGTCACCCGTACGTCACTGGGGAAACCCAGGCTTCCCCAGTTATGCAAGGGTGACCCCGCCCCCTCTGACGCAAGGGAAAAGCTGGGCTTCCCCAGTGATGTACGGGTGACCCCGCCCCCTCTGATCTAATGCATGTTTTCGTTACATCAGAGGGGGCGGGGTCACCCGTACATCACTGGGAAAGCCCAGCTTTCCCTTGCGTTGCGTCAGATGGGGCGGGGTCAGGTGACGAGTGCCCCGGTCCTCCTCTGCTAAGACAGGATTCCCTCAGTAACTCAATGGAGACAGGATGCACTGCGCTGGACGTCGTCGGAAGAGATCAGCCATCGCTGGACCCCGGAGAAGAGATCACCCATCGCTGGACCCCGGAGAAGAGACCTATCGCTGGATAGCAAGAGTGGATTACCACCGCTGGAATCTTTTTTTAATTTTTTTTATTTTTAATTAAGGACTTTCCTCAACGGTGTCTGTGTGTTTTTTAACTATTTTTTTACACTTTCTTTGTGAAATGGTAGGGGTACTTTTGTACCCCCTTACCATTTCAAACAGGGGAGGATCTGGGGGTCCCCTTGTTAAAGGGGGCTTCCAGATTCTGACAAGCCCCCGGCCCGCAGACCCCCACAACCACCGTCCAGGGTTGTGGGGATGAGACCCTTCTCCTCATCAACATGGGGACATGGTGCTTTGAGGGGTCACAGACCCCCAAAGCATCCTCCCAATGTTGAGGGCAAGTGGCCTGGTATGGTTCAGGAGGGGGGGCGCCAGGTTGTGTGCTCGGATAAGGGTCTGGTATGGATTTTGAGGGGGACTTTGAGGGGGACCCCCATAACATTTTTTTTTAATTTGGCGTGGAGTTCCCCTTAAAATCCATACCAAACCTGAAGTGTGGATATTCAGGGGGAACCCCACGTCATTTTTTTTTTTTTTGACCCGGGGTTCCCCTTAATATCCATACCAGACCTGAATTTGTGGGAACCCCACGCTTTTTTTTATCAATGACTTTCAATGACTGTTCTCTGTATTACGGGAGCCGACAATTCATTATAGCTGCGAGCCCCTTTACAGACATACTATACACACCCCCAGGTACGAAATTTAAAGGAATATTACACTTTTATTGTTTCACTTTAAGCATTAATAAAATCACTGCTCCTGAAAAAACGGCCGTTTTTAAAACTTTTTTTTGCATTGATACATGTCCCCTGGGCAGGACCCAGGTCCCCAAACACTTTTTATGACAATAACTTGCATATTAGCCTTTAAAATTAGCACTTTTGATTTTGAACGTTTGAGTCCCATAGACTTTAATAGGGTTCTAAAGTTCACACGAACTTTAGGTCTGTTCACAGGTTCTGGTGTGAACCGAACAGAGGGGTGTTCGGCTCATCCCTAATCTCCACGCCCAATACAAGAAAGACCCACCGAAGGTCTCTATATCCCAATTAGATGCATCTCGTTTAGCCTTAAACCTAGCACTCACAGTTAAATACCAAAGGACCCTTAGATGGGGAGGGGTTCAATTTTACTAGCATAGAGACAACATTGGGCCCATGCTTGCATCTAGACTATCACCAAACCTTGCTCGTACACTTTACCAAAAATACAGATGCAAAATGGATCGTCAACCTTAAACTCCTTACATATAATGAATTCCTTCCATGCTTTCTACACTAAATTATATAATGCTGACACAAAAGATGACACATCCAAATTAACTTCATTCTTGAATGAACTCCCACTTCCCACACTGGGGGAGGAACACAGGGACAAACTCAAAGTGCCCATCATGGCAGAAGAAGTATTATAATTCATCAAAAACCTGAGAGGGGGCTCTGCCCCAAGCCTGGATGGCTTCTCCGTCCCCTATTACAAATTATTTGCAGAAACACTTGTCCCATTTTTGGCTAGGTTCTATAACTCGAAAAGAAAAGGCGACCCCTTAGACAATTAACTGAATTTGGCATTTAACTAGTAGCTGACCGCCCACTGTCAAATGATGGCGGGACGGTGCAGCTCTTGTGGCGGGCCGCCGTCATATGGCGGGCCGCCGCTCACTTTTTGGCCGCTAGGGGGCGCACGCGCCGCGGGGGGCGCGCGCGCGTGCCCGCCGCATAGCTGGGGACCCGATGCGCGTGCCCGGCGGTCGCGATGAACGCCAGGCACCCGCGATTGCCCGGTAACTGAGCAGGACGTGGATCTGTGTGTGTAAACACACAGATCCACGTCCTGTCAGAGGAGAGGAGACCGATGGTGTGTCCCTTGTACATAGGGACACCGATCGGTCCCCTCCCCCAGTCAGTCCCCTCCCCCCACAGTTAGAATCACTAAGATAGGGTACATATTAACCCCTGCAGCGCCCCCTAGTGTTAACCCCTTCCCTGCCAGTCACATTTATACAGTAATCAATGCATTTTTATAGCACGGATCGCTGTATAAATGTGAATGGTCCCAAAAAATGTGTCAAAAGTGTCCGAAGTGTCCGCCGCAATGTCGCAATCACGATAAAAATTGCAAATCGCCGCCATTACTAGTAAAAAAAAAATAATAATAAAAATGCTATAAATCTATCCCCTATTTTGTAGACGCTATAACTTTTGAGCAAACCAATCAATAAACGCTTATTGCGATTTTTTTTAATCAAAAATATGTAGAAGAATACGTATCGGTCGAAACTGAGGAAAAAATTTGTTTAAAAAAAAAAATTGCATATTTATTATAATAAAAAAAGTAAAAAATATTGCTTTTTTTTCAAACTTGTCTCTCTTAATTTGTTTATAGCGCAAGAAATAAAAACCGCAGAGGTGATCAAATACCACCAAAATAAAGGTCTATCTGTGGGGAAAAAATGATAAAAATTTTATTTGCTTGGTCAGGAAGGAGGTGTTCGTACCTGGTAGGCAAGTGGTTAAAGACACTGGGTATGTGGAGAACTACAGACCCATATCTTTGATTAACAATGATATAAAGATCCTGACCAAAATCCTAGCTAAAAGAGTAGCCTCCTTTATCAGTCGATACATACACAAAGACCAGGTAGGTTTTATACCTGGACGACAGGGGCCGAATCAGGTACAGAGAGTGATAGATTTAAATCTTGATCTTACAATCATGATGGAATAGAGGCACACCTGAAGAGGGAATGCTCCTCTCACTAGATCTCCAGAAGGCCTTTAAATCGGTCTCCTGGCCATATCTTTTTGAGGTATTGCAATGCTGGGGCTTTGGTCCCATCTTCATGGGGCTCATGACGGCCCTATACTCTGGTCCGGAAGCTAGGATTAGATTGCAGGGCTACTACTCTGAACGCTTTCACCCCTAATCTTTGCTATAGTGATCAATTCACTAGCAATAGCGGTCCGAACCCATCAAGACATTAAGGGGATACTGTGCGTACAGACGTTTTACAAGTGCGCACTGTTCGCAGACGATTTACTCATATTTTTCACGTCCCTGGTTATATCTCTCCCCAATATATGTAAACTAGACTAAATTGCTACCGTTTCTGGCATACAGGTCAACCTCACTAAGTCCCAAGCACTCAATGTCTCTCTTCAGCAAACAGTGGTGCAGCAATTGAAACAGGCTTTCAACTTTGCTTGGAGTGACTCGTTCATCCGGTATTTGGGGATTAACCTTACTCCCAAGATAGAACAGTTATATGAGGCGAACCACTCCCTTATGTTCCACAAATTAGAGTCGGACCTCAAGACATGGTCCACATTTAAATTATCATGGTTAGGTAGAGTTAACTCCATCAAGATGACTCTACTCCCCATACTACTATACCTATTTCGATCCCTCCCAATCCAGATAAGGAAAGATCAAATGAAAGTCTTTCAGGGGAAAATAATAAAATGTATTTGGGACAAAAAAGGGTAGCGCTTTTCGCAACGAACCATCTTTAGTCTTTATCACAATCGGCACGTACCTGACAGATGAGTCCAATTGGGCAGGAGGAGGTCTCCCATACGGATCCGACTGACGGCCCCTGGAGGTGGGTACAGGAGGCACGGAAGTCAGGAAGGGTAAGGGAGCCTGATGTAGGGGTCCGGAAGTTGGTGATGGCGGTCCGCTGTTGATGAGGTGACGTGCAGGTAAGCAGGGTTCACAAGTAGTAAGGTAAGGTTCCGGTATGTAGAGTTCACTGACAGCAAAGTGAACTAACGGTAGGTAAACTCACGTCACTCAGCGGGTAAGGGATGGTGATGGGGTTCCCAATACAGGTGGTGAAACTCACTGTAAGCCGGATATAATACAGGATAAGCAGATACAGGTCCCTTGAGCAGGAGATATAAGAAGTCCAAATCCAAGCAGAAGTCGGCAACGTTCAAACAGCACAGTACAAAGGAGTTGGCAGGAGAATGGTCGGTCAAGCAGAGGTCTGGGGCAGGCGGAAATCCGGATAGTCCAAAGGGTTAAGCCGAGGTCTTTACAGGTAAGCAGGGTATAACACAGGAACAAACAGATCACTGGGAGATCACAGGAACAAGGTAGTGGCTGGTGCAGAGTATCAGGTATACTGAAGATCAGGCAGAACTAGCCAGCAGGTGCTGCTTGATTAAATAGTCTCATTGGCGCCAACAGTCCATACAGGTGTATGTGAATCACAGGGCGCGCGCCCCTGGACGCCAGCGCACGCGCGCACGCAAGCCCGCGCTCACGGGAACGCGCACACCACCACGCGTCGGCGCGTGTCTGTGCGCGCCAATCAAACGCCTGGAACCACGGTTTTCCTGACAGTGCCCCCTCCTTAAGGGCAGCCTCCGGATGCCCAGTTGTGCCAATTTGGAAGCATGAGAGTCTTTGAAAGTTCGTAGTAACTCACTGCCATGTAAATTTTCCTCAGGCTCCCATGAATTGTCCTCAGGCCCATATCCTTTCCATTTGATAAGAAACTGGATCTGATCACGTCTTTTCCTACAATCTAAGATTGCTTCCACCTCAAATTCCTCTTCGTTGTTGATAATGACAGGTTTGGGGGGACCAGTCCTACGGTCAATAAATGAATTCGGAATCACAGGTTTCAAGAGAGTAACATGGAAAACTGGGTGGATCCTTAGGGAAGTGGGTAGATCAAGTTCATAAGCGACATCGTTAATTTTCCTTTTTACAGGAAAGGGCCCCAAAAATTTTGGACCCAGTTTCCTGGAAGGGCATGCCAACTTCAAATTGATGGTGGACAACCAGACCTGGTTACCGGGTTCTAGGATGAGTTCCCCACGTCTCTTTTCATCAAAGGTTCTTTTGTAAGTTTCCTGGGCTTTAGTCATGGTCTCCTGCAGTACTTTATTGTTAGTGGAGAAAAAGTCCAAGGTTTTGGATACTGCGGGCACTGAACATTCAGGTATTGATTGTGGTAGAAAAGATGGATGGTAACCGTAGTTGGCAAAAAACGGTGTCTGATTGATGGACGAGTGTAAGGAGTTGTTATATGAGAATTCGGCAATGGGAAGCAGAGGAGCCCAGTCATCTTGAGAGAAGGTAGAAAAACAGCGTAAATATTGTTCTAAGGTTTGATTAGTTCTCTCAGTCTGACCATTTGTCTGTGGATGATATGCCGAGGAGAATGCCAGTTCAATTTCCAAAGATCCACAGAGGGCCTTCCAGAATCTGGAGGTGAACTGGACACCACGATCTGAAACAATATTTCTTGGGATACCATGTAATCTTACCACTTCTTTGATAAATGTTTTGGCTGTTTCCATGGCTGACGGGGTGCCCTTCATGGGCAGGAAGTGGGCCATCTTTGACAGTCTGTCCACTACGACAAAGATAGGGGAAGTTCAACAATAAAGTCTATTGAGACCATACTCCATGGCCTTTCTGGGACTGGTAGAGGTTTTAATAGACCCCAGGCTCTTGTCCGGCTAGTCTTGTTTCGCGCACAAACATTGCATGACTCAACATATCTTTTACAATCCCGGGTCAGATGAGGCCACCAGAAAGTACGTTGCAGCAGATTGGTTGTTTTTTGAGTACCGAAGTGTCCTGCTAGTTTGTGGTCGTGGCATAATTCTAGTACACGTACCCTTAATTCTTCTGGTACTACGATTTTATCTTCATGCCAGAGCAGACCGTCCTTAGCGGACATCCCATCCAAAGGACGCATCCCCACAGTGGCTTGTTTGATCTGAGAAATGAGATCCCCCTGTAAGAGCAAGAAGTTCCCAGAAGGTAGAATGGTGTCGGGAAGTGGGGCCTGTTCGGTGTCCAAAAACATTCGGGAAAGAGCATCTGGTTTTGTGTTCTTGGAACCCGGTCGAAAGGTTATGTGGAATTGAAACCGTGAGAAGAATAGAGCCCACCTGGCCTGCCGAGGTCTTAATCTTTTGGCTGTCCTCAGGTACTCCAAGTTTTTATGATCGGTGTACACCAGAACAGGATGTGCAGCCCCTTCGAGTAGATAGCGCCATTCCTCCAATGCCACCTTGATGGCAAGAAGCTCCCTGTCGCCCACATCGTAGTTTCGTTCTGACGAGGTCAGTTTACGAGAGAAGAAACCCACAGGATAAAGAAGGGCCTTGGCACCCTGTCGCTGGGACAACACGGCACCTACTGCAACCTCAGAGGCGTCAACCTCTAATACGAAGGGCAAAGCTGGGTTTGGGTGTTTGAGAATGGAGGCCGAAGTAAAAAGTCTCTTGAGCTCTTCAAAGGCCAGTTGTGCTTTGGGAGTCCAGTGAAAGCGAGTACCCTGTTTGGTGAGTTCGGTAATAGGGGAAATGATGGAGGAGAAACCTTTAATAAACTTCCTGTAGAAATTGGCAAAGCCAATGAAGCGTTGTACTCCTTTTTTGTCCATGGGTGCTGGCCAATCCAGGATAGCGGATACCTTTTCAGGGTCCATTTTTATTCCATCAGCAGAAATAATTAATCCCAGGAATTGCACAGTGTGAATTTCAAAACTGCACTTTTCTAGTTTGGCGTATAATCCATGCTGTCTCAGGCGGGTAAGAACATTTCGGACATGCCTACGGTGATCATTCAGGGATGTGGAAAAAACTAAAATGTCATCTAAGTAAACAATAACGTACAGATCCAGATAATCGTGGAAAATATTATTGACGAAATGTTGGAACGTTGCAGGAGCGTTACACAGGCCGAAAGGCATGACGAGATACTCATAATGTCCAAATCGAGTGCGAAAAGCCGTTTTCCACTCGTCCCCTTTTCGGATGCGGATTAAGTTGTAAGCCCCGCGAAGGTCCAATTTTGTAAAGATTTTGGCTGTCCCTAATCTTTGGAAGAGTTCTGGCACCAGCGGTAGAGGGTATCTGTTTTTAATGGTAATTTTATTTAATTCCCGGTAGTCAATGCAAGGGCGTAGGGAGTGGTCCTTCTTCTCAACAAAGAAGATGCCTGCGCCGGCCGGGGATGTGGAGGGGCGGATGAAGCCTTTCGCTAGATTCTCATCTATGTAGTCTTTTAGAGTGCCCAATTCTTGTTCCGTTAATGGAAAAATCCTTCCAAAGGGGACTTCTGTTCCAGGTAGTAATTCTATGGGGCAATCATAAGGCCTGTGGGGAGGAAGAGTTTCTGCTTGCTGAATACATCCACAAAGTCCCGGTAGGGTTCAGGAATGGACTGGTGAAGTTCAGCATCAGTCCCCAAACAGAGAAGAGGAGCCAGTTTGACGGAAGTTTGACATTGACAATTCTGCCGGCAATATTCAGAAGAGAACTGGACTTCTCCTGTGGCCCAGTTGATATTGGGGTTGTGGGCCCGCAACCAGGGCATTCCAAGTATGATTGGAAAAAGTGGAGATGATATGACGTCCAGACATAGGAATTCTTGATGATGAGAGTCTATAGTTGTTAATAGAGGTGTGGTTTCTTGGGTTACCGGACCGGAACTAAGGGTGGATCCATCGGCCAGATGTACTGAAAGACCTCGGGTCTTGGATTGGAGAGGAATGCCATGGCTGGTTGCGAAAGCTTGATCAATGAAACAGCTGCATGCTCCTGAGTCAATGATGACCGATACTGGAATGCTCCGGTCGGAGAGCTGTAAAGTAATGGAGATCGCCAGGTGAGTACCAGTTGGAAGCAAGACAGGTGCACACAAGGAAGAAGAGGGCAGGCACTTACGTGTCTTGTTGGGGCACATTCTTGCATAATGTCCAGGTTCACCACAGTATAGACACAGGTTGTGGGCCCGTCTGCGCATCTTCTCTTCAGGAGTCAAAGAAGGTCTGAGCAACCCGATCTGCATTGGTTCCGGAGCTCCTGTCGTTAGAGTAGATGAAGCTGAAGGAGCCACACCGGGTGGCCCGGTGACCTTGGGGACCATCCAGAAGGGACGGGAAGGTCCGGAGGATCTTTCGGCCCGTCTTTCCCTGAGACGGCGGTCAATTTGCACCGATAAGTTGATAAGTTCATCTAAAGTTGGAGGAACCCCCACTCGAGCCAGTTCATCTTTCAGAGGGTCTGATAATCCTTTGCGAAATTGATGGCGTAACGCCGCATCATTCCATTCTGTATCAGAGCTCCAACGTTTGAACTCGACGGCATAGTCCTCGGCCGTTCTGCGACCTTGCTGTAAGGACTGTAATGCGACTTCGGCCGTAACGGTGGGTTGAGGGTCCTCATATAGCTGAGACATAGCAGTGAAGAGACTACTAAAGGACTCCAAGGATGCGGCTTTCTGCTCCAGCAGGCGGTGGGCCCAGGTCTGGGGTTCCCCTGTCAGGAGGGAGATGATGAAGCCCACCTTAGTAGCTTCCAGAGAGAAAGTCCGTGGCTGTAGGGCAAAATAAAGCTCACATGCGTTGCGGAAGGCACGGAACTTACTTCGTTCCCCAGAAAACTTCTCAGGTAGGGGTACTTTGGGTTCTGGGGGTAACATAATTACAGAAGGTGGCTGGGGAAGTCCCGTGGAAGACGTTCCTTGAGAGTTAGCGGACAAAGTCTGAACCTGTTCCATCAAACGAGTGTAACCTTCCTGTAGGCCTTTTACTGCTTGGGTGAGACCTGCTAGATGTCTGCCTAGTTCCTCCATGGGGGAGACCCCCTGCCCGGACTCGGTCATGGCTGCCTGATACTATCACAATCGGCACGTACCTGACAGATGAGTCCAATTGGGCAGGAGGAGGTCTCCCGTACGGATCCGACTGACGGCCCCTGGAGGTGGGTACAGGAGGCACGGAAGTCAGGAAGGGTAAGGGAGCCTGATGTAGGGGTCCGGAAGTTGGTGATGGCGGTCCGCTGTTGATGAGGTGAAGTGCAGGTAAGCAGGGTTCACAAGTAGTAAGGTAAGGTTCCGGTATGTAGAGTTCACTGACAGCAAAGTGAACTAACGGTAGGTAAACTCACGTCACTCAGCGGGTAAGGGATGGTGATGGGGTTCCCAATACAGGTGGTGAAACTCACTGTAAGCCGGATATAATACAGGATAAGCAGATACAGGTCCCTTGAGCAGGAGATATAAGAAGTCCAAATCCAAGCAGAAGTCGGCAACGTTCAAACAGCACAGTACAAAGGAGTTGGCAGGAGAATGGTCGGTCAAGCAGAGGTCTGGGGCAGGCGGAAATCCGGATAGTCCAAAGGGTTAAGCCGAGGTCTTTACAGGTAAGCAGGGTATAACACAGGAACAAACAGATCACTGGGAGATCACAGGAACAAGGTAGTGGCTGGTGCAGAGTATCAGGTATACTGAAGATCAGGCAGCACTAGCCAGCAGGTGCTGCTTAATTAAATAGTCTCATTGGCGCCAACAGTCCATACAGGTGTATGTGAATCACAGGGCGCGCGCCCCTGGACGCCAGCGCGCGCGCACGCAAGCCCGCGCTCACGGGAACGCGCACACCACCACGCGTCGGCGCGCGTCTGTGCGCGCCAATCAAACACCTGGAACCACGGTTTTCCTGACAGTCTTAAATCCCAGGGTGGGAGTGCGCATGCGCGGGACTTCCGTGAGGACGCTGTGAACGGGAGCTCCGCGCCGCTCCGGCACTTCTCAGCCCCCAAAGCGATCAGACTGAGCGGGATTCGGCCGAAACACCCCCTGCCACTCTGCGGAAGACCCCAGCATTACCCTACATGCCGAACGAGGCACACAAAAGCGAGGTGAGCCGTCAGCTGGACTTTAACCTGACGGCCCCTGCACCTTCCAAGATGGCGGCCGCGTCCACACGTGCAAACTACAGAGAAGACCAGGACTCCATTGCGGACCCCCCCTCCCCTAACCACCACCAGATCAACAGGTCAGCAACTCCGGTGACCACTAGCACAGCCCAGCAGCTGCACCAGAACCCTCTGGCAACACCAGTGAGTACTTATACCCCCCAAGGGATCTCCCCTGCCTCCACAGTGTCCCTCCTTAATAGGACCCTAGGAGATCTCCTGCAAACCCCAGGGCTGCAATCTCCCCTAGGCCTGGCAGGCCCCCACCTTTCCACCCCCACTCAGCCGCATTATCCCCCTGACATGCAGCTGATGCTACAGAGCTTTTCAGAAATGCTGGCAGCAGGGCTGGCTCATAATGCCTCACAGATCACTGCCACCATAAAAGCAGATTTGCAGAGTTTGGGAGCCCGCATGGATGCAATCGAACAAGTGGTTGACAACAACTCTGCCCGCACCAACCAAAATACCACCTGCATTCAAACTCTTCAAGACCAACTCGAGACTGCATTATCCAAAATCGATGATTTGGAAAACAGAAGCAGAAGGTACAACTTCCGCATACGCGGTATCCCTGAGTCGGTCACAGATGTACCCGGCACTGTCAAATCATTCATCAAGGAACTTATCCCAGACATCCAGGGTCATAGACTCAAACTCGACAGGGCCCACAGAGCTCTCCAACACCCCCGTCAAGATGGGCTCCCGAGGGACATTGTGGTCAAACCGCACTTTTATGGAGTCAAGGAGGACGTCATGAGAAAAACTCGCAATCTGGACAACCTCTCCTTTCAAGGGAACAAGATTCAAATTTTTGCAGACATCTCGCCTTCCACGATCCAGAAAAGGAGATCCCTCAAACCCCTTCTGGAGGTTCTCAACCAAAATTCTATCAAGTATCGATGGCAATTTCCATTTCGCCTCCAATTCCAATTTAGGGACAAATCCTTTGGCTTCTCCAACTTTCAAGAGGGAGAACGTCTTCTACTCAAGCTGGGACTCATCTCTCAGGAATTGGACCCTCAGCAACCGACAACTAAACCGGGCTCATCCAAGCGTCCCCCCCCCGGGCAGCCCCCTGACACCGCTGTGGAACAAACAGCTTCCGGAGAGATATCGGGACTCCCAACCCCCAAGATGAAATCCCTCTTCACACTCCCGGCCGGGAGATGGCTTCCCCTTCTTCTAGAGTATACTCCGTGACTCTCGCCCTCCCCTAACGGACGGGCAGATGATAACCCTGGACACCCCTGACCTTGAACTGTCAGGCCACTGCCTTTAATGGTTTCCCTTTTTCCCCCATTTTTTTTTTTTTTCTTGAACTTTTGGGCTTGCTACCATTACACTTTTGGCCCCATTAGCCCACTATATGGCTAACTGGGATACCTATCCAGGCTTAATGCTCCCACCCCGGCTGGGGTAGGGGCTGATTTTTCAATGCCCAATAGGTCGCTTTATGCCACGCTCACTCCCTCTCCCTATGATTAGGTGCTGCAGCATCCCTCTCCCCTCTCCCCCCCCTTTGCAGGACTTTATTTGTATACAGGTATTAACAGGGTTATTCACCCATGTTCATAAATGTTTGTACTACTAAGTTCTTGGTTTATTCTTCATCACTTACGATTTTTTGAAGTAAATGTTAATAGGCCGACCCTACTAAGGGGTCACTTGTCCCCCAACAGGGGGTCTGAGGACCGGAGCGGTGACTCTTGCCACTCTCTCTGTTGTAACAGAGTGGGTCTATACACCCCTCTGGTGACAGCAGGCAGACAACCTCTTCAGAGGTTGCACTCTTTCCAAGTTCCCCCTAATCGGGGTCCTTGGACTTGGACTCGGCTTGCCGGTCCAGTGATTTTCCTTTTGGACTTTGTTTTTATTTTTCCTTACTTTATTTTTTATTTTGTTTACTCACCTGTCTGATTGAGATATTTGATTGTACAAGTTTGGTTATTGACCTTTTTGCCTTCCTTCCCAGCCTTCTTATGCCCTACTCTACCTCTCTGGATCTCTCCTCTCCCCGTTCGCCTACCCATTTCCCTCTCTCAGGAACCTTCGCGGAGATCTCTCCCAGGCCACGCACCAAAGAGCCTCCAAGCACCTGCTCCATCTTCAAAGGCGTCCAGCCGTCTCGACTCATAGGTAAGCTCCACATTTGCATCACCGCAACCTCTCCCTGCCGCCCATGACTGACACAAATACTCGCAAACCTTTTCTAAAAGTTGCTTCTCACAACACACAGGGACTTAATTCGCCCTCTAAACGCCGTAGGGCTTTGCAAAGCTACCACTCCAGAAGTCTTGATGTTGTCCTTCTCCAGGAGACCCACTTCCCCTCCAGCTTCACCCCCTCTTTCCTTCACCGTAACTTCCCCACTTTCTACCTCGCAAATGCTGAAACAAAAAAGAGAGGGGTTGCCATTATTATTGCGAAACGGATCCCTTTCAACCATATCCACACGATCAAAGACAAGGAAGGCAGGTTCATACTTGTTAAAGGGGTCATTGAAGGGGTAATGCATTCCTTCCTCTCTTACTACGCCCCTAATCAGAACCAAGCACACTTTTTCGCCTCCATGCTCTCGACCCTATCCCCGCACTTGGAAGGCAAAATCATTGTAGGAGGTGACTCCAACATTGCTTTCGACCACTCTCTCGACAAATCCCCTCACGTTAGAGCCCAATTGCGGAAGCCACCCAAACAAAGTCTCAGAATAGCACGCCTCTTCCACGATCATGTTCTTATTGATGTGTGGAGGGAACTGAACCCCACTGGCAAAGACTTCACCCACTATTCCGCACCCCATAAAACATATGCCAGAATAGATCACATATTTATCCCCAACTCTGACATCCACACTGCCACCAAAGCTACAATACAAGAAGTTCCGTGGTCGGACCACTCGCTGGTTACCCTCAGAATCTCTAGCTCCTTATCGTCCTCAGGTCCGCCCCAATGGCGCCTGAGTAAATCTCTCCTCTCTAACCCAGTCCACTGCACTTTGATGGAAAGGGAAATCCAAGAGTTTTTCCTTCTTAACGATACTGGAGACACATCTCCAAGCACCCTCTGGGGAGCCCCTAAAGCGGTCCTGAGAGGTAAAATGATACAGCTAGCCTCTACACTTAAAAAAGGAAGAAAGGAGGAAATAGATAAACTTGAGTTAGATTTCGAATTACTCAGTAAAGCACATAAGACTAACCCCACTCCCGCTACCTTGGCACAGCTGGATTCCGCCCGTGTGGCTCTGAACTTAGCTCTGACATCTAATGCCGACAGGCATCTGAGATGGCTAAGCGGGAAATTTTATCTTCAGGCCAACAAAATTGGCCCTCGTCTGGCGGCTAAACTATCCCCGAAGGTCAGAAATTTCGCCCTCCCCAAAATTAAATCCCTGTCTGGTACCCTCACCCAGAACCCCCAAAGAATTCTGGAATCCTTCCAGGACTTCTACACTAAACTCTACTCGGCCTCACCCCCAGAAGACCCAGAATCCGTTGACTCCTTCTTGAATAACATCTGTCTTCCCAGAATCTCAGAATCCCATAGGTCCATTAAGGAATCCCCCTTCCAATTAAAGGAAGTTCATGAGGTCATTAAAAACCTCAAGCCAGACTCTGCTCCAGGCCCAGACGGATTCTCCGCCCTTTATTACAAAAAGTTTTCTGAAGTCCTCTCTCCTCATCTGGTCCGTCTCTTCAACTCCCTGCGAGGGGGCGCCACCTTAGAACCTGCTGCAAACCTAGCATTTATTTCGGTGATTCCGAAACAGGGCAAGGACCCAAGTGAAGTAGGCAAATATAGGCCTATCTCATTAATTAATAATGATTTGAAAATTATGACAAAAATCCTTGCAAATAGAATGTCCTCCTTTATAGCCTCTTACGTTCACAAGGACCAGGTGGGCTTCATCCCGGGGAGACAGGGACCGGACCAGATCAGGAGGACGGTGGACTTAATCTCCCCTATGCAATCCTCCTGGGATGGGAACCCCCCCAACCAGGATATGTTCTCTCAATAGACCTCCAAAAGGCCTTCGACGCGATCACCTGGCCATACCTCTTTTCCACCCTCCAGAGATGGGGATTCGGCCCGGAATTCCTCAGAACCCTCTCCTTCTTGTACTCCTCCCCTAAAGCTCAGATTAAACTACAAGGTCACCTATCCGACCAATTCCCAATCTTGAAAGGCACCAGACAGGGATGCCCACTATCTCCCATCCTCTTCGCCATAGCGAAAGAAACCCTGGCTCTGGCTATTAGGCAAAACCCAGACATCCACGGAATAAAGTGCAGTCAACGCACACACAAATGCGCCCTTTTCGTGGATGATGTCCTCCTTTTTATCTCCTCTCCTCTCATTTCTACCCCCAACATCCTCAAACTCCTCAATTCCTTTGGAACGATCTCAGGCCTCCGTGTCAATATGGCAAAATCAATGGCGTTAAACGTCACAATCCCCCAGGATCTGGTTAACAGACTTAAAGCTCATTTCCCCTTCACCTGGTGTGCCTCCTCTCTCCCCTACCTGGGGATATCCCTCACCCCTAGAATAGAACTCCTATACCAACACAACTTTCCCCCTATGTTCAAGAAGCTCTCAGATGAACTTACACAGTGGTCTCTATACAAATTATCCTGGCTTGGCAGAGTCAACTCGGTCAAGATGACGTTATTACCCAAACTTCTGTACCTTTTTTGGGCGCTCCCTATTCCCATCAAAAAAGGTGCACTGGACAAACTACAATCCTCCATCATCCGGTTCATCTGGGGGGGGAAGGGTCATCGCCTCTCTAAAAAAGTTCTATTTAGAGCTAGGAAAAAAGGAGGCCTGGGCCTCCCTAACATTTGGTGGTACTATCAAGCGGCACAATTATGCCAATTCTCGGCAATCTACTTTAAGGGACCAAAACCAGACTGGGTGGACATAGAAAGACAGGCGACCCCCAACCACACCCTGGACTTCCTAGTCTGGAAACCACACAAAGACCGACCCCCGATCCTTTCACCTACACTCTCTCATTCGATGTCCCTTTGTGATTCTCTACATAAAAATACCCATCTCATTTCCCCCTGGCATCCACTCGCTCATATTTTCCACAACCCCCAATTCCCCCCGGGACTCAACATCAAGGCTTTTGGATGGTGGCTCGATAAGGGCCTTTACAGAATAGGGCAATACTTCAATAACAACGGGCCCATCTCTCTCAAATACTGCATCTCCAAATTGGACATGCCATCATCCGAAACCTTTCGTTACCATCAACTGACACACTTCCTGAGGGAAATTTGGAAAGCCTCAGCCAATCCGCTCTCAGTCACTCAATACGAACTTTGGTGCTCCTCAGACATGGGCGTCAGGGGAGGAATTTCCCTTATCTACTCAGCGCTAGCTGACCCACAGGGAAAAGCGGCTTACATGCTAAAGTGGGAGCACGACCTACAATTTGATTGGGATCTGGACACCTGGCACTCAAACTTTGCCCGATCGTACAAAGGCATACTTAACACCTCCCTAACAGAGGCAGACCTCAAGGTAATCTCTCGCTGGTACCTGGTTCCTACCAGACTCACCAAATTCTACCCACAATCTTCCCCATTGTGCTTCAGAGGTTGTGGGCTCACTGGGTCCCTCCTCCACACTCTCTGGGAATGCCCCAAAATTAGAGGGTTCTGGAACAGAATGTTTAACCTAATCCGTAAAACCACTGGCTTTTCTGTACCGCAAGACCCCACCATAGCGCTTCTTAATAACAAAATCCCAAAGGTTCCTAAATTGACCAACTGCCTCATCCACTTCATCCTCCTGGGAGCCAAGATTACTCTTGCCCATGCGTGGAAATCACACTCAGTTTCCTTCCGCCAAACCAAGCTTAAGATATCCTGGATAATGGCACAGGAAAAAATCTCTAGCACTATTCTAGACACTTCAGACACATTTCGCCTCATCTGGGATCCCTGGGCGAGGTATGTAGGCATTTCATTACTCCCCCAATGAGAAAGCTTACCAACGGATTAACTTTAATTCATGCAGTCCTTTCTCTTCTCCGGCTCTCCGCGAAGGTTCCCACCTCCTCTAACCCTTCCTTCTCTTCCCCCTCTCTTTCTCCCCCTCTTTCTTCTCTTCTTTCTTTCCTATTTTCTCACCTCATGAAACTTCCTTCAGCCGCAAGCCCCGGGCGGGCACTGATGTCCACCCTACTGCTCAAAATGTAGTTATGAACAGTTTCAATGCTGTGTGCCCTCCCCCTCGGGGGATGGCAAACAGTCCAGGGGTTAGGGAATTCTAGCTCACCTAAACTGAGCCCTTCCTGGAACCCCAGGTACGTTCAATCCACGCACAGCAGGATCCCAATTGGGGTGCGTGATCAATCTGGAGGGAGGCCCGGGACCATTGTGCCTCTCTAGGTCCTCTGGAATTTGCTACCTTCCAGGTCCCCTTTTCTAAAACCATTCTCCCCCTGCATATCTTGATATGTTCTATTTTGCTTTATACACGCTTAGAAGTGACCTTATGTTTCTTGTAACTGCTTCACATTCTATGTATTGACCTCAGCTTGTGGCTACAGTTATCTTTATTCAGTTGTACTGTTCATATTTTCAATAAAATTCTTTTTGAAACTCAAAAAAAAAAAAAAAAATCCCAGGGTGGGTTGGGTCTCCCTAACTTAGTCTGGTACTATCAGGTGGCTAGACTTACCCACATATCCATCGTCTACTCTAGATTAGAAAAACCTGACTGGGTGCAAATTGAGAGACAGGCAACTCCAAAGTTCACACTGGACTTCCTTCTTTGATGTCCCCCAAAGAATAGACCATCCCATTTGGTCTCAAACTATATCACACTCTCTTTCCTTATGGGACACTATGCAAAATCTTCCCTCACTGGTCTCCAAAATCCAATCACTAGCCCACATTTTTCACAATCCCCAATTTATTCCAGGCATGGACATCAAATCCTTCAAATAGTGGCTAGAAAAGGGCATGTACCAAATCAGACACTTATTTTACTGCTCAGGGCCTCTCACACTCAAACACTGTGAAACTAGAACTACCCAGCTCCAAAAAATGTAGATCCCATCAAATCACACACTTTCTACACAATCTATGGAAGACCAAACCAAATCCTCTGTCATTAACGGATTATGAATGATGGAGTGGCCAGGCCATGGAGCAAAAAGGAGGAATCTCCATAATCTATTCATTACTAGCCAGGCGAAATGCCAAACTTCCATACATGGAGACATGGGAGAAGGACCTTCAAAATGAATGGGACATGGAGGACTGGCACTTATCTTTCTCTAGATCCTTTAAAGGAATATTTAATTCATCCATAATAGAGGCCAACCTTAACCACTTCACCCCCGGAAGGACCCCCTTCCTGACCAGATAATTCTTTGTAATTCTGTACTGCGTCGCTTTAGCTGACAATTGCGCAGTCGTGCAACTTTGTACCCAAACAAAATTAACGTACTTTTTTCCCCACAATGCATAGCATACTAGCTCATTATGAATAACTTACCTGAGAACGAAGCCCCCGAAGCGACCCTCGTCCACGACTTCCGCCGCCGCCATCAATCCCAGAGTGACTTCCAGGTCTCGCCACTCCAACGCTGTCATTCGCTGGAGCGGCGATGACGTCACCCCTGCGCATGCGCACGAGATCGGCATATCGCCCTGATCTCGGCATGCTCAGTGCGCCTGCGCGCCGCTGTCTACGGTGCAAGGGTTTACAACCACTTTAACGTAATACTACATATCTTCTGTATTGATGTTATTTAAAAATCATAAAAATCTTTGAAAGTAAAAAAATAAAATAAAAATTGCAACGATCGCCAAAAAAGGCTTAGGCATGAAAGGGTTAAGTTATCTTTGCCTATAGTAGACAGGAGCCACTGCTCAGCAAAATTAGTAGGATCATTGCCTTCTTCTCTCTCAGGGAACCCCAACATTCTTATATTGTTCCACGTCATCCTATTTTTAAGGTCTTCATTTTTAGATGCAATAGCTTCTGTCCTCTTGAGCACCACTTTAACGTCATATATTAGAGGGATCATATCATATTCCAGATTGCTAACCCAACCTTCTAGTGAAAATGTGCATTTATGAATGTTGTAGGTCCTGGCTTAACAAAGAGATATCCTCCTACATGCCATTAACTTGAGCAGTCAGTGCATTCAGAGATGTCTTGCAATTTTGTACTGCAGCATAAATATTTTTTAGAGTGGGTTCAGGATTGTGCACAGTGCAATTGGTGTTGATATGTCCATGGCTGCACGTAGAAGCATTACTCATGATTCCATCACAGTGAGGTCTGTTCTACATGCCCCCCTGGTTCCTGATGAGATAGACATGTCCCACTGTGTTGTGTCAGGGGTTTCAGCCTGTTTGGCAAAGCGCTGCAGCCTGGTTGCTGCTGGAACCAAGCAGTCCCACTGGGGTTTGACTGCAAGCATGGGAAATGGCTCTGATATGCCACAATAAGCATGTATATATTTTAGACAAACGGGCAGTAAGAATGACAAGAAAAAAGGGCATTAGGGCAATCCCCCTAATGTCTTATATAATACCAGAGAGCTGGTGCTCCCTACAGTATTAATCAATTGACCAATTAGTAGACATTATGACCACACAATCAGATAAACAAATGACACCTGACTATACAAAGATTTTGTAAAATAATGTTTATTTGTTAACTCCTACGTGGCCTGAAATTCTGATGATCATAATAAAGTTGGAACTGTATTTGACTTCTGGTATGGTAGCAACGAGTTTTATTATCAAAACAATGAAATACCTACTTGGTAGCTTTAAAGATAGTATTGAGACTACTTCTATAACATTTAGGTCAAGATCTAGTGTTTTAGGAGAAAGTTGATTTTCACAAACCTGGAAAAGGAAGCACCAAAAAATCAGCAAAGCTAAAAATCCACAAACAAGCAAAAAATCAAACATGTTTACCAAGAACCATTCAAAATAGGTGGGAAAACAAGGCAATAAGTCTAATAAGTATAGCAACTACTCCACAAAAGAAATGAATAGTTTGAAATTAGGATACAAACAAGCAAGCTGTCATTTTGTTGTTTTTTCTTCAAGCTTCTTCCTCAAACAGTTTTTTTACTTTTTTTAAGCTTTTTTCCAAGTAGTGCAATCTCAATCAGTGGCGGAACTACCGCCATAGCGACACATGCGGTCGCTATGGGGCCCGCAGACAATCAAGGGCCCGGTGAGCGGCGTTTCTAGGCGGGTGCGGGCCGCGCCGGGTGACACCCGCTAGCGGGGGTGACACCCGTGGGTAGCGGCAGCCGCACCATTAACGCCGCACACCGTGCCTTCTGGACTGGAGCGCAGGAGGGACACAGCGGCGCGGACCGAAGCCGCCTCCCCTCCTCTCTGTTTACATTCAGAGAGGAGGAGGAGCCTGGGAGGAGGGACACACATGGCGCTGTTTCTGAGGTATGTAAGGGTCGGGGGGCATCGTCTGCTGTGGGGTCTGCACAACCCGGGGGGGGGGGGTCTGCATTGCTGGGGGTGTCTACTGATGGGGGTCTGCACTGAGGTGGGGGGGTCTGCTGTGTGTCTGCTGTGGGGTCTGCACTACCCGGGGGGGTCTGTAATGGGTGGGGGTGTCTGCATTGCTGGGGGTGTCTACTGATGGGGGTCTGCACTGAGGTGGGGGGGTCTGTAATGGGGGTGTCTGTACTAAGGGGGTCTGCACTGAGGTGGGGGGGTCTGTACTAAGGGGGTCTGCACTGAGGTGGGGGGTCTGTAATGGAGGATTGTCTGTACTAAGGGGGTCTGCACTGAGGTGGGGGGGTCTGTAATGGGGGTGTCTGTACTAAGGGGGGTCTGCACTGAGGTGGGGGGGTCTGTAATGGAGGATTGTCTGTACTAAGGGGGTCTGCACTGAGGTGGAGGGGTCTGTAATGGGGGATTGTCTGTACAGAGGGGGTCTGCACTGAGGTGGGGGGGGGGTCTGTAATGGGGGTGTCTGTACTAAGGGGGTCTGCACTGAGGTGGGGGGGTCTGTAATGGGGGTGTCTGTACTAAGGGGGTCTGCACTGAGGTGGGGGGGGGTCTGTAATGGGGGATTGTCTGTACAAAGGGGGTCTGCACTGAGGTGGGGGGTCTGTAATAGGGGATTGTCTGTACTAAGGGGTCTGCACTGAGGTGTGGGGGTCTGTAATGGGGGTGTCTGTACTAAGGGGGTCTGCACTGAGGTGGGGGGTCTGTAATGGGGGATTGTCTGTACAAAGGGGGTCTGCACTGAGGTGGGGGGGGTCTGTAATGGGGGTGTCTGTACTAAGGGGTCTGCACTGAGGTGGGGGTGTCTGTACAAAGGGGGTCTGCACTGAGGTGGGGGGTCTGTAATGGGGGATTGTCTGTACTAAGGGGGTCTGCACTGAGGTGGGGGGGTCTGTAATGGGGGATTGTCTGTACTAAGGGGGTCTGCACTGAGGTGGGGGGTCTGTAATGGGGGATTGTCTGTACTAAGGGGGTCTGCACTGAGGTGGGGGGTCTGTAATGGGGGATTGTCTGAACTAAGGGGGTCTGCACTGAGGTGGGGGGGTCTGTAATGGGGGATTGTCTGTACTAAGGGGGTCTTCACTGAGGTGGGGGGGGGTCTGTAATGGGGGATTGTCTGTACTAAGGGGGTCTGCACTGAGGTGGGGGGGGGGTCTGTAATGGGGGATTGTCTGAACTAAGGGGGTCTGTAATGGGGGATTGTCTGTACTAAGGGGGTCTGCACTGAGGTGGGGGGGGGTCTGTAATGGGGGATTGTCTGTACTAAGGGGGGTCTGCACTGAGGTGGGGGGGGGGTCTGTAATGGGGGATTTTCTGTACTAAGGGGGTCTGCACTGAGGTGGGGGGGTCTGCACTTGGGTGGGGGGTGTCTGTACTTAGGGGGGTGTCTGGCATTAGTTCTTTTTTTTTTTTGTGGTGGTGGTGGGGGGGCCCATACAACATTTTGCTATGGGGCCCTGTGATTTCTAGTTACGCCCCTGAATCTCATAACACATCACTCACCGCAAGACCCTCTCTTTTTCCTTCAACACATTTGTCCCTATGTAGGTGTTTAATCATACAGGACTGTATTAAAAATCACCCTGTAAGCCATCAAAGTTTTAGGACCATGCAGGGCCCCTTTATGAAGATGTAAACAAAAAAACTAAAACTATGGTCAAAGTGCCCTCATGATTAAAGTGTAAACAACACCAATGAATTCAGACAAAAATGGAGCCTGATGCAATTTTGATGTCATTCTTAGAAATGCCAAATAGGATTGCTTGGTAAAGGTCACCCAGATATAACACTCAAGAAACCACACACATATATTCAAAATGAAAATGTATACACTGTACAACATAAAACAGGTTGATTTACTAAAGACAAATAGAATGTTCACTATGCAAGGGCATTTTCTCTTAACTTAGTGAATAAGGTGAAGCTCTGCTGACTTCCATCATACAATTGTGTGTAAGCTAGAATTCTGCTTTTTCTTTTAATTTTCTATGCACATTACTGGGTATTTTTTGGAACAGTGAATTTTAACAACATTCACTAGGCAACGTAAAAATTCCTTTGAATAGTGAACAGCATTTAGTGAATCAACCTCACTGACTGGTTATTTGAAAACTAAAATTGTCATTTTAGTTGAACTCTCATTTTTAGTTGATCTCTCACAAATACAGATGAACAGCAGTGGTGATGGTATCATTAAAGCTGTATTACAGCTTAGTTTTTTGTTTTTATTAAATAAAAAACATGTTATACTTACCTGCACTGTGGAATAGTTTTGCACAGAGCAGCTCTGATCCTCTTCTTTTTGGGTCCCCCTCCGGTGCTTCTGGCTCCTCTTCCTCAAGCAGTACCCCCAAGAAAGCAACTTTCCCTGGGGGAACCGCTGCAAGCTCACTCCCAAGCCACGGATTACTGGAACTATGTCCTGTGGTCTGATGAGACCAAGATAAACTTATTTGGTTCAGATGGTGTCAAGCGTGTGTGGCAGCAACCAGGTGAGGAGTACAAAGACAAGTGTGTCTTGCCTACAGTCAAGCATGGTGGTGGGAGTGTCATGGTCTGGGGCTGCATGAGTGCTGCTGGCACTGAGGAGCTACAGTTCATTGAGGGAACCATGAATGCCAACATGTACTGTGACATACTGAAGCAGAGCATGATCCCCTCCCTGCAGAGACTGGGCCACAGGGCAGTATTCCAACATTATAACGACTCAAAACACACCTCCAAGATGACGACTGCCTTGCTAAAAAATTATGAGGGTAAAGGTGATGGACTGGCCAAGCGTGTCTCCAGACCTAAACCCTATTGAGCATCTGTGGGACATTCTCAAACGGAAGGTGGAGGAGCACAAGGTCTCTAACATCCAATAGCTCAGTTTTTGTGATATACTGTACTTATAAAGCAGTGAATCTAACATTCACCAAACATTCAATGTAGATGAATCTTCCAGGTGCATGTGTTTTTAATTACAGTGAATAATTTGCTCTCAGTGAATATCTGATGTCACATCCACTGTTTTTTTTTTTTAATATGCCTCTGTGTCCTTATTTCGATCTAGCTGAACTCTAAACAGCACTTACCTCACTTTGAAGTATGAGGAAGAGGAAGTAACATCTATTCCTGACAATATTCAACCTAAATCATTTAAATCAGCTTCTGAATTAAAACACAGAAAGTGTTGTAAGTTTAGTATAAATGAAGCTATGTTTTGATGGGCAAATCAGACACTTTGGATACCTGAAGGGGCATTTCTTATAAACTCTATCATAAATATTTTAGAAGGAATATTTCAAAATCATTACTGGTCTTATAATTCAATAAGAAGAAGAAGAGTAAAAAACTTGGAAAGGAAGAGTGTTTTATTTACTGAATATATTATAAATAACTCAATGCATTACTATATTGAGCTGGTAATGGCATATCAAATAAGACTTTATTATCATCTATTAGCTTTAACCGAAATCCTAGGCTAAAGCTTAATGAGTATCATATATCAGTCTGTCTAATGTCTTAAAACAAGCAACTCACCTAATAGTTTATAATTTTTTTTCTTACCTTTATCTGCAGAATGAGCTGCTGATCTCCTCTCCTGTTACAGCCGCACTAATAGTAATAGTGAACCAATTTATAAACCCATTAGTGACACGTTTTGCTGGAGATAAAAAACAGTCAAAATTATCTGGCAGCAATTAATCTTAATGGCTGTATGCAGTAAACAGCAATGGGCTAATTCCAGCTCTGTCAGCCCCATCAAACAATCCCACATTAGGCAGCTTTTCACAGATCCATTAAGCATATTCAGAACAACAACAAATTCAATGCTGAAGGCATATGCACTAAACATTACAACAGTGATCTTCTGAAGCCATCATTATCTCTTAAATAGTACTTCCCCCATGTATTATCATTATGCTGTACATTAGAAATACTTTGATTAAACTCCCTTAATTCATAACAGACAGCTGCAGACCACTTATGCAGTTAATCTCAACACAACAGCTACAGAGGAAATATAACAAATGAATGCTATAAACTGGATGTCATTACTGGGGTAGATACCAATCCAGTTGCCTTTTCAGAATAAAGTGCATTCACATGACCTGCGGGGCTGTAATATTAATTTACAGCAATGTAATGCAAGAATAGTGTCTATTTTTATTCATAAGACATATATGCACTATAGTAATTTACAGAGAACATTTGGTAAGTCACATTGCTGTCTGTTCAAGTCCACCTGCAGATATGGGATAATGGTAATGCTATAATTTATCATGTACTTACTTATTTTACATGCATGTTTGAATTGCATCTTATGATCCCGTTTGTTGTTATACTTTACATTGCTTTTCTCTGCATTGACTGTAAAGAAATGTACTAGGTCATATGAAAACTTCCACCTGGTCAAAAAAAAAAAAGAACTAATGCCAGACACCCCCCTAAGTACAGACCCCCACAGCATTACAGACCCCACCTCAGTGCAGACACCCCCCTCAGTGCAGGACCCCCCCTAGCAGTACAGACACCCCCCCCCCCAGTGCACACCATCCCCTCAGTACAGACACCCTTCCAGTGCAGGCCTCCCCAACATTACAGACCCCCCAACAGTGCAGACCCACCCCCTCAGTGCAGACCCCCCTAAGTAGTACAGATCCCCCCCCAGTAGTACAGACATCCCCCTCAGTACAGACCCCCCACCCAAGTGCAGACCCCCTTAGTACAGACACCCCCCACCCAAGTGCAGACCCCCCCACCTCAGTGCAGACCCCCTTAGTACAGACAATCCCCCATTACAGACCCCCCACCTCAGTGCAGACCCCCTTAGTACAGACACCCCCCACCCAAGTGCAGACCCCCCCACCTCAGTGCAGACCCCCTTAGTACAGACAATCCCCCATTACAGACCCCCCCCCCCCACCTCAGTGCAGACCCCCTTAGTACAGACAATCCCCCATTACAGACCCCCCCACCTCAGTGCAGACCCCCTTAGTACAGACAATCCCCCATTACAGACCCCCTTAGTACAGACAATCCCCCATTACAGACCCCCCCCCCACCTCAGTGCAGACCCCCTTAGTACAGACAATCCCCCATTACAGACCCCCCCCCACCTCAGTGAAGACCCCCTTAGTACAGACAATCCCCCATTACAGACCCCCCCACCTCAGTGCAGACCCCCTTAGTACAGACAATCCCCCATTACAGACCCCCCACCTCAGTGCAGACCCCCTTAGTACAGACAATCCCCCATTACAGACCCCCCACCTCAGTGCAGACCCCCTTAGTACAGACAATCCCCCATTACAGACCCCCCACCTCAGTGCAGACCCCCTTAGTACAGACAATCCCCCATTACAGACCCCCCACCTCAGTGCAGACCCCCTTTGTACAGACACCCCCCACCTCAGTGCAGACCCCCTTAGTACAGACACCCCCATTACAGACCCCCCCCACCTCAGTGCAGACCCCCTTTGTACAGACAATCCCCATTACAGACCCCCCACCTCAGTGCAGACCCCCCTTAGTACAGACACCCCCATTACAGACCCCCACACCTCAGTGCAGACCCCTTAGTACAGACAATCCCCTATTACAGACCCCCCACCTCAGTGCAGACCCCCTTTGTACAGACAATCCCCCATTACAGACCCCCCCCCACCTCAGTGCAGACCCCCTTAGTACAGACACCCCCATTACAGACCCCCCCACCTCAGTGCAGACCCCCTTAGTACAGACACCCCCATTACAGACCCCCCCCACCTCAGTGCAGACCCCCTCTGTACAGACAATCCCCCATTACAGACCCCTCCACCTCAGTGCAGACCCCCTTAGTACAGACAATCCTCCATTACAGACCCCCCCACCTCAGTGCAGACCCCCTTAGTACAGACACCCCCATTACAGACCCCCCCACCTCAGTGCAGACCCCCTTAGTACAGACAATCCTCCATTACAGACCCCCACCTCAGTGCAGACCCCCCTTAGTACAGACCCCCCCACCTCAGTGCAGACCCCCTTAGTACAGACACCCCCATTACAGACCCCCCCCCACCTCAGTGCAGACCCCCATCAGTAGACACCCCCAGCAATGCAGACACCCCCACCCATTACAGACCCCCCCGGGTAGTGCAGACCCCACAGCAGACACACAGCAGACCCCCCCACCTCAGTGCAGACCCCCATCAGTAGACACCCCCAGCAATGCAGACCCCCCCCCCCCCGGGTTGTGCAGACCCCACAGCAGACGATGCCCCCCGACCCTTACATACCTCAGAAACAGCGCCATGTGTGTCCCTCCTCCCAGGCTCCTCCTCCTCTCTGAATGTAAACAGAGAGGAGGGGAGGCGGCTTCGGTCCGCGCCGCTGTGTCCCTCCTGCGCTCCAGTCCAGAAGGCACGGTGTGCGGCGTTAATGGTGCGGCTGCCGCTACCCACGGGTGTCACCCCCGCTAGCGGGTGTCACCCGGCGCGGCCCGCACCCGCCTAGAAACGCCGCTCACCGGGCCCTTGATTGTCTGCGGGCCCCATAGCGACCGCATGTGTCGCTATGGCGGTAGTTCCGCCACTGGGTCAAATAAGTCTTTGACTTACAGTGATGTCCTGAGGATGTCCATTGTATATGTAAATAGGAGATAATCAAAGCAATAATCATTTCAATCAAAGTGTATGTTTCAGTTATTTATTTTGGTGTATTACCTGGAGAATTCAGAAATGGATATGCAGACATGCCCTATCTTATCCACAACTGTTTTTATTACTTATAGGGCCTATTGATCATTTCAACTGATTTGTTCAGACCTTTGTTCAAGCACACACTTTTGACATCAGCCTTACTTTGGGGAAAGGACCAGAGGAACCAGGCTGGAAATTCCATTTTGAATTTTTTTTTTCTTATCTAGAATAGGTCTCCTTTTGAGTGATTGTAGTGTTCGCCTATGCAGGCCAATGTTTAGATGGGTTCAGAACAAGGATCAACTTTGGTCTGCATGTTACTTCTAATATTCAGGTCAGCTTAAGGTGAAACAGGGTTTGGTGAACAGTAAGGCCCCTTTCACACGGGACAGATCCGTAATGATCCGCCCCGTGAACATCTGCTTGCTCAGCGGGGATCGCTCCCTTGATTCCTGCTGAGCCGGCGGATGACAGGGCGGTCCCTGCACACTGTGCAGGGACCGCCCTGTCAGATCTCCACTCTCCTCTATGGAGGATCAGATGAACATGGACCGTCTGTCCGTGTTCATCCGAGCCGCTCTGCAGACGGATAGAAAAATAGGGTTTTCCTCCGTCTGCAGAATCGGACCATAGCAGAGACGGAAGATATCGGGTGTCAGTGGATCCTAATCCGCTGACACCCGCTATCCCATAGGCATGCATGTATGTCCGTATTTCATCTGAAAACGGATGGATGAAATACGGACATATGGTCCGCATGTGTGAAAGAGCCCTAAAGCCTTTAGTCAGCTATACACTCTAAATCAGGGCTATGCAATTAGCAGACCTCCAGCTGTTACAAAACTACAAGTCCCATCATGCCTCTGCCTCTGAGTGTCATGTTTGTGGCTGTCAGAGTCTTGCTATGCCTCATGGGACTTGTAGTTCTGCATCAGCTGGAGGTCCACTATTTGCATATCCCTGCTCTAAACCAAACATGTTGGGAATCTTAATGCAATACGTGTTTTGGTTCAGCTTTGATCTACATTGCCTTTGTAAAGACACAACTATTACAAAGGGTGCTTAGACCCCCATTCCCCTAAAATATACGCACACATGGAGTGTCAGTGAAAATCCATATATAATTCCAAAGATCGTTTGACATGGATGTCAAAAAATAGCTGTAAATTAATGATTAGGCCAATTATAAAGAAGAAATTTCAGCAGTTCAATATAACATACAGTATGTAAAGTTGATCAGTATTTTATTGCTTTCTCATACAAAACAAAGACTATAGTGTTAAATGGTTTATTTTGAATAACTCACTTTTGAATAGGTGAAGCTTTGTTTATTTTAAATACCCAATCACGTGGAAAATTTAAAGCCAAAGCCCAATTTGAACATTTAACAAATGGATCTCCTAAAAAAAAATCCATCTAGCAATACAGTGCCACTACAAGTTAAATAATGTCTACCATCATTCGACTAGTTCAGGAACTATAGTTAATGAGTGTATTCTATAACTTTAATAGCCTCTGTTACCTTAAACGCTTCCCACTGACAGTACGCATATATGCAACCTCACTGAACTGGGCTTTTTTCATTTTTTTCAGTGGGGCCGCATACAGTGCATCCAGAAAGTATTCACAGCGCTTCACTTTTTCCACATTGTGTTATGTTACAGCCTTATTCCAAAATGGATTAAATTGATTATTTTCCTCAAAATTCTACAAACAATACCCCATAATGACAATTTTAAAAAGTTTGTTTGAAATCTTTACAAATTTATTAAAAATAAAAGACGAACAAATCACATGTACATAAGTATTCACAGCCTTTGCCATGACACTCAAAATTGAGCTCAGGTACATCCTATTTCCACTGATCATGCTTGAGATGTTTCTACAACTTGATTGGAGTCCACCTGTGGTAAACTTATTTAATTGGACATAATTTGGAAAGGCACACACCTGTCTATATAAGGTCCCACAGTTAACAGTGCATGTCAGAGCACAAACCAAGCCCTGAAGTCCAAGAAATTGTCTGTAGACTACCAAGACAGGATTGTATCGAGGCACAGATCTGGGGAAAGGTACAGAAACAGTTCTGCAACATTGAAGGTCCCAATGAGCACAGTGACCATCATCTGTAAATGGAAAAGTTTGGAACCACCAGGACACTTCCTAAAGCCGACCGACTGGCCAAACTGAGCGATCAAGAGGAAGGGCCTTAGCCAGGGAGATGACCAAGAACCCGATGGTCACTCTGACAAAACTCCAGCCCACCTGGAGTTTCCCAAAAAGCATCTGAAGAGCTCTGATGAAACAAAGATTGAACTCTTTGGCCTGAATGGCAAGCATCATATCTGGAAGAAACCAGGCACTGCTTATTACTTGGCCAAAACTATCCCTACAGTGAAGTATGGCAGCATTATGCTGTTACGATGTTTTTCAGCAATAAGGGACTGGGAGACTAGTCTGGTTCGAGGGAAAGATGAATGCAGAAATGTACAGAGACATACTTGATGAAAACCTGCTCCAGAGTGCTCTGGACCCCAGATGGGGGTGAAGGTTCATCTTCCAACAGGACAACGACCCAAAGCACACAGGCAAGATAACAAAGGAGTGGCTATGGGACATCTCTGTGAATGTCATTGAGTGGCCCAGCCAGAGCCCAGACTTGAACCCAATTGAACATCTCTGGAGAGATCTGAAAATGGCTATACATCGATGCTCTCCATTCAACCTGATGGAGCTTGAGATGTCCTGCAAAGAAGAATGAGAGAAACTGTCCAAAAATAGGTGTGCCAAGCTTGTAGCATCATGCTCAAAAAGACTTGAGGCTGTAATTGGTGCCAAAGGTGCTTCGCCATAGTATTAAGAAAAGGCTGCGAATACTTTGTTATGTTACAACCTTATTCCAAAATGGATTATATTGATTATTTTCCTCAAAATTCTACAAACAATAAGTCAGTAGAGCTTCAAACAATGTGATTTTTTCCTTTTTTATTTTTAATAAATTTGCAAAGATTTCAAACAAACTTCTTTCATTAAGTTTGTAGAATTTTAAGGAAAATAATGAATTTAATTAATTTGGGAATAAGGTTGTAACATAACAAAATGTGGAAAAAGTGAAGCGCTGTGAGTACTTTCTTAATGCACTGTATATGCATATGTGTTTTTGTGCTGTGAGTGCACTGCACAGCATGCTACCAGCAAAGAAGCCAGGCCACCTGATTGCTGTGATAGCCTCTGATTGGCTAACACAGTGATCAATCACTGTGCAGACCATCCCTGTATTTTCTTTCTCTCTGAATGGAGGGAGAGATACATTTTCTCTCCCTCTCTCCTTGCACGGAGAAAAAATAAACAAAAAAAATAAAGAAAAAATTGTTGGATCAGGGTTTGATCTAGGTCAGTACCAGGGTTAGTGTTTGGCTCAAGCAAGGGTCAAAGGTCAATGTCGGGTTAAAGGTTATGATCAGAATATTTTGGACAAGATTTAAAAAATGTTTTTTTTCTAAAATTAGTATCAGTGTCAGTTAGTGTCAGTGTCAGTATGTAACATACACACATGTGGTATTGCTGTAATCATCAGGAACAGGGAATTTTTTTGGGTGGTTCTTCCATGGTAAGTTATGGTAGTAGCAAGAAATATACAGCTAAATTAAAAAATATATATATTTTTTGTTTACTATTTTTGACCAGTATTCCCTTGATAATAATAAAAAAAGCAGGAACACCTTCAGAAGCCCAGAGGTCTGGGCTTGCAATGCTCTAATAGAGTGGCATTGCAGCATAGCCAATCAGCAAGGAGGAGACAGGGCGGATCAGGCTGGCCGTTGCCCAGCAGTACATTGCCAGAGGGCCTCATTGCTGCTCACCAATCATAGCAGGGGGGACACATCCAGGCAGGAGGATAGAGCAGCCACTGGCTGCATAGGAGTGTGACTCACACTTCTAGAAGTGGCAGCGGGAGGACAGTGAGAGCAAGCACATCCAGCCATTCAAACATTACTCTAATGGAGGATCACTGGGCCCTTTCAGTCTGGCTTGTCGGGATGAAGATGATGAAATGTGCTAATACGTCTGTACACAGGGACTGAAGTGGCAGGAGCCCAAGAGTTTTCCTCAGGGCCAAAACACTTCTACAGGACAAGCTAACTACTGGATTGAGTTTGTGATTTCCTGGATTCCAAGATACAGTCTACCTCATATTTGTCTCAACTGTTGACAATTAGGGGTGAAATTATGGTATCTCAGTGAACAGGCTTCAGAAGAGAGACTTGCAAAACACATATAATTCTTAGAAAAGCAGGACATTTCAGCAAGGGCACGAAGGTGCAAATCTACTAAAGTGATCCATGTTAACCCAAATAACCATGCTCATTGGTTATTTCTTCCTTTCACTGGTAGAGGAAGAAGAGCTTGACCCTAGAGAAATTGGCACAGGTTTGGAAGGGGCACAGGTCTCATATGCTTTATCATAGGCATGGATGTGACTGCAGAGGACAGGCCACCCAGAGGTTATGAGAAAATAATAAAAAGGTTTAGTGATACTTGGGTGTCCAGCATGTGGTGACATGTGCTTCTGATGGGACCTTAAGCCTCAGGTGTAGAGGAACAAATAGCTTTCCCACAGTTAGGTTGGCAGGAACCCAAGACTAGTTCAGATATAGAAGCAGACAGATCGGGAGAAAGAATAGCCAGCACCTTAGCAGGAGGGAAAATGCTGTAGAACTCTGAGTACTCCTTGGAGAAAGGCTTAAAGCTGCAGGAGAGGGCATCTGTTTTGCAATTCTTAGAGCCGTGTGGAAAGTGTTGGCAAAGTTAAAGTGGACAAAAAGGGGAACCAACAAGTCTGTCAATTGTTAAGGAATTTAGCATACTTGATATAGTTGAGATTCTTTTTATTGGGATATATCACAAATGGATACTGCACCCTGTCCAGTTAATGGTGTCACTCTTCCAAGGCCAATTTACCTTGCAAAAGTTCAATGCTCCCAATATTGTATTTTAACTTTGTACTAAAGAATTTTCAGGAAATGTAGTCATAGGAGTGCAACAGACTTGAGGAGAGCAATTGCTGGGAAAGACCTGCTCCAATGTCAACATTCAAGGCAACTTCCACGATGAATGGCAAGGAATGGACAGGATGAGTCAGAACTGGAGATAAAACAAAAGCAGATTTGAGTTTCTGAAAAGAGGAGATGGCCTGCTGGAGCAAACAAAAACAGGATTACAGTAGTCCCTTTTTTAGTGAGGGTGGTGATAGGTTCTATGATGGGGTAAAAGTGTTTAATGAACTTCCTATAAACATTTGCAAAGCCCATAAAGTACTGGACTGCCCTAATATTAATTGGCCTGGTCCATTGGGAGATAGCCTGTACTTTAATAGGATGCATGAGCGTTCTGGAATCAGAAATAACATGACCCAAAAAGGCAACCTTGGAAGCACGTAACATGCACTAACATGCACTAAGAGTTTAGCATACATGACATTTTCACGGAGCCCGAGAAACTCAAAAAAACATATTGACAAATTCCTGCAAGAATCCAGAATGGGCATTACATGTCTGAAGGACATGGTCAAGTATTCATAATCAATCAATTCAATACGCTGCGCAATGGGTCTATTACCAAGTGCAGCTTCCCCACCATGCTTATATCCTATCAATATATAAATAGGATACAACCAAGGTAAGAAAAGACAATATGGTGTGGCGCTTGAAACTTTATACAACAAAGTAAATAAATTCCCTTCAGTGACACCATACCCATAAAAGTATACTACAAGCCACCTCCCTCAGCTACATCCTTAACTAAGTAAAGTGCATGCATCAGTAAAGTGCATACCATATATACTCGAGTATAAGCCGAGTTTTTCAGAAAACATTTTAGGCTGAAAAACCCATCCTTGGCTTATACTCGAGTGAGGGTGCCCATCTGCAGCTGTACCTGTGGTTACTAAAACAGCGGGTGTCTCCCGCTGTGTCATGCCCATCTGCAGCCATACCTGTGATTACTAAAACAGCGGGTGTCTCCCGCTGTGTCATGCCCATCTGCAGCAATACCTGTGATTACTAAAACAGCGGGTGTCTCATGCTGTGTCATGCAGTCTGTGAGGCTGTCCATTGTAACAAAGCCCCGCCTCCTCCTTGTCCATGATAGAGGAACATTGATACAATGCTGTGAAACTGTATCAGTGTTCCATCTATCACGGACGAGGAGGAGGCGGGGCTTTATTACAATGAACGGCTGCTGAATAGACTACATGACACAGCGGGAGACACACGCTGGTTTAGTTATCAAAGGTACGACTGCAAATGGGCACAGTGAGGCTGCAAATGGGCACAATGAGGCTGCAGATGGGCACAGTGAGGCTGCAGATGGGCACAGTGAGGCTGCAGATGGGCACTGATGATACAGATGGGCACAATGAGGCTACAAATGGGCACATTGAGGCTGCAAATGGGCACAGTAATGCTGCAGATGGGCATTGTTTATCCAGTAGCTGCTGCATTTCCCACCCTAGGCTTATACTCGAGTCAATACGTTTTCTCAATTTTTTGTGGTAAACTGAGGTGCCTTGGCTTATATTTGGGTCGGCCTATACTCAAGTATATACGGTGCATCATTAACCACTTGCCGCCCGCCCTATAGCAAAATGACGGCAGCAAAGTGGTTTCAAAATCCAGGCCGGGCGTCATATAATGTCCTCAGGATTTTGAGCCGCTGCGCGCCCCCGGGCGCGCATTGCGGCGATCGTTGTTGCGGGGTGTCAGTCCAACGGAGACTCTTTACCATGTGATCAGCTGTGTCCAATCATGGCTGATCACAGTGTACATAGGAAGAGCCATTGATCGGCTTTTCCTCACTTGCATCTGTCAGACGCAAGTAGAGGAGAGCCGATCGGCTGCTCCTCTGACAGGGGGGGTCTGTGCTGATCGATTATCAGTGCAGCCCCCCAAGGATGCCCACACTGGACCACCAGGGACGCCAACAGACCACCAGGGATGCCCAGCACCAGGTATGCCACCCTAGACCACCAATGATGCAAGTCAGTGCCCACAATGGATGCCAATCAGTGCTCACAATGGATGCCAATCAGTGCCCACAATGGGCATCACTGATTGGCATGCATTATTGTTTGGCACGGGTTGGCATCCATCAGTACAATACAATACAATGCAGCCTATAAGTGCCCATCCATGCCACCTATCAGTGCCCATCCATGCTGCCTATCAGTGCCCATCCCTGCTCATCCGTGCCACCTATCCATGCCCATCTGGGCTGCCTATCCATGCCCATCCATGCCGCCTATCCATGCCAGTCTGTGCCAGCTATCAAGAGTGCAAGAGTCAGCAACACAAGTCTCTGGGTGAAATACATATACAGTATCCAATAAACAGTGTTGAGATTCAGTGTTCATACAGTGCTTTTAATTTAAAACAATCAAAATACACTTACTCCATAACAGTGCTTGTATATAAACAAGCTACAGCTCATATAAACCACTTCCTGGAGCCACCTGCTCTCCACAGACTGGAAGTATGAAAGCGGAAGTGGGACGGGCTTACTAGTCCTAAATAACAATTAACTGACAAAGACTGGCTGCTTTGTGCCCCTTCTTTTTTAGTGAGAGAGCTGGCTAAATCAAAAGTCACTTTATTCAATCCTTCTGGCCATAGTTTAAAGACCATACAGTGCATTGTATTTTTATAAAAAATCCCCTGGGTGAATCTGCACATACATTTGCCATGACTACAAGTCACAAACCCAGAGGATTTGAATCAAGCCCATTGTAATCTGAACCTTATAAATAAAGCAGGTGAAAAAAATTGCTATTATTTTTACAATCTACCAGCATACCTGAGCAGTTTACATTTTTCCTTAGGGATGATAATAAATATAATTAACCTATTCAACTCTAAGTGTAGTTTCATATATTTAGTTTTCTATTTTATTGTGTATGCTCTTTGCTTAAGTATATTCAGGAACACCTTTGTGCTAATGTATCAGTTATCATCAGTTGTTTACACAATGTATATCCTAGCAGTACAATGAAATACTGCTGTAGTAATTAGTTAACTGTGCTGTAATGTCTTTAATGGCACTGGGATGTTTGTATTATAGTCTAACACATCATTAAGGATACAATTGTTATTTAATGTGGAACAATCATCTTTCTGATCTTCAATATATCCACTTAAGTAATTATCTCTGTAGCTCATTGGCTCTGCCAACCAACTTCTAGATTGTTTTTCAATAAGCTTCGATGCGTTTTTGTTATTCCACTTGTTTTTTATAATACAATTTTAGAGACCTAAGGTACATTGTTTTATTCTTAATTTCCATGTATTCAGATACTGCCAAAAAGAAACATTTGTAGAAACATTGGATGCTTTAGTTTCTCATGTAATAATTACAGTTATTTAGGATTAAAACAATTAATGACCATCAAGTTTATGCCTTAAAAAACTTCAGTCATCATACCAAAGCTAAGAGGAGAAGTAGGGCAGAGTTGTTTGCATCATAATTGCATAGCACATATCATATTTATATATATAATTGTTCTGGTCACCATTATTTATTTTACTGTTTGTTGTGGTGTACTGCTTATACACTGAGGAGCAGCAGCTGGGTTAAGGGAGGAGATTGTGGGAGTGTGGATGGTTAATGTTAATTGGATAATAAGTGTGCCACACGTGGAGCAAAGTTTCAGATTGAATAACTATGTGGCAAATTTGAGCATGTTGCCCTTTTGGAAGTTTGCATTAGAGATCTGAATGCGCAAACCTGGGGATAATTGGCAACCTTGAGAACTTTTATTGTAGGCAACATTTGCAAGAGGGCCTTTTACAAGAGTTTCTTTCTAGAAAACAAAATCAGCAATAGCCAATATAGATTAATAAAAAAAACTAAATTGTCAAACAATTAGGAGGTCCTCGTCACATCCTCCAACGCCTGTGGTCCTTGGAAATGATGACTCACAGTACTGTGATCAAAAATCGCGTTATTTCCCGACAGGAAATTACACGATTTAAGGACGTTGCCATAACAACAGGGCGGGAACTTCCTCCTTCGCTGGCCATTGTTATGGCAACTTTCAAAACAATTGGTGCTATGGCCGCCGGAGAATCGTGCATGCACCTCTCCATCACTATTCCCAGAAGAGGTATCGATTGGGCTTTCCCATGCCCGCAATCATCATGGCAACGGCCATTAGAAGATTTACTAAATTGGGAGTTTAAAACAAATATATTATCAACATCCACAATCTACAATCCACAATCATTTTTAATGTTAATAATGCATTATTCTCATATACCAGAAAAAAAATGTGTCCGGAAGCTTTAAATTCAATTTAAATTAAATTCCTGAAATTCAGACTCTGACTACTGGGATTGATTTATCAGATTTTTAGATTCCCTGGATCAAGTTCTCAGATCTTTTGGTTCTTTGGGATTGTTTATCTATAAGTGACTGCTCCCTGTCTCACAGTCTGCCCCAGCTTGCTGCTGACTCGCCTAGGAATCTTCTCTGGATCTCTGGACCTCTTTCTTTACCCTGCACTGGACCTCTTTTTCACAATCTGCCCCAGCTTGCTGCTGACTCACCTCCAAATCTTCCCTGGACCACTGGACCTTTTTCTTTGCCCTACACTGGACCTCTTTTTCACAGTCTGCCCCAGCTTGCTGCTGACTCTCCTCCAATACTTCCCTGGATTACTGGACCACCTTTGTTTGACTGCACTGGACCTATTTCCCTGCACTGCACTGTGAACTCTGGCTCTGGAACTTAGTCTCCTCCCTTTAAGTACCTGTGCTGTCTCGATCCCTGCTTATCAACGTAAGGCTGCAAGACCATCCCGCACTGGCGCCAACCGCAAATGTCTACTTTCACTGACATGCTCTGACTTCACTCTGATTTCCATGGATCTTCCAAGGAAGGCCAGATCAGCGCTTCTGAACATTTGCTCAGTCAACAACAAGACACTACTTAATTAGGACATTATTGTAAACAATAAGTTGGACTTTCTGTGCTTAAAGTAAACCTGGCACAAACAAAATGATGGCATCCTTTTCAACCAACTCACCCTCTGGGGTATGGATTGCTGACCTCCCAAGTCTCTCAGGAAAAGGTGGAGATATAATTGTTATTTACAGCTTGCTGTACACTTTATCCCCTGTAAATGTACTTTCTTTCTTCTTTCTTTGAATTCCTTGTACTCAAGGTCTGTGTATCCCATTCACCTGTCATTGTTACTGATTAACCACTTCAGCCCCGGACCAATTGGCAGCCAAAGGACCAGGCCCCTTTTTGCGATGCGGCACTGCGTCGCTTTAACTGACAATTGCGCGGTCGTGCGACGTGGCTCCAAACAAAATTGGCGTCCTTTTTTTCCCACAAATAGAGCTTTCTTTTGGTGGTATTTGATCGCCCCTGCGGTTTTTATTTTTTGCGCTATAAACAAAAATAGAGCGACAATTTTGAAAAAAATTCTATATTTTTTACTTTTTGCTATAATAACTATTCCCCAAAAAATATATAAAAAAACATTTTTTTTTTTCCTCAGTTTAGACCGATACGTATTCTTCTACATATTTTTGGTAAAAAAAATCGCAATTAGCGATTATTGATTAGTTTGCGCAAAAGTTATAGCATTTACAAAATAGGGGATAGTTTTATAGCATTTTTATTAATATTTTTTTTTTTACTAGTAATGGCGGCGATCAGCGATTTTTATTGTGACTGCGACATTATGGCGGACACATCGGACATTTTTGACACATTTTTGGGACATTTGTCATTTATACAGCAATCAGTGCTATTTAAATAGCACTGATTCCTATGTAAATGACAGTGGCAGTGAAGGAGTTAACCACTAGGGGGCGGGGAGGAGTCAGTGTGACGTGTTGTGTTTTTTTTTTTACAGTAGGGGGGCGTGGCTGTACGTCTGACGTCATTGATCGGCTTTCCCAATGACAGGGAACAGCCGATCAATGACAGGCAGAGTAGGAAGCGCGGGGAGAGGTTTGTTCACACAAACCTCTCCCCGTTCTTCAGCTCCGTAACCCGATTGCGGGATACCAGCGTCGATCGGGTCCGCTGGTCCCGCGGCCGTGGTCACGGAGCTCCCGACTGGGTCGCCCACAGGCAGGCACATGCACGATCACGTACAGGTACGTTATTTTGCCTGTCCGTGCCATTTTGCCGACGTATATCGGCGTTAGGCGGTCGGGAAGTGGTTAATGACCACCCAAGTCTTGCAGAGCTTTCTTAAGTGAATTTGCTGATTTGCTTTCATTTTCATGCTTTAGTTTTCAGAGAATCCTTATACTTGGGAATTTTAATATACACGCTACTTTAGAGTCTTCCAGTTTAGCTAAAGATTTTTTTACTTTATTGGAATGTTTTGACCTAACTCAATTTGTTTGCACCCCCACTCATATCAAAGGATACACCCTGGACCTTATCATTGAAAATGGTTCTTTTGCCTCTTGCTCTTCCTTTGACATAGGACTATCTGACCACCTAGCTATTCTTTTCAATGTAGAATTAGAAGTTTCTAATACCTCTATGGCTCAATCTTTAAATTATCACAACTAGGCTTCTACTGATCAGCCTAGAATTTGCAAATTCTGTTACTTCCTCCCTATCCTACATCTCCTCCTCTGGCATCCTTGTTGAAAAAATAGATGCTCTTAATCAGGCGCTTTCATCTTCCCTTGATGTCCTTGCCCTGGTAACTGTTTCATTCTCCCGTCCAGCTCCGTGTTATAATCTCACCTACCATCAATGAAGGCAGTCTCGTGGAGACTTGAGCATAGGTGGTTCTTTTTCTTGCCTTATTGTTCATTATCAGGTTGGGAAAGATCCAGTTCCCCAAAAACTTTTACTTTACAAACTGAGGTCTGTCGGCATGGACCATAGGGTATGTACCTGGGTACAAAACTGGTTAAAGGGGTGTGTCCAAAGGGTGATAATAGTGAGCACTCAGAATGGGTTGGGTGGTAAGTGGGGTTCCCCAAGGATCTGTCCTGGGATCAATTCTGTTTAATTTATTCATAAATGATATAAAGATTGGTATAAATAGCTCAGTCTCAGTGTTTGTTGATAATAGAAAGCTAAGCAAGGCATTAACTTCACAACTGCATGTGGAAACTTTACAGGAGGACCTCAACAAAATAATGGGTTGGGCAAGTACATGGCAAATAAGGTTTAATGTTGAAAAATGTAAAGTTTTGGGGCAGAGGGGCTCTGCCAGATTCCGATAAGCCCCCCACCCGCAGACTCCAAAAACCACAGCCCAGAGTTGTGGGGAGGAGGCTCTTGTCCCCATCAACACTGGGCTGCCCCCCTGCCCCAAAACACCCACCCCCCCATGTCGAGGGCATGTGGCCTGGTATAGTTTAGGAGGGGGAGGCGTTCACTAGCCCTTCCTTTTCTGACCTGCCAGGCTAAGTGCTCGGATAAGGGTCTGGTATGGATTTTGGGGGGACCCTATGCCATTTTATTTCTTTTTTTATATTGCCAGCCGGTAATTGCAACCGCAAGTCAATTTAAATGTAATTTGACTCATTCTTTTTTCTTCTATACATGCTTCTATACATGCTACTGATGCACAACTTTACAGGCAGACTAAGGGGACCCCCAGGCATTATATTTAAAGGATTTTTTCATAATTATTGTTTCACTTTAAGCATCATTAACCACTTACGGACCTCCTGCCATCATTATATGACAGCTGTTTGAAGAGGGATATAGTTGTTATGGCAGTTGCTAGCTGCCATAACCTTGGTATCCTCTTCTTCAGCAGGCGGTCCACTTTCAGTTAAAAGTGGTCTCTGCAGCAGATTTGCTGCAAGATCACTTTTTCTCAGCGGCGGGAGAGGGCCCCCCACCTGCCACGCTCTGTCAGCGGCGGAGGCAATCGCATCTGCTCTTGTCTGTGGTATGGAGCTGAGGGGAAGATGACCCCCACCCGTCTCCATACCACTTCAGGGCAGAAGTGACGTCAAAACATCACTTCCGCCCATAGCTCTTAAAGAGACTTTTTTTTTTTTAAACATTTTTTCTTTTTTTTTCTTTGCATTTTAGTGTAAATATGAGATCTGAGGCATTTTCGACCCCAGATCTCATATTTAAGAGGTCCTGTCATGCTTTTTTTTCTATTACAAGGGATGTTTACAGTAAACGTGCCCCGTCCTACCGAGCTCGCATGCAGAAGCGAACGCATAGTAGCGGCCACATATGAAAATGGTGTTCAAACCACACATGTGAGGAATCACCGTGATTGGTAGAGCAATAATTCTAGCCCTAGACCTCCTCTGTAACTCAAAAATGCAACCTGTAGAATTTTGTAAACGTTGCATATGGAGATTTTTAAGGGGAAAAGTTTGTTGCCATTCCACGAGCGGGCGCAACTTTGAAGCGTGACATGTTGAGTATCAATTTACTCGGCGTAACATCATCTTTCACAATATAATAAAATTGGGCTAACTTTACTGTTGTCTTATTTTTTAATTCAAAAAAGTGTATTTTTTCCAAAAAGGTGCACTTGAAAGACCGCTGCGCAAATAGGGTGTGACAAAAAGTATTGCAACAATCGTCATTTTATTCTCTAGGGTGTTAGAAATAAATAAATATAATATATATATATATATATATATATATATATATATATATATATATATATATATATATATATATATATATATATATATATAATAATGTTTGGGGGTTCTAAGTAATTTTCTAGGAAAAACAACTGATTTTAACTTGTAAATAACAAGTCTTAAAAATAGGCCCGGTCTTAAAGTGGTTAAAATCACTGCTCCTTTAAAAACTATTGTTTTAAAAAAATAAAATTGGACTTGAGACATGTCCCTCAGGGCAGTACCTGGACCCCATATCATTTTTATGGCCAATAACTTGCATATTAGCCTTCAAAATGGAGACTTTCAATTTTTCATGTTCGGGTCCTATAGACTTCAGATCTCACTGGCAGGGTCTTCTGAACCCTCTTGTATTGAATTCTATTGCAACTGTACTGTCTTTCTTTATTTTTAAAGCACTGCACAACCTGTTGGTACTATATAATAATAATAATAATAATAATAATAATAATAATAAAGTTATGTGGTTAGTGGATTAATGGGAATCAACCATATAAGCTAAAGGGAGTGAAATTGGGGAGGCAATAGTAGAAAAGGGTCTGGGTTCTGGTAGATCATAGACTGAATAATATCATTCAATGTCAATCTGCATCTTTTGGAGCAAGCAATATATGTTCTTGCAATACAAGGTGCACAGATCAAGGTGAGGGAGGCATAAGCACTGATTTACTAATGTAAAGGTTCTTTTTTTAGCAGAAGAGATTTTTCATGTGTTTTCTGCAACAAAAAAAAGCACTGGCTCATTTCCCGCATCTGGAAGTTGCCAGTTATGCAGCAGAATCCCTAGGACACTCCTGTGCACATGCATACATTGGAAGTGACCACTCAGTGGGTGGAGAAAAGCAACGTGGGACCTGAAAGATACAGAGGAAAAGGTAGTAGTCTAAAGAGACGTTAAGTACAGTTCTGACTTTTTAAGGGATAATTGACCTCAGCTAGGTAGAACGATTTAAAGGAGAAGTCCAGCCTGAGCTCATTAGGCTGGGCTTCTCCTAAGGGTGACAGGAGTGCAATACGTTTTGCACTCCTGTGACCCGTTTTCAGTAGAGAACAGTCTGAAGTCTGCTCTCTGCTGACGTCACACAGATCAGTCCAGTCACTGCATCATCCCGACTCTGGTAGTCTGGATCCGCAAGGTGCCTGGACTGATGGCTGTCTCAGCCTCTCAGCGAGCCATTGAGAGGCTGAGATGGCTGCTCCCGCTTCTCAACAGCTCAGCGCTCCAGTGGGCGTGGAAGAGCAGAGCAGGAGAGCTGCTGACTGACAGTCACCAGCTCTCCGCTCGGGGAGCTGAGAGAACCGAGCCATTGGCGGTGTTCGATGGCTCGGTGCAGAGACGGCGGGGGACAGATGCAGCATTGGACCAATGCTGCATCCACCTAGGTAAGTATGATTATGGGGAAAAACAAATTCCCATACTTCTCTTTTAAGGGTAGCCATATATTGTTAGCAGGTGGGCTTTAATTGTTAGTGGGTGGTGAGGCATTTTATTCTGATAGTGGTGTCTGCTGCTATCAGAATACACTGATCAACAAATTTTCCAACATACCAGCTTCTACATAAGTTGATCAAATGAAAAACTTCTGCTGAGAGGGGTGGCCACACACTGATTGAAATTCGGTTGGTCACTGATCTGGCTGAATTTTGATTAGTGCATGACCAGCTTAACCTCATATAAATGCATACGCGTCTTATATAGTAAACTTGGTGAAAACATGTTCACGGTAAAGTCATCAGAATGTAAGGGGGCACTCTTTCCATTTAACCACTTCAGCCCCGGAGGATTTTACCCCCTTCCTTACCAGAGCACTTTTTGCGATTCGGCACTGCGCCGCTTTAACTGACAATTGGGCGGTCGTGCAACGTTGCACCCAAACAAATAGAGCTTTCCCACAAATAGAGCTTTCCCACAAATAGAGCTTTCTTTTGGTGGTATTTGATCACCTCTGCGTTTTTTATTTTTTGCGCTGTAAACAAAAGAAGAGCGACAATTTTGAAAAAAACACAATATTTTTTACTTTTTGCTATAATAAATATCCCATTTAAAAAAATATATAATTTTTTTACTCAGTTTAGGCCGATATGTATTCTCCTACATGTTTTTGGTAAAAAAAAAAAAAATCGCAATAAGCATATATTGATTGGTTTGCGCAAAAGTTATAGCATCTACAAAATAGGGGATAGATTTATTGCATTTTTTTGTTTTATTTTATTTTTTACTAGTAATAGCGGCGATCTGCGATTTTTTTCGTGACTCCGACATTGCGGCGGACACTTTTGACACATTTTTGGGACCATTCACATTTACACAGCGAGCGTTGCTAGAAAATTGCACTGATTACTGTGTAAATGTGACTGACAGGGAAGGGGTTAACACTAGGGGGCGCTGCAGGGGTTAATGTATGTTCCCTGCGAGTGATTCTAACTGTGGGGGGAGGGGACTCACAAGGGGAGGAGACCGATTGGTGTTCCTCTGTACTGGGAACACATCATCGGTCTCCACTGACAGGACGTGGAGCTGTGTGTTTACACACACAGATTCACGGTCCTGCTGTGACATCGCGGCCGCCGGGCACACGCACCGGGTCCCGGGCGACAATGCGCGTGCGCCCCCTAGACGTCCGGAAATGGGAGGACGTCATATGACGCACACCCAGGATGGGAGATCCACCTTGTGGACGTCATATGACAGTGGCCGGTATTGAAGTGGTTAAAGAAAAATAGGCTTTTCCACCACAGACAGAAAGACTTCTTTACAGTGAGAGCTGTAAAGATTTTAAATAGTCTCCCAAAGCCAACTCAGACAATTGTTTTAAAAAAGAGAGGGGTGTGTTTTTAAATGCATGCAAGGTCAATTACTATAAATATTCATAAGAAATCACATTTTAGATTTTTGATCAAGTGAGTATAAAATAGGACCATGCTTTACAAGGATTTTTGCCTTTCTTTGGATTAATATGGGTTCTGAGGTCACAAGGTCACTTTTTTTTATAAACTTTTGTATTTTAGCTGAACTTGATGAACTTGCATATTTTTTCATTATGTAACTATGTGGTGCAAGTATGCTTATTTAAAACAATATATTCTATTTTTATGTGCGCTATATAAGTAATGGTCAAACAAGTGTCATAATAATTAATTGTGAATGTGATTTGGTCCAGTAATTAAGAGTGTGGGGGAGATAGAGTGTGAACATTGTAGAAAAAGTGTCATAAATTTGAAAAAGTGTGATGCAAAATAATTTAAATAAATATTTGTATATAAGAAGCTATGTCTTATATTTCAACACATACAACTATAATAAGTGTTTTACTTAAGAAAAAAACCCACATAATTACTGAAGACTGAATTAGGCTTTCCTGCTTGGTACTTGCGGTGGCAGCATTTGCACTTAATAATTGTCACTTGTAGCTAAGAAAAAAAAGTCCAGGAGTTCACAGTGGCTTCATGTAGCTTTGTAACTAAGCGACCTATAACCACAGACAAAACCAAGAAGAAAGTGTATTTCTTGAATATTGCTTTAATTAGGATCCTTAACATATTAGTTCAATGTCAGCTATTCAGTTGCATAACCAGTATTTAGAGGGATGTTATCACACTCAGCCCCATCATGAGCTTTTAACATCATTGTTCAGAATACTGTATCTCTTGACTTTCACCTTGCTGTAGTCCTTGTGTTTTACATAACCAGCACTATTCATTTTCTGGTTATTTAATTAGTCTACTGTAACTCTGTGAAGATTATTTCAAGAGTAGACCAGCTAAATGCCTTTTTCTTTTGTTTAGCAATAAAAATGTCACCTTTTTTTTAAAAGGTACAAATTTATATGCATGTTAACTTAATTACAAGAAAATAATTGAGAAAATAATTGAGAGGGAGAACTACCATTGTTATTTCTTAGAATGCCTATTTTTTACTTTGATTTTACATGTCAAATGTCAAGCATTTGTGTGCTGTTTCTTTATGCTGTAGTGATTTATGTTTTATTTTAAAATAAATGTTGAAATTTATTTAGACTATTTATCTCTGTTTTACATTAAATATACCCTACAGTCAATATGGTGACATTACATTTAAATGGAAATCTATAGTTTTATACATTCTATCATTTTATTGTTTTTACTTGAAAGTAGCTTTTAATGAAATTTCCACATTGATATTTGATTGCATTTTCATTGTTGGTATTTTATACAAATTTGTACAGGCAACATGTAGTGGCTAACAATATATTTTAGAAGTTCAGATACAAGATAAATCAATTATAAGTTAGTAAAATAAGTATGATAAGGCTGATAATCATAATTACAGTAAATTACACCACACAATCACTATTACTAGGTGAAAAACACAATATGCAAGTCCATTGACACTTTATAAGATATGCGGGTGGGGTCATCTGCGCCCTGGTACCTTTCGTGAGGAGCATGTTCATCAATGCATGGGGCCAGGCAGACTGCAGTCAAGTGAAGATTCTAACTTTAAGGTAGTCCCTGACTTAGAGATGAGCATCCACTATGTGCAGTAATAAAGCGCAGAGTTCCTCTGAAAAGTTCCTCACTGTAAATTGTAAGTTGCATTAGGAATGACATACTGAGCCTGCCCCCACTCTACTAGTCCAGTGTACCCCTGTTACCTCACTTCCAATAACAGAATGGGTCCCTCCCAAGCACATAGCGCGAACCTCATGTGTGCTCTCACTTAACTCCTTCCTTCCCGTACCTCGTGACCAGACCATAGATCTCTGTAACCCAGGTTCGGATCTGGTGGCTATTGGATACTGACCACTAGAGAGGGTGCCAGAACATTAACCCCCTCGCTACCAGAGGACCTGTCACCTTTACCAGGTGCCACACTTATCAACTAGTTGCTTGGTGTCTTGAACTTGTGCTTGGTTACTCTTAGCAACTATACTCCTCTTCCTCATCTTTGCCGTATTAACCCTCTTGTAGTGGTGTTACTTGATACCCGTAGTGCTTTACAGACCCAAGTTCTTTTGATATGCCAAAACCAACATGCACTCCTTTGAATAACTTCAGACCAGGCTCAGAACGGTTAATGTAGATATGCAGCATAACAGTTAATATGAACAATGTCCTTCCCCTAACCATAACTAGAATAGTGTAGTGGCCCAGACACACCTCCATGAGGTTAAAGTCCATTATGGCATTGTCCATGGCTTGGATGTCTTCCAAAAACCCTAGTTCCTTAACTCCTTTAAGTACTTTTACTTTGGGCGGACGGCACAGGTAGGCTTAGAAAGTATATATGCATTGTTTCACACATGCGCACTGGTGCACCCCCTGGGGCAGTACCCGGCCACTTTGAGCGGCTGGGGGGATCACGTGATCACTATGCGATCACATGACCATAATGTGTGCACAACTGTTATAAATGAGTTTATTTCATAACAGCTGTGCTTTCTGTAGTAATGCTGTGATTGGCCCACGGCTATCACATGGTATCTAAGCCAATCGCAGCACCCTGTACCATGTGATTAGCTGTAGCCAATCACAGCATGTCAAAAGAAAGCAAGCTGTTATGAATAGAAACCCATTCATGGTAGTTCCAATGATTGCTGTTACAGTGTTCATCAATCAAAGAAAGAAAATTTAAAAATCCCTGATCACCCCTTCAGAGTAGTACATTGGTTTGGTGACACTGAACTACTATGATGAAAGTATAAAAAAAAAAAGAAAAAACTTTAAAAACTTTAAAAAAATGATCTAATTTTTTTTGTTTGTTTTTTTACATACTTTTTTACAGTCAGTATCCCTGATCACCACCACACCAGTCATACGATGAATGCATTAGGATAAAAAACCTTCTGTATGTAGCAGCCTCCCCAGCACCCCCTAATTACTTACCTGAGCCCCATCTCTCTCCAGCAATGTCCATGAGTGTATTAGCTGTCCGCAACTCTCCTCCTGGTTGGCTGAGACACAGCACTGGCGCCATTGGCTCCTACAGTTGTCAATTAAAGTCAGTTAGCCAATTAGGGGAGAGAGAGGGTGGGGCCGCATTGTGGCTACGTGCCTGAATGAACACACGGAGCTGTGACTCGGCTTGGGTGCCCCCATAGCAAGCTCCTTGCTGTGGAGGCACTCGACAGGAACGGATGGGACAGAAGCAGTGAAGAGGGACCAGAGAAGTGGAGGATCCAGGCTGCTCTTTTTTTTAAACAAGACTTTACAATCACTTTAAGGGCTCGTGGAATGAGACCGGCTGTCAGTACACCAGGATTGATCAATTTTCATATATATATATATATATATATACCATAGATTGTAGTCACTATAACTTTAACGCATACCAATTAATATACGCTTATTGGGATTTTTTTTGCAAAAGATATGTAGCAGAATATATTTTGGCCTAAATTTATGATGACATTTAATTTTATTGGATATGTTGGAGCAGTCCGTTCATTTAGAACGTAACTTCAGGTTACGTAGCTAGCGTAGGCAGTAAATGCCACCGCGCCAGCTCCGTAACCTGGCATGGATTTAAAGGGACTCCCTACACCGAAAAACGGCGTGGGGGTTCCCCCCAAATCCATGTCAGACCCTTATCCGAGCACGCAGCCTGGCCGGCCAGGAAAGGGGTGGGGACGAACGAGCGCCCCCCGTCCTGAGCCGTACCAGGCCGCGTGCCCTCAACATGGGGGGTGCCCTGGGGAAAGGGGGGCCGTGCGCCCCCCCCCACCCCAAAGCACCTTGTCCCCATGTTGATGAGGACAAGGGCCTCTTCCCGACAGTTGGTTGTCGGGGTCTGCAGGCGGGTGCTTATCGGAATCTGGGAGCCCTCTTTTATAAGGGGGCCCTCAGATCCAGGCCCCCCCACCCTATGTGAATGAGTATGGGGTACGATGTAGCCCTACCCATTCACCTAAGGTGTAAAATGTAAAGTAAAAAAACACCCACACTTTTGAAAAAATTGTTTATTGCACTGCTCCAGGGGTCTTCTTCCGTCTTGGGGGTCTTCTCGCCGGACTCCTCCGCTCTCTTCTGCTCTTTTACCTAGCTCTTTCACGAGCGGAGAAGTCCGGCTACCTTCTTCGTCGTCACCGCCGTCGTCTGGGGGTCTCGATCCGCCTTCGGGGGTCTTCCGGGGGTCTCTTCTGTTCTTGCGGCGGTCGTCGTTTTCCGCACCGCCGGCGCCGCCTTCTTCTTCTTGTTCTTGTTCTTCTTCTTCTTCCGATGTTGACCCGATGCTCTCTCTGGCCGGAATGGCAGAGCCGCGCTGTGCTGGGACTTATATAGGGACAAGGGGACAGGGTCACATGCTCATGTCACATGGTGACCCCGCCCCCTTGTGATGTCACAGTCCCAGCATCCTCCGGGACTGTGACATCACATGTTGAGGGCACGCGGCCTGGTACGGCCCAGGAGGGGGGGCGCTCGTCCCCACCCCCCCCCCCCCCCCCCCCCCCCACCCCCAACCCCCCACCCCCCCCCCCCCCCCCCCCCCCCCCCCCCCCCAACCCCCCCCCCACCCCCCCCCCCCACCCCCCCCCCCCCCCCCCCCCCCCTCGTCCCCCCCCCCCAACCCCCCCCCCCCCCCCCCCCCCCCCCCCCCCCCCCCCCCCCCCCCCCACCCCCCCCCCCCCCCCCCCCCCCCCCCCCCCCCCCCCCCCCCCCACCCCCCCCCCCCCCCCCCCCCACCCCCCCCCCCCCCCGCCCCCCCCCCCCCCCCCCACCCCCCCACCCCCCCCCCCCCCCCCCCCCCCCCCCCCCCTTTCCTGGCCGGCCAGGCTGCGTGCTCGGATAAGGGTCTGACATGGATTTGGGGGGAACCCCACGCCGTTTTTCGGCGTGGGGAGTCCCTTTAAATCCATGCCAGGTCACGGAGCTAGCACGCCGGCATTTACTGCCTACGCTAGCTACGTAACCTGAAGTCACGTGCTAAATGAACGGACTTGCCGATGAGCGGCAAGTCCGTTCATTTTCAAAAGTCCGGCGGACTAGCCTACTAACGGTGGGATTATCCGCCGGACTGCCAAGTCCAGCAGATAATTTTAAAACCAAACTTAAAACTTTGGTCCGCTGGACTTTGGCGCCAAAAAGTCCGCCGGCGCCCACACACGAGGGGATTGTCCGCTGGACTTGAGTCCAGAGGATAATCCCGCGGGATAGTCCCTTCGTGTGTACGCCGCATTAGTCTTGTTAACTTGCTGCACATTTTTACTGGCAAGTTGTACGCAGAGCACTTGAAGCACAAGTTCTAGTTGACACTTTTCCAACCGCACAGCCACAGTGACCCCTGTGGTGGGATGACTATTGCACAACATAACTAAAACAGAACTTGCAGCAGACATTCAGAATGTTTGCAAAGAAAGTTGATCTGGAGTCATGCAATGCAGACTTGCTGCAATTGTGCAACAAACTTGTAAAGCCTTTTATGTCTAGCAATAGCTTAGCAAGTCATTTTTAAATTTGCAGCTCAATTGCTTGCTATCTGGGCTATGCCCCTCAATACCATCTTAGCACCATGTGAATACCACAGTCAGAGCAGGTGTACTGGAAATGGGGAAAGCAAGCAGTGCTGAGACACCACTGCATCTGCTGAGAAGCTGAATGTTGGATTGCTCCACAGACATTACAGCCACAGAGGTCATTGAGGGCCTGTTTTAAAAATTTTAAGATTATTCATTACATAATAAAATACATAAATACTTGAATGTCCATAACTTGGCCATATGTTAACAAGTTAGCCTGTCATCTGCCCCTGCAGGAAGCAGCAACAGGTTCACTTTAATACCCTTTTCCATAGAAGAATGTATTTACCTTCCTTTTGCTCATTTGGCACTGCATTAAGCCAATTGGGAGAAAAAAGAAAAGGGAGAATTGGGAGAACAAAGAAATAAAGCCCTGTGTAAGTTCTAGTCAGATCTCATGTTGGAGATTACAGAGGTAAAATGTGCTCCCATCTGCTGTGTGACCAATTAGGGCTCAAATCACAAGCTCATGCTCTCATGCCTCGTACACACGTACGGACTTTTGCCGGCGGACCTAAGTCCAGCGGACAATCCGCTGGACTTTCCGGCTAGGTCCGCTGGACTTTCCGAGGGTGTGGACTTGCCCACACACGCACGGACTTGTCCAGCGGATAATCCGCCGGCCAAAAGTCCGCGGGACTTTTGAAAATGAACGGACTTGCCCACACACGGAGCAGTCCGTTCATTTTGAACGTAACTTCAGGTTACGTAGCTAGCGTAGGCAGTAAATGCCGCCGCGCTAGCTCCGCAAGCTGGCATGGATTTAAAGGGAATCCCCACGCCGAAAAAACGGCGTGGGGGTTCCCCCCAAATCCATGTCAGACCCTCATCCGAGCACGCAGCCTGGCAGGCCAGGAAAGGGGTGGGGACGAACGAGCGCCCCCCCCCCCTCCTGAGCCGTACCAGGCCGCGTGCCCTCAACATGGGGGGTGCCCTGGGGAAAGGGGGGCCGTGCGGCCCCCCCACCCCAAAGCACCTTGTCCCCATGTTGATGAGGACAAGGGCCTCTTCCGACAACCCTGGCCGTTGGTTGTCGGGGTCTGCGGGCGGGGGCTTATCGGAATCTGGGAACCCCCTTTAATAAGGGGGCCCCCAGATCCCGGCCCCCACCCTATGTGAATGAGTATGGGGTACGATGTACCCCTACCCATTCACCTAAGGTGTAAAATGTAAAGTAAAAAAAAAAAACACCCACACTTTTGAAAAAATAGTTTATTGCACTGCTCCGGGGGTCTTCTTCCGTCTTGGGGGTCTTCTCGCCGGACTCCCCCGCCATTTACCAAGCTCTTTTACCGAGCGAGGGGAGTCCGGCTACCTTCTTCGTCGTCGCCGCCGTCTGGGGGTCTCGATCCGCCTTCGGGGGTCTTCTTCCGTCTTGGGGGTCTTCTCGCCGGACTCCTCCCCTCTCTTCTGCTCTTTTACCTAGCTCTTTCACGAGGGGAGGTGTCCGGCTACCTTCTTCGTCGTCGCCGCCGTCGTCGTCTGGGGGTCTCGATCCGCCTTCGGGGGTCTTCCGGGGGTCTCTTCTGTTCTTGCGGCGGTCGTCGTCTTCCGCGCCGCCGGCGCCGCCTTCTTGTTCTTCTTGTCCTTCTTGTTCTTCTTCTTCTTCCGATGTTGACCCGACGCTCTCTCTGCCCGGAATGCCTGTGCCGCTCTGAGCTCGGACTTATATAGGGACATGGGCGACAGGGTCACATGTTCATGTCACATGGTGACCCCGCCCCCTTGCGATGTCACAGTCCCAGCATCCTCCGGGACTGTGACAACACAAGGGGGCGGGTCACCATGTGACATGTGCATGTGACCCTGTCGCCCATGTCCCTATATAAGTCCGAGCTCAGAGCGGCACAGGCATTCCGGGCAGAGAGAGCGTCGGGTCAACATCGGAAGAAGAAGAAGAACAAGAAGGACAAGAAGAAGAAGAAGGCGGCGCCGGCGGCGCGGAAGACGACGACCGCCGCAAGAACAGAAGAGACCCCCGGAAGACCCCCGAAGGCGGATCGAGACCCCCAGACGACGACGGCGGCGACGACGAAGAAGGTAGCCGGACACCTCCCCTCGTGAAAGAGCTAGGTAAAAGAGCAGAAGAGAGGGGAGGAGTCCGGCGAGAAGACCCCCAAGACGGAAGAAGACCCCCGAAGGCGGATCGAGACCCCCAGACGGCGGCGACGACGAAGAAGGTAGCCGGACTCCCCTCGCTCGGTAAAAGAGCTTGGTAAATGGCGGGGGAGTCCGGCGAGAAGACCCCCAAGACGGAAGAAGACCCCCGGAGCAGTGCAATAAACTATTTTTCAAAAGTGTGGGTGTTTTTTTTTTACTTTACATTTTACACCTTAGGTGAATGGGTAGGGGTACATCGTACCCCATACTCATTCACATAGGGTGGGGGGCCGGGATCTGGGGGCCCCCTTATTAAAGGGGGTTCCCAGATTCCGATAAGCCCCCGCCCGCAGACCCCGACAACCAACGGCCAGGGTTGTCGGGAAGAGGCCCTTGTCCTCATCAACATGGGGACAAGGTGCTTTGGGGTGGGGGGGCCGCACGGCCCCCCTTTCCCCAGGGCACCCCCCATGTTGAGGGCACGCGGCCTGGTACGGCTCAGGAGGGGGGGGGGCGCTCGTTCGTCCCCACCCCTTTCCTGGCCTGCCAGGCTGCGTGCTCGGATGAGGGTCTGACATGGATTTGGGGGGAACCCTCACGCCGTTTTTTCGGCGTGGGGATTCCCTTTAAATCCATGCCAGGTCACGGAGCTGGCGCGGCGGCAGTAACTGCCTACGCTAGCTACGTAACCTGAAGTCACGTGCTAAATGAACGGACTTGCCGATGAGCGGCAAGTCCGTTCATTTCAAAAGTCCCGCGGACTTGCCCACTAACGGCGGGATTGTCCGCTGGACTTCCAAGTCCAGCGGATAATTTGAGAACAAAACCTGAAACTTTAGTCCGCCGTACTTTGGCGCCAAAAAGTCCGCCGGCGCCCACACACGAGGGGATTATCCTCTGGACTTCAGTCCAGAGGATAATCCCGCGGGATTGTCCCTTCGTGTGTACGCGGCCTCAGAATTACCTGGCTTTTCATTTGTTCCTTGCAGCTGAATTGAATAGTAGGAAAGAGAAAGAAAAGTGATGTTACACTGCTGGGCAAGCCTTTGTGCATAGGCAAAGCACATATCTCAGAATTGTTCAAAGCCTCCAGAATGTTCTCCACTTCTAGGTATTCGAGATTAGACACACCCACCAGAACCAAAATATCTAGTTCTTGAGTGTAGGAAGAGGAGTATGCTAAGTCTTCTTCCCTAGCGGATTGATTTAGAAGTGGCTGAAACTTTAATTCAACGGTCGGGAGCCATGGCATAGAGGATTACCGTACACTGCCTGATCCCATACATTATTAACCGATAGCCGAAGAGCCGCCGCAGTTGTACTGCGGCAACATGGCTCGGCTGCGCGAATCGCGTTATGTTACATCGGCCGCCCCCCACTCACTCCCCGAGCCGATGCGAGTGCTCTGCGCTCTCGATCACCGCCAGGCTCCTGCGATTGCTCGGGGCACATGGAGAACCGGGAGCTGTGTGTGTATGAACAGACGATCTGTCAGTTCACTCCTCAGAGAACTGGAAACTTTTACAGAGTATGAACATCGATCTGTTAGTTTCCCTGCACAGTCCCATCCCCCTTCAGTTAGAACACGTACTAGGATACACATTAACCCCTTTACTACCCCCTAGTGGTTAACCCCTTAACTCCCAGTGACAATTTTACAGTAATCAATTTTAATTGCACTGCTCGCTGTATTAATGCCAATGGTCCCAAAAATGTGTCAAAATGTGTCAAAAATCACTGATCGCCACCATTACTATTAAAAAAAAAATGATTAATAAAAATGCCATAAAACTATCCCCTATTTTGTAGATGCTATAACTTTTGCGCAAACCAATCAATAAACCCTCATTGCAATTTTTTTTGCCAAAAATATGTAGAAGAATATATATCGGCCTAAACTGAGGAAAAACATTTCTTTATATATTTTTTGGGGCTATTATAGCAAAAAGTAAAAAATAATGTGTTTTTTTCAAAATTGTCGCTATTTTTTTGTTTATAGCTCAAAAAATAAAAACCGCAGAGGTGATCAAATACCACCAAAAGAAAGCTCCATTTGTGAAAAAAAAAGGACGTCAATTTTGTTTGGGAGCCACGTGGCACGACCGCACAATTGTCAGTTAAAACGACGCAGTGCCGATCCGCAAAAAGTGGTCTGTTCTTTGGCCAGCCAAATGTTCCGGGGCTTAAGCGGTTAAATAGTCCTCTCTCTATCCCTGGCCCCTGGCTATTGAACTGATGCGGCCCGGGAAACATTTGTTTAACCGCTTCCCGGACACCCGCCGCAGTTATCCTGTGGCAAGGTGGCTGGATAGCGCAAATCGCTGTAGGTGTACGGCGGTCCATTTAGGTCCAGCGGCAACACGCGATTGGGGTATACAGAGGCAGAATGGGGATCTGCCTATGTAAGCAAGGCATTCTGAAAGGGGACACAATGGAGATCTGCTGTTCCCAGTGATCAGGAACAGTGATCTCTGTGGTGTTCAAGGCAGCCCATCCGCCCTACAGTTAGAACACACCCAGGGAACACACTTAACCCCTTGAGCGCCCCTTAGTGTTAACCCTTTCCCTGCTGGTGTCGTTTATACATTGATCAGTTCATTTTTATAGCACTGATCAATGTAATAATGTCACTGGTACCCAAAAAGTGTAATTTGGGGTCAGATTTGTCCGCCGCAATGTCGCAGTCCTGCTAAAAATCGCAGATTGCCACCATTACCAGTAAAAATAATTAAAAATAAATAAAAGTCCCTAAATCTATCCCATAGTTTGTAGACATGATAACTTTTGCGCAAACCAATCAATACACGCCTATTGTGACTTTTTTTTTACCAAAAATATGTAGAAGAATATATATCGGCCTAAACTGATGAATATATTTGTTTTTTATATATATTTTTGTTGGATGTGTGTTATAGCAGAAAGTAAAAAATATTGTGTTTTTTTTGTTTACAGCGCAAAAAATAAAAACCACAGAGGTGATCAAATAACACCAAAATAAAGCTCTATTTGTGGCAAAAAAGGACGTCAATTTTATTTGGGTACAACAACACACGACACGTGCAATTGTTAAATCGACGCAGTGCCGTATCGCAAAAAAGGGCCTGGTCAGGAAGTGGGTAAATCCTTCCGGGGCTGAAGTGGTTAAATGCTGGGAGTCACAGCCTACAGGATTACTGCATATGAACCCAAAGGTATTTAAAGAGTCCACTCTCTGCCCCCTGGCCTTCTCCTGAACTTATGGGTAGGGATGGGCCGAACACCCCCCGTTTGGTTCACACCAGAAAATACTGAACAAGCAAAAAATTGGGCAGAACACACGAACACTGTTAAAGTCTATGGGACATGAACATGAATAATCAAAAGTGCTAATTTTAAAGGCTTATATGCAAGTTATTGTCATAAAAAGTGTTTGGGGACCTGGGTCCTGCCCAGGGGACATGTATCAATGCAAAAAAAGTAAAAAAAAAGTGGAATTTTTTTGGGGAGCAGTGATTTTAATGATGCTTAAAGTGAAATATTCCTTTAAATTTTGTACCTGGGGGGTGTCTATAGTATGCCTGTAAAGTGGCGCATTTTTCCCATGTTTAAAACAGTCCCTGCACAAAATGAAATTTCTAAAGGAAAAAAAGTCATTTAAAACTACTTGCGGCTATAATGAATTGTCAGTCCTGGCAATACAGATAAAAGTCATTGAAAAAAATGGCATGGGATTCCCCAGTCCATTACCAGGCCCTTTGGGTCTGGTATGAATATTAAGGGGAACCCCCAACCAAAATAAAAAAACATTGCGTGGGGGTCCCCCCAAATTCCATACCAGGCCCTTCAGGTCTGGTATGGATTTTAAGGGGAACCCCGGGCCGAAATCTTAAAAAAATATGGCGTGGGGTCCCCCCAAAAATCCATACTAGACCCTTATCCGAGCACGCAACCTGGCAGGCCGCAGGAAAAGAGGGGGAGAGAGACAAGAGAGCGTCCCTCTTCTGAACCGTACAAGGCCACATGCCCTCAACATGGGGAGGGTGCTTTGGGGTAGCGTTGATGGGGACAAGGGCCTCATCCCCACAACCCTTTGCCGGTGGTTGTGGGGGTCTGAGGGCAGGGGGGCTTAGCAGAATCTGAAAGCCCCCTTTAACAGGGGGACCCCCAGGTCCTGGCCTCCCCCCGTGTGAAATGGTACAAATGTACCCCTACATTTTCACAAAAAAAGTGTCAAAATGGTACAAAAGACAAGACACGGCTTGGGAAAAAAAAAATGTGACCGAAGTCCATTTATCTTCTCTCGCTCCACCGACGGACCGAAAAAAACTAAAAAAACAAAGCCATGACCAACCCGCCTCCATGGGATATGACGCTTCAGCGCTGATGATAGTTCTTTTATAACTGAGGGCGGGGCCACACAGTGATGTTCTCGGGTGACCCCGCCCCCCTCTGACGCACGGGGACTTCCTCATGGCTTTCCCGGGGCGTCGGAGGGGGGTCCCGTTTATGTAACCGGGTGCCCCCCCCCCCCCTCTGATGCCCCGGGAAAGCCATGGGGAAGTCCCCATGCATCAGAGGGGGGCGGGCTCACCTGGGAATCCAGGTCCCCAAACACTTTTTATGACAATAACATGCATATAAGCCTTTAAAAAAAACACTTGATTTTTCATGTTAATGGCCCATAGACTTTAACGGTGTTCCGGTGGCTTTCGAATTTGCCCCGAACACTGCATATTGTTCGGTTTTCTGCAGAACACCCGAACAACCAAAGTTCGGCCCGAACTTATGCTCGGGCTGAAGTGTTCACCCATCCCTAATTATGGGGCCCAGGCCTGGTGCAGTAGGACTGGCTCTGGCCCTATATTGGCAGCCCTGAGTGAGTACGTGCTGATAGTTTCTGATGTCAAATAAATGAAGTTGCTGGGAGGTTAGCATTTTTTTTTTACAACAGGTTTAAGTTAAACTGATTCACGTATGGTACAAACAAATAGCTACTGCCACCTATAACTGGCCTTTGCAGCAAGAAGCACATGGAATGGCGACACATGTCAAACAAAACCAAAGAAAATAAAATCACATCTGACCAGTTTTCTTCTGCAAACAATGTCCTAGTTAAAGTTGTCTAAACTTTTAAAATATAACAGCATTCTAGGCATCCTATGCATGTTGGGGACAAGTATCATACGGATCCTGACAGCAATCTTAAAGGGATTGTAAGGGTTCATTTTTTTTAATAACAAACATATCATACTTACCTCCACTGTGCAGCTCGTTTTGCACAGAGTGGCCCCGAACCTGCTCTTCTGGGGTCCCTCTGCGGCTCTCGCGGCTTCTCCCCGCATCAGATAACCCCCTGGGAGAAGAGCTCTCACTGGGGTTACCTTGCGGACGCACTCCTGAGTCCAGCATTCGTGTCCATAGAGGCCGAATGCAGGACTCGGCCCCGCCCCCCAGCGCCCACATCATTGGATTTGATTGACAGCAGCTGGAGCCAATGGCTGCGCTGCTATCAATCTATCCAATCAAGAGCCGAGAACTCTGGGCAGAGAGACAGTGCTTCCCCGTTGGTCAAGTTCTAGGGCTCAGGTAAGTAAAACGGGGGGGGCTGGGGGGGCCGTTACTGCCAGGTGTTTTTTCACCTTTATGCATAGCATGCATTAAGGTGAAAAAAACACGTAGGTTTACAACCCCTTTAAGAAGGCATGCTGATCTGTAAGTACCCATTTTTCTCCGCTCATCTGTAGCAGTCGTCAGAGGCTAGTAATTTCTGTAAAGATTCATGTACATTTCAAGCTCCCCCTGCATACACCTGATATCACTCTGTAACACCCAAACACCTTTTAATTGAATCTTTTGAATGTGGATACAAAACAGTGAAAATTTAAACAGCCACAGGCCCCAAGGGCATTGCGACACATTATTTTACATTGAATAAAGTTAGCATTACACTATGCCACAATACATTTTCAATTACCTAAAACAATAATGAGCAGGGAGAATCAGAAAATTGTGATATGAATTAGTATATGTTTTATACATCAAGAAATCCATACATGCATTTTCTAGGTTCCTCTTTGACTGAAAGATATGTTTTTCTGCACAAAAATACTCCACTATATTAGAATTAAACTTATGTCATAAGGTGTGTGTTGCAGTGATATCTGGGTCAAGAACGTGTCCTGCTTTCTTGTATTTCTTTAGGGGACACCTCTCCTTCCACATTTCTGAAAGCAGACAATAAAAAGAAAAAATGTGAGGAGGTACATTATTAACACAACAGAAAAGTGCATATTGCAGAGGCTCAAGTCATCATATCTGGCTTTATGGTCAAAGGCAGTATGTGCTGCTTTAATCAGAGCTTCTATGTATACTGTATACATATGTGAGCATGTGACCTTTGCAGAAGGGTACTTCCTGCTTCCTGTCAGCAGTACTGGAGGATTCCTTTACACTTATGCCACGTACACACGATCAGAAATGCCGTCAGCACAAGACCGATGTGATGTTTTGGTTGGAAAATGCGACCATGTGTATGCTAATAAAAAGAGGTATTCCTGCCCCAACTGAAATGGCTATAGAACACGTACTGCTGCACACACTTAGGGAAATGTCTGAACTGAAAAGGAATTAAAGATAAAAGAATAGTGGTGCGCTGTACATAAAAGATAAAATACTGAAACTTCCTAGTAAATAGAACTGAAGTAAAATGTGATATACAAGGCAGGTGCTGGCTAGCGCGGCTTTTTGTAATATTTAGGTGCTGGCAGTTGCCAGACTGACAGTGTGTGAGAAATGCCAAAAACCCAAATGTGGGCTAGTGATCAGCAATTGATAAAATCAAAATAAATGTGCAACGTAGGTGCTAACAATTACCAAACTTAAGTACGTGAAACAGGGTGCATATATCCCAAGTGTAAATTGATAATAAATAAATAAATAAATAAAAGCAAATACATAAAAGGTATACAAAAGCATATATCAAAATGTCCATAAAATGCTTCCTTCTACAAAGTGCAATATATAATGGCTCTGTAAACCCAATGGTAAAGTGCTGGTGCTGGTAAACAAAATTCTGCAAGGTGCTGATAGTGGTAGGTGACTCGTGAGATCCTCTGTGTTGATTAAATATATGGGTGTCCCCTTACCTTACTGCTGTAAGGTAACAGCATGTAAACATGTATCTTTGGGGTCCTTGGTGACCGCCCTAGCATGGTAGCCCAGGTTCTTGCTGGTATAGGTGTCCTGCCTACAGTCAGCGTTAGCGTCCCCTTTAAAAGTGACCTTAAGGTATCCGGGATGGATGGGTCTCGCCAGTGAACCATAGGTGGAGATTAAGAACAGGAGGGATGCCCTATAGTGTAGTATATTTAAAGCGTATTTAGTCAATTAAAATGAAAATAGACAGGTACTCACATAGCATGAAATAGAGTAAGACAATGTAAAAACGAGCAGTGAGCTCGATAGGCGTCACTTCCGGTATCTCAGTGTGTATGCTCCATCGGATTTTTTGCTGGCGGCATTTCCGCCAGCAAAAGATTGAGAGCAGGTTCTAAATTTTTCGGTCGGAAAAAGTTCTGATCCGAAATTCCGATCATCTGTACAAATTCTGACACGCAATATTCCTACGCATGATTGGAAACAATTTGACGCATGCTCGGAAACATTGAACCTAATTTTCTCGGCTCGTTTTAGTGTTGTACGTCACCGCATTCTTGGCGGCCGAAAGTTCAACTTTTGTGTGACCGTGTGTATGCAAGCCAAGCCATCTAAGTTTTTCTGATGGAAAATCCACTCGTGTGTATGGGGCATTACAGTTTTACACCCACTTGACTAGTGCAACAATTGTCATTTTGTTTGTTTTTCCCTCTATATCATGCTGAGCTCTGGAGTGATAGCATGCCCATGAAGTGAAGGGTTTTGGTCACTTAAGCCACATGGGTCGAATGTCGGGGGACATTGGCTGGCTCAATAAAACCGGGTGACATTTTGCCCGTGGATATGGAAGCTGGTCTGAATAGCATCACACGAGCATGCTGGAAAATTGGCAGCCGACAGACTCCAGATCAGCGCTCCCAGCCAATGGCTGAGACTGCTGACCGAAGTGTTCTGGCGGTGGGGCTCAGCAGGGGAGATTGCTGTACTAACATCAGATTGTTAGTACAGTGGCTCTGACCTGAGCTGGTAGGTTTTTTTGTTCAACCCGCTGGGTTGAAGGAAAAAACTTATGGTGTGTAAAAGGCATTACTCTATCTACAGCACAAAGCAAATAGAGAGGGTACACAAAGTTAGGGTAGACATATAATTAACCACTTAAAGACCAAACCTCTTTTTGACACTTGTTGTTTACAAGTTAAAATAATTTTTTTTGCTCGAAAATTACTTAGACCCCCCAAACATTATATATTTTTTTCCAGACACCCTAGAGAATAAAATGGCGATCGTTGCAATACTTTATGCCACACCGTATTTGCGCTGCGGTCTTACAAGCGCAATTTTTTGGGAAAAAATACACTTTTTTTACTTAAAAAATAAGACAACAGTAAAGTTAGCCCATTTTTTTTATATTGTGAAAGATAATGTTACGCAGAGTAAATAGATACCCAACATGTCATGCTTCAAAATTGCACCTGCTCATGGAATGGCAACAAATTTTCTCCATAAGTGACGTTTAATAATTTCTACAGGTTACCAGTTTTGAGTTACAGAGAAGTGCTAGAATTATTGCTCTTGCTCTAACGATCGCTTTGATACCTCACATGTGTGGTTTGAACACCGTTTTCATATGCAGCACGACTTACGTATGCGTTCGCTTCTGCACGCGAGCATTTTCGGGACGGGATTTTCTGTATGGGAGTGGTTTTGTAATTATCAATCCGCTGCTGCACCTGCAGGGTTCCAATGAGGAAATTGGCAAGGTCTGCATCCCTTTAGACGTGATTTCCATTTGGGGCTATCTCACTAAAAAATAAATTTTTGTTGCAGGGGGTGCCAAAAATCTGACTATTATATTGGTGCAGACTTCTAGGAAAATCACCCCAGATCTCACATTTAGGTTGTCCGTTCACACTTTTTTCTATTACAAGGGATGTTTACATTCCTTATAATAGGAATAAAATTGACCCAAAATGTATTGACTACGTTTGTTCTTTTTACTTTTCTTATTAAACAATTGTGATTTAACTCTACTTCTGTCTCTGTCTGATTTCATGGTTTCTGACACAAACAAACAGCTATTTCTTCAGTATAACAAAAGGTAGGAATCTGCATCAAGGTTTGCTAAAATGCCTACAATGTACATAGATCACTCAGAGGAGAATGTTTTTTCTTAACAAAAGTGGAGTTACTCTTTAACAAAATGGCAACATTTAGTCCTAAATGTGGAGGCTGTTACCACCGGTTACACAAACAATAAAGTGTATCTAAACTCTGGCAGCTGTATGCTCCAAACAGTATGAGACAAGCCAGTTCTGAATTATATAGTACGGATATTAGGCATTCTGCAGCTGCAGTTTTTTTTTTGCCTGGCTCACATTTCTATTCATTGTAGAGTAACTTTGTGAGATCTTCCTGCTTCTATATCTTGCCCCTGATGGCACCATCAATTCAATGATCAGAAGCAGAAGTGGGCAGAAAGGGTAAAGGCACTCTCACATGAAGTGCTAAGGCACTCTCACATGAAGAAAAGCTCTGTTTATTATAATTAAGAATTATTTACTATAACCACATTTTAGATTTATTTTTTTGTTGCATTACTTTGCTTCAATAAATGATGTTTATGAATTTCTGTTAGCCAAACTTTGGATGGTAAGTATATTGAAAAAGAAAGCAAAGGTCTAAGAGATTCAAGTATTACACTGGTTTATGAGGGTTAAGTGCATGATGATATCATTATAGCTGACTGTAAAGAACAATTGGTCTTTTTGAAAAAAGGTTCATTCATACCTTTGCTAGCCATCATAGTCAGTGGTGGTTGGTGCTCAAAATTTTTGGGGGGCGCAAACAATACTGAAAAATACTGACACCCCTTCCCCACTAATTGCAGCCACTTGTGCCCATCATATGCAGCCACTTGGGCACATCAAATGCAGCCACTTGTGCCCATCAAAGGCAGTCATTGTGCCCATAAAACGCATCCATTGTGCCCATCAAATGCAGCCACCTGTGCCCATCAAATGCAGCCACTTGTGCCCAAACACAGCCATTGTGCCCATCAAACGCATCCATTGTACCCAACAAATGCAGCCACATGTGCCCAAATGCAGCCACTTGTGCCCATCATATAAAGACACCTGTGCCCATCAAATGCAGCCACTTGTGCCCATCATATGCAACCACCTGTGCCCATCAAATGCAGCCACTTGCCCATCAAATGCAGCCACCTTTGCCCACCTTTGCCACTCCAGCGCAAGTCTCCTCGCTCCTCTTCCTAAGCACCAGGCATCCAATAGAGTGACCTGGCGCTTTGGCCAATCAGGAAGCAGGTCTGACGTCCTGCCTCCTGATAGGAAGGTAAGTGTGAAAATAGCGAAAATGTATTCACTATTGTCACACAATTGGGTGGGATCAGGGCGCACCCTCTGCTCCCCGAGCACATCCTATTTTGAAGCCTATTAGAGCCTCTGGCTCTTAATTTATTTTGCGCGGATCATATCTACATTTTTTTCAAAATATACCACCCCCTCCCACCCCGCCATAGTAATCCATGCATCCGGCGTCCTGAAAGGGGCCAGGCACATGGATGGGGGTGCCCGTTCGTCACCACAGATTCATAGTGCACATCTATTTTGTTTTTTTTTTATTTCAAGGTAGAACCTTAACATGTACATTCCTTACCACATCTTGTTAACCACTCGCTTACCGGGCACTTAAACCCCCCTCCTATCCAGACCAATTTTCAGCTTTTGGTGCTCTCACATTTTGAATGACAATTACTCAGTCATGCAACACTGTACCCAAATGAATTTTTTGTCCTTTTTTCCCACAAATAGAGCTTTCTTTTGGTGGCATTTGATCACCTCTGTTTTTTTTATTTTTTGCGCTATAAATCAAAAAAGACCGATTTTTTTTTAAAAAAACGCATTTTTCTTTGTTTCTGTGATAAAATTTAGGAAATTATTAATTTTTCTTCATAAATTTTGGCCACAATTTATACTGCCACATATCTTTGGTAAAAATAACCCAAATTAGTGGATATTATTTGGTCTTTGTGAAAGTTAGAGAGTCCACAAACTGTGGTGCAAATTATACAAAATTGATCACATCTTTTGTACTGGTGGCCGATCTCATTTCTTGCGACCCGAACAAGCCAGGAAAGTACAAATACCCCCCAAATGACCCCTTTTGACATTCCAAGGTATTCACTAAGAGGCATGGTGAGGTTTTTGATGTTGTAATTTTTTCCCACAATTCTTTGCAAAACGAATTATTTTTTTATTTTTTTTCACAAAATTGTCATTGTAATAGGTTATTTCTCTCACATGGCATGTGTATACCACAAATGACACCCCAAAATAAATTCTGCTACTCTTCCTGGGTATTACGATACCACATGTGTGGGACTTTTACACAGCCTGGCCACTTAGAGAGGCCCAACATGCAGGGAGCGCCATCACGTGTTCTAGGAGCATAAATTACACATCTAACTTGTTGACTACCTAGTACACTTTTGAAGGCCCTGGAGCACCAGGACAATGACACGTGACACTGATGTGGCACTGATGACAGATGTCACTGATACGTGGCACTGATGACACGTGACACTGATGACACGTGACACTGATATGGCACTAATACGGGGCACTGATGACACGTGACACTGATGACAGATGGCACTAATATGTTGCACTGATGACAGATGGCACTTATACGTGGCACTGATATCATGTGGCACTAATATGTGGCACTGATGAGAGATGGCACTAATACGTGGCACTGATGACAGAGGGCACTAATACGTGGCACTGATGAAACGTGACACTGATGAAAGATGGCACTAATACGTGACACTGATGACAGATGGCACTAATATGTGGCACTGATGACACGTGACACTGATATGGCACTGATGACAGATGGCACTATGTGGCACTGATGACATGTGGCACTGATGACATGTGGCACTATGTGGCACTGATGACATGTGGCACTATGTGGCACTGATGACATGTGGCACTGATGACATGTGGCACTATGTGGCACTGATGACATGTGGCACTAATGTGGCACTGATGACATGTGGCACTGATGACAGGTGGCATTGATGACAGGTGGCACTGACAGATGGCACTGGCAGATGGCACTGGGGACAGATGGCACTGGCAGTGGTGGCAGTGGGGACAGATGGCAGAGATGATCCCATATGTTTACATATGAGATCATCTCCCATTGGACACGCCGATCGCGATGTAAACGGCCGCTGTGATTGGCTGTTTACAGCGATCTGTGATTGGCTGTGTCCGAGGGACACGGCCAACACAGAATTTCCCTGCTGCACGCTCATGAGCACGCACAGGGAACGAGGAAAAGGGAGGACGTCATATGACGCCCTCCTGGGAATTGACATCCGCGCCGAGGCCATCATTTGGCTACGGCCGGATGTCAAGTGGTTAAAATGTAAGGCATAAAGCAGCCTTTTTATAAAGTTTTAACAACACTGCTCACTTGAAATTAAATGTAGGCATTGAATATGAGTGTGCATTGCAGCAGAACAGGAAGGGGATCTCAATCGCTGGGTGTATGTATATCTATGCAGTCATGCAAGCCTATATTGCATGCATACTCATTTTCATTATCTGAATTTTTGTTTGATTTTGTGCAGTTTTTATAAGGTAAGTAATTCCTACAGAGTTTTATAAACAGACATTTTTTTAGCAGTGCTGAAAAGTAATCATGCAAATCATGTGAAAAGGAGACTAGAGTGCCACCTGTTTTGTTAATAGAAAACTGCATAATATAAATAATTTATATTTCACACACACCTTGCTGGAAAAAAAAATTTAAAACATTTTAACAAAAATAAATAATGTACTCCTGTACACTAATTTCAAGCTTTAACTGCACTTGTTAGCCACGATTAACCTCCCTGGTGTTATTATCATGTCACATTTTTGATGCTGAAAGCGGTACATTGTTTTGCATAGAAATTTGGCGTTTTATATTGTAGGCCTGGTAGACATCCCGGGTATGATAACGTTTAAAACACAAAATCATAATATAATAAATAACTATAAATAATTATCAAAAATAATAATAATAATAAAATGTATTCAATAATGTAATCAAATAAAAAAAAAAATGAAATTTACTCAGTCGCAGAATTGTCACTGTCGTTATTTTCAGTGTCTGATGACAAATTTTCCCATGAATCACTATCGTTCAATTCTGCAAGTGATTCTAATTCACTATCGCTGTTTTCTAGCTGGTCAAAAGCCACTTTTGACGTAAAGGGATGCTTTTTGGATGCCATGGATATTCTCAAGTTTACAAGCAGAAAGAATGGTATATGTAATATAAAAGTGCATGCAGGGCCCTGGACAAAGCACTAGGGACAAAAGGGATGTGAAATGATTTGATACAGTAACGTAATCTTCCAGATTACAGTGTACTGTATGTGTTATGTCTTTTGCATTTTTTGAATTTGCCACGGGGCTCCGCCCCCATGCGTTGTGACACTCGCAGGGAACGGAGCCTGGCACACAGTTCATCGGGCAGAGGGCACAGCCCGCGACCACAGCGGGAGCCGGGAGGCCATCGCAGGATCCTAGAGACACGGTAAGTAACTTTGCCTGGATCCTGCGACGCAATCCCGAATGTGGCTTGGGGTTACCACTTTTGGTAGTGAAGATTCACCCCGAGCCACACTCGGGAATACCGCTAGGAAGGTAAAAAAAAAAACATTTCTAGACATTTTTTTTTTTTTTTTTTACCACACACTAATGTTTTCTGACTGCTAAATAATTCTTCTTGCAAAATATTATATCTGGTATATCTAAAAAAAAACAAAAACAAAATGAATCTAATATAAAAATAACCTATAGCCTTTTTTTTTTTAATATATATATATATAAAACATGTTTTATTCATTTACATGTATGCTTATATTTTATATATTTTTATTTTCCAGAACACATTGAGCAAATGTACTAACACATTATCCCATTTTTTATTACAATGTTTAATGTTTAAATGTATTTATTTTCTGTGATAATGTATTTTTAAAGAACAAAATGGGATTCAGCATAAAATTGTGATTCTTGCTACCTATACATGAAGGTAACCTTTCAATCTTCCCTCCCTAATTTATAGATCCATGTACCGCATGGTTTGTTTGAACAATTGTGTCAGCTATATTTTAGTTTACTTTATGAAAAGTTTCTGAATTTAATTAAGGGTCAAGTACTGGCAGTACATAAATGCAACAGCTAAAACATATTTCTGATCACTCTGAAGACTGCAATCATGAAAATTATTATCATTGAATAAAACTGGTCTCAGTGATGGGGACTGGGAGATGGAATCTGTGTTAGTCAGCCATAATTTACATAATAATGAGTTCCTAGCTTTCATCAGCACCTTTTGTTTGTACAGTGCTTTCTGCTACAGTAAACTGTCAAAATGTCAATCCTCTCCAATCAGCTAGAAAATATCAACAGTAAACAAGGCTCATGGAAAAATTCTCAGAATGAAACAGCTAAAGGAGAAAAAGGATTGGATATGTTTGGAACTATTTTTATGTTTTTCTTAACCCTTAATGTTTTATTTAGAGCAGCAATGCATTAAATACACATCAAGTTAAATGGATGTCAACCTACCTAGATTGTTTTAATATATTTCTATTGTTAATATATTTTGTAAAAATAATATGAATTGCATTGAGTAATTATAGATCCAATGTATTTTTAGTCATAACTGATAAGACATAGATATGGAGAAAAATGTACTTCTTGGCACTTTTTTACAACATAATAATTACTGATTTATTAAATAATAAATAAATGTGTTTTCCCATTATAATGCCAGTGGTTGTTCCCTCAGTAAGGAAACTGAGCGTTTTTAGCTCCTCAGCATTTTTACATGCATACTATAGACACCCCCCCCAGGTACGAAATTTAAAGGAATATTACACTTTTATTGTTTCAATTTAAGCATTATTAAAATCACTGCTCCTGAAAAAAACGGCCGTTTTAAAAAAAAAAATTTGCATTGATACATGTCCCCTGGGGCAGGACCCAGGTCCCCAAACACTTTTTATGACATTAACATGCATATTAGCCTTTAAAATTAGCACTTTTGATTTCGAACGTTCGCATCCATTATAACTAATAGGGTTCTAAAGCTCGCACGGACTTTAGGTCCGTTCGTGGGTTCTGGTGCGAGCCGAACGGGGGGGTGTTCGGCTCATCCCTACTCCCGGCATTTCGATCCCCTTAAAGGGCCGGAAGGTGGTGGTGGAAGGTTAAGCCATGGTTAAATCTATTCTATTCACTAAGAACATGGCTTGCATTTTAGTGCACAAGATAGGTGTTCACCTTATCTTACTGTGCAGAAAGATTTATTGATAACCCTTTCGGGATTTAAATGTCAGCATCTATTATAAAAAGGCTTAAACATACAATACATGTTATACATAAATACATGAAATCCATTAGGATATCATGGTTAGTCTATTTTGCATGGTATTAATCTCTTGATTCAATGTTCAAATGACAGGCATCCAAAAAGTCAGTTGCGTTTTTCAGAATTTGCGTTTTCAGCACTACGATGTCATCGCCGGAAGTACACAGTGATTATTTAATTAACCCAGTAAAAACTAATATGATGGCTAAGTATAATAACGTCTGAAACAATATAAAATGAGTAAACATGGGTGTACTTCACTCATTTTTGCATATAAACATTATTATATACAGAATTACGCACATCTATTTTACCACATCTTTTACCAATTACCAATCTTAAACTGTGTACAATGCTAAATTTGCCCCAGCAGGAGACAGAAATTTTGTAAGTCACAATTGGATGATGTTCAGATACAGAAAAATCTATTCAACCTACAATTTTCGGACTAGCTTGTGATGTGTCAGATTGTAATCTGTTGATTTATTAATATTCAATACCATTTTATATTTTTTTATTTTTAAATTAAAAGTTTCATGAAAAAAAAATAATGCTCAGTCATCCTGATAAAATATGTCAGTCAGTTTACCTTTAACCACTTCCGGACCACCGCATGCCGATATACATCCTCACTTTGAGGACGGATATCAATGTTATGGATTCAGCTAGCTGCCATATCCCGCGGCCCGGTACAAGATAAAAGTGGTCTCTGTGGCGGATTCACCGGAAGATCACTTTTATCGGCAGTGGGAGAGGTGCCCGTTGGAGGCAATCAGATCCTTCCCATGGCTGTGCATGGAGACTAGTGAGGGGAAGATGACCCGTCTCCATGACACTGCATGGGGGAAGTGACGTCAAAATGTCACTTTCAACCATAGCTCTTAAAGGGACATTTCAAAAAAAAAATTTGAAATTTTTTTTATTGCATTTTAGTGTAAATATGAGATCTGAGGTCTTTTTGACCCCAGATCTCATATTTAAGAGGTCCTGTCATGCTTTTTTCTGTTACAAGGAATGTTTACATTCCTTGTAATAGGAATAAAAGTGACACAATTTAATTTTTTTTTAAAAAGTGTAAAAATAAAAATAAAAGGTAAAATAAATAATAATAAAAAAATTTAAAAGCGCCCCGTCCCACCGAGCTCGCGTGCAGAAGCGAGCGCATACGTGAGTAGCGCCCGCATATGAAAACGGTGTTCAAACCACACATGTGAGGTATCGGCGTGATCGGTAGAGCGAGAGCAAGAATTCTAGCCCTAGATCTCCTCTGTAACACAATACATGCAACCTGTATAATTTTTTAAATGTTGCCTATGGAGATTTTTAAGGGTTAAAGTTTGTCACCATTCCACGAGCGGGTGCAATTTTGAAGCGTTGACATGTTGGGTATCATTTTACTCGGCTTAACATTATCTTTCACAATATAAATATAAGTGGGCTAACTTTACTGTTGTCTTATTTTTTTTATTCAAAAAAGTGTATTTTTTTTTTAAATAGTGCGCTTGTAAGACCGCTGCGTAAATACGATGTGACAGAAAATATTGCAATGGCCGCCATTTTATTCTCTAGGGTGTTAGAAAAAAAAGTATAATTTTTGGGGGTTCTAAGTAATTTTCTAGCAAAAAAAAAATTTTTTTTAACTTGTAAACAACACATCTAAAAAAGAGGCCCGGTCCTTAAGTAGTTAAGCAACTGGCAGGTACATCAACACTGAGGTCATAATAAAGGTACAGTATTTATCGGCGTATAACACGCACCATTTTCCCCTTAAAATCAGGGGAAAATCGTGGGTGCGTGTTATACGCCGATATCCGCTGATCTCCCGCTGATTTTGTCTTTAGGGGAGCGAGCGGAGCCGATATTCCGAAAGCCGCGTGTATTTTCGGCTATTTTCGGCTCCTCTCGCAGTCCCGCCCACCTCCAATGATTGCGAGAGGAGCCGAGCGCCGACAACATAAAGAAATCCAAGTTTGGCTATTTTCGGCTCCTCTCGCAGTCCCGCCCCTGTCTGCGAGCAGAGCCGAGACTAGCCGAGACTCGGATTCCTGTATGTTGTCAGCGCTCGGCTCCTCTCGCAATCAGTGGAGGTGGGCGGGACTGCGAGAGGAGCAGAAAATAGCCGAAAATACACGCGGCTTTCGATATGTCACGCGGCGCTCGTCCTCTCCACTCGGTGCCAATTTTAAATGGGCAACGCTGCAAATGTACTGGGCAACGCTGCAAATGTACTGGGCAAGCCTGCAAAGGCACTGGGCAAGGCTGCACTGGGCAAGGCTGCACTGGGCAAGGCTGCAATAGCACTGGACAAGGCTGCACTGGGCAAGGCTGCAAATGCACTGGGCAAGGCTGCACTGGGCAAGGCTGCAAGGATGGACAGGGCTGCACTGGGCAAGGCTGCAAGGATGGACAAGGCTGCACTGGGCAAAGCTGTAAGGATGGACAAGGCTGCAGATGGACACTGGACAAGGCTGCAATGATGGGCATTTAAATGTAAGTTTTTTTTCCTTAAACTTCCCTCCTAAACTTGGGGTGCGTGTTATATACATACGGTATGTCCTTTTTTCAAAGCACCATCTCAGTTCCAAGGTAAACAGGCCCTTCAGCACTTCTTGACCCTATGAACCACAGAGCAGAGGTTGTTAAAAAAGTACACACTAACAAGGATTTTTTTTTAAATAATAAAGTAACATGGTTACCCTTTTACTAATGTTACATTATATTGACCAATATAAAAAGACATATTGCAGATTCAGGTGATTTTTCATCCATTCAAAAGATTAGGCTTTCAGTTTGGGAAAACAACATTGTCCTGTGGCATATATTAAACTGAACTCCATGCTGTGCCCCTGGTGACTGGTGATGAGTGGTGGAGGAATACTCAATCATCAGCAGAAGAGGCGCAGAAAGCACAGTTCCACAGAATGAATGAGATCCTTACGCTGCAGCTCTCTCTAGTAAGTAGAACACTGAATAACACACTGGTGACAACATCAAATTTGGTGACACTGGCAGTCAGAGGTATATTTTACCTTAGATCTTACACTGCAAATGGCACACTCACATACCTGAAAGCCTCCTGCTATATTTCCGGGGACATGCAAGACAATGGGTAAACCTTAGAGAACTGCTTTGCAACACAATTACAATTTATAGATGTTCCCTATAGCATTGCATATTTTCATTTTTGAGTTCAGATTCATTTTAGAATCACTGTTATGTGATGCTCCTTTGGAATTTCTGTAAGGCTATACTATGTATTTACTTTTCTAATTAAATTATCTTACTCATATGTCCCTGGTTGGCTGAGTGCTGGAAATGTTTCATATTGTTTATTTACATGAATTACTCTACCCACTGTAACTTTTCCGCTGCTAGTTTGGCTGGCTGTGATAACTGAAATGAAACCCACCTTTGGACCCCCCAGACAGTAAGCCTACCTCTGGTCTATGACAGAATCCAATGGGGATTCTGCTTTTAAAGTTGTTGGAAAGGCAGAATTGCATTCTGTGCAGTAAGGTAAAAAGCCTTCTGCATTCCGCCCCCCCCCACAGCCCCCCCCTAAATACATACCGGAGTCTGATCTTGATCCAGCAATGAGCACATGAGCTTAGGCTCTCTTGGCACTTTCTTCCATCATTAGTTCATATACAGCAGAAACCAATGGTTCCTGCTGCTGTCAATCACGACTAGTGATGAGAAAGCGGGGGGGGGGGGAGTTGGGGCTGAGCACCGTGCTGTTTGTTTCATGGACACAGCGTGGGGCTTGCAATGGAGGCACTCGTGAGGAAGAAGAGCCAGGAGCACCAGTGGAGGACATGAGAAGAGGAGGATCGGGGTTGCTCTGTGCAAACCATTGCACAGAGTAGGTAAGTAAAACATGTTTGTTATTTTAATAATAATAAAAAATAACCTTTACAATCACTTAAGTTTTTATTAATAATTTTTTTTTTACTTGTAATGGCGGCGATCAGATCAGCGATTTTTATTATGACTGCAACATTATGACAGACACATCAGACATTTTTGACACATTTTTGGGACCATTGTCATTTATACAGCAATCAGTGCTATACAAATGCACTGATTCCTGTGTAAATGACACTGGCAGTGAAGGGGTTAACCACTAGGTGGCAGTGTAGGGGTTAAGTGAGCCCTGGGGAGTGTTTCTAATTGTGGAGGGGCGTGGCTGTGTATGACACGTCACTGATCTCTGCTCCGATCACAGGGAGCAGAGATCAGTGACACTGTCACTAGGCAGAACGGGGAGATGCTTGTTTACATTAGCATCTCCCCGTTTTTCCTTCCCGTGAGACGACCCGCGATCAGACTCACTGAGGTCCCGACGCGATCGGACTCACGGAGGTCCTGCTGCCGGCGGTGTGCACACGATGGCACGGCGGCAAATTTAAAGGGACCTGTTTGCCCATTTGCCTGTCTGTGCCATTCTGCCGACGTACATCTGTGTGCGCCGGTTGGGAAGTGGTTAAAAAACATTTTGTACACTGTAAATTCAATAAATTACGTTTTGGTCAAAATTACATCCCAAGTAAGAAATAACCTAGAAACTGAATACAATATATATAAATAGCAATAACGTGCATATGAAAAAAACTGCCAAAGTAGTAACATTGTAAAACAATATATCCAATTCAGTCATATAGACCTAGTCAGTTCCGCCATTAAACACCCCCAACGGGCATTAGGAGATGCCATATAAATGCAAGAATATTTCACATCTAAATTAAGCATACAAAACAGATCACTTTTTATATTAATGTAAACCTAAAATAAATATAAAAAAAAAATTAATTAACAAGTAACTCCGCGCTTAGGAATAGATGGTATAGGTGTGCAGCCTTTCCAAAAAATGGCCCCCTAGAGGACAATTTAGATAATAGATGCAAAATATAGGAAATATTGGCGCTACCTATTGATCCAAGTATGTGTTGCTAAAAGATTGGTAAGCGAGGACTACAGGAACTGTGTACCTGTACCCTGGCAATTCCTCCGTATGCTCCCCTCCTATGCAGTGTAGATAAACTGTGCAGGGTATTTGGAGCTCCAATGGGTGCAGGAGAAAATATTATTTTGCTCTGCCTATAGATACAGCTATGAAATATAGACGTGTTCCAAAAGGAACTAAACAAAGGAGTGAGAGTGTGCACCTATATAACTGGCGCCAACACCTTATACTCCCCTCCTGAGCATTGACCATATGCTGTGGTAAGGTGGGGGGGAGGGGGAATGTTGTGAGGGGCTACCCTATATGGGTACGTTTAAGGTTCCCACCCCTAACTATCCACACCCCAATAATGTAGGTATAGGTGAAAAAACGAAAATAATAATATAGAGTGAAATAATATAATAAAGTGCAACAATATATAAATATGCTGAGTGTAGCAAATCAGTGAAAAATTGATAAATTGATTAATTAATATACCAATCCCATTAAGAAAATTGAATACTTAATATGACAAAATCAGTGAAGAAATAAGTGAAAAAATAATAATAAGTGAAAAAAAAAAAAAAAAAGTTCATTAATTAGTAATCAGTCCCAGTGACTTAATGTGACTTAATGTGCTCCAACAGTGATGGTGACTTTGGTGCTCCCCCTCAGGCTCCCACACTCACCAGATCTATGTACCCCTGCAGGGGTAAACGGCTTTACAGGTGTCAGTGTTGAGTGCTCCTCTGCTCGTCTCTCTGGCTGGTGTCCTGACCGGTTACTCTCCATTCTCCGATGGTGTAAGGTAGTGGGGGTCCTCAGCAGATGGATGGGGATAACATCCAGTGATCCCCAGTTATGGGGGATAAGCCTCCCAGGGAAGAGAAAAAAAGGAAGATCCCTTGTGTGGTATCAGGTGGCAAAAACGGTAATTTTTATTAAAATAAAGATATTAAAAACAAAGCAGATATAGAGGCCAGGGTATCGCACAGGATACTCCTGGTCCACCACACACAATGAGGTTAGACAAAAACAGGAAGGGAATAGGGCCGGTTTGCAGCTTGCGCTACAGCTGCGTACCAAGCCTCTAGTTCCCGCACCGGAAGTGACGTCAGCCATCCATTATGGTCTAACATATTACCATGAATACAATACTATTTATACTAATAAAGGAATATCACAAATAGTTCAATATGTAAAACGAATGAAAAACTGCTATTGTGTCCATAAAAGGTATAGGGAGGAGCTTGGGTGGAACTCTGAAGACACTGACTGATGCCACACTTCCTTTTCTTTTTATTTATGAGTATATGCAGGGCTTTTTTTCAGGAGGAATGGGGGGGGCATGCAGTTCCTGCACCCTTAGCACTGAATATTTGTAATGACAAGGGGTGTTGGGGTGTTCTGCAGGGTCTAATGATGCTGACTTCTGGGGGATCTATTGGGGGGAATTTATTTTTGCTAGGGAGGTCTGTTGTTGCTGGTGGAGGGCTATCTTTACTGGTGAGAGATCTATTTTTTCTGAGAGGGGTTTTTCTATGTTGCAGGGGGTCAATTGTTGCTCAGAGGGATCTACTGTTAATGGATGGGTCTATTGATGCTGGCTGCTGAGAGATCTATTGTTGGTGGTGAGTGTCTATTGTTTCTGGGGTGTATCTATTATTGTTGGGGAAGTATTTTTTTGCAGGGTATCTATAGTTTCTGGAGTAGTCTATTGTTACTGGCTGCAGGGGATCTATTTTAGAGCCTTTCTTGTTGTTAACAAATTCCATACAAATTAATTAGCTTCACAAAGTGATAATTGGTTTTGTGTTCTCTAAAAGGGGCGGTACTGAGAGGTAGGTTAGGGAAGGGATGGTGCTCAGAGGTGGCTAGGGGGCAGAAAGGAGGCATGGCTTGGAAGAGGGAGTACCTGCACCTAGTCTCTGAATAAAAAACCCTGTGTGTATATGAAAAATCTGTAGAAAATTATATTTCTGTCACCTGCAGTATTTCATAAGCAGGAGTATAGTGGGATCCCAGAGGATTATTTAGGCAAATCGAATCTGATGTGTTAACACATTACCAAGAATATTTAGATCTCTTTTTTCACATGAGGTCCAGCTATCTAGTAATTCACACTTTTCTACTTGTGGGTGGAGATCAGATTTGTTTGCAATTGATTTTCACGAAGGAGCATAACAATTTGATTGAAGCATTACACCAGCATGGAAACTGTAGCAGAATAGTAGAAGTACTGCATTATCAGCTAACTTGGCTAATGTGGGTCCTTAAACTTCCTGGCGTTGGCTTTACTCCTCCAGCCAATGTGAGTCTAGTGAGTCAGTTCCAGCATTATAGAGGTAAATTACAGCAGTGTTCCACACAATTCTGATTATCTGGCAAAGCATAATTAGCTTGTAACGCCAGTTTCCTAGTTAGATACTTGTTACCTTAATAAAATGCATGTGTGGACCATATCAATTAGGCTTAGAATTGGAACTACAACTGCATAGTCCTTATGTCATATAAATTGTGTACATGAATGTTGATAATAAAGGCTTTCTGATGCTCTTTGGGGCGTATTTACTAAAAGCAAAGAGGCTGGTAATTTTGCAAGAGAATTTTAATTTTGCAGGGGGATATTCCATTAGCTTGTGTTGAAAATTCACTATGCAAAGAATACCCAAACATGTACAAGGAAAAAAAACAGTATCTTTGCTTGCACATGATTGGATGATGGAAATCAGCAGTGCTCCACCTTGTTGACCAAGGTAAGGCAAAGTGAGCAGCCTATTTATCTTTAGTAAATCAACCCCTATCTTGCAGTGCAATGGCTGAATGTCTAGGTAGACATCAGCTACTACTAAATAAATGGAGTTTTATTTTAGCGACAGTTATACCAAGATGTTACAGCTAAAAATACTTACTGGCTATACCTTTATACATGATAAATATGTGACCAAAATATAGCATAATGATGCATATGACATTTTTGAAATGCAAAACAGCATTGTTTTAAGTAGATGAATTTGAATACAAAAAAACATGCCCATGTAATTATAAACAATATGGTAAAATCTATTTCTCATGCTCATTATAAAAAGCTGGGTCATTGGGTCATAATCATTAGCTATATTAATATGCCCATAGCTGATCTTAAAGTGGAGCAAAAAAGGAAAATGCATTTTACTAAGGAAAGCACTTGGCAGAATATCAGTCTTATAAAAGTGATAAATGTAGATTTTATATAGATTTTAAAAGTTGCAAGTCCTCAGCAATGTTGAATAGACGGTAGAAAGACAACCTCACTAAAACTTACAAGGATCCTAAAAGGACAGAAATGCAAACAGGGATACTATGATGCACACAATTTCATTTATTATTTTCTTAGGAGTTTTTTTTTGTAGAACTGACTAGGGTTCCTTATTTCTCAATTTTAGAATTGTTTAGCACAAGATAGCTGGAAATAGCTGTCTAGTTCTCCAATGCAGATTTAACCATTCTCTTACCTACAGAACCTAGTTCAGTGCTTCTGTAGGGGATTAAAGGTTTTGTTGCACTGACTCGGAGAAGCCCAGTTTACAAAAGCTAGTAGATAATATTGCTTTAGACATGAGCCTGAATGATGCCCAGTTTGGTAAGCGGTGAACATTGCAAAAGTTCGGAAACAAAAAATGCACCCCATTGAAGTCTATGGGATCCGAACTGGAAAAATCAAAAGTGCCCATTTTAAAGGCTTATATGCAAGTAATTGGGCATACAAAGGTTATGGGGGACTGGTTATTGCCCTGGGGGACATGTATCAGTTTAAAAAAAGTTTGTTAAAAATAGAAATAACGATCAAAATGAAAAATTCCTTTAAATATAGTGCCAGGGGGTCCCCTTAGTCTGCCTGCTGCAGCAATAATGACATTTATACAGCTAAAAAAAAAAGATTTTTTTTTCTGCAAGCTTTCTTTATTTTGTAAACATTGGTTTGAGGAGCCAATCTCTATGAAGAGGCCACAAATTAGTGCACTCGGAACAAGATTAGAGTTTTTTGGATGCATTCTGGTGTCTCTTTGGATAGAAGTAACAGGTGCAGAAAAATTGGGCTTCAGGGGTTGGTGGTGTTTGCACACCATAACCCTATAGAGGTACTCTTGATAAAAACAAGAATTGGCCTTGCTGTCAAAAAATGTAATGATATGCATCACTGAGGTGGCCCCCTTCTCCACCGCTCCTCTCTTGACCAAAAAAAGCCTCAAAACGAAGTTTTCCATGAGACTGTAACCTACCAGTCTGGAAAGTCATTACATAAACTCCTCTTTAAGGTGTCCTCAAGAGATTTAATCTTCTGCTTCCTCTGTGGGGACGGGATGATTGCCGAGACTTTTTCCTTGTAACGGTGGTCAAAGAGGGTTGCAAACCAATAGTGATCCTACTCCTTGATGCCACGTATTCTTGGGTCCTTTTGCAGGCTTTGAAGAAAGTTTGTGCAGGCATGATAAGCAGACTCCTCGGGGTCACTGAGGATTACAGTATCTAGAACTGCCTCCTCCCAGCCATGTACTTAAGGGTGCTGGGGATGGAAAACCATCTGTTAAGGGTTGAAATATGGCTTCCTTTGCTTCAATGCCTCCAAAACTGTCAGAATCCTCCTCTTCCTCCTGCTTCTCTTGTTTGTTGTGGGGTGACAGAACAGGAAGGTGGATCTGTGTGTGTAACACAGATCTACATCCTGTCAGGGGAGAGGAGACTGATCGCTCGTTCCTAGTATATAGGAACGCTGATTGGTCTCCTCCCCTTGTCAGTCCCCTCCCACCACAGTTAGAATCACTCCCTAGGTAACACATTTAACCCCTTGATCACCCCCTAGTGTTAACTCCTTCCCTGCCAGTGACATTTATACAGTAATCAGTGCATATTTATAGCACTGATGGCTGTATAAGTGTCACTGGTCCCAAAATAGTGTCAAAAGTGTCGGATGTGTCCTGCCGTAATGTTGCAGTCAAGATAAAAATCTCAGATTGCCGCCATTACCAGTAAAAAAAAAAAAATATAATAAATAATAAAAAATGGCATAAATCTATTCCCTATTTTGTAATCAAAAAATTAACAGACTTTGTGGTCACATAATGAGAGAGAAAATCAGTAAAAAAGCATACATTTTATTACAAAATAGTCAAAAACATATAAAATAACATACAAACAACACCCTGTATGAACACAGTAACCAGTTACCCAATAATGCAGTTATAGAGGACTGGACCTACGGTACAAATATTAATTTAATACTGTATCAACGTAAAAGAAACATTTTTGATCCAGTAATGCATCAAAAAACTTGCTTGTCAATGCGTTTCACTAAAATATTAGCTTCCTCAGAACAGATACTGGGTAGGTGCTGGTATATTTAAAAACAAGATAGTACATGTGTATTCAATGTAGTATATATCTATAGAAGTATGAATTATGATTGTTACAAGAGACACTAACAGAATATGGTTTTGAGGTCTGACCATTTTGCAGAGGAAATTAACAGGAGTTAAAAAGACTGCGCCCACAAACAGACATCTATTAAGTCACAACATCTTGAGGACACACATTGACAACATCAAAAATATTTCAGGGGAAAATATCACCCCCCCCCCCCAAAATACAATAAACCAAAGTAAAAAAAACTTGCACTAAAACACATCTGTTTTGCAAAGAAATAACAAACAAAATACAAAGAGAAAATACATGTGTTACAAACTCTATAAGGACACCCACATGTACTCTCTTGCCGACCCCACACACAATCTTGCCTCTTTTCAGGGCAAGGTAAAGAATGCTATCTGCAAGCTTTATATAACATAGGTTTGCATGCTAATGAGGCAATTGAAAACACATGCACAGTCCATGAAACACACAAAATGCAAGTTCACCCAGTGCAGAGACAGAACTTCAAAGTGGGTACACCTGTTAAGGATGTCCTTAAATTACTAACCCAAAAAACACACTCTCTGAGCATGCCCAGACCAACCCAAATGCATTTCACACACCAAAAGGCACAGGAAAAAATCAAAGTCCCTGAGCATGCCCGGACCAACCCAAATGCAGCTAGCATAAAATAAGCCACCCCCTGTCCAAAATTAAGCACATCATCCAGCATGCTACAAAATTACAGATGGGACAAACACCCCCAGGTCCAGGGGGGCAAACAAAGAGCCTAACATGGGCAAAAGTTATACAACAAATACTATACAGTTTTTAACTTTTTAAATGAACTGACTTGTTAATTTTGCTAGTCCCCACTTGGCTATCTTATCTTCTGGTTATTGTGCCCATCCCACACACTAACAAACCCCTAGCCAAACACACAGCAAGCCAGCCCATGGAAGGGGGTGGATGCTTGGGGGCAGGAGGGGCTCGGGCACCACAAAAGTCAACCAACTTGTTCCTATATTCAGGGGGACAAGGGCCACTTCTACACAACACTAGGCTGTGGTTGTGGGGGGCTGCAGACAGGGGGCTTTACTGAATGTGGAAATCCCCTTTAAACTAGTGGGTACAAGGTGCTTTGTGGTTGGTGTTGAGCTGAGCCCAACATGCCCCAAAGGCAGTCAGCTATGTTGAGTGCATGTGGCCTTGTATGGTTCAGGATGGGGTTGGGTGATCGCTCTTCTCACCCCTTTTCCTAGCTGGCCCTGTTTTATGCTCAGAAAAAGAATGTGGTTTGGATTGGTGAAGGCAGCTCACAGCCTTTTGAGAATGGAGTAGAGTGTGGAGTTCCCCTTTAAAAGCAAAAGTTAGCCCATGGAAATCCAAGGGGTTAGAGGGGGGAGACAAGAGCATTGGAGAATGGAGTGTGAAGTTCCCCTTTAAAAGCAAAAGCTAGCCCAAACAAATCATATGCATTAGAGGGGGACGGTTAAATGCCCTTTTAGAAGGAGCTAGAGTCTTTTTACATAATTTTAACAAGGTGCATGTTACATGTTGGCAGCGTAACATGCTAACATGACCTGTGTGCAAATCTCCTTAAAAAATATATAAAGGTGAACCAACGTAAAAAAAAAGAAAATTCAAGTTTAGAGGTGCGCATGTTCAACCCATGCAATTGCATTTGAGTTGCTTGACATTTACTAAGTTTTTGCCGCACAGTGAACAAATGCATTTGAACGAGGGCAAGTGAAGTACATGTGAAGTGCTTACATTTATCACACGCAGTTCTAAACGTACTTGCAGGCACAGCAGGCTTTCTCTGAAAAAGTTAATTTCTCATTCTACTTTGGACATATTTGTTACTTGGGTAGTTGTTACTAAACTTCCTCACATCACCCCATAATATTGGCACCTCCATCTTCTGTTAATATTAAATTGAAGATGCTGTGCGCCATGTCCATAGTGGCGCACAGATTGCATTCTCCCGTGCGCCGAGATCACTATAGTAAATGGAGGATTCGCGCTCTGTTCCCAGCGCATTGTTTCGTAAATATGAAAATGTGCTTTGCGCCTCACCATGTGCCTCTACAGATGGCGCATGGCTTTCGTAAATCAGGCCCCATGTCACTTATTAACTGGTAAATGTTTCCTTAAAAACCCGTTATCGGATGTGTTTCCACATACAGCGTATGTAGACATCACCCTATCTGCACAGCCATTCAGGCTGGGGGTCCTCTAAAGGCTGTTTACCATGTCATCAATAAAATCAGAGCTTTCCTACTGGCCTAATCATTCATTGTACAGAGATCAATGAGGATAAGAAGGGAAGCAAGAGTGTGAAAGGCAGCAAGGGAAAATGAAGTGAGCTGATGAGCTGGTAAGAGGATTCCTGCAATCCACTATACAAATCCAACCTGTGTAGCAAATCCAAGGTTAAGATTTCAATTTTGGTCAATCCAAGTGGTGTGCTCACTACTACTGCAAATTACAGAGCTTGCTGTAGCCATTAGCCAACATAAAATTCAGCTATTACTATTCATTGTACCATTTACTTATAAAGCAACAACCTGTCATTTATGCCCTAGAAGTATTTACCAAACACTGACACCTTTCACTGGATGGAAACCTTTTTCTTAATGCTAACTGAAGTAAATGATTTGATCAGAGCTGATAAAAGTGGTGAAAATTAGAAAAGTGCCCTTTATAAATGTTTAGTGCTTCCTTAGTGCTTATTAAAAAAAAAAAAAAAAAAAAAAGGTTTTAAAAACTAAGGTTGGTGTAACCAGTGTTTATTTTTAAGTTATTTTTTTTTTTTAAGATATTTTATTAAAGTATTTACAGGTTTAACAGTAATCACAACAAAATAGTGCAGAACAAAATCCTCAAACAAAACCAATGTAACATATACAATGTAAATTACAATGGGCTTGAAGCGGGTCAACCTTTTGTTAGCTACCCTGACCTATGCATAAGACTATCTTAAACAAATTTTTCTGTTGACCTGTGTGTATATCATGCTCAAGACAGAAGCGGGAAAGAGGTATTTTATGATTTTCCCCCGTGTTGGGACACAGGGGTATTCACAAGCGATGGGCTCTGCATAATGTATAGACGTGCTCCGAGAATAATCACCCCTGTACCCAATCACCCCTAAAGGGATCTAACTGTGACCAGGTGGAGTGTAATCGTGGGTCAGGAAAGGTCGGAGTACCATTCTGTGTGAGATAGCCCAATCTTTAGATAGTTTAATCCCAGGTTTCCAGAATCCTGGGTGTGGTGTGTGGAGTTTGTGTGAACTAGAGCCATTGGAATACGTGGAAAACACTGTGCATGCATTTTTAGTGGAGAAAAAAAGCACATGGAACTGCATTTGGTGTGACCTGGGGATACCCTTAGCCTGCCGGTGAAGTGCTGCATCTGTGTGATGTATAAAGTCTACAACAGCAAAGGAAAAAATGCTGTTTTAATTTCAGATAAATAATAGCTTCCATCCGCTTTCTTCTGTTTGTAAAAAAAACAGGGTGATTGGGTATTCCCTTTTATATTTGTCAGCCCTTATCCTTAATGAGGGTCAGATTTAAATATCAATGGGGACCCAGTTAAAAAAAATAAAAAAATAAAACAGCATGGGGTTCCATTTTTTGGGTCTAGTCCTGGAAATGAAATTTGTATGTTAAATCCAGCCATGTCAAGCTGCGCATAAATGACATGATGAGAAGTGACCACGATCTGCCTTTATTATTAATTTTAGCAGTGGCCAAATTATCAGTAAAGAAGATGACCGAGTTCCCTGACCAATTAGGTCCCCAAGTGACTGTTGCTGCTAATATTGGGTAAATAATGTCGACGTCTGAGCAAACTTGCGAATTTGAAATACTTCCGGGGGCTAATGGCTGGCCAGCCATTCTTGACCAAAAATGGTGGCAAAACCGACTGACGCAGCGGCGTCTGAAAATACTCTGGGAGACTGACTCGTTGGTTGTGGAATGAGCATATCATTACCATTCCAGTCACACAGGAACTGGTTCCACATGATAAGATTGGCTCGTGCGTCAGCTTGTAAGCCAACAACCGAGTCAGAGTCCTGATACAGGGGTAGAAGGGCCAGTAACCTGGACACAAAAGATCTACCCTGTGGAATAATCCTTATAGCATGATTCAGCATGCCCACAAGAGACTGTAATGCCGCGTACACACGGTCAGAATTCTCGTCGGAAAAAGCTCTGATGGTTTTCCCGTCGGAATTCCGATGGAATTTCGCTCAAACTGTCTTGCCTACACACGGTCACACCAAATTCTGATGGTCAATAACACCACGACATACAACACGTTCGACGGCACTATAAAAGGGAAGTTTGCGTAAAATTGTTTCCGAGCATGCATCGGAATTTTGCGTGTCGGAATTGCATACACACGATTGAACAATCCGATAAAAAGGTTTTCCGTCTGAAAAATTAAGAACAGGTTCTCAATCCAAAGTCCGTCGGAAATGCAGACAGAAAAAGACCAATGGGCAAACACGAGGTCGGAAAATCTGATGAATAGCTCCCATCAGACTGTTTCCATCGGAAATTTTGACCATGTGTACACGGCATAAGTCTCTTTTGGAACAGACTGGGGACCGGACAAAATGATGAATCGTCTGACGTATCCTGACCAACTTCTCCAAGGGCAAACTCGCAATCATGAGATTCGAATCGAGTGTAATGTCCAAAAAATTGATGATGTTGGTCGGACCTTTCACCTTATGGGCAGCCAATGGTACGTTTAACTCAGCAAAAAGCTCTATGAAAGACTGCAAATCCTTGGGTGGACAACCAGGGTCCTCCAAGAGCAGGAAATCATCGAGATAATGCACTATCCCCTGACAACCTTTGCAGTTACCCAAGATCCAATGCAGTGCTTGGGCAAATATGTCAAACAAGCAAGGACTGCTCTTTGACCCGAATGTTAACTTGGTGGCGAAATAGTAATGTTCTTGCCATCTGATGCCGTGCCATTGCCAAAGAGCAGGCCTGATCGGAAGTAGCTTAAATGCATCAGCAATATCCGCTTTGGATAACCAAGTTCCCCTGCCCAATTGTATGATACTTTGGATAGCCGAATCCACAGATTAATATTTTAATGAAAACTCCTCAGAGGGGATCAGGGAATTGAGACTAGGGATGTGAGATGAATGAGGCTCATACAAGTCATAAATTAATCAATATTTATTGAAAAACTTGCCACAAACCACCCCAATGGGGTTGACCCTCCACATGCCGAATGGTGGTGAAATAAATGGACCAATCACAAAACCTTTGGACACTTCCACCTTCAGTAATTCCTGCATTCAAATGACTCTGTTGGCAGTGTAATAAGGCCTGTGTGAAATCCAGCAGGAATTGTCTGAAGGTCGGGGATGGGTGACTTTCTAGACATGTGCACAATAGAAAAATTAGTTTAGTTTCGTTTCGTTTCGTGTCTGTTCGTTTCTGTTGATTCGTAACGATTTGTAATTTCGTAAGTCGTCGGTGTTCGTATTCAGACTCGTTCGTATTTTTCGTAAGTTGTCGGTGTTCGTAGAGTTATTTTTTCGTTGATTCGTTTTTCCGTTAGTCTAATTTTCGTTTATTCTAAATTCGTATTTTCGTATTTTCGTTATATTTTGTATTCGGACGCATTCGTATTTTCGTAGATTTAGTTACATTCGTACTTTCGTAAGATTGATTTATTCGTACTTTCGTAACATTGTTTTTGTAGATTCGTAATCGGAGCATAATTCATAATTTTATGTAATGTGTAAATGCTATTACATGTTTAAGAAACAAAGAATTTCTCTCACACAAGTCAGAACTTAACTCAAAAATCCACCAAAACAGTGCCTCCGACCCAACCACGTTTATCAACTAGCAAAAAAAAGTAACGAATTTACGAATCCATTCGAAGCACGTTAAGCAGCGCCATTGTAAGAGACACGGAAAATTACGAATCAACAAACAAACAAAAAAGTTACGAATGTACGAATTTTTTCGTTCATTTTGATTTTCGTTATTTTTGAATCTTTGTTTGGTATTTTCGTTGTTTCTGTTTTCGTTTTTCGGATTTTCATTCTTTCATAGTTTCGTTGTTTCTAATTTAATTATTTCGTATTTTCGTTGTTTTTTCATATTCGTTCGTTTCGATAGTTCGTTATTCGTTAGAATTTTTAGTAAACTATTCGTTCATTCGTACGATAATGAATGAACGAATATAACGAATTTGAACGGAAAACAAATTCGTAACTAAACGAATTGCACATGTCTATGACTTTCTAAACAAGCCCCCAGTAAAGATACATTGACTTGGCTTAGTCGTGAACTAAAGGGCTTGACAGGACAGGAGGACTTGCGGTGAGCTCTAAAACAATTGGAGCAGACATGCAGGAGCCTGCATTGGTTGTAGTTGCAACCGGAATGATTGAAATTGTTGCATACTTGAGCCTTACCCAGGTAATGGATGGGCCTACCTAATGTGTCCACCTGCCCAGAAAGCCCTGTAGAGGACCCACCGGCCGACTGCTTGCTGGTCCCTGTGTGACCGAAAGGCTCAAACAAGGGACACCACTCTGAGGTGTGTGCTGAAGACTGACAATTCACGCACACAGGGGATTTTTGGTTAGCGAAATGCCTGCAAAAAAGTTCCATATCGATGTTACTCCAGCACATTACTACCTGGAACTGCTCCCAAAGTGGCTGCCACCTTTGCAGAGAAAGACTGATGGCAATCATAAAAAGTGCACCTGCCGTATTTGTGTGCTAAATTCACCACTTAATGTAATTATAGGATCTAATTCCACCCTCCCATCAGGACTGACAGCACAGATAATGTCCCTAAAAATGCCAAAAGCCAACATGAACTGTGCCATGATGAGTTTGCGGTTGAGCCTGGTGTCTTTTGTTTTAACTACCGAGACCTCCCCACAAGCATAAGACTTGTTCTCCGTAACATCCTGAGATGCTATCAGAAGAGAAGCCAGGTTCACATCTTTCCCTTCCAGAATATCTTTCTTAATGTTGACAGGTATGAAGTGAGCCGGGGATACTGATGGTAATGCTGCTAGCGGGAAAGGAGCTGCCACAGGCAAAGAAGACCCCAGAATGAAATGACAGACAGAAATGATATGAACGAAAATGCAATGAACAAAATGGAATGATCGAAATGCAAAATGACAGAAGATGCATTAAAAAATGATATTGACAGACACCAACCAGACCCCCCTTTGATGCAGAACCCCACCTGAGCGCTGCATGACATGGTGACAGAAATAGACCCCCCCCCCGCAAACATAGTAACTAACAGAAATTGCAGATGATGAACCCACAGCAATTGAAAGGTTTGGAGCATCTGATGACAGATTCAGGAAAGCATGGCATGGACAGAGTCTGTGGATTACCAGGCCACAATCATGGCTCAGCTGTCCTGTCACCAGGGATTGTAAGATCCAGTTACGAACATCCCCCCTGTGCTGACTGAATGGAAGCCTGATTGCCAACTACCCTGCTGCATCCACCCCCCTACCCTGTTCTGAGATTGCAGATGATTTAACAGAAAAATGTGGGCTGACAGCCCCACACAGCCCCCCCCCCACAAACTCCTAGCATGCCCGACTATTTGTGCGGCCTTACACCCTCCCGGTCATTAAACGCTGATGCCAACCATAGTGAACAAATTAATTGATACACCTACGACCCAGATCCGACTGCCCAGATGCGGTAGCCCCCGCCCGTTACCTGCCCCGGACGATACCTGCAGCACAGCTCTGAGTGTGGGAGATGTGATGCCCCACAAGGATTTCCTCTTGCTGAAATGAAAACCCGGAAGTGACGTCAGCTAGTCGCATGTGGTCATTGTGCAGAGGTGAAGTCTCTCACACAGAATTTAAGCAGGACTTAGGAAGTTTGCAGCTATCACTGTAGTAGTGCCAACCACTACAGCGATTACCAGCTTCTCCAGTGGCCCCTTAGGTATGAGATATGCATACATACATTATACCTGGGGTTCAGCTTTACATATCTTTTTTAACCCCTGAATATAATAAATACAAAGAATATATTCAAATATATACTTAAAAACAAGATTATTGGAATTCATGGGGACATCTCCACTGCACAGATATCTATCCCACTTAACATTCCCTGTCTAAAACCACATTTAATACTCTCCTCTTTTGACCTTGTTACTACAGAAGAGGTGACCAAACTTTTCTCAGAAGCCCCCCTTACCACCTTCCCTTTGGATTTGTTCCCTTGAAACTTCTACAGTCACCCTTTTTCTCTAACCTACAGTATGTTCCCTCAAATGTGTCTTCAATCTCTCCCTCTCTACTGGCACCCTCACTCCCCTCAAAGGCATGCATTTGTTACTCCCATACTTAAAAAGTCCTCTTTGGTCATCACCAGCTTGAACAACTTAAGACCCATCTCTTTGCTCCAATTTATTTCTAAACTTTTCGAGCATCTAGTCTACAACTGCCTGAGCTCCTACCTCACTGGAAACAAACTTCTTAACCCCTTACAGTCTGGCTTTTGTTTGCAACACTCCACCACTTCACATAAACTGCCCAGCTAAAACTCACTAGCAATTTAGTAACTGATAAAATTAATGGCCATACTCCTTACTCATACTACTAGATCTCCCTGCTGCCTATGATAATGTTGACCATCAGCTCCCTTTCTCAAAAAAAATCCATTTACTTGGTCTCCAAGGGTCGGCTCTTTCCTGGTTCTACTCCTACCTATAACAGCATTCCTTCAGTATTGCCTACAATTTGGCTGATTCTCTCTACTTCCTCTTTCTGTAGGGGTCTCCCAAGGTTCTGTCCTCAGACCTCTTCTCTTCTCTATCTAAACCTCCTCTCTTGGCACTTGATAAACTCCCATGGTTTCCAATACCATCTCTATGCTGGTGACAACCAAATCTACCTACTTCCCACCTCACGCCTTCAGTCTCCTCTCGCGCATTACTAACTTATTAACTGACATATAAGTATGGATGTCACGCCACTTTTTAAACTCATTCTTTTAAAAATGAGGTCATATTATCCTCCTTCTCCCCCGCCTATGCCCCCTCCCCTGACTTCTCCATCAAGATCAATATATAATCAGCCCTTCTCATCCCAGAGTGCTAAGTGTAATGCTCAATTCTGACCTGTCCTTTCAGCCCGAATTTTAATCACTGCCCAAATCTTGTAGACTTCCCTCTGTAAAATCTTCAAAATACAGCCCTTTTTAACCAATGAAGCTACCAACCAACGTATTTACTCCTTTGCTATCTTTGACTACTGAAATTCCCTCCTCATAGGCCTACCTGTACAGAGGCTATTCCACCTTCAGTCTGTCATTATTGCTGCTGCCAGACTCTGCCAGTCCCTCCACTGGCTTCTGATTGTCCAACAGAAAGAAATTAAAAATACTAACAAAAACATACAAAGCCATTTACAACTCTGCTCAAAGCTACATCACCAATCTTGTCTCAATATATGCCCAAAACTGTAATTTCCACTACTCCCAAGGCCTCCTGCTCTGTAGCTCTCTTGTATACTCCTCCCATGCACGTCTCCAGGTCTTCTAGACAGAAACTCCCATCTGCTGGCATTCTATACTCCTTTCTATCTGGGTATCTCCTACTCTATCCTCTTTTAGGCAATCTCTGAAAGCTCTTCTCTTCAGGAAAGCCTATTCTGCCTTCAGCCTTTATTTCTCCCATCAGCTTTTTCCTCACAGTTATTACCTTTTGTTCCTCCCTAATAGATTGTAAGTTCTCATAAACAGGGCCCTTCTAACTCTCTTGTATTGAATTAAATTATATTATAACGGTACTGTCTCCCTTAATAATGTAAAGCGCTGTGCAAACTGTTGAGCTATATAAATCCTATATACTTAAAATAATAATATCCAAGGCCACTACATTGCCTATAAATAAGAATTTCATCCTTATCTTAACATTTACAACAAAGGCACCTTTAAAAATAGAAAACAGATATTTAGAGATAATTGCAGGCTTATATATCCCCCCCCCCCCCCCATTTCTTTCACAGTGTCCATTTTTACTAAGGGCAAATGGACCCTTGAACTCCGCATATGCCTTCTGGAACATGTGACAGTGTCTATCATCTGAAGTCAAAGGCACTGGTGATATAATCTTTCCAGATTGTATCTGTGAGGCCAGGGTTACATCACCAGTGCCTCACTCAACCAGGAAGTGGAAAATCATTATTTATGAATATAAACAAAACATTCAACTAGTGAATATACATAGATTTTTTTATCAGCACACAAAGCTATATGTTGATACGATTATTACTGAAAGGAAAAAGGTCTGCTTTGGGTGTGAGGCAAGCTCTTTCTAATTCCTGAGAAAACAGCAGAACTTGGGGATTGAAGAAATGGTAGGACAGTGCAATTCTCTATGTTCTGCAACACATCAAAATGTGTTTTTCAGGTTTAAAAGAGAAAGTAATGTTTATAAAATGTGTGAGCTTATGCCAAATTAAAAGCCACGACACAAAAGATTGTTTGACGTGTACCAATTGTTTCCCTTGAGCATATAAATGAACTTATATTATTGTGTAACGTGTGCAACATTCCATATTTATTTTTAAATACTGCCACTATTACTAAACATAATTTAAAATCCAGAAGATGCTAGAATTGAATCTTTCATCTTTTATTGAGGCAAAGAATACGTTTTATGCTGAATGAGAGCTCAGCCTGTTTTACGACTATTAGATTTGTAAACTTTCTGGAAATGAAAAGCTTTCAAATTTCTTTGAAATCAAAAAGAATTATTTGGCTTGGAGCCAATTCACTAAAGCATCTCTAGTGTAGAAACATTTGGCTTGCTTAAGATTTCATTTATTTTTATGGAATGACAACTTACATAAATATATGCTTAGAGAGGAGCCTAGAATATGAGGCAAAAATCTTTTGATTTAAGCCAAAAGAGTTAATACATTTAAAGATCATAAAGCAACCAAATAAAACAATAAACTTCTACCCAGTGGCATCTGCAAATATAAACTCTATAAATGCCAGTGAAATATAACCACAAAGTTAGGTTTAGTCCGAGAAAGAGGTTTCAAATGTTGTTTTATACTGTCTAATATTTTTTTTTTTTTTTTAAATATGCGGTGGTCTCAGCGGGGAGCATCGATAGTTTCAAGAAACTATTAGAAAAGCACCTGAACAACCACAACATACAGGGATATACAAGGTAATACTGACATATAATCACACACATAGGTTGGACTTGATGGACTTGTGTCTTTTTTTCGACCTCCCCTACTATGTAACTATATGCAAAGGGCAATAACACATTTTAAACAGCAGGAGTTCTTTTTAATGGTTGCTAATTCTTAGTGATTTTTTTCTATTTTTTTGTTTATATTCCTTACAAAATAGCATTCCCAGAATGTAGGTACTGTATGTCACCTTTAAAACAGCATACTTATTATGGCATCATTATAACTGACCTGAGGAAGTATAGTACCAAATTCCACTAGCAAGTATGGCTGCTAGCTGAGGTGAAAGCTGAAGTCATTGTTCCTTTTTATGGATAATCTGAGGTGTGTAATAAGCTCTGTGTGGCTACACATATTTTACATATCAAAATATTTCCATAAAACAAAATATTTTTGAACTGGACTTTTTTATATACTCTCTGTACTGGAAATTCTGATTTATCTGTGTAAAGGCTTGCCAAAGGGTGCCTCTGCCCTTGACTTAATCCTTTTCTTGCAGCCACATCACCTAGTGACATTGCGTCAACATCACACATTCTTATTTATGTTAGTTTGAATTTGAACACTTGGGCTCCTATCTGCAGAATGGATGAATATAGGAAGAGATGTTGCTTATTATAAACAGGTTGGCCATGAATGGAATTCACTAGAAAAGCAGTTGCAGAAACATAGCCATAGAAGCACTAATCATTTCAGTGGACCTTTTCAACAAGGTGATCAGTGTAGGATTACATTTACTCATCTCCCCATGTACTGATCATGATACCTATCTCAGATCTCAAAATATTTTAATCACTTGCACACACATTTTTTTTTGCTAGTATGCAGCTTGCTTCATATTTATGCATATTTAAAATGTGCAAAGTGTATCTGTGCTAACGTGTTTTAAGGGAGGCTAAAATTGAAATTGCTTTTGGATCCCAGAAACCTTATAGTTTCCCATTATGGTAAAAATGTAAGTAACTAAGCAGACTATATAATGAAAATTCAAGCTGGTACTTCGGAGCATGGGGCCCTCATAGATGTTCTCCAAATTATAGATCTAACTGTGTAGTATTCAGAGGCAGAGGCCCAAATATTGAATCTTATGTTCAGCCCAAAAATAGTTTTCGCCTTCACTTTGGCCTATGGGGAGAGCACTTGAACTGTGAGAGTAGCAGTACCCAAAGAACTCTGGCATTCAGGTTATTCCTTATCCCATTCTGTATTTGTACCTTTAGATCTCTCCTGCAAAACCATGAATGTCCCAAATCTCAGCATGCTTTTTAATGAAATTTCTTAGAAAAGTTAAGAGTTTAACTGTCCTTTCCCACTTCTACTATTGTCACAGTCTGGGGTTAGGCGCAATGACCAGTAGCTATATCAGTAAAGAGGCTCCCACTGACCAGCAGAATAAATACACAAGCAGATCGCCCTGGCAGATGATGCAGGCTCACCTGAGGTGTAGAGTCTAAGCACTAACCGGTGTTCACCAGAGTTCCTGATGGAGATGGGTTTTGATGCGTGTTAATACCAGGTCGCAGTGCTCAGGATCACCCCACCTGGAGGTGAGCAAGCCAGGGTTTAGTAGCAGATATAGCAGGTAGGGATCAAGCAGAAGCATAGTCAGTAAACAAGTTAAAGGTCAGTAACAAGTGAACAAAAAAGAGACCACAGAAAATGGGACTTTTTAGGCACTATATCGAATACACAAAATCATATGTATATGTAAATATTGTCTTTTATTAGAAAATAGATTAAAAACAAATTAAAACCAACCGACGTACCTGCAAGTCATCTCCAGTGGTGGTCTAGCAGCCAGCCAGTCAGTGAGGAGCAGAGCTGACCATACAGAGGTAAATTAGGCCCCAGGGTAAGGCTACCTTGGTGGATCTGGGATACTGCATGGGAGATTGAGGCTGCACATGATCAGGGATAAATAGAGCTGATACTTTTTCCTTGGACAATTCCATCGTTACACTTTGTACTATGGGGAGATGAAGTTGCTACCCCCAATAAACCCCTGATATCCATATATAAAAACCCTTTGTTGTGTATCCCCATTTCTACTTGTAATCATATGGGGGGTCATGCCTCCACTGGCTCTGTTCCTCGCTCTTTTGTGGTCCATGTATTTTGCTTGGTTTAACACTGTACTTAACCCCTTATGCTCCAGAAGAATTATTGTTTGTCAACGCGAAACATGTTGAGCACAGCACTGTCTGCCTAGTGTGAGGAGATGCACCCCTTTACAGAGATAGCCCCCCGCTATATTATTTGTCCTTGGTGACTGTGTTTGTTTCATTGCGTATGTGCCAGTATCAATACTTTGGAGGCTCCCTACCTGTATACAGGGGGTGTGTATGCTCACACACTAGTTTGGGTTAATACTATCCAATGGTTTTAATCCATTTTCTAATAAAAGACAATATTTACATATACATACAATTTTGTGTGTTCGACACAGTGCTGTGGTCTCTTTTTTATTCTGTATTATTTATGGATGAGGCATAGTGTATCACATAGCCATGTCATGGTGACATAATTTATTAGTAACAAGTGGTCGCAGGTTGGCATCAAGCACAAGCGTAGTCGTGGAACAAGCCAAAGGTCGGTAATGAGTGGTAGCAGAGATACAGACAGCAACAAGAGAGACAAGAGTGAAATATGGGCTGGAGAGAGCACAATAATCTGGTAAACAGGAAGTGCAAGGCATGACGTTCATGGGAGGAGCAACAGGTTCAAAAGAAACAAGGTTCAATGCAGGATCATTCAAGAAATTGTCCAGGGGGCTGTCCAGCAAGAAGGACTTGTCCAGGGATCTGGCTCAGCAAGAAGAGACTTGGGTTGCAGGTTCAGACCTGGGTCCTGATGCCTATTTTCCTATTGGCAAGTGTGGCTGCCTATCATAACGATAGACCAATATGAAGGTATAGAAGTCAGGCCAACTGTCAACATTAACATAAAGTGTAAAGAATTGAATATTACAGCACCCTGGGATTAAGAACACTGGGATTGCTAAAGCAAATGTGTAAAATGTATGGACAGCCACTGCTAGATGTTTGCATTTCACCCTGTCCTATACCTTTAGAGCACAGACCTTTTCAACCTTTTCAAGAAGTGGAATTTCACTTTAACATTAAACGATATATTCAGTGTTTTCTTTTTACTATGTCTTTATTAAAATGTGCCCTAGTGGGAACCTTCTCTAAAACAACATTGCTCTGAAGAGGCAATTGGATCATAAATGAAAAGAAATACAGCAGATCACTGACAATTATCCAGACAGAAACCCCATGCAGTGCAGACTTTGTTCTAAAAGGCAAAGAAGTTGGTGTTTTTCTGTGTAAATGCTTCAGTGCTTGAGTACATTAGAAATTTTAAGTGAGGAGCTAAGGTGGATGCTTGCCATTCAGAATTTTATTACTAACTTCAAGAACACTACTGAGAAAATTTGAGATGCAAACTAATTCACGGTACTGAGCAAACAATAATATGAAAAAAAAAGTAAAAACAGAAAGAAACCTGTGCTGCCCACATGATAGGGTGCCACACTTAAATGGAAAATCCACATAAAATAATGTGCATGAAATAGCACATAGTGGAGGAAACAACAGCTAAAAGGCAACTAGTTAGCAGCTGTCTCTATGACCTTTAACTGCATCCATGGTAACTGGGATAAAGATGGTGTTGCATTTTATTATTCTCACACCCACAACGTTAAGCCTGTGAAACCCATTGCAATTTAATGGCTGAAATCAGAAGGCAGATCTGTGTTCATTGGACTAGTGCCGACATCCTCTTAGCTAATGAGTGCAATAAACATTTTCATGCCAGGAAACTAGTGCAAGTGGAAATATTATGCCATGCTGAAATATACATATACAGCATACACCAGCAAAACAAAACAAATGAAAGATAGCACTGTTGCAAAATGCTACTAAATTAAATAATATTATTATCATCATTATTGAACAAATAGAAATTCACATTTAAAATATGTAAATTTTCTGAATTGAGCAAAAGCTTTGATGGTTTTATAAAACATTACTTTTACTGTATATATTCTGCTAGAATATATCCTTTTTATTTTTCATAGAAATAGTAAGAAAGTAATCACAAAACACTTGAACTATGAACTATTCATATTTATTTATATATGTATCATTACTATTGATGTTATCTAGTAAGGTCTAGATAAAAAAATAAAAGCACTATGGTAGGCTGTTATCATTTTTTGCATGCATGTGCAGCTCAGCATGCATTCCCAGCACACTCTGGCTTTGCGGGAATGACTGACTTCCACGTGCATGCACAGGATGACATCATCCCCCACCGCTCAATGAAGAGGCCAAAAATGTGGCACCCGGAAGTATCCCAGGGAAAAGATAATAGCCCACAGTGGAGGGGGGAGTCAGTAGCAGAGACAATGCCGTCAATTCAGAAATCAGAGGGCAGGGCTGGGTGTAACCAGCTGCTGATTGACAAGCTACAGGCTTGTGAATCGTCAGATTCTTAACTCACTGTAGTACAAACAATCACAGGAACAGCCTTGTTGACAACTCTTCTCTGAATTCAGGAGCAGTTCAGCGACATTGTCACCCCATCACAGGAAACTGCAAAAGATCAGCCTTACTGGCAGGATCAGCCGGTATTTGTGATTCTTTTTAGGGGGACTAAGAGAAGATGATGATTATAATCCAATAGCTTCATTACTTTTTGGGGGCACTGGCCTGGAACAAGTATGCAAACCTTTGTTTTGATATCCTTCTGGTTATTGAATGATTGTTACAGATGATACAGAAAGCAGTGGAACCAGAGACAGCAGAGCAACAAATATTTTTTGAAGGAGGTCGGCAAAAGCATCCCTTGTTCTCTCTCTAAATGTTTATTTCAAATGGACAAAGATAGATGAAAGGTTTTAGGGTCACATCTATTGATATGACAAGCAGATAGAGATACAACACTGCTGATGCCACACGGTCTGTTTGGTTTTTGTAGTAATTTACTTATATATATTTTATTTATTTATTTCAGGTACTTATATAGTGCCTTCAATTTACGAAACACTTTACATATACATTGTACATTCACATCAGTTCCTGCCCTCAAGGAGCTTACAATCTAAGGTCTCTAACTCACATTCATACATACACATACTAGGGCCAATTTAGACAGGATCTAATTAACCTACCAGCATGTCTTTGGAGTGTAGGAGTACTGGGAGGAAACCCACGCAGTCACAGGGAGAACATGCAAACTCCATTTTCAACAATTATAAAAAAAACAAAAGGAACTGCTCCAGTTCCTACACATTTAAAGCCCCAAACAAGAAATTAAAAAGGCAGGGCAACTTAAATTGGTTGTTTTTTTATCTTATAATTCTATGTATGCTTTGGGATAAAAACCTTCTGTGTGCAGTGGCCCCTCAGCCCTCCCTAATACTAACCTGACCCCATCTATATCCAGCGATGTTGCACAAGAGGCTCGGCTGTCCAGGGCTCCCTCTCCTCATTGGCTGTCAAAGTTTGTGAGTCAATAATGAAAGAGATAGGGTGGGACAGACAGAGCAGCAGCTCAGCTCGGGTGCCCCCCATAGCAAGCTGCCTTCTGTGGGGGCACTCAGCAGGAGGGAGGGGCCAGAAGTGCTGGCGAGTGATCCCAGAAGAAAAGGGTCAGTGCTGACCTGTACAAAAGCACTGCACAGAGCAGGTAAATATAACATGTTTGTTATTTTTAAACAAAAAATGGAACTTTAGTATCAAGTTTAGCAGTGAAACTAATATTTACACAAGATTCAGATTGAAACCTAAGCAACCTTAAAAAAATGTAATGTCTGATGGAACATCAGAATCACACCATTTTTTGATCAGCACCTTTTGGGCTGCCAATTAGTGATTATTAATAACATTTGTTGAACAGTAGTTGGGACTTGGTTCTCAGTTACAAATCTCTTTATTTGCGAGATGGTTAAAATTATGAAGGCCATGTACTTCATATGCTATCTGGTCTTATTAATTGCAACATAGGAAAACCATGGGTGTAACAATTTTTCAAAACACATAACTAAGGAATTACACACCACACTTGGTATATCTACTGGGGATAACAATGAACTGGTCATATGCAAAAATATATGCATTACTGCAGAATGAAAACAGTATCAAAGGATGAAAAGGAGCTGCTTAAGCTTGTTCAGTCCGTTACTCTGCCAAAGAACTATCTCAGCCCCTCTGGCACACCCAGCAAACAGTGTACTTGCAAACACAATAAAACAGAGACAAATGTAGTGAACAGGAAGTTTGTTTACTGGGAGACTTTCCACAATCAAACAAACAGTGATCTGGTAACTCAATAGTCAAGAAGGGCAAACTGTGGTCTGTAATTGTGTTAATCAAACCCAAAATGCAGACTTCAAAATTACACAGTCAAACAAATTAAATAGGTCTAGAGTGGCCTATGCACTCAGGCAGAAAGGGGTACTGATCTGACTTAACAGTGGTCAGTCTGAATCGCAGACCCAGGTAATTAAATGTGAGGCAATAGGCCACAAATGCAATTTATCACTTTAATAATTAACGTGACAGTTCCCCTTTAACCACTTTCAGACCGGACCAATTTGCAGCCAAAGGACCAGGCCCCTTTTTGCGATTCGGCACTGCGCCGCTTTAACTGACAATTGCGCGGTCCTGCGACGTGGCTCCCAAACAAAATTGATGTCCTTTTTTCCCACAAATAGAGCTTTCTTTTGATGGTATTTGGTCGCCCCTGCGGTTTTTATTTTTTGCGCTATAAACAAAAAAGAGCGACAATTTTGAAAAAAACACATTCTTTTTTGCTATAATAAATATCCCCCAAAAATATAAAAATAAATAAATTTTTTCCTCAGTTTAGGCCGATACGTATTCTTCTACATATTTTTGGTAAAAAAAAACGCAATAAGCGATTATTGATTGGTTTGCGCAGAAGTTATAGTGTTTACAAGATAGGGGATAGTTTTATAGCATTTTTATTAATAATTTTTTTTATTAGTAATGGCGGCGATCAGCGATTTTTATTGTGACTGCGACATTATGGTGGACTCATCGGACATTTTTGACACATTTTTGGGACCATTGTCATTTATACAGCAATCAATGCTATTTAAATGCATTGATTCCTGTGTAAATGACACTGGCAGTGAAGGGGTTAATAACTAGGTGACTGTGTAGTGGTTAAGTGTGCCTAGAGGTGTGTTTCTTACTGTGGGGGGGGGGGCGTGGCTGTCAGCTAGTGAATGCTGATCTCTGCTCCAATCACAGGGAGCAGAGATCGGCGTCACTAGTTGCTAGGCAGAACGGGGAGATGCTGTTTATTTCCGCATCTCCCATTCAGCCTTCCCGTGAGACGATCGCGGGTGTCCCTGCGGCGATCGAGTCTGCGGGACCCGCGACCGGCCTCACGGGGGTCCGGACCAGTGCGATGGCACAGCGGCATCCTAAAGGGGACGTACCTGTACGCCCTTATGCCTGTCCGTGCCATTCTGTCAACATACATCGTCATGCACCGGTCGGCAAGCGGTTAAAGGTAGTCACTGGAATCACTAAATTACTGATACTGAAGGAGTAACAGAAAGGGTCCTCACAATGGAGATATCCAGGATCTTTGGCTAGCCTGGCGTTGGTGCACTTGGTGTCCTGTTGAGCAGGATAAACAAAGGGATACTTGAAAGTATCCCGGTAGGCAAAAATGAGATGCAGGATGCTAGCAGTATCCTTATAGGCAGAGTGGAATGTAGTGACTGTTCAGCAGGGTACAAGTGTTCCTACAAATGTGGGCACTGGTGAGACAATGTTGCCTGACTACCGTGTCTTCAAAGATGGGAAAACGCCGGGATCCCTCTCAGGTGGGATGTCTATCACAGTCCAACTCCTGGAACCTTGACAGGATCAGCACAGCCACCTCTGGAGCTGTGGCAGGATCAACACACTGAACTCTGGAACTGCGGCTGGATGGATCCCCTCTGTAGTTAACAGCAGCCCCTCTGATCACGTCTGTGTCTCTCTCACTCCCTCATCGACTGACTTTCACCTCAGGACACAAAATTTTGTATTTTTCTTTCCTGTCAGCAAAGTCTGCTGGGATTTGTATTTCTCCCTGTATACCAGTTTATGGGGCCGTTTTGTGTGAGAACTGGTTGTCCCAGAATCCATTGCAGCACTCCCTGCAGTTCAGTACAGTCTCTCCCATTGGCTGTTGTAACTGTGCCTTTAATTGGTTTTCTTCTTCTGGCCAATAGGGGCACAAGAGAGGCTGCTAAATGCACAGCTCTGTGTGTGTCGGGTCACATTACATTACTCAGTTAGTGAAAACAGGAAGGACAGTTTGTCTGTCAGATTACCTCTCCATGTGTTCAGCTTAAGAGGCCAGCCACTCTCACCTGGCTGCTTGAGTATTCTCTCCTCAAAACATGGCTCCACCCCAGCCCCTATCAGGGAACTCTATATTAACCTGTGCACGGCAAACCAGCCCTGCTGATCAATATTGTGTTTGGCTTCTGTGTGGTACTTGCTGTGTGTTCTACGTCTGAGTCCAGTTATCGATCTTGGCTTGTTCTTGACTATCCTTACCTGCTTGTCGCCCTGACATTTGGCTATCTCCTGACTGTCCTTTGTTGTCGCAGTCTGCTGCTTCCTCTCTATCTCCCTGTAGTTTACCGTGAGCGTGAGCTGGGAGGCCCTAGGGGTCGCGACCTGGAGCCAGACTGTAGCTAAATCCATCCCCACCACTAGGGGCCTCTGGTAAACACCTGCTGGCTCTTAGTTTCTGCGCTCTGGGAAATCCCATGCTCTAGCTCCCAGTGTCATCCGTGTTGGTACTACAGGGTACCTGCTCTCCCGTATCACCTAGAGCTCCATCCGCAGCAGTCAGCCGTAGGGTCCACTACCTTGCCCTGCATTCCAGACCCCAATAAGATTCATCTGTCACCTGGACTCAGGTGACCTGACAGTTTGATCAGCCAGACATGCCACTACCCGCAGAGGATCCATTGCAGGGCATAGAACGCAGGCTTGAGACCCAGGAATCGAATCAGACTCAGGTGATGCGATTTCTCCAGGATCTGGCTTCCCGTTTTCAGGAGCTTCAGTCCTCCTTGGGAACCCTGAGTCAGTAACCTCCAGTACAATTGGCGGCTGCACCTATTCCGGTCCCAGTTGCAGCCTTACATTCACTACAACTGCCAGCTCCGTCCCGTTTCTCTGGGGACTCCAAGGCCTGTAGGGGGTTCCTCAGCCAATGCATCATTCATTTTGAACTCCGGCCTCAAAACTTCCTGTCTGATCGGGCAAAGGTATCCTATATTATTTCCCTCCTCTCTGGAGAAGCTTTAGCCTGGGCTACCCCCCTGTGGGAGAAGAATGATCCTGTGGTTTCCAGCCTCTCCGACTTCTTGAAGGTCTTTCGAAACATCTTCGATGAGCTGACTCGGGTTTCTTCAGCAGCCAGTGCCCTTTTATGTCAAGAATCTTCTTCAGTGGGACAATATGCTCTTTAGTTTCGTATCCTCACAGCTGTGTTGAGCCGGAACAATGAGGCCCTGGTTGCAACATTTTTACTTAGCCTCTCTCTCCCAGGGGGCCCTATCTGCTTCCAGACTCAACCTATTAGGATGTCTGTAGGGATACTCCACCAGGAGTATATATCCTTCCTAATTCTACCCAAGGCCTCTACCCCCATTGTATTGGACCTTTCTTGGCTACAGCTCCACTCTCCACTGGACTGGCTCTCTGGGCAGATCCTGGCTTTGGGTCCCTTATGTTTCTCATCCTGCCTTCCCAAGGTGGCCTCCAAGGAGAGACTTCTGGTTGCTACCACATCTGTATATTCTGATCTACCTGCCGCATACAGTGATTACCAGGATGTGTTTCGTAAGAAATCTGCTGAGGTGCTTCCTCCTCACAGGTCTTTTGACTGCGCTACTGACCTTGTCCCTGAAGAAACTATGCCCAGGGGTCATACTTACCCTCTGTCCATCCCAGAGACGCAGGCCCTGTCAGAGTATGTCGCCGAGAATCTAGAGAGAGGTTTCATCCGGAAATTCTCATCGCCTGCAGAAGCTGGGTTATTTTTCATTAACAAAAAGGATGGTACCTTGAGACCCTACATCGACTATCAAGGTTTAAACGGGGTGACTATAAAAAATCGATACCCCTTACCCTTAATATCTAAGCTATTCAACAGGTTAAAGAGTGCCTCCATTTTCACCAAGTTGGATCTCAGAGGTGCATATAATCTGAGTCGGGTATGTGAAGATGATAAATGGAAAACCATATTTTTTTTTTTAAAACAAGTTTTTTATTGCGCACAATTACATAACAAGCATTCAGTGTGGCCAACAGGCTAACAATCAAGGTGGTAAGTTATTACATACATCATATAACAATAAAGGATACCCATCCACCATCCCAGCCGTGTACATTTCCCGTCATCAGGAGGTAGTGCTCCCCTTTTTTTTTCCCCTCCCCCCCCCCTTATTTAACTTTCCCTCCCCCCAACTCGTCTACTCATTACTTCCTGGATAGTATATTGTGTAATTGCTACCGCCCTGTCTGCTTCCCCATCTCTAATAGTAGTATTCTCATCTCACTCCATTACACCACCTCTCCATCATTCTCCTCCTCTATCGTACTCTGGGAATCCGTCCACCTGAACCAAACCTTTCTAAACTTCTTGGGTGATCCCCTGGCTTCATAAGTCATTTTGTAAAGAAACATATCTGCATTAATTATTGCCTTCCACATCCCTAACGTCAGTTGTTCCTCATATATCCACCTTCTAGCAATCAATTTTCTCACTCCAAAAAATAGGATCCTGAGGAATATCTTTGTATAATGGTTAATTTCTTCTTCCTGTTCAAACACTCCCAGGAGACATCTCAGGGGTGAGCATATGTTAGGTAAATTGAACTTCTCTGATATAAAGGCTGTTACCTGGGACCATAACCGCCTTATTCGGTCACATTCCCATACCATATGCATGAAAGTGCCCTCTGTCCTCTTACACTTGTGACAAGTTGCGTCTTCCCTCTTTTTCATTCTATAAAGTCTCGTCGGGGTGTAATATTGTTGATGTAAGTACCGGAACTGAATCATTTTGTCCGTGGAGGAGATAACCGACACTAAATACGTGTTGAGCACCTCCGTCCACATTTCATCAGACAGCTCCGGAATCATCTCTCTCCACCTATCCCTGGATTTATCCGTTGAGTATTTCACCCCAGGTCCAACAGCACTATAATACCTAGATATTCTCTTTGTGGGGTCTGGATCTATCAGGACCCTCTCCAGCCCCGTGTTCTCCACCACCATCTCTTCTCCCCCAAACTGCGCATGCGCAGCGTGGGCGAGCTGAGCATATCTATAATTCCAGTTCCTGGGAATCTCAAACCTTTCCCTCAACTGTTCGAAAGTACAGAGCCTGTCTTCCTGGCAAATCTGGTGTAGATATTTCACACCACACTTGGCCCAGGTCTTATGTCCATCCTGTAGCTTCTGGAATTCCCCCAACGTCTTGTTGTACCATAGTGGGTTATTCGGAGACCTCCAGAGGGGTCCATCCTTCCTCCATTTTGAGCAGATATGAAAGACCTTCCCCGGGAGTGCCATCACTGAACCTATCCTTCTCCCTGGTGCTTCCTTTCTGTAGAGGAGACTCTGTAGCGTCTCCTGTGAGGTGACAACCGCCGCCTCCAGGAGAGCTGTGGCGTTAGGTGTCTGTGGGAAGAGCCTCCAATGCAGGAAGGAGAGTTGAGCAGCCATAAAGTATGCTCGGAGGTCAGGAAGTGCCAATCCTCCCAAAGTAATTGGGAGTTTAAGCACCGCCAGGGACACCCTGGGGGCCTTGGATCCCCATAGAAAATTTATGATAATAGAATCAATGTTCTTAAATACTCCCAGAGTCACAAAAAACGGTGAGTTTGAAAGGACATAAAGAAATTTGGGCAAAAAAATCATTTTGAAAAGATTGGAAAACCATATTTAACACTAGAGACGGGCATTTCGAATAAAAGGGTTATGCCTTTTGGTTTGTGTAATGCCCCAGCTGTGTTCCAAAACGTTGTCAATAACATTTTTAGGGATCTGCTGTACCAGTTTGTTGTCATCTATCTGGATGACATTCTCAACTTTTCGGAAAATCTGCTTGCCCACAGAAACCATGTCTGCACTGTACTTCAGTGCCTTAAAGAGAATAATTTGTATGCCAAGCTTGAGAAATGTTCTTTTGAATGTTCTGAGGTCCTGTTTCTGGAAAGATTTGTCTCGAGTTTGGGTCTTCATATGGATCCTGGAAAGGTCTTGGCCATTACCAACTGGCCTCTTCCTGCTAGCCTCAAGGCCACATAGCACTTTCTTGGGTTTACAAATTATTAAAGGCAGTTCATAAGGAATTACTCTTCCATTGCTGCGCCTATTATCGCTTTGGCCAAGAAGGGTGTGAATGCCAAGGACTGGCCTCCTGAAGCTGTCTGCATTTCACGACCTGAAACAAGCTTTTGTTTCTGGACCTCTCTTGAGGAGACCTAATCCTGGGGAGCCTTTTTTTATTGAAGCGCTTCTTCAATGGGGGTGGGAGCTGTGCTTCTTCAATCCTTTAAAAAGCGACATCAACCATGTGCGTTCTTCTCCAAAAAATGTTCTCAGGCAGAGAGAAATTATGCTATCGATGATCGGGAACTTCTTGCAATTAAATTAGCATTAGAGAAGTGGCGTTATCTCTTGGAGGGTTCCCCTCACTCCATAACGATTTTTACTGATCACAAGAGTCTACAGTACCTACAGAATGCTAAACGTCTGAATCCCAGACAGACCAGGTGGAGTCTTTTCTTTTCCCATTTTAATTTCACGATTACGTACAAACCTGGTCCCTGCAACGGTCGGGCTGATGCACTCTCTAGGTCATTTGACACTTTGGACGAGGAGTCCACCCCTGAACATGAGCCGATCAATCCAACCTCATGCATTGCTGCCCATTCTACCACCCTGGAGTCAAAAATTCCTCCTGGCAAGACCTTCGTCCCCACTGAGCTAAGATCTTTCATTGGGGACATGATTCCAAGGTGGCAGGTCATGCTGGGTTCCTCCGATCCTTCCTGCTCATCAGTGGTCACTACTGGTGGCCTAATCTCTGCTCGGGTGTCAAAGACTACGCTAAGGCTTGTCATGTCTGTGCTCAGTCTAAATCCTCCACACAAGCACCTGCTGGTCTTCTCATACCCTTGCCCATTCCTAAGGAGTCCTGGTCTCACATTGCCATAGATTTTATCACAGATCTCCTACTGTCAGAGAATAATACGGTAATTTGGGTGGTAAACGATCGGTTCTCCAAGATGGCTCATTTTGTTCCTCTTCCTGGTCTTCCTTCTACTCCTGACTTTCCCATTTTTGTTTAAGAAATTTTACACCTCCATGGGGTTCCTTCTCATATTGTTTCCGACAGGGGCGTTCAATTTATGTCTCATTTTTGGAGAGCCTTTTGCAAATCCCTCAATATTGTCTTGGATTTTTCCTCTTCTTACCACCCTCAACCCAATGGATAGACTGAGAGGGTTAATCAGGAGTTAGAGGTCTTTCTTTGCACCTTAGTCTCTGCTCATCATGACAATTGGTCCTCTCTACTCCCGTGAGCAGAATTCTTGCACAGTTTATGGAAAACACCCTCAACTTCCTCTTCCCATGACCTGTTCTCCAGATATTCCAGCTTTGGCTATGGCTCAGGAGTCTCAATTCTATGTGGGTTGACATTCATGAATCCCTCCGGCAGCTGCTGACAAATTCAAAGGCTTTGCCGACCGCCACAGGCATAAACAACCGCCTTCTCTACAGCCAGAGGACAAAGTCTGGCTCTCCACTAGGAACATCAAGCTCCGAGTTCCTTCTCTGAAGCTTGACCCAAGATTCATTGGTCCGTACACTATAACCTCTAAGCTGAATCATCCAGTTTGTTTCAAACTCCAGATTCCTAAAAGCTTCAAAATCTCTAACTCCTTCCATATCGCCCTTCTAAAGCATTTAATCCTCAATAAGTTCTTGCGTCCTCTCCCTACCGTGGCCCCGATCTCTGAGGATAATCAGGAGTACAAGGTTAGTCAAATTCTGGATTCCCGACTCTGTAGAGGCAAAAAAATGGCGTAGGGCCCCCCAAAATCTATACCAGACCCTTATCCGAGCATGCAACCTGGCAGGCCAGAGGAAAAGAGGGGGGAGAGAGAGAACTGTACCAGGCCACATGCTTTCAACATGGGGAGGGTGCTTTGAGGGGCGGGGCCACCCAGTGACATTAATGGGTGACCCCAGTCTCCTCTGATGCCACGGGGGCTTCCAGATTCCGATAAGCCCCCCACCCCCATACCCCCACAACCACCAGGCAAGGGTTGTGGGAATAAGCCCCTTGTCCCCATCAACATGGGGATAAGGTGCTTTGGGGTCAGACCCCAAAGCACCCTCCCCATATTGAGGGCATTTGGTCTGGTACGGTTCAGGAGGGAGGGAGGGCCACTCTCTCATCCCCCCCCTCTTTTCCTGTGGCTTGACAGGTTGGGTGCTTGGATAAGGGTCTGGTATGGATTTCGGGGGTCTCTTTAAAATTTGGAGTGAGGTATGCTGTTGTTACATAGAAAATAATAAATAGCTAATTTATCTCTTTGTATTTTTAACTGTGATGTGACAGGTCACAATAAGCTCAACACCCACTGGTGTAAGCAAACAGGTATTTTATTACACAATTACATTTAGCAACACAATCCTACATTAAAAGGTACTTTAAGACAGCACCAACTAGTAAACAGTATGTGCCACATACCATTCCAATATAGATATGCAACTGCATACTATGTTTAAAGTTGCACATCGTCCACACTAAAGCACATTATACACTAACCAAAAATCAGCCAGTTCAGCAGACCCAGACCCCTACTTGCCCTTTTCCCCCTGGAGCAATCCAGAGGGCCATGATCATATTTTTTATATGTCTCTTTAAATGTTTAAAACCTTTTCTTTTTTCTTTTTTTCACATGATTTTACTACTACATAGCCAACACATGATAGCATATAGTGACAGGTTCTGATGATACATCCAGCATCTTTTAGCCCCCCGGATGTTTGCTCTGTACTCCACTACAGATAACGGAATACAGATCATGTTCCATCAGCTGCTTCACCGGGCACCGATCCTTGACAGCCCCTGACCGAGAAGTGATGTCATGCACATCGCTTCCTGGTCTATGCACAGGGTGGCAGTCCCACGATTAGCTGTTCGTAGAGCTCCCACCACCCCTCTAAACGCCACATGCCGTAACCGCACCGGGCCCGAAGATGGGAAAGCGGAGCCAGGTAAACATAACGGGGGAGGGCACAGCGGTTGTGGAAGGGATCACGCGGCATCAGAGCTACTCGTATTACTTCTACAAATATACACACATTCCTGGCCAGTACAGCAGCCAAGAGTGTGTTTAAAAACATGTTTGCAGCATGGTCCCAGTTCTGTTTTAAAATGGCGCTGGGACTAAAGTGGTTAGTAAACTGGTGTATGAATTACTGGACTATGGAGCCCTGTTCTTTGTCTCTTCCATGCTGAGTACTATTGATCTTTGGAGACCATCAATGGTTGATTTAATGGAAGCCTGATACGGCCATCCAGCAGGGATCTGCATGAAAACGATTAAGCACTGTCAGACCTCTGTAATTGTGGAGTCCAGCAATCTTGTAAACAGTTTGGTGTGCAGATGGAGGAGCACTGGATGGATTGATTGCCCGGAGGAGTTACGCTTTTTGAAATTCTGTGTTATTAACCTACTTTTCGATTTTTCTTTAAATGTATTGCTTATGTACAGTGGTGTGAAAAAGTGTTTGCCCCCTTCCTCATTTCCTGTTCCTTTGCATGTTTGTCACACTTAAGTGTTTCGGAACATCAAACCAATTTAAACAATAGTCAAGGACAACACAAGTAAACACAAAATGCAATTTGTAAATGAAGGTGTTTATTATTAAAGGTGAAAAAAAATCCAAACCATCATGGCCCTGTGTGAAAAAGTGATTGCCCCCCTTGTTAAAACATACTATAACTGTGGTTGTCCACACCTGAGTTCAATTTCTCTAGCCACACCCAGGCCTGATAATTGCCACACCTGTTCACAATCAAGGCATCACTTAAATAGGAGCTGCTTGACACAGTAAGGTCCACCAGAAGATCCTTAAAAGCTACACATCATGCCGAGACCCAAAGAAATTCAGGAACAATTGAGAAAGAAAGTAATTGAGATCTATCAGTCTGGAAAGGGTTATAAAGCCATTTCCAAAGCTTTGGGAATCCAGCGAACCACAGTGAGAGCCATTATCCACAAATGGCGAAGACATGGAACAGTGGTGAACCTTCCCAGGAGTGGCCGGCCGCCCAAAATTACCCCAAGAGCGCAGCGACGACTCATCCAAGAGGTCACAAAAGACCCCACAACAACGTCCAAGGAACTGCAGGCCTCACTTGCCTCAGTTAAGGTCAGCGTTCATGCCTCCACCATCAGGAAAAGACTGGGCAAAAATGGCCTGCATGGCAGAGTTCCAAGGAGAAAACCACTGCTGAGCAAAAAGAACATCAAAGCTCGTCTCAATTTCTCCACAACACATCTTGATGATCCCCAAGACTTTTGGGACAACATTCTGTGGACCGATGAGACAAAAGTGGAACTCTTTGGAAGGTGTGTGTCCAAGTATATCTGGCGTAGAAGGAACACTGCATTTCAGAAAAAGAACATTATACCAACAGTAAAATATGGTGGTGGTAGTGTGATGGTCTGTGGCTGTTTTGCTGCTTCAGGACCTGGAAGACTTGCCGTGATAAAAGGAACTATGAATTCTGCTGTCTACCAAGAGATCCTGAAGGAGAATGTCCGACCATCTGTTCGTGTACTCAAGCTGAAACGAACTTGGGTTCTGCAGCAGGACAATGATCCTAAACACACCAGCAAGTCCACCACCGAATGGCTGAAGAAAAACAAAATGAAGACTTTGGAGTGGCCTAGCCAAAGTCCTGACCTGAATCCTATTGAGATGTTGTGGTATGACCTTAAAAAGGCCGTTCATGCTCGAAAACCCTCTAATGTAACTGAATTAGGACAATTCTGCAAAGATGAGTGGGCCAAAATTCCTCCAGGACGCTGTAAAAGCCTCATTGCACGTTATCGCAAACGCTTGGTTGCAGTTGTTGCTACTAAGGGTGGCCCAACCAGTTATTAGGTTTAGGGGGCAATCACTTTTTCACACAGGGCCATGATGGTTTGGATTTTTTTTCACCTTTAATAATAACACACCTTCATTTACAAATTGCATTTTGTGTTTACTTGTGTTGTCCTTGACTATTGTTTAAATTGGTTTGATGTTCCGAAACACTTAAGTGTGACAAACATGCAAAGGAACAGGAAATGAGGAAGGGGGCAAACACTTTTTCACACCACTGTATATGGAGCACTGTGTTTCACTTTGATGGTTAAAGTTATGTTATATACTGTATGTATATTAAAAGAAGGTTGCTGCACATCTTTTGAGTTTATAACTTAAAGAGAGTGCAACACAGTTTGCTTATATATGTTTTTTTTTTTATCCAATTAATGTGAGTGCACACACATGATAATTTGAGCACTTTCGTGTATTTTTTGTTTTATTGGTTTATGTGTTTTTACAGAACAATGCGCTGTAGTCCTTTAAATGTCAAATTAAAAAAATGCGGACAAGTTACCTGGGGTTTCCCTTAATATTCTAACCAGACCCATATCCAGGCATGCAGCCTGGGTGGCCAGGAAAGGGAGGGCATTGACTATGCGGCCCCTGTTCTTGTACTATCCCAGACCATGGACATTTCTACATTGGAGGTACCTAGCAAGGGGAAGGTGGCAAAGCCAGGGATCGGGGCCACAAATGTTACTGCTATAGTAGATCCAAAGCTCTATTGCAACCTGATTCAAGTGAATAATGGAGGCCTGCCCACCCTTAGTAAAAAAAGTATTTAGGAAGCAATCAAGTCGAAGAGTTACTCTGCTGTCTAATTTTGGAATTTCTTGAAAGCCACTGGCCTGAGCTTCCGCTACCTAAACCTTCAGAGGGAGCCAAGTTGATTCCCAGATACTGGAATCAGTTGAAACTCCATAATAGACTGAACATTAAAAGGACATCACTGATGATCATGAGGAAAAGTGGCAGCTGTTCCTTTATGATAATCACAGAAGTAATAGGAAATAGGAAGTCGATTCTGAAGATAATAGCACATCCAGTATCAGTTAATTAGAAGCATTTTAAGCCCAAACACCACCATTCTAGGAGGTACTGGAAGCAGATTAGACCCATTACATATCCTAGATGAAATAGCTATCCGATACCCATGATTTTTGTAGTCATCAAAAGATAATTAAGTGCTGGACAATAATAGGCAAGCAATACAAGATGGCAACCTGTAAGTATTTAAAGATATTATTACTTATAGAAAACTGTATCTATAGGAGGGCAGCTGTGGCCCCCCAAAGGCCACACCTTAGACCTCTTGATTGGTCAGATAATTTCTGTCAACACCCTCCTCATTGATCAGAAAAGAGGGGCTGCATCAGCTGTGTGGAGCTTTAACATCAAACAAAGAACATCAAGATCTATGACAGTCAATGACCTATCTTAGGCTCACTTTTTGGACTCTGAACGCACAGAACCAGGACTCTGTTAAGTATTTTTATTCTTAAAAACTTTTTGTTTTGCTATTGCATTATCATATCTTTTTTCCTTTGTAATGCTCTTTTTATGCACATATTTTGTTTGCGTCGTTTTTTTTTTTTTTCACAAACATTTTTATTGGACATACTGAGCGTGCTACATGAATCCAAACCTATTGCATACAAAACAATAGTAACAAAAAAACAAACAAAAAACAATACAGAGATCATAAGTATGCACTTGCACAGGCTAATGAAGCGTACACACGTGCGGACTTTTCCCGGCGGACTTAGTCCAGCGGACAATCCGCCCGACTTTCCAGCTGGCTTCGCCGGACTTTCCGAGCGTGTGGACTTGCCCACACACACCCGAACTTCTCCGGCGGACAATCCGCTGGCCAAAGTCCGCAGGATTTTTGAAAATGAACGGACTTGCCCACACACGGAGCAGTCCGTTCATTTAGCACGTGACTTCAGGTTACGTAGCTAGCGTAGGCAGTAAATGCCGCCGCGCTAGCTCCGTAAGCTGGCATGGATTTAAAGGGACTCCCCACGCCGAAAAACGGCGTGGGGGTTCCCCCCAAATTCATGTCAGACCCTTATCCGAGCACGCAGCCTGGCCGGCCAGGAAAGGGGTGGGGACGAACGAGCGCCCCCCCCCCTCCTGAGCCGTACCAGGCCGCGTGCCCTCAACATGGGGGGTGCCCTGGGGAAAGGGGGGCCGTGCGGCCCCCCCACCCCAAAGCACCTTGTTCCCATGTTGATGAGGACAAGGACCTCTTCCCGACAAACCTGGCCGTTGGTTGTCGGGGTCTGAGGGCGGGGGCTTATCGGAATCTGAGAGCCCCCTTTTATAAGGGGGCACTCAGATCCCGGCCCCCCACCCTATGTGAATGAGTATGTGGTACGATGTACCCCTACCCATTCACCTAAGGTGTAAAATGTAAAGTAAACAAACACCCACACTTTTGAAAAAATAGTTTATTGCACTGCTCCGGGGGTCTTCTTCCGTCTTGGGGGTCTTTTCGCCGGACTCCTCCGCCATTTACCAAGCTCTTTTACCGAGCGGAGAAGTCCGGCTACCTTCTTCGTTGTCGCCGCCGTCGTCTGGGGGTCTCGATCCGCCTTCGGGGGTCTTCCGGGGTCTTCCGGGGGTCTCTTCTGTTCTTGCGGCGGTCGTCGTCTTCCGCGTCGCCGGCGCCGCCTTCTTCTTCTTGTCCTTCTTCTTGTTCTTCTTCTTCTTCCGATGTTGACCCGTCGCTGTCTCTGCCCGGAATGCCAGAACCGCGCTGCGCTGGGACTTATATAGGGACATGGGGACAGGGTCACATGCTCATGTCACATGGTGACCCCGCCCCCTTGTGTTGTCACAGTCCCGGAGGATGCTGGGACTGTGACATCGCAAGGGGGCGGGGTCACCATGTGACATGAGCATGTGACCCTGTCCCCATGTCCCTATATAAGTGGCCGAAACCTATCTGGTAGCTTTGTGATAAATCACTCTAGATCACTCTCAGTCTGCTGGCACTTAGATTGTGGTCCTGCAAGCTAGAAAATCTTTGTGCAGGGTAAGGCTAAGAGTGGCATTGTCGCGTACCAGTGACAGCGCGTAACATGGTAAAGGTGTCAGGGGTCTGATGCTGCATCTGTCACATTGATTACCTATGCTTGAAGCCTGATATAAGCAAACAAGGGAACATCCTGGTAGTCACTGACCACTCCCCCCGATATGCAATAGCTTTCCTAGCCAAAGTCCTATGGAAAAATTCTTTATCCATTAAGGGCTACCCCTGAAGATTCACTCAGAATAGGACAGAGACAAACTCATCAAAGAGCTATAGTACACATTTGGAAACTCACAGCCTGGGCAATTTAAAGGCTCAATTCACCTTTAACCACCTGAGATCCGCGCTATAGCTGAATGACGGCTACAGCGTGGATCTAAGATGCCGGGACAACGTCTATTGACGTTGTACCATTCACGAGCGGCCTGCGCGCCCCCTGAAGGGCGCGCACGGCGCGCTCTGTGATCAGCGAGTCTGTGAGACTCACTGGATCACAGATCCGAGTAAGGGGTCGATCCCGACTCCTTACCACATGATCAGCTGTCAGCCAATGACAGCTGATCATGTGATAATAACAGAGCCGGTAATCGGCTTTTTTTCCTCCTCGCGCTGAGAGCGCGAGAAAAAAAAAAAAAAAAAGCAGATCACCGGCGGCAGTGAGAGGGACATCAGTCCCTCTCACTGCAATGTTCCCAGGGTCCATGGTGCCCACCTGTGCCCTATAAAAGTGCCGCCTACCAGTGCCCACTAGCTCCACCTGTCAGTGCCCACTAGCTCCACCTGTCAGTGCCCACAGAGCCATCTGTCAGTGCCCACAGTGCCATCTGTCAGTGCCCACAGTGCCAGTGCCCACAATGTGCCTTTACAGTGCTGCACATCAGTGTCACCTACCAGTGCCCATCAGTGTCCCCTACCAGTGCCCATCAGTGTCCCCTACCAGTGCCACCTATCAGTGCCACCTATCAGTGCCATCTATCAGTGCCCATCAGTGCCATCTATCAGTGCCCATATGTGCCACCCATCCATGCCACCCATCCGTGCCCATATGTGCCATCTTTTCTGTGCCCATCAGTACCGACTTATCTGTCCCCACCAGTGTCACCTTATCTGTGCCCACCAGTGCAGCCTATCAGTGCCCACCAGTGCAGCCTATCAGTGCCCACCAGTGCCGCCTCATCAGCGCATATCAATGAAGCAGAAAAATTACCTGTTTGCAAAATCTTATAACAAACTATTAAACATGATTTTATTTTTTTTTTTTAATTTTCCATCTGTTTTTGTTTGTTTAGCAAAAAATAAAAACCCCAGCTGTGATTAAATACCACCAAAAGAAAGCTCTATTTGTGGGAAAAAAATGATAAAAATGTCATTTGGGTACAGTGTTGTATGACCGCGCAATTGTCATTCAAAGTGCATCAGTGCTGAAAGCTGAAAATTGGTTTGGGCAGGAGGGGGGTTTAAGTGCCCAGTAAGCAGGTGGTTAAGGAAAAAAATATAAACCTACATATTTTTGCATGAAAAAGGTACATTAGGGGGGCGTGGCCTGACAGAGCATGGAGTAGGGCCTGTATACCCAGAGCTCCAACATTAATCCTGCCAAAACAGCAAAATCCTCCACTCTAGGGATCCCCCATTCAAGTGGGCAGCTCAACTGGAGACCCTCTCCATACCCCATCTGATTTTCGGCCCTCCGGCGGCCCGATCGGAGCGGCGTCCCTCCGCACGGCGGCCACATTTAGGCGAGTCTCCGGCTTCGGCCTACTCACGGAGGTCTGCGGCCCGGCCAGCTTGGGAACCCAGCCTCCGAATATACACTGGGCCCTGTACAGGCAGGCTTGCGGCTTATCTGGAGACCCTCTCCACACCCCACCTGATCCCCGGCCCCCCAGGCAAGTCCCCGGCTTCGGCCTACTCACGGAGGCATGCGGCCATCTTGGAACACCCTGCCTCGGAACCAGCGCTGGGCCCTGTGCAGGCTAACCCCCTCCCTTCCTGCCTGGACTCTTCAAAACAACCTGCAACCCGACTGCTGAGCAGAGAGGTGGGCCTGCCACACAGAATCTGCACCCAGGCAGGTCTGCAGCTTCGGCCTGTGCACAGAGACCAGAGACCAGCGGCCATCTTGGTACACCCAACCCTCAAGCCAGCACTAGGCCCCGTTTCTGTCATCCTCTTTCCATTCTCCCTGGCCTACCCTGACAAGTTTAAACGACCTCATCTAACCTGTTATCATGTCCCCTCCGAAGAGCCAAAAATCAACCGCAGCAAAACTTGCACAGTACCGCCGGAATGAGGGAGAAAAGGCGGATGAAGATGGCAGTGCTGAGAGGACAGGAGGAGAGCGTGTGCAGGGAGACACGGACAAACTACTGGAAGCGATCACACTCTGCAGGACATCCCTCACTGCACAGATTGAGGGGGTCAAGATGGACGTGTCTTTGATTAGACAGGATTTTCAGAAAATCCGCGAACGGGTCACAGAGACAGAAACCCGCATCAGTACGGTAGAAGACATCCTGCCGCCATTGCAGGCTGGATCTGAACACATGCAGAGACAGATTAACCAGCTGCTCGCCAAGCAAGATGATATGGAAAATCGTCTGAGGAGGTGCAACCTCCGCTTCATTGGTCTCCCGGAGGGAGCGGAAGGTAAAGACCCGACATCGTTCCTGGAACAACTATTGGTAACCACATACGGTCGGGAGGCATTCTCCCCCATGCTGGTGGTGGAGAGGGCTCATAGGATGCCCGCTAAGCCTCCTCCTCAGGGGGCTCCCCCCGTACCTTTATTGCAAAACTCTTAAACTACAAAGACCGTGACGCTGCGTTGAGGCTGGCGAGAGAGAGGGGTGACATTCCAGTAGGCAACGTCAAGGTGGCAATATTCCCTGACTTCTCGGCCGAAATACAGAAACGCCGACAGAGCTTCATGGAGGCCAAATGTAGACTACGCGACCGTCACCTGAAGTATTCCATGCTCTTTCCTGCACGCCTGAGAGTGGAATATGATGGCCGAGTGTTGTTCTTTGAGGATCCTCGTGAAGTCATCTCCTGGCTGGAACGCGGGCCTGCACACGGTAGGGGCGACTGACCACACACCAGGTGAGCCATATGGCAAGATCCTCTCGTTACATGTCTCCGCCATCACTCGGCCTGCCTAACTGCCCTTGCCACATTTAGAAAGGAATTGTCCCTTTTTTTTTTTTATTGGATCTCTTGAGTGGACTTACTATATCTCTTTGCTTCCCTTGTGGGAGTCTTTTTCAAACTCCTCAACTTACCCGACACATGGAGCTGTGGAAGTGTACTGGCCCTGCAAGCCGCATGCATAGTGCAGCGAATTTATGCCCCACTAACCACTGGGAACCATGACTATGTAGATGAACAGAGGAACTGGGTCGTACTGCCTCCTTTTTATACTAATTTGCGGGGGCGCGCAACTGGGCCCCATCCTCATCCTCCTCTGTGGTGGCTGGCTCGGAACCACTATTTGATCCGGTGGCTAAAACTGTTCCTCATCTTTGCCTTATATACGAAGTTACTGTTTTTCCCAGATGGTAGTTTAGAGTTGTTAAGGGATCATGCCTACACAAGTTGGGGTGGGTGTAAGGCGGGGAGGGGGGAGAGGGTTGTTAAACAATTGTGTTCGCAATTTTTAAGTGTGCATATAGTGCCTAAGGAACTGACTATGGGAAAATGTATATTTGCTGAAGGGGTGCCCAATATGGTGTTTACTGTACCTCGGGTCTACTATATAATATATTTCACATTAGACCCTAAGATGCAGCGAAGTTCAGCTCCGCCAATCCCTGGAGCTCACCATCCCCAAAACTGCAGAAGGAACTGGGACTGGGCACTAGCTCCTGTTAACACCTTTCAAAGGAATGGGGCTACCAATCACCCAGTATTACTATGCATGACCAGACGCTTCAGTAGTACCCAGTGGCTGAATTTTTGCAGCCTCTCTCTTTTCCTTCTTATCCTCCCATTTTTCCTCCCCCTTTTTTTATGCCTTTTTTCACATGTTTACAAGTGATGGAACCCTCAGGTGGTAGTTTACTAATGTTGAGGGATAAGGCCCGCACATGTTGGGGTGAGTGCAGGGTTGGGAGGGGGGAGGGGAATGTTATACAGTTACTTTCTCAACATCTAAGTGCACAAGTGTTATTACAAGAGGAGGCCATGACAACAGGTATGTCTCCTAAATGGTTGTCACATGCATGGTACGATCTATGCCAGTTCCTAATGCTACTCATGTTCTGGATACTCCATGACTCTTTAATGGACTATTCTAAAGGGGAAATTCTTGAGAGGTGTTATTTTTCACAAGATATGCTATGACATCTATAAAATTCCTGACATGGAATGTGAGGGGCCTACGCGATAAGATTAAACGCTCGGCAGCCCTCTCGTTCCTAAAGAAGCAGAGAGCAGATGTGGTGGCATTGGTGGAAACACATATAGAAGGGAGGCTTCAGATGGCCCTCCACCGGCGGGGGGGGCATACCATTCCACGCACACTACCCACGCCAGAGGTGTATCAATATTAATTGCCAAATCGGTACACTTCGAGCTATGTGAAGTAATTACTGACCCTCAGGGCAGATATGTGTTCCTCCATGCCAAACTATATGGTGAACAGTTTCTCCTCATGGCCTTTTACATACCTCCCCCATTTAGTATGATTGTGATTGTAGAGGGACTCGCCCTTATGACCCGCCATCCCACAATACCAGTGATCTGGATGGGAGACTTTAACACCACCCTGCGGCCAGCATTAGATAGACTCCAGACTACACAGGGGACAGATGCAGATACCAGGGAGACAAAATTCTCTAAACTGACATCCACTTTCCACTTGGCGTTACAAATTTCCTCTCACAAAGGCCTACTCCTGCTTTTCACCTTCCCACAACTCCATGTCCCGCATTGACTTTATCCTTGTATCAAGAACCCTAACGCCACGGATATTAGAAACGGCCTTCTGTCCAAGACTACTATCTGATCACAGCCCATACTGGACCTCACTGAGCATCCCCATCGGTAAACCCCCAAAGCCCTGGCGCCTAAACCCATTCTGGTTGTCCCTGCTACCAGATGATGATGAGCTCTCAAACCTATGGAAGCAATACTTTGCAGAAAACGATCAAACTGCCTCTATTTCAGCAATTTGGGACTCATTCAAAATATACGCACGCACGACCCTTACCTCACACATAAATGTAATTAAGACAAAATCCGCAGATGTCTTTGACAGGGCGTTAGCGGAACTAACCTCCACAGAAAGGGAATATGCGACTAATCCTACCCCAGAGATAGCAGCCCGACTCAAAATGCAATCCAGAGTAGCAACTCAACTTCAGTTTACAAAGGCCAGGCAAAAACAGTTTTTCACAAAGCAAAAATGTTTTGACCATGGGGAAAAGGCAGGTAAGCTGTTGGCCTATCTGGTACATAGTGAGGATAGACCCCCAGTGGTCATCACACTACATGGACCGGGGGGGCCAACAGATCACGGATCTGCATAGTGTAACTGCTAGATTTAGAGACTTCTTTGCAGATCTATACAAAACAACGACAACAGACCCGACGGACCAGAGAGCGGCCTTCCTCCATAGCATCACCCTCCCCCAACTGACGACTGACCAGATTGACCTTCTCGAGGCACCCCTCACCACAGACGAAATAGCCACGGCTATGGCTAGTTTTGCCAGATCCAAATCCCCTGGTTCGGACGGTCTCCCAATCGAGTTTTACTCCCAGTTCAGTGAACTTCTTACTCCAAAGCTACTCATGCTATACAACCACCTGTTCGAAACCTTTTCCTTACCACCGTCCATGAGAGAGGCAGTAATAGTGCTCATTACCAAACAGGGGAAAGACCCGGGATATCCAGAATCATATCGCCCAATCTCCCTACTCCAAGTGGACATAAAAATCCTAGCCAAGGTACTATCCTTGAGATTGAACAAAGTTATCCTTTCTCTAATACATATTGACCAGGCAGGATTCATGCCGGGTCGCAACACATCCTTCAACTTACGCAGGTTGTTCATCAACCTGCAGGCCACGCACGAGGAAGCAGGTTCTCGGGTGGTAGTAACTTTAGACACGGCAAAAGCCTTTGACTCCGTGGAATGGGAGTACTTGTGGAAATGTCTGGAGGGGTATGGCTTCGGCCCTAAATTTATTAAATGGGTGCAACTATTGTATCAGTCACCCACGGCCAAGGTGATGGCGAACGGATGGCCCTCCGAGCAGTTTGACCTCAGTAGAGGCACAAGGCAGGGCTGCCCCCTTTCGCCGTTGCTATACGCCTTGGCAGCTGAGCCACTAGCCATATCCATTCGGGATAATCCGGAAATTAAGGGACTATGCTCCGGTAATCTGATTGAAAAAATCAGTATGTACGCGGACGACACAATATTATACCTCGCAGATCCGGGACCTTCCTTGCGTTTGGCACTGCAAACAATTGAACAATTTGGGACCTTTTCTGGTCTTAAAATTAATTGGGAGAAATCTCAGATATTACCAATAGACAGTTTCCCACCAACCGAGTCACAGGCCAGGTTACCACTCCAAAGAGGTAGTACCATTAAATACCTTGGGATACATGTGTCTAGAATGTCGACAGACTATATACATCTAAATATTGAACCCCTTATATCCTATGTGAAAGCTAAGCTCAGGACTTGGGCTCGCCTGCCACTGGGGGTATGGGGGCGAATAAATCTAATCAAGATGATTCTACTTCCCAAAATATTGTATGTTATATGGCACTCCCCAACACACTTGCCTTTGAAATACTTCAAGACCCTAGAAGCCCTTCTTAAACCTTTCGTATGGGGTCCTAATAGACACAAACTGGCATGGCAGGCGCTTAAAAACCCAACTGACCTGGGAGGTATGGCACTGCCGGATTTCAACCTATACTATATTGCGTCCCAATTATCCCAACTATACCACATTGACAAGACAGACAGAGAGAGGTTCCTCCAGCTAATGTGTCCCAAGTGGGCCAGATACACTAAAGACCCAATTTATGCAATAACAATAGGCACCGGAAATACTAGTTTACGAAGTGGTGAGAAGGCCCTATTGCATCAATACAGACGCATATGGGACATTGCGTCCGCTAAACTAGAGATTCCTCAATATAACAACTTCACCCCATTATGGCACAACAAGACCCTACCCGAACTCTGGCAAATCCCTGATGTGGATTGCTGGTCAACTCATGGAATCTTCTATCTACATCATTTAATTATGGCTGGGACACTAAAAACCTTTCAAACGCTCAAAGAAGAATACAATCTTCCCAACCACATGCTCTTTAGATATTTACAAGTCAAACATGCAACCCAAACTCAATTCTCTTCATCCCCCCCTCAGCCCATCTCAAATGTCATCATGGCAATAGTCAAAAACACAGATCCTCAAAAACTAATATCAGCATTTTATAACATACTCTCCACCCCAGTAGCAACTAAAATAGCGTATGGCCTTAAGCCTCGCTGGGAAAGGGCGGTGGGACGTATAGAGGACGAGGAATGGGGGGAAGCCCTGGAATTTTGCAAAGCGGCTCGCCAAAACTCTCAGACAGACTGACCCAAATTTACATAATCCATCAAGCGTACCTTACCCCCCTCAGGGTAGCCAGATACAGACGCTCCCAGTCCACTTTGTGCCAAATGTGTGGAAGGGAGACGGGCACATTCATTAACTTATTGTGGTCATGCCCCAAAGTACAGGGACTCTGGACACAGATAGTGGGATTTCTTCATGACGTCATGGGCTCTCCAGCCACGCTTGACCCAAAAATGTGCCTTCTGGGACTATTGCCAGACTCGACCGACAGGTACACTAAGACATTTTTACACGAGACACTATTCATAGCACGAAAGGTAATAGCCAGGAAATGGATGAGGATTTGTCCCCCAAGTATCGCAGACTGGAAAGCAGAAATAAACAACACCCTTCCATATAAAAAAATTATATACACGAATAGAGGATGTCCTGAGAAATACTATAAAATCTGGGACAGGTGGCTGCAGGAGTCTGACACCTGTTCATAACCTGACTCTTGCATTTTGCATTGGGAAAGTTAACGGCATGTAAGATCACCAAGCCCATGGGTAATAAAGCAAACCAAAACACTGACACGAGGTACCTTTTTACTTCATTTATCTCATGCATAAGACATAATGCGCAAAGATCTGAGATGGAGATACAACTGTTACTTGAAGCTTTGTATGATATGTAACATACCTGGAAATGTACATTATAACATGTATGCACTTTAAACAAAATAAAACTTGTTGATTTAAAAAAAAAAAAAAAGGTACATTAGAACACTTATTATTTTTTCCCACATGAGTCTTCAAAGCATTGCACCTGCAATCAGTGGATCATGGGTACAATGCCAAGCTCCTGCAGGTATATTCCTTTGCTTTCTACCTGTACCTTTTGTAGAGAGGCGAGCCCGTGCCACTGTTTTTTTTTTGCAGTGTGAGCCAAGTTTTGTAGAAAACAGGCACACTAATCAGACAGGTGTGTGCTGGAGTTATTTTGGAGCTGGGATTAGAGGTCAGTGGCTCCACCCTCCTGAGGGGGTCAGTCTATGAAAGGTAGCTGTTAGGAGCACGTTGCTCTGTACTGTCCAGTGTCCATGCTGGGACAGTGAAAGGTTGAGCCTGTGAGGATGTGGCAGCAGGGAGCTGCAATAGAGGCAGTCAGAGCTGAGGAAGGTCCAGCGTTTTGGGCACAAGCACTGGGACTGTGTGTTTGACAGTCTGGAGGACCACGGCAGAAAGCCTAAGCAGAGATACTGCAAAGAAGAGCCACGAGGCTGAGTACTGTTTGGTTATCACATTGATGGTGAGAACCCATGCGAGGGAAACTACTTTAATGTGAACTTTTGTTTTGTTTTAAAAAAAAGTTGGCAGAAAAAGCCCTAAAACTGACTTTTGGAGTGGAGTAAACTCACTGTTTGGTGCTACCAATGAGCTAAAATACCCCAAAGCATCACACTTTGTACAGCAAATGAAATGGGACTTGTAAGCCACTCATTCACAGATCACTGTGAATGAATTATGAGGCTTTGCAGGCAAATTTTAAGTGTAACAGCAGCAGTGGGGGTAAAGATGCCCACCCATTTTCATGGGGTGGTGCTCAGGAGGGGAGGGAGGGATGCTGAAATATGTTACACCCTAAATACGGGTGTAACATGTTCTAAAGGTGAACTTATCGTTTAACTGCTGGAAACATTCAGGACTATAAGGAAACACATTTCCATAGAAACATATCAATTGTATACATCATGCATGATGTGACAGGGTATTCAACTTGCATGCTTACGTTTAGAAGAGAAACTTTGCTAGAAGTGAATCTGGTCTTTGGTACGCATCCCACAAAGTTTGCATTGACAGACTTTCAAAAAAATTTAAAGACTGCTTATGAGAAGGCTCAGACTGCCTCTGACACCTGAAGGCAGTGGAACAAAAGAAAATATAATCTGAGAGTGCAAATTCATGATCTAAAACCAGGTGACAGAGTGGTACAGAGAAAACTAGGTCCTCATGGGATGCACAGTTTAGCTGACCCATGGAGCTTGTGGACATACATTGTTTCTTTTATCAGTTACCTGGCCTTCCTGTGTATTCATCAAGACATGAAGACAGGGACCTTGAAGACTAGGTACTACAACCACCTCCACCAAATACTGAGTGGAGCAGTGCAGGTGTCAACCCAGGCTGAGTCACCTCCAACTGGTTCACCCCCCTAAACAAGCTACAGTGACTCAGTAACATCTTCCTAAAGAGGAAAAGGAAGATAACTGCAAGGAAGATTTCGATTCAGGACAGCTTTGGCAGTCTGGACCCTCTCTTGCCACTTCATCCACAAGTAGTGATACCTTCCCAACCTGGAGAATAAATAGAGTCTCAAGTTCAAGGGGAGACCTTCTTCTAATCCTCCCAAAGTCATAATGGAACCATGCCAAGAGAAAAATCTGAACCCAGAGAACAAAGAATCAAGCAACAGATTTGACCTCCTATGAGCCTGACATATGACTCTAAGGGAATTTGTTTTAAAGAGGATATCACCACAGCACACAGATTTGATGGATTACATCAGAGGACAGACTGCAGCCAGAAAGACATCCATTGGACATCAGAGTAATAGGCGATCTTTTGGACACCCATTTGTGTGTTAAGCATTGTTTAAACCTGTTTAGGGACACTAATGCTTATGGCAGAGCTTTTTTTAAATGGTGCCACCCTATCTCTTTCACTGTCAGTTGTTGGGACCCTTGTTGAAGATACCCTTGATGATTACAAATAGCTCCACTCGAAGGTTGATAACTCCACAGTTACACTTAAAGTGCCCCACAGCGGGCAGACTTTACTCATGTGCAAATGGTTAGTTGAGGTCTAGAAAACTGCAGTCAGGCTCCATAGTCAGCCTTATCCCTCAAAATGGGGAATACTTGCTGCTATTGATTGTTGTTTGCTATCACTTGCAGAATCATTCTTTACTCTTCCAGTGCATTCCGGGCAAGGTCTTTCGGTAAAGAGATTGAACACCAGCCCTATTCATCTTGCTTTGTTGCTGTTATTGAATCACTGCATTTAATATTGTGTACCCTTTCTTCAGGACTTGTTGCTGTTTTAGCTATGGGGGCTGGGGTGGCACATTCCAGGGTGCATACACAGGTTTTACTGAGATTAAAAATCTCAGAGCCAACTACGTTCTCTTCCTTTTTCCTGGGTTGTGGATTTTCAAGATTATAATTATATGGTGAATAATTATATTGAAATAAAAGTGATTTCGCGCTAAATAGGCACGCACCTAAATGGTATACAATAATAAAATAATATAATAATAATATAATCATGCGCAAATAATAATGTCATAAAATACATTTCCACCTAAAAGTGATAAACAATATGACACATTTGAGCGTGATAAAAAGTGCAAATATTTGAATGAATGAATCATTATCAATAATTATATTGATCACGATCATTCTCCATATATGGATAGGAATTATGATGTTGGTTATCTTTCCACAAGGGAGAGAATCTATTGGAAGTAGGGACAGTAAACCTTCCTTGTTGATAGTGGGACTGATCAGGTCTCCTATCATAACCTTATCCAGAATCCTGAGGGGGCCTATCCCTCTCTTGATAGAACTGGCCATGATTGGACCTGTGTGGGGACCGGGGAGGTGGTCTACCGTACTGATTAGGTGGTCGATTGTAAAATTGATTGGAGTCATAATGATAAGGTCTAGTGCTTGGATTGTAACTATCGTCCCTAGTCTATATATATGGGCCCCTTCAATTTGATCTGTAATTATTTGGAGTTCTAACATTAGGGCCCTTCCTGTTTAAATTATGGTGACTCAGAGTTCTCATACCGGGAATTCTACCTCTCTGTGGTGGCACATTGCGTGATTGTGGTCTACCAGATCTCTGTGGTTGAGGGACTCTTTCAAGGGGAGTTCTAGGTTGAACTCTGGCTTCACTGGGAGGCAGAACGACACTGGTAGCCATAGCCTTAGCATTCCCATCTCCCAATTGTTGCCATCTGAAAACTGATCCAGATTTATAATCACCCACATCTCTGATATACTTTTTATTTTTCTTGTTCCTCTGATCTCGCTCTTCTTTCTACAAATATTTTTTTTTTTAATTGGATAAGAGAGAGCTATTCAGAGGAATCTTTGAGTGGTTTTAATTTATCTTTCAGGGTTTTAATCTCGTTGTCAAATGAATGCAACATTTCCCTCTTTTCTTCTACTAAAAAAACCCAAAATGTGATGCCTGCTTCAAGTATTTGAACCAGGGGTCTAATTGCCTTTTTGGGGATTGACATCTCACCAAAGGCTCCTAGGGACCAATTTTTCAGAAATGTATTGTTCTAGGTAGGTATGTCCCATTCAGTATGTAGCTCTTAAACCATAAGGTTTTTTAAGCGCAAAAACATGCCACCTATCTCAGATTCCTCAGTGTCTGTCAAAACAAACACTCCCTCAGCTGATAATGCTTTAGTGGATCTGTAATCAAAAACATCCATATTGAAAGATGTAAAACTATATATAAATATTGCAAAAAACAATAAAACTGTCTAAAAAAATTGCGCATAGAGAACAAAATAAGCAGCCAACACGTCACTAGACATTATGACAAGTATAAGTGCAACAGCTCTAAAATCATACATATCCCAATGCGAATCTGCTAAAGATAAAAATTTGATAATAGGTATAAGATCTGTCCGTAGTATACACGGGCTGAAAAGTCTATGTAGAAAAATGGAAAGGGTAAAAAAGAGTCCAAAAAAGATGCAAGCAGGGCCGTCATAATAAAATAGAAACCATATTCCAGAGGCTGCAAAAAAGTTTAACAGGTATGGTTTAACAGGTATGGTATAAGTAGTGTCAGAATGAAGCTCCCGTGCGCACTTGGATGTATTTGCAAGTCGCTCCCGTGCGCACTTGGATGTATTTGCAAGTCGCGCTCCTTTCTCAACAGGTCTGTTGAGAAAGGAGCACGACTTGCAAATACATCCAAGTGCGCATGCTCTTGAAACGCGTCCATTTTTGATGATGTCATCCCCCTGCAGCCAGCCTTTCCTATGTGTATCACGCCTCATTCTGAGCCGTATCCGGAGCCGTATCTGAGCCGTATGCGGAGCCGGCGTATGCCTCTGTCGGAGGAGGCACCGCTACCAGCAAGGAACCTACATGGCCCAGACCTCGGGAGCGTCATTCTGACATTACTTATACCATGCCTGTTAAACCTTCACATAAATGTGAGTTGATCTTACTACATTATTAACCACTTAAGCCCCGGACCAATCTGCAGCCAAAGGACCAGGCCCCCTTTTGCGATTCGGCACTGCGTTGCTTTAACTGACAATTGCGTGGTTGTGAAATGTGGCTCCCAAACAAAATTGGCGTCCTTTTTTTCCCCAGAAATAGAGCTTTCTTTTGGTGGTATTTGATTGCCTATGCGGTTTTTATTTTTTGCGCTATAAAACAAAAATAGAGCGACTTTTTTTGCTATAATAAATATAAATATCCCCAAAAATATATAAAAAAAACTTTTTTTTTCCTCAGTTTAGGCCGATACGTATTTTTCTACATATTTTTGGTAAAAAAAATCGCAGTTAACGATTATTGATTGGTTTGCGCAAAAGTTATAGCGTTTACAAAATAGGGATAGTTTTATAGCATTTTTATTAATATTTTTTTTTTATTAGTAATGGCGGGGATCAGCGATTTTTATTGTGACTGCAACATTATGGCGGACACATCGGACATTTTTGACACATTTTTGGGACCATTGTCATTTATACAGCAATCAATGCTATTTAAATGCATTGACTCCTGTATAAATGACACTGGCAGTGAAAGAGTTAACCCCTAGGGGGCGGGGAGGAGTTAGGTCTGTGATGTGTGTGTTTTTTTTTTTTACAGTAGGGGGCGTGGCTTTACGTCTAACTTCACTGATCGGCTTTCCCGATGACAGGGAACAGCCGATCAGTGACAGGCAGTGTAGGAAGCACAGGGAGAGGTTTGTTCACACAGATCACAGCTCTGTGACCCGATCGCGGGACACCATCGGTGATCGGGTCTGCTGGTCCTGCGGCTGCGGTCACAGAGCTCAGGACCGGGTTGTGAGCGAGCCGCCGGCGGCATGCGCGTGACCCACGGCTGAGCAATTAAAGGGGACGTACCGGTACGTGCTTTTGCCCAGCCGTGCCATTCTGCCGACGTAAATGTGCAGGAGGAGGTCCTGAAGTGGTTAAAGCTGTTTTCAAAAAACTACTGCACCCAGAGGCGCCTCTCTATGTGTGTTTTGCATCACTAGATATACAGTGCAAAATAGAAATAAAAAACAAATGTGTGGCGCTAAGTGAGCAAGTGAATAGCATGTGAACCTGGAAGGGTAAAACAGGCAATGCAAAATTGAATGTGAAAACCAAAACATAAAAGTCCAAAGTGAATAATAAACATCTATGCAAGGTCCATTAGAGTTCAGAATAAAGTGAAAGTGAAAAAGTATTTCTTGGATTTTCCGTATTACTGCACTCCTCCCAATTTTAATTCTGCATGCTAATAAAACCCCAAGAATGCTGAGGCTTGCCATATAAATTACTCTAACATATCACCTCCCTCACGCTTCTGCTTCTCTTAACCTCTAGAGAAATATCCCCAAACCCTGGGCCTCCATCATTTACCTGTACCCTCTGGCAGCAGCTGCAATCCACAAAATTTTGTTTCCATTCCTCTTCTTTCCAAAACCATTCTCCCCTTCTCCTGTGCCCTTTAGAACACCTGCTCTGTCCTCAACTAATTCACCTCTGCCCATGACCTCTTTGTCCCCAACACCTTGAAATGTACTTGCTGTTACCGAAATCTAACTTTATAAATATGACACTGCTTCTCCTGCTTCCCTCCCCATATAGCAGAATGACGCCCGGAAAGTGGTTTCATTATCCTGACCGGGCATCATATGACATCCAGCAGGATAAGCCACGATTGCGCACCTGCGGGGGCACGCAGCATGTCGATCGTTGGTGTGGTGTGTCAGTCTGACACACCGCATCTCCAAACTAGGTAAAGAGCCTCTTACGTAGGCTCTTTACCATGTGATCAGCTGTGTCCAATCACAGCTGATCACAGTGTCAACAGGAAAAGCTATTTATTGGCTTTTCCTCCACTCACACTGACAGACGCGAGTAGAGGAGAGCCGATCAGCTGCTCTCCTGACACGGAAGGGGGGGGTCTGCGCTGATTGGTAATAAGTGCATCCCCCCTGAAGGATGCCCATCTGTGCCCACTAGGTATACCCACCCATGATCACCAGGGATGCCAATTAGTGCCCATTATAGATGCCAATCAGTACCCATCAGTAATACCTGCCAGTGCCTCCTCATCAGTGCTGCCTATCAGAGCCATCTATCAGTGCCCATCAGTGCCACCAATCAATGCCCATCAGTGCCACCTATAAGTACTCATCAGGGCCACCTATAGGTACCCATCATTGCAGCCTTTCAGTGCCCATCAGTGTCACCTATGAGTGCACATCGTGCTGTTGATCATTGCCCATCGGTTCTGCATATCAGTTCCGCCTATCAGTGCCCATCAGTGCTGCATATTAGTGACCACAGTGCCCGTTAGTGCCACCTCATTAGAGCCACCTCATCAGTGCCATCTTATCAGTGCCCATCAGTGCAGCCTCATCAGTGCCCATCAGTGAAGGAGAACATTTTTTTTACGTTTTTTTAGCAAAAAATATAAACCCCAGTGGTGATCAAAAACCACCAAAAGAAAGCTGTATTCGTAGGAACAAAATGATAAAAAATTTGTTTGAGTACAGTGTTGCATGACCGCACAATTGTTTTTTGAAATGCGTCAGGCTGAAAGCTGAAAATTGGCCTGGGCAGGAAAGTGCACTGTATTGAAGTGGTTGAACATCCCTGTTAATACTCCTGATGCTTCTAAACTTCTTAGAATAACAACCTCTTTTGACCTGAAGCAATGAATATATGCTCTTACTCACTCTGATGGCAACACCCTTGACCTTGTATTATACTACCTATGCACTCCATGCAACCCCTCCAACAATCCTTTTCCTCTCTCTAATCACTATCTTATTAGTTTCACTCTCTCTCTGTCTTCCACCACCACTCCCTCCAACTGCCTAACAATTACTCATAGAAACATTTGCCACTTTAACCCTTCTCTTTTCTATTCTGCTACTGACCACCTCTATGACAAAATCATTATTCGTAATGAGAACTCCACTGTACAGATATCTCCCCCACTTAACACTCCATGTCTACGGGTACACTCAACTTTCTTCATTCAACCCTGCTACTATAGACAAGGTAACCAAACCTTTTTCTAAATCCCACCTAACCACCTGCCCCCTGGACCCTGTTCACTGACAAATACTGCAGTGACCCTCTTGCTCTATCCTTCACTCTCTAAGGCCCCTTTCACACCTAAGCGTTTTTCATGCGGTGCAGCGCTAAAAATAGCGCCTGTTCACCGCATGAAAAAATCCTGCCCCTTTAACTCCAGTGTGAAAGCCGGCGGGCTTTCACACTGGAGCGGTGCACTAGCAGGATGACAAAAAAAGTCCTGCTAGCAGCATCTTTGGAGCGGGATAGGAGCGGTGTGTTCACCGCTCCTATACCGCTCCTTCCCATTGAATAGAATGGGACACCGCAGTGAAACCGCGGCAATACCGCCGCAAAGCGCCGCTACGGCGGCGCTCTGCGGGGGGGGTGTTTAATCCCTTTTCGGCCACTCGCGGGGGTTAAAACCGCACCGCGAGCGGCCGAATACCGCGGTTAAAACGGCGGTAAAGCAGCGCTAAATATAGCGCTGCTTTACCTTCACCGCGGCTCCCCGCCCCAGTGTGAAAGGGGCCTAACTCACATCTTCAATATCTTCCTTTCTTCTAGCATCTTTCCCTACTATACACTGCCCTATCATAAATCTATCCCCTACTTTGTAGATGCTATAACTTTTGCCTAAACAAATCAATATACGCTTATTGGGGGGGGGGGGGGGTTGCCAAAAATATGTAGCAGAATACAAATTGGCCTAAATTGATGAGGAAATTCGATTTTTTTTTTATTTTTATTGTATATGTTTTATAGCAGAAAGTAAAAAATATATATATTTTTTTCAAAATTGTCTTTTTTTTTCTTAAAGCACTTTTTTTTGTTTATAGCGGAAAAAAAAACAGAAGTGATCAAATACCACCAAAGAAAGCTCTATTTGTGGGGAAAAAAAGAACATCAATTTTGTTTTGACTGCACAATTGTCAGTTAAAGCGATGCAGTGCCGTATCGCAAAAAAAAAAAAAATGGCCTGGTCATCAAGGGGGTAAAACCTTCCGGGGCTGAAGTGGTTAAAGCTTTCAATGATCTGCAATATGTAATTTGGATTGAGTCACTGTCTGCCAAGCTACTGAGACTGTAAGTTAAGCTATCTCACCACAACTGGATCAGGTATAGAGATCATGCTTTCAGTGCTTAGATTGCAAAAGCAGAACATTCTAGGATCAAATTACTTTCTGAATCACTCACATGGAACTAGCAATCAGCTAATAAAGTCAATGTCAGATTTCTACTGTGTCAGTGATTTACAATGTACAGAGACCCATGGATCTTAGTGCAAAGCCAACTAGCATGGTTGAAAGGAAATGTCAGAAATAGAAGCATATTTGCTCCTTACAGGTTTCATTTAACTGAATTCACAGCCTAACTTGTCCTCCTGCAATCCACAAAAAACAGACCCTTTGGCTCTGTATGGATTTTAAGTGAGTCATGAGACTTGCAGATTCTGATAAGCCCCCCACCCCCAGACCCCCACAACCACAGGTCAGGTTTTTGGGAAAGAGACCTTTGACCTTATCAACAAGGCACCCCCTACATTTAGGGTATGTGGCCTGGTATGGCTTGGAACTAGGGAAAGCTTGTTCCCTCCCTCCCCCCTATCCTGGCATGCCAGACTGCATGCTCAGACAAGGGCCTGGCATTAATTTTTGATGGTGACCCCATGCTTTTAGATTTAGATTTTTGCATTGGACTCCCCCTTTAAAATTCATACCAGACATGAAAGGGCTTGTACAAATAACGATGGAACCCCATGCTGTTTTTTTCTTAAACCCTCCCTGGCCTCTTTACTTGTATTGCCTGGGATTCATGGCCATGTAAGTTAATAGGGTTGGTAGCATCACTGGCTATTAAGGATTCAGAGGTGCGTGTACCTGCCATCGTCCTTAGTACTCATTGACACTGTAAAGCTGTCATGTATAATAGTGGAAGAAATACTGCTATTATACATGATGTTTGGCTCCCACCAAATGGGTAGATTTTTGGTAATGTTGTGTTTGGACCAAACCTTAACCCCAGCCCTAATGCACAGCATATACTGTGTAATGGTACAGAGAACATCACTGACTTCATTAGACCAGCACCACTATCTGCATCTTTGTAAACCATTGAGCCCATAAAAATGGCAAAGAGGAAGAGAACATTTTAACATAGCTTACCTGAAGAGTTTGAAAAAAGAATTTAAAAAAAGAGTAGTAAAACATACAACTTGGGTGCCCTTCAATGAATGAGGGGAAATGTTGAGCCTAGAGTTGGACTTTAAATAATTATTTAAAAAAAATGTTGCTTGATCACTTACATCTAGCCTGTTTCTTCCTATTATATTATTATCATGCATGTTTGAAAGGGGAAGTATAGATCTATCAAGGAAACAATGTGATATATAAACATTTACCTTCCTCCACAAACTCTGTAAAACTCTGTGGAAATAAGGATTGTTGAACGTTGTTCTTAACTAGCAATAGTAAACAATCAATGTTCTTCATAGCTGGTGAAGTTAAACAGCCATCCAAATTACTGGAGGTTGCCCTTGCTCAGCATTTCTATCAGCTGTTATATGTCTATAGATTTTATTGGAGTATGGTGTTGCAAGTCAGCAAATACAAATGGTCTGGAGGAAGTAAACATTAGTGTTATCTCCATATATATATATATATTTCTAGGTCTAGTGGGCTATCACCTGCGGCATAATATTGGTCTTTATTTTCCTGAGCAGATGGTATGCTTGACTCGGCAGAATGTGGTGCCATTTTTTTTCAGAACAGAACAAGAATATGCTAAGCATATGTATACGTACCAGTCATCTGTGCCTGGGCATAGCTACCATCCCAGCTGGTGATGCCAGAAATGTCTTATTTTGCATTGTTATCATTCATATATGTCAGTGAGACTCTGCTGTTACACTGTCATCTGCCACTGTCTACTTCCTTTTAGCCAGCACACAAAGTCCTCCTTATAGATTGGATCCATTGCATTTCTTAATATTCAATTTTTTCACAGTGATTCAATTTTTTGTTAGTAAACTGCAGCTAGATCTGACTTACCAGCGAATGTACCATAGACTTACATTAATTTACATTAATTTTAATGAGTCTCCTTCAGGAAGCCTATGACATGGGTCTTAAAGTTTATGCAAAGTAAAAACTTTTTTTTTTGTTTTGGAAAGATTGGGAAAGAGTAAAACCAACTATTAAACTTTAATGGTGTCTTTTTTGCTATTGACCACTGTCACAGAGACAAAATTTGAGGGGAAGTGCAAACTCTAATGCCCCGTACACACGGTCAGATATTCCGATGGAAAAAGTCTGATCGGATTATGTTGTCGGAAAATCCGATCGTGTGTGGGCTCTAGCGGGCTTTTTCCGTTTTGAGAACAGGATCTAAAATTTTCCGACAACAAAATCCGATCGGGCTTTTTCTGATTGTGTGTAGAGAATTCCAACACATAAAGTGCCACGCATGCTCAGAAGAAATTTGGAGACAAAAGCTATTGGCTACTGGCCTCTACGTAGTCCCGTCGTACGTTTTATATGTCACCTCGTTCGGAACGATCGGATTTTCCAACAACTTTGTCCGACCGTGTGTGTGCAACACAAGTTTCGGAGAAAATCTGTCGGAAAAAATCAGATGGATTGTGTGGTCGGAATGTCCGACCGTGTGTACAAGGCATAATGCCCTGTACACGCGGTCGGATATTCCGATGGAAAAAGTCTGATCGGATTATGTTGTCGGAAAATCCAATCGTGTATGTGCTCTAGCGGGCTTTTTCCATCAGAATTTCCGACGGAAAAAATTTGAGAGCAGGATTAAAAATTTTCCGACAACAAAATCCGATCGGACTTTTTCCGATCGTGTGTAGAGAATTCCGATGCACAAAGTGCCACGCATGCTCTGAAGAAATTTGGAGACAAAAGCTATTGGCTACTGGCCTCTACGTAGTCCCATCATACGTTTTATACGTCACCTCGTTCGAAACAATCAGATTTTCCAACAACTTTGTCCGACCGTGTGTGTGCAACACAAGTTTCAGACAAAATCCTTTGGAAAAAATCCGATGGATTTTGTGGTCGGAAGGTCCGACCGTGTGTACGGGGCATTAGAGCTGTCACCAGAACAAAAAATAAAGGAAAATGCTTTAATGGGGACACCTTATTCATTGACAAATATACAGAATCTGTAATCTCCTGATCAGATAGGCCTTCACCTTCAGATATGCCTTCTAGGCCTATAGAATAATTTTCTACATGTTTTGAAACACATTCTACATCTGTCTAATGTTTCTGTGGCACCAGATCCTTTGTCTAGTGCAACTACTAAATTATACTTTATGAAGGCAAACTCTATCCAGCCATCATCAAATGCTGCTAATATGGTACTTTTTAAGGGCATGTAGCCAGTTCTGCCCTGTGCCTGATGCATGCTCAAATGAAATAAAATGGCTTTCAATTTGTGTAGAAACCAGAGAATTTTTTTGCTCAGCCTGAATGTCTTTCCATACTAACAGACAGACATGCCAGGTAACATGAGGATTTTGCACAACATCAGGCCCTGACAAATGCATCTGTCTGCAGAAAACAGGATAGATATTGAAACTCAGCTATTCATTTTTATAGTTAAATACACTGATGGAATAATGTGCCACAAATGCAAGCAGTACCCTTCTGGAGCGTTCTGTTGATGCTGCAAATCATAACCATTTACTTCATAAATAACTCATAAGGTAAAAAGTACCTGTAGAATTGTCAGAAGATGAACCCTTTTCCAACTCCTTTGTATAGCCTATTTCAGGTTTTCTATGTGGTCATTAATCAACGGAAAACCAGCCTGGAACGAAAAATTGTCAAAGAATTAAACTTTTATCCACTATGTCCAATTTGGACCCCAAGCAGTTTGGGCAGACCAAGCAAGGATACTTTCCACAGAAGCTTTGCAAATTGTAGCACAGGTGGTTGATGTTGATATTGTTCAACCTAAGGTTAAACATCTTATTTTTCAAAGAAAATGAATTCACACTAGTGTGTAAAACGCAGATCGATGGAAGGACATCTGAAAAACAATCATTTACAATGTGTCCTATTCCCATCATAATGTTGCGTTGTGCTAAAAAGCAAAATGTATGTCAAAATGTATGTCAACGGACGTTAGCGCGCGTTGTACAATGTATGTACATGCATTTTAGTGCAAGTCAGAGTGAACTGGCCTTCATTTTTAAAGATACCATTCCCCCTGAGAATAAAAACCTCACAGGTGTGGAATGAAAGGTGTTTGGGAACTGTCTTGCTTGTTTTTATATGACCTTAAATTGCAGTCTGCTACACATGAAACCTTTTTTGCGGTATATAAAGTACGTCTTAAGCCTCGTACAAGCAATCGGATTTTCTGCAGACAAAGTGTCAGCCTTTTGTCCGAAGGGCGTGTGCCTGAAGTTTGGTGAGTGTTGATTCGCGTTTTTCATTTTGCGCTTTTCATTTTGCTCTTTTCATTTTGTGCTTTTCAGTTTGTTTCTGGACAGCCGTTCGTCAACCAGCCATGTTGCAGAATCGGAGGAGATAACGTGTTATTTATTATTGGCGTTGGAGTTATTGCTTTGACCTAAGTCCAGTCCAGGAACAGGAGAAGGAGGATTTCTTGGACCAAAAATTGGTTGCTTTATTAATCGTGACCAATTATGTCATATGCCTGTGCTGCGGGAGCTCCAGGAGAATAATCTGGATGATTTGCGGAATTATCTCCGGATGACAGACCCCCTGCTTTCACCAACTCTTGGCATTGTTGACCCCCTATAATAACCACTTGCCTACAGGGCAGTTACACCCCCTTCCTGCCCAAGCCATTTTTAAGCTTTCAGCTCTGTAGCACTTTGAATGACAATTGCGCAGTCATGCTACACTGTACCCACATTTTTTTATTTTTTATTTTCTTCACACAAATAGAGCTTTCTTTTGGTGGTATTTAATCACTGCTGGGTTTTTTATTTTTTACAATAAAAAGACCACATTTTTTACTGTCAGTAAATTTTGTAACTAAGTAATGTTTCGCCTTCACAGATGTGCGCTGATGAGGCAGCACTGGTGGGTACTGATAGGCAGCACTGGTGGGCACTGATAGCTGGCACGGATAGGCGGTACTGATGTACTCTGATGGGCATTGTTAGGTGGCACTGATGGGAATTACTGATGGGCATTGATTGACAGCAGTGATGGGCATTAATGGGCAGCACTGATAGGTGGCACTGATTGCCAGCAGTGACTGGCATCGCTAATGGGCACTGATTGGTGGCACTTGTGGGCAGTGGTGGGCACTGATTGCTGCCACTGGTGAACACTGATTGATGGCATTGGTGGGCAATGGTGGGCACTGATTTCTGACACTATATTGCTATATTGTAATCAGGGCACAGATGATCAGTGCCCTCATTACATTCTTAGATGTCCCCCTGCGTGAAGATGCTGCTGATCGGCTCTCCTCATCACACACTCTGTCAGTGTGAGGCGAGGAGAGCCAATTACCGGCATCTCCGTGTTTACATGTAACCGCCGTAAATTGGACACAGCCGATCACAGGGCTAAAGAGCCGCGGACGCGGCGTGTCACGGCGTGTCCTAGCAACATATGACGGCGTCCCAGAACGAGAGCCGCACCGCACTGCCCCGCCATCAAATGATGGCGGGGCGGGTGGCACGTGGGTGGCAAGCAGTTAAGAAGCAGGACACATGCATGAGGATTTTATTTTATTTTTTGGTTGAATAATGATTTGATTTGTTATATTTTCTATATTTTTGGAGGCATAGAATTAACTTATTGGTTAAGTTCTATTGGCAGATAGCATGTCTAATTTTATTTGTTTTCTTTTTTTATTGCACAATAAATAAATACGGAGAATAATACTTGGCTATGTATTTTACTTCAAATGACATTTTGGGAGTAGGCAGTTACATTTTAAAAAATACAATGTAAAATTAACAAGGGACACCAACATAGTTCTATCTTTGATCTTAAAAACTACGGGATAATGGTGTTGTGGTAACCTGCACCAAAAATACACAACAAGCATAATAATATTATTCTTGCTATCACTAGAAATAAAAAGCCTTTGAAAATTAATTTGCCATAACTCCATCAGTATCAGCAAAGCAGCTTCATTATTTTCTCATTAAAGAAGAAGAGAATGTTGCATTTCGAGATTTCATAATTTGCGTCGTCACAAATGTTATTTCCTTATTACGAATGCTAATTTACAAGACCGACCGCTTCTGGCTCGTCCTTGCTTCCGAGCATGCGTGTTTGTACTTTGGACTTTTGTATGACGTACGCACGATAGGAAAATCCGACAAAACGACCGTTGTCCATGGAAAATTTATAATCCTGCCATCCAACATTTGTCCCCGGGAAATCCAACAACAATTGTCAGATGGAGCTTACAAACGGTTGGATTTTAGGCCAACAGTCGGTCAACACACAATACCCATCGGAAAATCCGATCGCGTGTACGAGGCTTAACTCTTGCATGCTCTCAAATATCTTGCGAAAGCCTGTTTTTATCAATGGAAAAAAAAAACAGGTTTAGGTCTTTGGGCGGGATCTTTTGGAATGTCCTATATACTGAACACTTAGGGATATCAGCAAATAGTTTATGATGACAGCCGTAATAAATATGCTTATTCTCCTTCATTCTCACTAATTCTAAATATTTGCTATAGTCTAAGTAACTTATGTCAACATCTTGAGGACTAGTTCATTTATTTATTTCATAAAAATGGTGCAGTGCTCACCTTTCACGTGTAAAGAGATTATATATATATATATATATATATATATATATATATATATATATATATATATATATATATATATATATATAGTGTATCTGACTATAGTGCTTACAACAATATATGCATGACCATCAGATAAAAAACACACAGAATATTATGTGAAAAAATGCATAGAAATCATAAAAAATCATCAACATCAGTCCATGAAAAAAAGTCCATAAAAATCCAATATAGTTGATCTTTGTGACTGTGCAATTCCATCCACCAGAACAGATCTTGGCATAACAGAAAACACAACGCAGTGCCCTTCACCCCACCTATGGGTGTCCTCTCAACCTGCTTGAATAGACCTCACCAGTAAGAAGAGGTAAATAGTGCTTTGCAGTAGTATAGTGGCACTGCTTCCACTGGCTAGATACTCAAAGTCCACAGCTCCCAGCGAGATGTCAATCATATAAAACATAAGAGGAAAGACCCATAGTGTGCTCGCTCATATAATAATTTATTCCAAAGTAAAATACACTCACATTTCAGAGGTAAAAAAAAAGTCTCAGATAACTTCCTGCATTCACAAGCTCTGCCTGGCTCCTCCCAAAATTCAGCCACAAATTCATGAAAAGCACTGTTGAATTTCAACTTACTAAATCTTTGTAAATATCTAGAAGTAACAAGAGAAAAATGAAATTTAAATGGTGTCAAAAATATTTAGCAGTCTTTAAATGTTATTGCAAACTTAGTTGTAGGAATCGCACCTGATTCGTATGGACTAAACATTCAGACAGTAGCTTGAGTTTACTGGTTTTGGCCTTCTCTGCAAAATCCCTAAACAGTTGTCCCTATTGGAGAATTGCATTGTACCACCTATTCTAATAGCAACAATATTATTTTAGATCTCCCACCACTTTCTCCCTCAGTACCAATGGTCATTAAGACCAATAAAGGGGTGAAACTTCCCAGCAGAGTCACAAACAAAAAATAAATATCTGTCAGAGGTTCTAACTTATCCACTAGCCAAAAAAAAAATGTCTGTATATCAGTCTCTGTGCTGGCCCAACTCCTCCACTCCTACCTTCACCTACCTACAGTACGTTACTCTATAAACTTTATATAGATGCCAGGGGAGGAGCCAATGGGAGCCCACCCAGGGAGCATCCCATGTTGCATCTGCTCATCTTGTTCGTTGGGATATTGTTCAGGAGACTGATCCCAGTCAGAAGGATATCTGCAAAGCATCAGTGGGGTGAGAGGCTGTTGTCCACTTTCATTTGTATTGAACTTGTTAGTTGACTAACCAATAAAGCTAAGTATTTTTCCTCCAATTGACCACCAACACTTATCACTTAAGGGGCAAGTGTCAGTGTAAGGGGCATTTCATTGATTACAAATGTAAGGGGCACTGTTAAATAATTGTAAACACTGCAATATTTATATTGTGCTGTAGGTTACATACTCCTGACCAAAGTGTTTATTGTTTCAATAGTTACTGGCTATTAAGTATCCTGGTAGTAGTACAAGAACTGTAGCAAACATGTGTAGTGTATACTCTATTTAACAACTTTTACTACTTTAAACCATGCACCATTGCTGACACTAATGTTGGGATTTTTTTTCTTCCAAATAACGTTTTATTTCAAAAAGAGTAAGACATCAAAACATAGGTAGGTATATGGTAGACATATGATACACGGACATATACAGGGATGCATTTTTGAGCATGCTTCTCAGGCAGACTACAAAGAGTCTTTCTTCAGTAGTTAGCTTTATATAGTTCAACAGTAAAACCCTTACTTCGGGTTGCGTATGCAGTGTATTGTACCTTGAGTCTGATATCTTATTTAACTGTATACAATTGTCCAGATGGACAGAAATACAAAGAGGGAGGGAGAGGAGAACGGGGAGGGGGGGGGGGGGGGGGGGGTTGGGCAGACCATATTAGAGAGAATATGTACATAGGTAGTAAGAGCACTAGAATACCTTTGTGTTTGGACCGCTGAGTCATAACGGGTCCTCCCGAGAATGCCATCGCTCCCAGACACCATTGTGTTTGTCCAGTTTGTCCCGCAGCCTGGCTGTCATCTTCTCCATTAGTTCTACGTCTTTGACTCTAGCATAAAGGGCCTCTTGAGATGGGGGCAGTGTCTTCTTCCAGTGGAGGGCTATTAAGCACCTTGCCACCGTAAGAATGTGCCTAAGTAGTTTTTTGTGTGGTTTGGCTATTTTCGGTTGGGAGAGACCTAGTAGGAAGAGTTTCGGAGTCAAGGGTATGGGTGTTTCGAAGAGGTGGGTCACAAGTTGCTGCGTGGAGGTCCAGAACGGGACTATTAAGGGGCATGTCCAGTAGATGTGGAAGAGTGTGCCTTTGGCTTGCTGGCAATGCCAACAGCGATTGGAGGTGGAGGGGTATATTTTGTGGAGCGTGTCTGGGGTCAGGTACCAGTAGAAGAGAATCTTATAGGCATTTTCACTGTATAGAGTACACAGGGAGCTCTTGACAGCCTGACTCCAGACCGCTCTCCAGGCCTCCTCTGGGATTTCGTCTCCTAGTTATTTTTCCCAACGGAGCATGTAACCATGTTTGCCCTGGGTTTGTATGGAATGTTTATTAAGGATTTGATATATGTCAGATATCAGTCCCTTGCGCGATCTTCCCTCCAATATGATACGTTCAAACGGAGAGGATGGAGAGAACTGCAGGTGTGGGGCTATGGTTTGGGCGTAGTGTCTTATCTGCAAATACAGTGGTGTGAAAAAGTGTTTGCCCCCTTCCTCATTTCCTGTTCCTTTGCATGTTTGTCACACTTAAGTGTTTCGGAACATCAAACCAATTTAAACAATAGTCAAGGACAACACAAGTAAACACAAAATGCAATTTGTAAATGAAGGTGTTTATTATTAAAGGTGAAAAAAAATCCAAACCATCATGGCCCTGTGTGAAAAAGTGATTGCCCCCTAAACCTAATAACTGGTTGGGCCACCCTTAGCAGCAACAACTGCAACCAAGCGTTTGCAATAACGTGCAATGAGGCTTTTACAGCGTCCTGGAGGAATTTTGGCCCACTCATCTTTGCAGAATTGTCCTAATTCAGTTACATTAGAGGGTTTTCGAGCATGAATGGCCTTTTTAAGGTCATACCACAACATCTCAATAGGATTCAGGTCAGGACTTTGGCTAGGCCACTCCAAAGTCTTCATTTTGTTTTTCTTCAGCCATTCGGTGGTGGACTTGCTGGTGTGTTTAGGATCATTGTCCTGCTGCAGAACCCAAGTTCGTTTCAGCTTGAGTACACGAACAGATGGTCAGACATTCTCCTTCAGGATCTCTTGGTAGACAGCAGAATTCATAGTTCCTTTTATCACGGCAAATCTTCCAGGTCCTGAAGCAGCAAAACAGCCCCAGACCATCACACTACTACCACCATATTTTACTGTTGGTATAATGTTCTTTTTCTGAAATGCAGTGTTCCTTCTACGCCAGATATACTTGGACACACACCTTCCAAAGAGTTCCACTTTTGTCTCATCGGTCCACAGAATGTTGTCCCAAAAGTCTTGGGGATCATCAAGATGTGTTGTGGAGAAATTGAGACGAGCTTTGATGTTCTTTTTGCTCAGCAGTGGTTTTCTCCTTGGAACTCTGCCATGCAGGCCATTTTTGCCCAGTCTTTTCCTGATGGTGGAGGCATGAACGCTGACCTTAACTGAGGCAAGTGAGGCCTGCAGTTCCTTGGACGTTGTTGTGGGGTCTTTTGTGACCTCTTGGATGAGTCGTCGCTGCGCTCTTGGGGTAATTTTGGGCGGCCGGCCACTCCTGGGAAGGTTCACCACTGTTCCATGTCTTCGCCATTTGTGGATAATGGCTCTCACTGTGGTTCGCTGGATTCCCAAAGCTTTGGAAATGGCTTTATAACCCTTTCCAGACTGATAGATCTCAATTACTTTCTTTCTCAATTGTTCCTGAATTTCTTTGGGTCTCGGCATGATGTGTAGCTTTTAAGGATCTTCTGGTGGACCTTACTGTGTCAAGCAGCTCCTATTTAAGTGATGCCTTGATTGTGAACAGGTGTGGCAATAATCAGGCCTGGGTGTGGCTAGAGAAATTGAACTCAGGTGTGGACAACCACAGTTATAGTATGTTTTAACAAGGGGGGCAATCACTTCTTCACACAGGGCCATGATGGTTTGGATTTTTTTTCACCTTTAATAATAAACACCTTCATTTACAAATTGCATTTTGTGTTTACTTGTGTTGTCCTTGACTATTGTTTAAATTGGTTTGATGTTCCGAAACACTTAAGTGTGACAAACATGCAAAGGAACAGGAAATGAGGAAGGGGGCAAACACTTTTTCACACCACTGTAGCTGTAAAATACTTGTCTGGGGAGGTCATGTTTGGATTGTAGCTCGGAGAATGGGAGCAGCTTGCGGGACCTGGGATCTACCAGGTGTCGATAGTGAAAAAGGATTCCTGAGGCCCAAGGCCATGACATTTGGTGGGTAAGACTAGTTGGCACCTCGGGATTGCACAAAAAGGAAGTCATCAATGAGTTTTCAGATTTAAGCTCATATTGACAGGATATCTTCTGCCAGAGCCGTCGGAGCTGGGACATGAACCCCAGTAATCGGCCTTGTTCTATCTTTGCGCATGCGTTCCATAGGAGGCAATTCAGGTGGATGGGGGCTAACCAGATTTTTTCTAATGTTGGGATTTTTTATTGCAGTTACTGACACCAATGCTTAGGGTTATTATTGCAGACACTGATCAATGCTGGGGGTTAATATTGCAGAATTGAATTTATAGCACAACAATTTACTTGCTAAATACTCCTTTTCTTGATTGAGAATGTGAAGCAGAGTTTTTGTTTTATATATCTGGCTCTCTCAATTTCTGACATACTTTTTTGGCACACTACGCCCAAAAGGTTGACTACCCATGTAATACCATAATTACAGTGTGTTATCAGTCTTTTTATCCATCTATTTATATACAGTATGTACTGTATCTATTTGTTATCTCAGCAATACTATGCTGTACAAAAATGTTACTCTATGAGAAAAACAGCATAGATTTATTAAAAGAGAAGTTATTCACATATTATCAGTGCCAGCACAATTGCAAAGATTGGGATTTATTCCTTCTATAAGGATATTGTCAGAGCCATACAAATAGTTCTTTGATATCCCACTAGACAACTGTGTATCTAGTACTGCTGGTGTATAGCACAGAAGGAACTTATTTTTTATACAACTGTTTATTCTAGAAATTTAGCATGCTTATTTTTAAACTTAAAATAAAATAGAAGTGAAATGACTGCATATGCAGTATACTAAATTCTGATGTACTTTCTAATAATTAGGTATGGCTCAAGAACCATCTGTGCATTATAGAACACATGTTGTTGTTATTGTAGGGGCTCTTCATACTTAATGGCAGCCCAATGTACCTTGCTAACGCATGAGGGTTTTAGTGCGCCAAAATACACGGCAACTTATTATATTTAAAAAAAGGCACATGCACTTCTTTTGGTGGGATTGTGAATGCAAATGAATAGGCTGCCCTAAAACAATACATGATAATGTGTGTAAAACCAAGCAGTAACACATATGCATTGCCACATCATAAAGATGTGAGCCTAAGCTTAATAAAAAAAAATGAATACAAATACTTACACTCCACACCTAAATGTTTCTTTCTAAGCTTTTCATGATTGAAATGGAAATATCATCATGGTTGTTCAACACAACATAGCTAGAGCTTAGCTACATAATAGATAGATAGATAGATAGATAGATTTTCTTATATTGTAACTCCCTATTCTAAATGTAATGAATGTAAAGACATTTTAAAATTTTAAGTAAAAAAAATGTCCATTATGTAGCACCGACTAAATGTTGACGTTGTATTGTTTTGTTAATATATGTGAATTGCTACACTCTTGTGAAGCCCTCTAGATCTGCTTCAGGCAATAGTCACACTTAAGCAGAATTGTAGCTAGAGTGGGGGTACGATTTCCATGTATCTGGCCCACTTGTCAATCAGAAAACTGAGTTTACAATATTAAATTGTTTGCCATAAGCTATCCATGGTTTTTATACTAGGCTAGCACAGCTTGTGACAGCTGGCCACCATACTAAATACATTAGATTAACTGTAAAAATGCTGTGGTTGAATTTATCTATCAATCAGGCTGCTTATCATATATCTGTCTATCTATCTGTCTATCTCTCTACCTATTTGGAGCTGTTTCGGTGTGTGCATTCTGTTCCTATTCATCTGTAGTAGATTTGAAGATTTTTTAAAGACATCCTTTCTGCCTGTGTACCTCTTCTTTAAAGGGTATCTGTACTTTCATAGTGCACCAAAGCCACTCTCCGCATAATAAAAAGGTACAGATCTTAGATGCAGACTGGAGTTATGTTGCCCTGCCTACGCATACGCATTGCAGGCACTGTTTTGATCATAAGCGAAGCTTAGTTCTAGCTTAGTTCTAGCTCTGTTCTAGTTTAAATTTTGATAATGGAGGGTGTTATTTACTTTTTTTTTTTTTAAACTATACGCTTATTGTAAGATATTTGAGCCAATGAATCAGACTAGTGATAAATCAGACAGATCGTTCCCTGGGTGAATTTTAAAATGATTCACTTATCACTTTTCAGGAGTTTTCTACTATTTCCTGATGCATCCATGCAGTTTCCCTGGTGTACATAAGAACAGGAGGCAGCTCAAGGCCAGGTAAAGTGAGAATCCCTTCACATCACTTCCCTATAAAGACAACAAAATGGTCTAGAAAATGTCATTATAGAATATCCTGTTTTTTTTATATTTAACATTAATACTGTATATCTACAGTAATTTTTATTTGTTTTTTGGTAACTTTTTATAAAGATATTTCACTATACAAGTAAAAAATATAATAACTTTATTTCAAGAAAACAAAATGTTATTTCAGTACTGAAAGACAACATAGCAACTTTTCCTGTGAAGGTCCACACAGTTTCCTCCTCATTTCTAAAGCAGATCACTGTCTGAGTTGTCTCAAAAGTGGAATGCATTTGCTTGTGTTATAACCATGCACTCCTAAGTATAAAGGTCAAAGACAAATTCACTCAGAATTATTTTCTATTAGGTCAATTTTTATCTTCTCTGTAACATTTTGGACTACAAAGAAAAAGTAAATGGAATATCCATTGTCGCTATCACATGTCTCCTCATTAAAATACAGGTGATTAGTTTTACAAAAAGCTTTGTTCTCTTTTATTCATATATTTTTTTTTTTTTTTCAACAATGATTGGAAATAGCACAAAAGCTTGCCGCTGAATCTTCTCAGTTACATGCAGCATTAATCTGTCTTAATCAAAGCAAAAAAGTTAACTTCCTCTTTTGAAAATTGTTTAATTTGTATAACTTTGTAATTTAAGCATTTCCAAATTTGATGTTAATAATTAGCATGATGGCTCTTTTGAAAGTGAGCAGCATCAGGCTAGCCTGAGCATGACGAACTAAGACAATTTATTCTTCTTAATACATTTTGGTTGATTTAACGATAGTGGCTTTAATTGTTCCATAGAGCCCTTAAAGTTGAACTCCAGGCTATAAATAAAAATACATCACATTATGTGACATAATACTGAAAATGGATATGCTTCTGAAATGATGATGATTATTATTATTATTACTTATTCTCCATAAGTACCCTTGTCCTTAGTTGTAAGCCCTTACATATTGTCAGTGAAGTGACTAGACTCAAGTTATACACAGAGATAAAACAAATCCTCCTACATAAATTGTACCTGTTTATTCGCCTCCATATCTTCTCTTTAGCCTTCTAAAGCACACACTTTACATTTCTCAGCTCTAGAAGACAGGGGGTGGGGATCTGACTTCACGGCACAGACTGGAGAGGAGAGCTCAGTGTAATCTGAGACCTGAGTGGAGGGAATGGACACACTCCCTCTACACACTCTCATAGGGAAACATGCTTTCAAAAACATGCTTTCAATCCTGAGATTGTCTGGTGTTGGCATAACCATTTAAATGTGACTCAGATAGCAGAGAAAGGAACCAGCAGAGAGAAATGGCACTCGGTGCATTGGATTAAGGCAAGTGCACATTATAGAAAGATATGCTTTGTTCCTTTTTCATGTCAGAGGTTTACAACCACTTAAATTGTATCTTCCCAGATTGGTTTATTATAAACACAGGTCTATCCTAGAGATAAACTTTTCTTATTCTCTATTTAATGTTTTGTTATGTATACCATTGAAAGCGTTTTTCTTATATCTTTCGAATATGTGCAAACAAATATCTGTTTATTTTGACAGTAATCCGTTTCTGTTCTGTATAACCTGCAATGTTACTTCCATGAATTTTATCAGCCTTACCTAGTTAATTTCTTTGAATTACTGCTCAAAAAAAGTTTAAAGAAAACATTTTAATCAGAGCAGTGGTGGTGCATCCATAAGGGCGCACGGGCGCTGCCCCCTCTCTCCAGCCACCCCCTTTATCACCAATGCAATGCATAAATCTATCCATGGTTGCCGCTGCCACCCCCTATTCAGGTGCCCAGACCCTTTTTGGGGCACCTGAATTACAGTGGCGGCAGTTTTTTTTTGAAGCACCTGATTAGAGCCATGGGCTCTAATAGGCATCAAAAAAGGTAAACAGTGAGCGCCATGATTGGCGCTCGCAGTTCACCCAGCTGTGTTAGAAAAGCGAATGAATATTTGCTTTCCTAACACTGAACCACCTCTCTGCCAATCAGGTGCTTGGGTCTGTTACCCGTCACCTGATTGGCTGAAACGACAGGCGCTGTGATTGGATGCCTACCAGTCGTCCAATCAGAGGAGAGGGCGGAAGATAGACGACACCGAGGACATCGCTCGTCGCTGTCACCGGATGTCCCACAGAGACTGGGTAAGTGCCAGTCAGATGGTGGGTGGGGGGGCACAGTGGCAGCATTCGATGGGCACAGTGGGAGCATTTGATGGCACAGTAGGAGCATTTGATGGTACAGTGGGAGCATTTGATGGGCACAGTTGCAGCATTTTATGGGCACAGTGGCAGCATGTAATGGGCAAAGTGGCAGCGTTTGGGCGCAATGGCGGAATTTGATGGCACAGTGGCTGCGCTTGATGGTACAGTGGCTGCATTTGATGGCACAGTGGCTGCGTTTGATAGGCACAGTGGCTGCGTTTGATGGACACAGTGGCAGCAATTAATGGGCACAATGGCTGCGTTTGATTACACAGTGGCTGCGTTTGATGGCACAGTGTCTGCGTTTGATGGTATTGTGGCTGCGTTTGATGGCACAGTGGCTGTGTTTGATGGCACAGTGGCTGTGTTTGATGGGCACAGTGGCTGAGTTTGATGGGTACAGTGGCTGCATTTGATGGGCACAGTGGCAGTAATTGGTGGGCACAATGGCTGCGTTTGATGGCACAGTGACTGCGTTTGATGGCACAATGGCTGCGTTTGATGGCACAGTGTCTGCGTTTGATGGGCACAGTGAGGCTGCAATTGATGTTTTTTTTTTCATAATTTTTGTTTGTTTGCGCCCCCCTAAAAATGTTGAGCACCAGCCACCAATGAATCAGAGTATAGTATCAAATCAATGAAACTCCTAGGTAATTGATCTGGTCAGTTAGGTAGCAGAGGGGGTTGTTATTCAGTTTCAACAACAGGTGCACTAGATGCCCAACAATGAGATGACCTCCAAAACAGGAATAGTTTTACAGGTGGAGGTCACTGACATAATTTTTCCCTACTTAGCTTTTTTGACGGCGATACCTGGACCCTATAGAGGTTGCACAGGCAATCCAACTGCTCCAGGAAAGCACATCAATATGTGCCATTGCCAGAAGGTTTGCTGTGTCTTCCAGCACAGTCTCAAGAGCATTTAGGAGATTTCAGGAGACAGGCAGTTACTCTAGGAGAGCTGGACAGGGCTGTAGAAGGCCCTAATCCTATCAGTAGGACCAGTACCTGCTCCTTTGTGCAAGGAGGAACAGGATGAGCACTGCCAGAGCCCTACAAAATGACCTCTAGCAGGCCACTGGTGTGAATGTCTCTGACCAAGCAATCATAAACAGACTTCATGAGGGCCCAACGTCCTGTAGTGGACCCTGTTCTCACTGCCTCAGCAGAGTCTGACAAAGGACACAATCAAACACCAAGCTTTTCCAGACTAAGAAAACTAAGAAAGGAAGAGTGAGAAATCCATAAAAGAATGACAAATATCCATGTCTAGGCAGTATAAGGCCTGCGAGGGATGCAGGGCCTGCTAAAAGGAATTGATTGGGGGGCGTGGCCTGAATGGAGTAGGACGTGCTTGCTCTGTGCTCCGTCCAATACTCCTTTTCACTGCTTATCCTGCACTCCAGAAATATCCTGCATTAGCCCAGCGGGACCTCCTGAGGACCCTGAACACCCGCAGCTGCGGCTCCACCGGCATCCGACCAGACGGTGCGGCGATCCCACACGTGGCCGCCGCAAGTAGGAAAGGCCGCGGCTTCTGCCTAGTCTTGGAGGTCCGCGGCCATCTTGCTACATCAAGCCTGCGGACCAGAACTACCTCCTGCTTGCGCCCTGTACCAACCCAGCAGGGCCCCTGAAAGGCAACAGAGGCTTCATTGCCCTCCGACCATACAGAGGCCACACACGCAGGTACTGCACCCAGGAAAGACAGCGGCTTCGGCCTAGCTCTGGAAACTGGAGGCCATCCTGCTCCACCCTGCCTGATATTCAGCACTGCCTCCAGGCCGTGACACCTGTCTTGTTGACACCTATGGCCGCGAGGCCTTCTCCCCCACCCTGGCGGTGGAGAGGGCTCACTGTATGCCTGCTAAACCTCCTCCCCACGGAGATCCCCCTCGCACGTTAATAGCGAAATTCTTGAACTACAAAGACAGAGATGCAGCGATGCGCATTGCTAGGGAAAAAGGTAACATCCACCTGGGAAACTCTAGGATCTTCCCTGAGTTCTCTGCTGAGGTTCAACGCCGCCGCCAGGGCTTCATGGAGGCGAAGAGGAGGCTCCGGACACAACATCTCAAATATCCTATGCTGTTTCCAGCTCGTCTCCGGGTTGAGCGGGATGGCTGAGTGTTCTTCTTCAAGAACCCAGAGGAAGTCCTTACCTGGCTGGAGTGCCCAGAGCCATCCAGAAGGGCAGCGGAGTGACCTGCGCTAACATCTTCATTGGCACTACTGATCGTTGGTCGCCATTACCCACATACTGCACACTGACATGAGAGTCTGCAAATGCACCGAATCCTAGTATGTTACTTTCTTGTTGTTCCCCCTTGGTTGCCCGCGGCACACACCCCTTTGCTCCTCACCCTTGGGTTTTTCTGAGACCCTCCTTTGCCTTCCCATGCCTTAATTCCACTGCAACTTGCAAAGAGGGTCTCCTAAATACAGGGCCTTCTACTGACTGGTCGGGCCCTAGACATGCACTGGAGACTATAATCACGGAGCACAAACAGGCCTACACCCCATATGCATAAGACAGTGAATTCTCACCCCCCAGCAACCGGAGAAGACATCCCTCTACCGTGTGACTGCAGTGCTTTGGTTCCCGTTGACCCCGCGCTGTACTTTTGGTTCACAGTACAAGAAGAGCCTGTTGCTCTTGATTCGTGGGCCTCATATCACCTGCACCGTTCATGTAGACCGATCACCGCAGTCTATTCACATAGCAGCAGGACACTCTGCATTTACCTGCTCTCGGTTGTCATTTATTTTTGGTTTTGGGTTCATACCAGCATCAGTTGGGGAAGATGCAGGGTGGGGAGGGGGGAGAGGAAGGTTAGTTTGTACTTGATGGAATGCAAGTTAATAATGATAATGCATAGATGGCAAACCTTTTATTTACATGATATGCACAATGCTCTCACACTAGACAAGGAATGTGGACCATATGTCCAATTGAGTGAGGGACGGGCCAATTCTGTTACACGATATGTCTCAATACCTGACCTATGGCCTCGATAAAACTGCTTACTTGGAATGTATGTGGGCTTGGGGACAGGCTAAAGAGATCTGCAGTTTTCTCATTCCTCAAAAAACATCATGCCGACATTGTGGTATTGGTGGAGACACATGTGGAGGGTCGGCTTCAGATGGCACTCCGCCGGCCATGGATCAGGTGGGCCTATCCTTCATCCCACTCCTCCCGTGCACATGGAGTCTCAATCTTGATTGCCAAGATGACACACTTTGAGCTATGTGATATTCAGTCTGACCCACAGGGACGATATGTTTTTCTTTCTGTTAAATTATACGGTGAACCTTTCCTTTTGATGGCATCCTATGTACCTCCCCCATTTAGTTCCACTATAGTTACAGAGGGCTTGCTGTACGTGACTCGTCATCCTTCGACTCCGGCGGTGTGGCTGGGGGATTTTAATATTACGCTGAACCCAGCATTAGACAGACTGTCACCCTCGCAATTACCTACCACAGCTCCAACTCACACCAGATTCTTCCGACTTATGACCTCCTTTAATCTCATTGACACTTGGTGTCTTAAGTTCCCACTCAACCGAGCTTAATCATGTTTCTCGGCCACTCATAATACCATGTCCCGCATAGACTTCATGCTAATCTCCAATACCCTTGCCCCAAGGCATCCCTGAAATGAGTCTATACACAGACGACACATTACTATATCTGGCCGACTCCACTACATCTCTCCAGAAGGCATTACATACGATCGAGTACTTCGGTCAGTTCTCCAGCCTCAAAATGAATTGTGAAAAATCCCAAATATTGCCAATCGACAGGTTCCCCTCTCCCAAACTACAGGAGCAACTACCACTCCAGCGAGTAAACACATCAAATATCTTGGAGTACTGGTGAATAGGACACCGGCGGACTATATATCCCTCAACATAGAGCCCCTTTTCAATCTTATCAAGTCCAAAACTCAGGTGTGGGTGAAACTGCCGCTCAGTGTCTGAGGACGCATTAATATTATTAAAATGATATTACTACCCAAAATATTGTACATGCTTTGGCACACACCCGTATACTTACCTTTAAAACTTTTTAAATCAATGGAGGCCATACTTAGGACATTTATTTGGGGTAGCAACAGACACAAACTGGCCTGGATAGTCCTTAAGAAACCTACTGACCTGGGTGGAACGGCACTCCCTGACCTGAATCTCTATTATCTTGCATCCCAATTCTCTCAGCTATATCACATAGACAAAACCGACAGACTCAGATTGCTCACGCTCCTTTGTCCACGGTGGGTGCAACCAACCACAGATCCACTTACTGCAATCGCATTGGGCAAGGGTGGGAATAACTCTAAAGCCCCATACACACGCGCGGATTATCCGAGGACCAGGTCCGTCAGACCATGTCCGTCATACTTTGTCTGATGTTGGTTTTGCGTACACACGGTCGGACAAAGTTGTCGGAAAATCCGATCATTCTGAACGTGGTGACGTTTGTTGCCTACGACGGGACTACGTAGAGGCTAGTAGCCAATAGCTTTGGTCTTGTAATGTGATCTGAGCATGCGTAGCACTTTGTCCGGTCGGAATTCGCTACACACGATCGGATTTGGTGTGATCGGACTTTGTTGTCAAAAAATCTATCCAGCAGGAGATAGGACTTTGTCCGTCAGACAATCTGATGGAAACTGTCCGATGGTGCCTACACACGGTCTGATTTTCCGACAACATTGTCCGATAGGACAGAATCCATCGGAAAATCCTACCGTGTGTATGGGGCTTTAGAGAGAGTGTTAACTACCTAACACAAGCAATTTGCCCCTTACATGCTTCTCAATAATACACAAGCCCCTTTGAGAATTCCACCCCATCGTATGAGCTCTGCCCATCATGCGGCCTCTTCTGTATGCATCCGACCTTGCAGAGTTGCACGAGCATCGGGAGCATGCGGCAGCGTATGGCACAATGTCGTCTTGATTGCGCAGGCACCATGTACTGCTGATCAACAGCAGTTCATTTTCAAGGATTTTCCGCGGCTCAGTTGAGCTCCGTACTGCGCAAGCGCTGCACCTGCACAGTACAGGGCGGGCATTATCCGACAGGGGACCTTTCTCGGCACAACCCCGGCATTGGGGAGCTACAGTTCATTGAGGGAACCATGAATGACAACATGTACTGTGACATACTGAAGCAGAGCATGATCCCCTCCCTTTAGAGACTGGGCCCCAGGGCAGTATTCCAACATAACGACCCCAAACACACCTCCAAGACGACCACTGCCTTGCTAAAGAAGCTGAGGGTAAAGGTGATGGACTGGCCAAGCAGTTCTCCAGACCTAAACCCAATTGAGCATCTGTGGGGCATGCTCAAATGGAAGGTGGAGGCGCACAAGGTCTCTAACATTCACTAGCTCTGTGATGTCATCACGGAGGAGTAGAAGAGGGGGCGTGGCCGGAACCCGTGCTGAATGGAGGTGTAGGCACAGAGCTCTCTCCTAGCCCGAAGCTACAGAGCCCAGAAGAGGCACAAAACAACACAAACCATGGGTGGCTCCAGGGCGACCCGCTCATCTAGATCCCGGGGCACCTCACTGCCCCCACCGGGAACGGCATCCGACCTGAGGGGATACTTTACTCAGCCAAGCACCCCGCCGCGTGGAGGGACCAAAATGGCGCCGGCCGGCGCCACAGAGAAGGCCGCAAACCTCCATCCGCGCTCCATCCCGGCACCGGAACACCATCGGGACCCCCAGAGCACACAAAACCGCCACCCAACAGCAGAGGGATCATCCCGGACCCCAGGAGCGGTGAGTCCCCAGTGTGGGCCCACACACAGGCTTGAATCCCCTCACCTTGCACTCCCGGCGGCCATCTTGGGACTCCCACAGAGGCAGACACAGTACACCCAGTGTACAGCAGCCTTCCCCCAGCTACTCCGCACAGCCTCTGACCCGGGAATCAGTGACACACTCAGCAGCTCCCAGTCCCTCTCAGGGGACATGGAGGATTTTCCAGCTCTGCCAGGTCGGGCCCATCAGCTCCCACTTGCTGAGCACCCAGGAACTTTTACCCCCCCAACACTAAATCTCTACAAGGCCCCTCTTCACCTGGGACATATGAAATCTCAGGCCCACAGGGCCCCAGTCCACTTGGCCCTCAGATGACATCAGCCCTCTCATATGCGCAAGCCAGCAGCTCCCAGCCCCTCTCAAGGGACATGGAGGGTTCTCCAACTCTGCCAGGTCAGGCCCATCAGCTCTTACTTGCTGAGCACCCAGGGACTTTTACCCCCCCCAACACTAACTCTCTACCTGGCCCCTCTCCACCTGGGACTTATGAAATGTCAGGCCCACAGGGCCCCAGTTTACAAGGTCCTCAGATGACATCGGCCCTCTCATATGCGCAAGCAGCCAGCGCATCGGCCCTCATACACCCCCCACCTACTCCAAGACGGGCCCTCCATGTCCCACCACAAAGCCCAGACTGGAGCGAACCCTGGGAAGAGCAACCCATACGCCATCCGTCTCCAAACCCCCCATGGAGACCCAGCTGGCAATCCCCGAATTCTCCTGAAAGCAATCACAGTGCACAGGGGAGGGAGCATTACCCCCCCATACCCCCGCAGTGGCAAGTCTATCTTCAAGCAATGCCGACTAAGGATGACTTCAAGCAGCTCATAGAAGACGTGAAAACAACCTGTAGATCGGAGATCCAGATCCTCCAGTCGGGCCTTAAGCACCTAGCGGATAGAGTTGAGATGGCGGAGGAGGAAATCCAAGAAACTAAAACTGAGATACACAGAACCCAACTCCAAGGATCAGAACATCGCTCCCTTCTTAGAGACATGCAGCGCCATGTGGAGGACCTGGACAACAGGGGGCGTAGGAACAACATCCGCGTTCGGGGAATCCCAGAAACAGATGGCCCAGAAGATGTCCAGACCACTTTACAATCCCTCTTTAATGACCTAACTGGAAAACCCCTGGCTAACCCCATTGAAATGGACAGAGCACACAGGGCACTGAAACCCAAAGGCACTGACGCCAAACCCCGGGACATTATCTGCAGACTCACGTCATTCCCCCTGAAAGAGGATATCATGAGGCAGGCTCGCCTCGCCCGCAAAGTGACACTTGGAGACCACCACATCCAGCTGTTCCCGGACTTGTCCTGGATCACCCTGCAAAAACGCAGACTGCTTCAACCACTGCTGCGCATCCTACAAGAAGAAAATATCCCCTACCGCTGGGGATTCCCCTTCAGCCTTACCGCCAAACACCAAGGCAAAACAGCGATTCTGAGATATCCGGAGGATTTGGCCCCCTTCTGCAACACCTTGGAAATTGGAGCCCCCCAGCTCCCAGATTGGGACCTGATTGCAACCCCACCCCCACCACCAACGGTTTGGCAGAAAGTCCCCCCACCGAAGCGCTCCAGGGGCCCAGAAAAGTCCCCAAGGGGTCGGCGTTCACAGCAGCGCTGAAGACAACTATACCTGCCGAAGCAATACAAACTTCCCTCAGAAACATGCGTGTTTCCTTTCCCTTTTCGGCATCAAACTTCCCAAAGAAGTAACCTGAACAACGGGCCACAAACTTTTGTGCCTCCTGGCGCCATGGATACAGACCTGAATCAAGTTAAGGGCAAGTCTCCGCAGAGACTTTAGAGAGAGACCTCCCGGACTACTCCTTCCACCCCCCCTACTTTAGTTTAAGCACTTATGTGTATAAACGGACTGCGCTTTTTTGCAGTTCTAATTTTGGGTTCCCCTGGACCTCTCTAGCTCACCCCTATTGGGCTGGATTGGAGAGATTCATGGGAAGCCGTTCTGACCTAGGCCAGACGGCCTACATAGGTCTGATAATGATGTTACTGTTGTTAAACTATGTTTTTCCTTTATTAACCGCTTCTCGTTCCTTTCTAGCTTTTCTCACCCCCCCTCCTGTCTTTGTCACCAGCTCACTCGACCACAGATCTTCCCGGACTTCCTCCCGCGCGGTGCCCACCTTGGACCAACGTTTACATCTACACCAGATAAGTATCTATACCCCCCACCCGAGTTCCCATGGCTAAAATTTACTCACTAAATGTCCACGGTCTGAACTCAAACCGTAAAAGGTGTCTGGCGTTGAGGGAGTTCAGGCAGTCAGGGGCAGACGTCATCATGGCGCAGGAAACCCACTTAGATAAAGACGGCTCCTTCGCGTTTGCCTCCAGATACTATAACCAGATTTATCTATCATCAGGACCTCATAAGCGAGCGGGGGTGGCCATTCTGATCAAGCAGGGATCCCCTTTTACATACGCATCCCATTATAGCGACCCTCTGGGCCACTTTTTAATCCTTCGGGGCCTATGGCAGGACAAGGAGATCACACTCTGCACAGTATACGTCCCAAATGTCAGGCAAACGGGGTTCCTAAATAAGGTATTCACTCGCCTATTTCGAGCAGAACACGGGGTGTTGGTGGTGGGAGGGGACTTTAATTTAATTCATTCGACACTCTCGGATCGCCAGGGGCTAGGCTCCAGAGCGCCCACAACTCGGGCACTCAGAGACTCAAAGCTGTTCCGTCAGCTAACTAGGCGATACGCCCTACTGGACGCCTGGAGAGCACTGCACCCTGGTGACCGGCAGTACACTTTCTATTCAGCCCCACATCATACGCACTCCCGTATAGATTACATCTTTGTTAACAATCTCACCCTGAACCTGACCCAGACTGTGCAGATCCGGCCGATCTCGTGGTCAGACCACGCCCCGGTAGAAATAACTTTAGATCTAGGCGTCTGTATTCGCAGGCCCTACAACTGGCGTCTAAACGCGTTTTTACTCCAACACCTCCCCTCAAAAACAGAACTAGTCACTACATTGAAAAATTACATAGAGGAAAACAATACCGGGGAGGTATCCATATCCACAATATGGGAAGCCCACAAGGCAGTGATGAGGGGCAGATGCCTGGCCCTCTCCTCGGCCATGAAAAAAAAGCGCACAAGCACTGAAAACACAGAGAGAGAGAGAGCTCAAAGCCCATGAAAAACAACTACAAAACAAACCTACGTTAAATCTACTGAAGAAAATCACATCCCTTAGAGCTACCTTAAGCGACCTGGCCTTGGGACAAGTTGAAAAGGCATTAGTCAGATTAAAACAGACCTTTTATGATAAAGGTAATAAAGCCCACACACTACTAGCCAGGAAATTACGGGATAATACCCAGATGTCAACCCCCCACCAAATTAAAAACCGAGCAGGCTCCCTTGTCTCACATCCGAAAGACGTAGTCCAATCCTTTGCGGAATACTACGAGACCCTCTACAACAATACTGACATCCCTAGCAACCCCCCCTCGCCAGACCTCACCAAACGCATACACCAATATCTCGAACAGAGTGGGATAACCCAGCTTCAAACCACAGATCTAGATTCTCTAAATGCACCAATCACACTGGAAGAACTATAACAAACCATCAAAGCCCTCCCCAACCACAAGGCCCCAGGCCCAGATGGATTCCCATATGAATACTACAAAGAATTTCTCCCCCAGTTGCTCCCCCATATGTGCAAGTTATTTAACACCTTCCTACAAGACACCCCAATACCAAGAGATATGCAGAGTTCCTTCATAACAGTAATCCCCAAACCTGGCAAGGACCCCTCCCTGTGTGCCAATTATAGGCCAATCGCCCTTTTAAATTCGGATCTAAAAATCTTTACTAAATTACTGTCCATCCGTCTGAACATGGTCCTGCCCTCTTTAATTCATAAAGACCAGGTGGGATTTGTCCCCCTGCGACAGGCGGGAGACAACACCAGGAAAATAATAGACCTGGTGGAGGTGGCGAATAGGGAGGGCAAGCAGTCTTTGTTGCTCAGCCTAGACGCAGAAAAGGCGTTTGATCGCCTGGGATGGCCCTTCCTGTTCGCCACACTTAGTCATATAGGATTTAAGGGACCCTTCTACAGAGCCATTCAACATTTATATTCAAACCCCTCCTCACGGGTAAAAACTCCCTTGGCCCTGTCTTCCCCAATGCCAGTGCAGAATGGCACCAGACAAGGGTGCCCACTCTCGCCATTACTATTTGCACTCTGTGTTGAACCACTAGCAGCCACCATCCGCCGGAACCCGGATATTAAGGGAATAACAGTTAGGGATAGGGAATTTAAAATTTCCCTATTTGCAGATGACATAATCCTCTCGCTGACCCAACCTAGGACCTCCCTACCAATCCTCCATGCGGAATTAGAACGCTATGGAGCCCTATCGGGGTATAAAATTAACACATCTAAATCAGAAGCCCTTCCACTTAATACTCCAGAAGAAGAGGTCGAACACTTACGATCTAACTTCCCCTACAGCTGGAAAGCCACCGCTCTAAAATACCTGGGGGTCAATATCACCCCAAAGTATTCCACCCTCTTTCAGGAAAACTACCCCCCTTTTCCAAAACATTAGAAGCCTCCTACAACAATGGAAAAAACATCACATTTCCCTGTTAGGACGGATTGCAGCAGTGAAAATGACAATCCTCCCGAAACTACTGTACCTCTTCCAAACCCTGCCTGTCCCGGTCCCCAGCGGCCAACTGAAGCAATTACAAACTGAGCTCCTGCAATACGCATGGAACTATAAAAGACACAGGATCCCACGCTCAGTGCTGCAGGCGGCTAGGTCAGACGGGGGATTAGCCTTCCCCAACCTTACTCGATACTTTCAGGCGGCGCAACTAAAGGCGATCACCTCCTGGTTCACGCTCAGGTCATATAATAAATGGACCGAAATAGAGAAGTTGTGGCTGGCCCCAATACACCCAAATAGTCTACTGTGGAGTGCAAACGTGGAGGTGGACCCCGCACGGTTACTTGGCCCTATGATGCAGCTGAGAAAGCTATGGCGCAAATTGACGCGTCAACATAAACTGTCCTCGGACAGCTCGCTCCTGACCTCCTTTGCTTGCAATCCCGAAATGCCAGACAGCCTGACCCACCAGATGTCCTCCCCCTGGACTACGGGAAACCTTTTCCACTATGGAAATTTAATAGACCCCCGCACACGTAAACTGAAACCATTCAAGGACCTACAGACCAAATTTGATTTGCCGAATCAAGTATTCTATGGATATCTCCAAATCCGCCACTACGCCTTGACATTCGCACCGAACTTACAATTTTCCCCACCCACACCCTTTGAAAACCTTGTACTAGCAGGCTCGGCCCAGAGAGGCCTGATCTCTGACATTTATAAAATTCTTAACGAATGGCCCACTACAACAAAGGGTAAGCATGCATACATGCTTAAGTGGGAAAAGGCACTGGGGGAGGAGATATCCTTGGATCAGTGGAGGTCTATATGGTCACAAGCATCCAAGAGCTCGATCTGCACGCTCTACAAGGAAAATACATATAAAGTTTTATATTTCTGGTATATGACCCCAGATGTGCTTCATGCCATATATCCGACTAGTTCAGATCGCTGCTGGCGCTGCTTGGGAGCCAGGGGAACACTGTTCCACATTTACTGGGAATGCCCACAGATAGTCCCCTTTTGGATCTCGGTCCAGCAACTATTGACCCGTCTCCTCGAACAGGTGGTCCCTATCGCCCCTAAATTCTTTCTACTGGGACTAATGCCACTGAAAGCGCCAGCAACACAGAAGAAATTGGTCAGACACGTTCTTACGGCAGCACGCTGCCTGGTGGCATTACACTGGAAACGCCGCTCCCCTCCCCCTGAAGAAGCCCTATATTCTAGGATTGGGGACATAGAGTTAATGGAAAAAATGACAGCGAGAATCAGGGATCATCTGGACGCCCGCGACCAGGTCTGGGACCTGTGGCACCGCCGGGAGGAACAAAGAAACCCGGATACTAGCGCGGGCTGATGACAAACTACCCAACCCCCCCCCTTCTCCCCTCCTATTCTTCCCCCTCTTCTCTTCCCCCTCCCACTCCCCCCCTTTTTTTTTTTTTCAATCTTCTTTCCCCCCCCTTTTTTTTTTTTTTTTTTTCTCTTCCTCAGGGGTGCTTACACTCCCACTCACTTTACAAGTTTCAATTTAAAAAGTTTGTCTGATAGAAACAGGAATAACTTACCAAATAACCTGACTTATACCATGAAGAGCATAAATACCAGATGGAGAGTAACTATGGTATCAGGTAGTAACACAGTGGTGTAAGTTAAGAACATGTGTTTATAATGTACAACTTGAACGAATACTGTACTTAAAATGTATCTGGAATAATACCAAATAAAAACTGTTATTGAAAAAAAAAAAAAAAAACGCATGCTCAGAAGAAATTCTGTGACGGAAGCGCTCGGTCAGGTAAAACTACCTTTCCTAATCGACACAGCACATTCGTCACGCTGCAATGTTAAAATGTCTTTAATGCAGCGCATTCTCTTTTTCTTTACAATGCAACAAGAATGACATGTTTTAGCTGCTCCTATTCACCCGCACTTCTCCCAAACTTAGTTCTTTATTACTTTTCAGGATTTATACACTACATGTTTATTTTTACTCAGATCGTAAAAGAATCTTTGTTATATTTTTAGCATGATTTGTCTTTTTTTTTTTTTTTTTTTTGGGGAATACATATTTGAAGGAGTTTTTTTTTTTTTTTTTTGGAGGGGGGTTGTGTGTCTCAACTTAGCAAAACCACATTATTAACATTTGTATTTGTTGCTTAAATTTACTAGGAGTTTGTTGGTTGTTGGTGCCCCTTGTTAATTCTACTTTAGGATTAGTGAAATGTACCTGCCTACTCAAAGAAAAACTGTCATTGTAGAAAAGTAAAACACAATAGTCAATGATTATTTCAAATCCAAAAAACATTTATTTAGGTCTCAGCAACAAACCAAAGAGGAATGCAGCCATGGTGAAACTTGGGGAATTTGCAAAGCCTTGGACACCCACGGCAACCATCATTTTTCAAGCTTTGAAAATTGGGGGCCTGAGGAGTACCTATCTAAATAATAAGGGAGTGCAATCTGGTCCTGAAGTCCAAAACATCCGGAACTGCAGCAGATGCCATCTAGGTCCCCAGACTCTGGTCCTACGAGAGGCTCCATCTTCTCTCAGACCAGACTGAATCAAGGTCATCACTCTCTTGTCTTCCTTGTACTCTTCCTTCCACGCCGTGGTGCTGGTGCTGGTGGGGTGGCAGAAGGAGGAGGAGGAGGCGGAGCAAGGTCACTCTCGCAAACATGTGTGAGGGGAGTCATCTCCCCAGCCATCCCCTCATTTAGGATTTTGAGGATGACATCCTGACACATGCTGCGTTGCCCCGCCTCCATACCCGTCATTTTATTGCCAACCAAGGAGGCAAAGGCCTCCTCGTAGGTGGGTGTGGCATATAGGGAGGCTGAAGCATCTCGTATCAGCTGGAGCGCTGACTCTCCCACCTCCCCCATGCTTTTCGCCCTTCTGTAGGGAAGGCGGAGGGGAGGGACTTGGGAGACAGTCAGGCTCCTACGCCTACCCCCCTGTTGGCTGCCACTAACCCCTGCCTCCTCCTGACTGCCAAATTCCACAGCCACCTCCTGGCTGAGGTCTTCCTGTGTATGAAAAAGGGACATAGTTTCAGTTATTTGTTCATCAAACACACACAATTCTCATCTAGTGACTGTTGCAAAATGTTTACAAATAGAAAACCATACAATTCTCAGCCCTGCAGTTTAGATTCTTCCCAAAAATGTCTCCAACACCACTGTCTGTTGATATGTCAATCACGTTAGGAACTAAGCAATTGGGGATCCTGAATTAACTGAACATCATTCATTATTCCCAAAAATGGTTACAAAACTACTATACCTGGAACAAGTTGGGCTCCTGCACATCTTCCATACTGGAAGGCCCAGGTTGGTCCTCGGAAGCCTCATCAGGGGTGGCGTGCGTGGAAGGACGCGTGCAAGGAAGAGTCGAGAGTGACTTCCTGACATTAGCCTGGTCTTTGAGAAAGTGGAGCCTCTCATAGTACCAGAGCGTGGGGACATAGACATCAGCTGCTGCCGCTCCAGATGCAAGGGACTTCCGGACCTTATTGCGCTCCCGGAAATAGGTACTCCTCATGTTATTAATTTTGACTTTTAAGTTTGCCAGGGTTGCCATGGGCAGGTTTGGCTTTACAAATGCCACAAGTTTCAGCAGGGCTGCGTACCTCTTTGGTCTGTTGCTGTAGTGCTTTGCTTGCCATAATAGGGGAAATTCCCTGTATTTATCGATGAAGAGGGGGAGAAAACTCACGTCGTAGAAGCCCTCCATCACCTCTGCAAGACACAACACCACACAAAACAATATAAATAATGTCAGCCTAAACTCTCCTAATCTTCTCCATAAAGAAGCCTCAAGTTCTAATCAGTCTAGGCTAGTTATGTACCAACGTCAAATTGTACCTTCGTTTCTAGCGATCGTCTCGTGCGTGAGCTTTCTCTCCCCTCGTCTCACAGATAGTGGCTACGACACAGGCGTGTGACGTTTTATATACAGTGCGCATGCGTCAAACTCCGCCCGCCCCTGACGATCTTTCTCGTCTATTCCCCACCCCTTCTCTTTATGGCGCAGTGGGGAGAGCACATGGCGGGGACACAGCAGGTGCGCCCCAAATATCCCACCAACGAGGAGGAGGACGAGGAAAGTCCGGAGGCAGAAACGTCCCGATACCGGAGCCTGAAATTCAAGGCCTCCAATATGTCATTTGGAGAAATGTTGGAGATGGTGGACATATTAAAGAGGAGCGACTATGATGGGAAGTATGGGCCTTACCTCAACCCCAATGTCCGCAAGGCCAAGATCATGTCTAAAGTTGTGAGAAGGCTGTACAATCATTTTGGGGTACAACGATCCAAGGAGCAACTCAGGAAACGCTGGTCAGACCTGAAACTGAGGGAGGCCGATCAGTACAGAAAGATCAAGCGAATTCTTCAAAAAAGTAAGTAGTTGTGTTTTGTGTTTGCTTTCTTGCTTGCATACTGCTCCATGTGGTTTGATTTTTACAAAGTTGTACATTCCAAAATGGCCACTTTCAGGTTCGTCTGTGCATTCGATCGTACTCAGCCTCGATCTTTCTGCCACTGTCATGATCGTGTGTGTGTCCATTCGATCGTACGCAACCTCGATCGTTCGGCCACTTATAATACGAGGTTTGGTGAAGTTTTTATTGAAAGGAAGTTTGTTCTCACTAGAGATGTCAGCAAGAGCGTAAACCAAATTTAGTCAATGTAAAGGAGAGGTCACTCAGTAGCTGTTTACCCATCTGGACTCTAGAGCACTAGTGCTGGGACACCCAAACCCCCTTTTTATTAGGCTTTTCCACACATGTGCTCCAGTGGATACTAGAGGGGGGTCTCCATCAGACAAACTTCTACCAAAAAGCTAGTAAGTTTAGCACCTTTACAAAGTGACTACATTCATGTAGTTGGCATTTGTAACTGGCCAAACAAAAATAGTGTCCGTCACTTTCAAGCAATGTTTGTCATTTCCTATTTCTGCCCTCAATAGATTGTGTTGCTAAATCTTCCTTTTGTACATTCTCATAGGGGAGCGAAAACTTGGGCCGTCTGAGGAAACCCCAAAACCAACACCTTCCAAAAAAGGGGAAAGAGCAGAAGCAGAGGAGGAGGAGGAGGAAGGAGAGATCATCGAACTTGGAGAACTTGTCACCACAACAGGTGAGTGTGGGAGAACACAGCTACTGATAAGCTAATCAATGTATGGCTGCCTCATTTCCAACACCCGATTTTTGTTTGTTTGTGTTTTTTAGGTGACGTGGATGTTGTGGAAGAAAAATCGCACTTTACCACAGAGAGTGCCCACGTACTCATCGGGGAGATAATGGTCTGCAATAGAGATCTAGATGACCTAAAGCAAAACATCAATGATGTTCAACAAAAATTGAAGAACATCATTGATGTTTTAGGTAAAATATGAAAACGCACCAAGTAATTAACACACATTTGTGCCTGCTTCTGAACACATTTGCAACTTAAGAACTGTGTGAAATTTGGAACATGCACACATTGTGTCCACATGTGCTAGCTCCCATCATGGTGGATGAATGACAACGTTTTTTTGGGGGTGCAACCACTTTACGAACTACGAAAGTGGTTGTGGTGAAGGGTTTGCACCCCCAAAAAACGTCCATTCATCCCCATGATTAAAAAAAAAACAACACAGGTTTTTAAAGTAATTTATTAATCAGCTCTGGGGTCTTCTTCCGACTTCGGGGGCCTTCTTCCGACTTCTCCGCTCTGTTCGGCCTCTTCTCCCGGTGTCCGGCGTCATCTCCCGCTCTTCTGCCGGCTCCTCTGCTATCTTCTTGCAGCTCTTTTACCAGCAAGGGAGCCGGTCCTTCTTCCTTGTTCCCTCTTCTCTCTTCTTTCTTCTTCCGATGTTGACACAACGCTCTCTCCCGCTGTAATGGGACCATATAGGAATGGGGCGGGGTCACCGGGTGATGTCACACAGTGGCCCCGCCCCTTATGACGTCGTGTCCCGAGGCATGCTGGGACTGTGACGTCATAGAGGGTGGGGCCACTGTGTGACATCACCTGGTGACCCCGCCCCATTCCCATATAAGTCATCGCGCAGCGCTCACACGGCATTACAGCGGGAGAGAGCGTCGTGTCAACATCGGAAGAAGAGAGAAGAGGGAAGAAGGGCCTGCTCCCCTGCTGGTAAAAGAGCTGCAAGAAGATAGCAGAGGAGCCGGCAGAAGAGCGGGAGACAACGCCGGAGAGCGGGAGAAGAGGCCGGACAGAGCGAATAAGTCGGAAGAAGGCCCCCAAAGTCGGAATAAGACCCCCGGAGCTGATTAATAAATTAATTTAAAAACCTGTGTAGTGTGTTCTTTTTTATTGACACTTTTTCCCTCAGGTGAATGGGTAGGGGTACGATGTACCCCATACTCATTCCCATAGGGTGGAGGGCCGGGATCTGGGGGCCCCCTTATTAAAGGGGGCTCCCGTATTCCGATAAGTCGGGTTGTCGGGAAGAGGCCCTTGTCCTCATCAACATGGGGACAAGGTGCTTTGGGGTGGGGGGGGGGGCGCTCGCTCGTCCCCACCCCCTTTTCTGACCTGCCAGGCTGCGTGCTTGGATAAGGGTCTGGTATGGATTTTGAGGGGACCCCCACGTCGTTTTTTCGGCATAGGGGGGTTCCCCTTAAAATCCATACCAGACCTAAGGGCCTGGTATGCTCCTGGAGGGGGAACCCATGACGTTTTTTTAGTTAAAATTTGGCGTGGAGTTCCCCCTCAAAGCGACACTGTCGCGTCAATATAGATGGAGATCCGACTTGGAGGTGACTTCCATTGAAATCAATGGGTACAAATCGCCTAGAAGTCGGATTGAAGTCTAATTAGAGTTGCGAATTTTTATTCACACCGCAAGCCAGCTGCGAATCAGATGCATGCCCAAAGAAGATAATGGGCCTGAATTCACACCTGAGCCGAACCTCACTGCCCAAAAAACGAACACGTTTTTTCTGCAATGCGCAGTACGAATGCACCGCAGATATGTGAACAAGCCTCATTAAAATGAATGTATTTTGAAATGTCCTACGAATTCGCAGCGTTCTAGAAGCCGCATCTAATTCGCATAGGTGTGAACGGGGGCTAAATGAAAAACGTGAAAAGAAAAGCACACAAATCAACACTCACCAAACTTCTACTAACATGAAATTAGCAGAAAGAGCCCAAAGGGTGGCGCTAAAGAGCTGAAAAACCACGTAGTACGTCTAGTACGTGACTACATTCATAATTGTTTGCCAACATTTGTGTGACCGTGTGTACGCAAGACAAGTTTGAGCCAACGCCCTTCAGACAAAATTCCACGGTTTTGTTGTCGGAAAGTCTGATCGTGTGTACGAGGCATAAGTGTTTGCCCTACCGCTTTTTTCGACTGGAACCTTGAAAGTGGTTTTGCTGTCTGCGAGCTGTCTGTGAGCATGGGTTATTGACCATCTCACAATGTTAATTATGGATATGTTAAAAATGGCTAATTAATTAATATATAATGGCAGTTTATTAAGAGAATCAGAGAGTGCAGGTTTGTAAACTGATGATCCATTTACACAATCAAATGCAAAATAATTTTTACAACCTATTTGTATCCACTTTTACATTACATTATGGTATTCATTTAATTTATTTTCATGCCGTATATATATTTATTATTGTTTAACTGTGCTAGCTGTTTTAAAACAGATACATCTTCTGAATAAAAAAAAAAAAACAATAGTTACCTTCATCTTTTTTTCGGATTCAACAAGAGATTGTCCTTTATTTAGCATATTGCTATATTTGTGTCTGTCTTATAATAGGTATGATCATGAAGAAAATGTAAATACTAGCACAGCAGGCAGTCCCACCTCGTTATTGTATTTTCGAAGCCCAACCTGAGGTCATAGCTCCATCTACACGCTACATGAAACTGCACAGCATGCTTTCTCAGAATTCTATAGTGCAGCTGTTTAAAGGTTCAGTATAGAGGCTGCATACAAAAGACAAAATCAGAGATTAACTAACTTGCAGCTCTTTAACCCCTACACCCTATTGGCAATGTGAACATCAATAAAATATTTAAAATACCTTTTGGCATGTTCAGCGGATATCTTTTGACAAGAGTAAACAACAATGCTGTGTTAAAAAAATATGCCATTCCTTAATTCTTTTTTAAAGAGTGCTTCAACCTATGTTCTAGAGAATGTCAGTATTTTCTGACTGATTCATAGCTGCCTTTTGGGAGCCATGTTGTGGTAGAGATTTAAAGTGAACCTGTGCTTATATATTCAGGGCAGGGCAACAGCTTCCCAGCTCCCTAAGCCCATCAGCCTTTCCGTTCCTCCACTCCTCTTCCATTCTGTTTATTGGAATTAGTGGGTAGTTCTGAATATGGAGGTGCATGTGACTTATTTAAGTGACCGCACTGGGCCAGTCAGCTCTGTCACCAGGGAGTTAAATATGTGTGACCTTGTTTGGATTGAACTTGTACTATTGTTCAGGGAGGTAAAGTTAGTATCATGCTGTAACTAGCTGATTTTGAAAATGTTATTCAGACAATAGGTAGACAGGAGAAATCATCAGCAAAGTTTTTCTCATTTTTAAGCAGATTGATTTTTAAACTTCCCCTTTTAACAAACATAGATACAGTACCTCAAAAAATGAAGCATGTTACATGTATCAATAACGTTCACTTAGTGTTGGTGTACAATGAGTGGGATTGATCAGTATAGCTAAGAGATGGGTGGCTGGTTGCATAACCTTAAGAGAAAGAGAGTGGTGGGTCATGGGAGAAAATTATATGGTATCATGTTGACTCTGCATTAATAGCAAAAAATATGGCCTCTGTGTATTTCTTTCAGTATGATAGACATTTCCACCTCTGTCTAGAGGGGTATAGATGAATGGGAGAGAGCAAAAAAAAAAGTAATAGATCAAACAGTAGTTGCATTAAGTGTTATTAATGAATATAATAAGTGTAAAGATTTCAGTGAAATAAAAGTGAAAAATAAAACCAAAATGTGTTGTGCTATTCAACAATTAAAGTGCAAATGCATAAAATAAAAATGAAGACTGAGAAAATTCATCAAATAAAATATCAAAATCTAAATATAAAAATGCATAAAGTGCATGCTCACAAAGACATTCCATATAAATCCCTCATAATTAGAAATGTTGCCAAGTTCCAGTGATCCAGCAAAATGAAAGACACTCTTCACCCCGGATGCGAGCCCCCACTCACAAGCTGCTTTCCAAATAATAATAATAAGACGTCAAAAATGGAGGTCTGGATGCACTTCGGGTAAAGACGCACAGGGATGGATGGATATTATAATCTAAGTCGCAGATGGAACACATCCAGCTGGCCATAATGATCTGCATATAGAACTCAGTATAAGGCAAGAGCAAGAAAGTATATAATAGTGTAATATTTATTAAAATCCAACGTTTAATTAGGTTAAAACTACTTACAAAGCACAGGCAGAAAACTTGCATTAAACACAGGTAATCCTGATATTCGCCTCGTGGGCATAATGACGTCACTGTTGTAGCTCCATAAGTAGGTTAAAAAGGGAGAAATGTTGATTGGTCATAGCAAGGGTGAAAGGTAAAGAATTAGGGCAGAAGGGGAACAGGAGAGGAGAAGCATAGGATAAAAAAGGGAAGAGAAAAAGAAAAAAGAGGTTGTAGCAAAGGGGGGCAAGATGGAAACAGAACCACACCCTGTCTACCACTATTGCAAGCATTGAGTTTTTTATTTTATTTTTGGCTTATAGGGGTCAAGGTATTTAGGCATATGTTTGTCAGGGTATGAATGTGACCATGTTGATATATAGAGGACAAGGGTATCATTAGAAATATCTCTGGCTACTTCCATCTGTGAGGTTTGATTAACTCTCCTTCAGCCACTCAGTTTTTGTGGAATTGATGAGGTGGATGAAAAAGGACATTTTTGTATTAATCTGTCATTGTGGGTGTGGCATGTAAAAAAATAACTACTTGGTTGAAAGTTAGGTGCTTGATCAGTCCATTTTTGAATGAGTCTATGTATCTCTTTACAGATTGAAGGGCATTTTCACTGTATGTGATAAATAGAGCCCACTGTCCCACATCCTCTCCAGCATCTGTCTTTGATCTATGGAAATATTTTATGCAATATATTGTATGTAGGGTCAGTAAATTGCATAAATTCTTGTATCTTAGTACCAAGAGAGTGTGTATGTCAGTTTTCTTCCACTGATCATCATTAAAGCTGGTATGTAGGTCTGATTTGTTGCACTTTTTAAAAGTTGGGAAGAGCAGAAGGCTTTTGATTGGTAAAATAGTAAAAGTGATTGAACCGTATATTGAAGACAATACTGCATCCAACAATGCTCAACACGTTTTGTAGATTCTCTTCACTTCCACAGGAGCGGAAGCATAACATATATATCGGCTAGAGTACAACCATGCAATGCTGCAGACTGGGGGCCACTAAAAATGTCTATCCCGGGAGCTGTGTTTAATAGAGACCCATGGGGAGACTGGCCGCACACACATAGATCCTCAGGAAGACAAAGGCCTCCACAGAGTGGTCTGTGATGGTGCAAGGTATCTCCAAGTTCTTGTATTGTTTTTAAAGGAGCAGTGATATTAATGATACTTGAAGTGAAACAATAAAAATGAAAAATTCCTTTAAATATAGTGCCTGGGGGGTCCCCTTAGTCCACCTGTAGAGTAGAGTACATCTGTACCATGTATAGAACCCACTGCAAAACTGACATATATAAAGGAAAAAAAGTACATTTCTTTATTTGGTAAACAATGGCTTGGGGTCACAATTTAGTGCACTCAGAAAAAGATTAAATATTTTTGGGATAAAAATGGTGTCTCTTTGACAGACTTTTAATGGAAATGACAAAGTTTTGCATCACAGTGAGCAAGCCTTATGTGAAGAAGCCAAATTATAGTACACTCAGGCCAAGATTAAGACTTTTTTTTTTTAGATAAAGTCTGGTGTCTCTTTCGCAGATATTAGATAGAAGCAAGAGGTGCAGAAAAATGGTCTTTGGGTGTTGGTGGTGCCTTCATCCCATAACCCTATAGAGGTAGTCTTGATGAAAGCAAGAATTAGCCTTGCTTTAAAAAATGAAATTTGACACACCTGTCACACAGCTCTGGGAAAAACTGTCTTTGGGTGGTATTGGTGCCCTCATCCCATAACCTTCTAGAGGTAGTCTTGATGAAAGCAAGAATTGGCCTTGCTGTAAAACATTTTAATTTGACCCCCCTGTCACACAGTTGCGGAAAAAGTGGGCTTTGGGTGTTGTTGGTGCCCTTACCTTGTAACTAGAGGTAATTTTGATGAAAAAGAGAATTGGCCTTGCTGTAAAAAATTGGTTAATTGTGCCCATGAAACCTATACCAAAAAAATTACTTTTTAAAATTACAACACCCACAAAGCTAGGCAGCCTAGACAGTCTTGCAGAGATGCGGGATCCCAATAACACTTAATCAGCGACATCGGCATCAGGGGCTTGATAGCTGCTGGCAATCAAGGACTGATTCATTTTTACAAATTGCCAGAAGGGATGGGCCAAACACCCCTCAGTTCGGTTTGCACCAGAACATGCAAATAGGCAAAACATTTGTGCAAACATGCAAACTTTATTAAAGTCTATGGGACATGAACATGAAAAATCAAAAGTGCTAATTTTAAAGGCTTATATGCAAGTTATTGCCATAAAAATGTATAACCTGGGTACTGCCCCATGGGACATGTATCAATGCCAAAAAAAAGAATTTAAAACAATTGTTTTTTTCAGGAGCAGTGATCTTAATAATGCTTCAAGTGAAAATATAAAAATGAAATATTCCTTTAAATATCGTGCCTGGGGGGGGTCCCCTTAGTCTGCCTGTAAAGTGGTGCATCTGTCTTATATGTATTGCCGGCTCCCCTACCCATTCACATATGGCATTGGGGGGCCGAGGTCTGGGGCCCCCTTGTTAAAGGAGGCTTCCAGATTCCAATAAGCCCCCCACCCGCAGACCCCCACAACCACTGGGCAAGGGTTGTGGTGATGAGGCCCTTGTCCCCATCAACTTGGGGACAAGATGCTTTTCCCCATGTTGAGGGCAAGGGGACACGAACATGAATAATCAAAAGTGCTAATTTTAAAGGCTTATATGCAAGTTATTGTCATAAAAAGTGTTTGAGGACCTGGGTCCTGCTCCAGGGGACATGTATCAATGCAAAAATGTAAAAAAAAATGGGAGCAGTGATTTTTTTAATGCTTAAAGTGAAACAATAAAAATGTAATATTCCTTTAAATATCGTGCCTGGGGGTGTCTATAGTATGCCTGTAAAGTCGCTCATTTTAGCTGTGTTTAGAACAGTACCACAGCAAAATGACATTGCTAAAGAAAAAATTGTCATTTAAAACTGATTACGGCTGTAATGAATTGTCGGGTTTTGGCAATATAGATGATGATGACGCCCCCCCTGATGATGACGCCCTTTGGGTCTGGTATAAATATTAAGAGGAACCCTGAGCCAAAAAAAAAAAATATTGCGTAGGGTTCCCCCCAAAATCCATACTAGACCCTTCAGGTCTTGTATGGATTTTAAGGGGAACCCTGCGACAAAAATAAAAAAAATGGCGTGGCCCCCCCAAAATCCATACCAGACCCTTATCCAAGCACGCAACCTGGCAGGCCACAGGAAAAGAGAAGGGGACGAGAGAGCGCCCCCCCCTCCTGAACTGTACCAGGACACATGCCCTCAACAGGGGGAGGGTGCTTTGGGGTTGTCCCCATTTTGATAGGGGCAAGGGCCTCATCCCCACAACCTTTGCCCGGTGGTTGTGGGGGTCTGCGGGCGGGGGGCTTATCGGAATCTGGAAGCCCCCTTTAACAAGGGGACTCCCAGATCCCAGCCTCCCCCTGTGTGAATTGGTAACGGGGTACAAATGTACCCCTACCATTTAAAATAAAAGTGTTGAAATGGTAAAAATTACAAGATACAGCTTGGGACAAGTCCTTTATTAAAAAAAAAAAATGTCCCACAGTGTAAGTTCACGCCGCCCGACGGAGCGGAAAAAAAAATCCACAACAGACCCGCCTCCATGGAAGGCTCCCGCCGTCGTCGCTGTGACAGCTCTTATATAAACAAGGGCGGGGCCACCCGGTGGCTTCCCGGTCGCGTTAGAGGGGTCAGGGTCACCGTTTACATCACCGAGTGGCCCCACCCCCCCTCTGACAATTTTGACAAGCTGGAATTTAGACATTGGGCATGTGGGTGGTAGGAAATTAATTTTTTTGCGCTGCAGCAGCTGGGGCAGAGAAATTTGCCTGCTATACTCTACAACTCGTGGTGTGCTGCTGACAGAAGTGTTGCAAGGACCTGTGACACCCTTTGCTATACCATGATCCCTTTCAGTGGATGCTGCTGAGGGGTCATGATATATAGCTGGGTTACACAAGAGGTGAGGAGCAGTAAATGTCCCTTGTCCCTTTCAGGTGATCTTGCCAACAGCTGAGTGGCGGGAAGTTAAATGCCTTGTCAAGCATGCGGTACCAAAATGGCTAGTGTTTTTGCCACGCTTGATCTGCTTGCAGCAGAGATTGAAAATTTCAACATTGCTGCACAGGTGCTAAAAAAGGCCCACACAGTTGAGCTGTGTGAAGTAGGCTGGGAGATAACAGCTCCACGATCCAAAATAGAGTGGCTGCTATCTACTCTTCCGTGATGGCTGCCTCTGGAGGACATCCTGCCTCATTGGGGTTGTTTCTCCCCCTCACTTTCCTCCTCTGCTGTATCCGGCACCCAAGTCGCGTTAGTGACCTCATCATCTGCATGGGGGATAAAGTCAGAATAAACACCTTTTTGAGTTTAATTGATTCTCCATTTCTTTGGCTTCAATTTCAGTCAGGGAGGAAAGGCCACTGTGTTCTAGGTAAATCTGTATAAGACATTGCCCTATTGTGGTAGTAGGGTCTAAGTTAAAGGAAAGGTTGTAAAGTTTTGAATGGAATTGTTGAAGTTGGTTTACAATGTCTATGTAGATGTCGATTGTAGTTGGCCCTGAGGATTCCTAACTTGATAAATATCAGTTTCAAGCTTTTTTCTTTCTGGGTTCTGGATAAATATTTGCTGTTTTCCATCCTCCAGCCTGTGTAGCAGAATGATATGGTTGTGTAAGTTCTTTAAGATTTGAATTTTGTCTAGCATGTTGCTCAGATGACTCTCATTTCCATTTAAGCCTACTGCCTAAAGTATGAACTTAACCAGCAGAGTACACTTATGAACCTCCAAAATTGGTAATAAGCAGAGAATGTCAAAGTTATTGTCAGTAAAAAAAAAATTGGTTGTTTGATGTGCAAGATACCACTTTCATTATTAAAATTTGAGGGGTTTTCTTGTTCGAACTCTTTAATAATAATAATATTAGAGTTTCACCTAAAAAAAAATTAAGAAAATGGGAATGCGGTCTGAAAAAGTTTGTGATTTGATATCTTTATTTTTTGAGTAGAGGAAAAAATGCTTGTGAGATAAAAGAAAGTAGTTGTCTGTAATTTTTGGTGGAGGAAAGAAAAAAGGTATAATTTCTATCTTCTGAGTATAATGTTTCCGGGCACAGGAATAGTAGCTTTTGTGTTATGTGTTTTAGAGCTCTATAGTAGAGAGAAGATTTCCCATTGGTTGAATCTAGTTCAGGTCAAGGGTTAAAATGCCCCTTCTTATTTACTTCCCAGTCGCAAAGGATGATAGTTCTTTAAAAACAATCTGCAAAAATGTGACTTGATTCACTTTGGGAGAATATTTATTTGTAGACATGTGCACACTGAAATATTTGTTTCGTAATTTCGGTTTTGTCCGAAAAATACATTTATTTAGTTACTCCGAAATTAGTTTTTATTTATTTTGTTTTGTTAAAATATGCATTCGTACAAAAATCCAAATTAATTAAGGTTGGATCTGTCAATTGAAGGCTTATGGTGTCTGTTGGATGTTCTACGAAGATTCGACGAAGCAGCTAAACAGTATGATGCCACGATCGTACATTTCTGGTCGAATGCTCTGCCCACAAGCTATAGTAGAATTCCAATGTTGTTTGACTAGTGATAATTATAATTAATTATTATTACTAGTCAAACAACATAAGAATTCTTCTATAGCCTATGGGCGGAGCATTTGACCTTAAATGTCCGCTCGCTGCGATCGTATGTTTTTAGCTGCTTCTTTGAATCTTCATGTCAGCGGTATTAAACATATTTTTGATCGTATCAAATCATACAATACTTGTTTCTTTCTGTTCATCTCAAACGGTCTACCACAACAGCCAATGTAAATGTGTTGTATTGAAATCCAAGCATATAACTTTCTTCCTGTTTGCTCTGCACTCCTAACGGTTCTGGTTCACACTGGCGATGGCAGCATGCAACGCTAACTCCAGGCAGTTTAATCCCACAGGGGTTTCTGGCCTTTCTATGGCAACCTGTTTTTAGAGTAAACACTGTGGTTGATCTACAAAAGCAATATAGATTGTTCACTTAGGGATACTGACCATATCCCTTTAGAAAATCTACACCATTAAGTGCAACTTTATACAGTGCTCATGTATTGTAACAAAGTAACAGTGCAGTCTGTGACTGAACTGTATTTTCAGCTTCTGCAGTTCCCTATATGAAAACAAAAACCTTTTTTTTAATTATTTTATTAGTTTTAACACTGACTATTGTGCCAGTTGAACCAATCAGGCTTTAAAGATGCCACTCCATCACCCATAAATTATATTGTTAAACAAGATTTTTATTTACATACAATATCATAAAATTGTACAACAATTTGCCTTAAAATATGTTGTATAAATGAAACCCCAGTTGCACTTCTGATCGAGGCATGGACGTACTGACGTAACGTCCGTACGGAGGGAGGAGCTAGATCCCAGCGGTCTCCCCCAGAGGGTTGAGGAGCGCGGATGCGCAGGCAGGAAGGACCCTGCTTTACCACGAGGGAGAGACGCCGCGGACGCCTGTGTCCCCACCCGGGACCGGAGACTCGGACGCCGCAAACCTCTCCCCTCAAGGTACTATAGAGGAACCAGGACGGCAGGAAAGTGGCGCCGGACCTGACAACGCCAGCCCCATCCAGCACATCTCTCCTCCACCACCCCGCCATCAAGCCCGCTTCATAGTAAGGACAGCCCGGAGCTCCCGGAAGATGCAGGGAGAGGGGGTTACAGGAGATATCCCCGGCAAGAGTTTGTAAGTAGAAAAAAAAAAAAATTTGAAAATCAGGAACACAACCAGCAGAACAACAGCTACCAGGAAGGTAAGCGCATTGCATAGCAATGTTTTTTTTTGGATGCACGAGGGGGACACGGACAAATGATGTAATTTGAATCACCTAAACTACCTCTTACAAACAGAACAATGGTTACGCAAATAGCCTAAAGAAATTAAAGCCTAAAGCCTAAAGCCACGCAATTGTTGAGAGGAGGTATAAGGGAGGTATTTCCGGGGGGCTGCTTAAAATGTATCCCTCCGTGTAGTGTACCTCAGGGGGGGGGCATAGCCTGTACTACACTGTCGGAAATCTTCATTTAAACCCTCAAAGCCCCTATTTGAAATTAATTGGGGACCGAACGCGCCGAACTCGAGAAAGTGCACTCCAATGTGAGGAGGCGAACGGATATGCCCACATAGAAAACCTATGCGCCTATATCTCGATACACGACCCGACACGAAGGGACATATAAAAATGACTTGACCGCACCATCGCCCCTGCTATTTGGTCGCTCTCCACCTCCGGTCCTCTCTATCTGTGATTTTCCTTCTTTTTTTTTTTCTCGCCTTTTTGTTTTGTTTGTGGTCTCCTGGGAGCATTCCACCGGGTATCCGTTGCTCTGTAGGTCCTCCCTATGCTTGCTTGTGTCCAGATACCTACACTGAACAGCTGGAAAGGCAGTGTTGCCCCTGGTTGGATGATTGCACTTGTTTTTTTTTATTTTATTTTTTTCTTTTTTGTATATGCCTCTTAAAAAGTAGTACCTCCTAATTGCCACAACCGCTATAACTGTCGATGCTGACATCCCAAAGGACGTGGACAATCGAAAACACATGAAATGGTCCCCCCAGGGATAGCCAGCAACCCCATTATTTAGCTTGCTCAATTAGAAGTGGCCGTCAGCAATGAGGTGACCTGCCGCAGAGGGAAAGAGGGGAAAAAAAGGAAAAAGAAAACCACAATAGAGCCTTTAAATAAATTTGTGACTAGCATACCATTTCGGAAACATTATTATGAGGTGTATGCCGCACCCGGCAAAGAAACGGAACATCTTGTCAGCCAACTCTCATTAGGCGCTCCTCCTTATAAGCAAGTTATCGGCAAGTTGCGGCCTAAGCATAACATTTGGAGAACCGTCTTCTGAAACTGGGGTCCCTTTCATTGTCACCAGACCGCATAGAGCAGAACCACAGGGAGACCTCAAAGAAAAAGACACCTTACTTACAGATTTCAAATAAGGACACATAAAACTGGTTATAAAGTCCTCTAAGCTGAATATTGCCCGGCCTGCATTGCTTTTTTTTTTTTTCTTTTTTCTGTGTTTTTTCTCCTCCCTTTTTCTTTATTGGCTCTTCCCCCCTCTGAGGTGGAAACCAGCTATCCAATATACTTTGCAGATCAGACCAGCACGATAACCCACTGAAGCCGTAAGAGCTACCCTGCGTCCACCTGTATTCTCAGGTTGTTCGACAGCTCTCTCGCCTATAGGTCGGGTAGGGCCTACCCCGAGAGGGAGACAGGGCCGCCCTGGGCCCTTCTGGATTACATAACTCATTTAAGGGGAGAGAGGAAGAGGGTAAGGCAACAGGATAGTGGGGTCTCCCCACTTAGCGCTACCCCTCTAGAATAGAGCACCCCTCAAGAGGACCCTAACTCAGGAACAACCCCACCTAAACACCAAACAGAACTGGTTAAAGGGACTAACATCATACCCCTAGAGTGGTGGAGGTAGGGGCAGCGGTAACCCTGCTCAGACCCCTGCGCTTTTCTTTTTCCTTGGACACCCCCTCATAGGACGGGCAGGGCCCTGCCGGAGAGGGAAGTGTACTGGTCCCCACAATCCACCCAAGGGGAGACTCAAAGAGGGCAGGGTACCAGGGAAAGGGGGACCCCTCATCTAGCTCCACCCCCTGGTAACAGAATACCCCGGAAGAGAACCCTAACCCAGGTACAATTCCATCTTCACACTAGAGCTCAAACACAGGAAAAGGGCTCCGGCCGGGCAACAGGGGTGAAGGAAGGAAATAGGGGATTCCTAACAAAAAAAAAAAAAAAAAAAAAAACTGGGGAGGAGAATAAGAGGCATAAAAAAGGGCACTATGAGCAAAGACGCATTCAAATCGTCAAAAAAGGGAGCCACCAAAGGCACCAAAGGAGAAGCAAGTACGATTAAACATTATCTCAGACAAGGAGCCAGTCCAAAAACCACAGGGCCTGCATCCCAGGCGGGGGTCAGTTTGGAGAGAAGTGCAGGGGCTGAGGGCGTCAACAACCAATCAAGAGCAGACTACACCATAGATAGCGAGATCGACATGAGCCGGACCGAGGACCACCAGACAGGAACGCATGTTCCCAACAAAACGGAAATGGAGGCTATGCTATTGCGCCTAGAAAACGCCATTAAAACAGAAATTAACACCCTCAGAGAGGACATGGGCCATCTACTAACCAGGGTAGAGTCGGTCGAAACCAGAGCAGATAATACTGATCAGGAAATCTCACAGTTAAAATCCCTATTGAAAAAATCACAACTAACCCAGAGAGACACCGCCTACAAAATTGAAGAACAAGAAAACAGGGATAGAAGGCAAAACCTGAGACTGCGTGGGGTGCCAGAGCAAAGAGGGGAAGACCTCGAGAAAAAAATATTCTCTATACTGGGCCCTATTTCTGGCAAAAACCAGGATCAGTTCCCTGAAATTGAAAGAACCCATCGAGTGGGAAGACCTGAGAGGTCGGGCCCAGACAGACCGCGAGATATAATTATTAGATTTCTCCACTTCAAAGAAAAAGAGGACATCTGGGTAAAAATAAGGGGTAATACCCCATTGAGGTACGAAGACACAGACATTCAGGTTTACGCCGACTTATCGGCCCGCACCCTGGAGAGAAGAAGATTCCAAAAACCCCTATTAGAAATCCTCCGGAAAGAAAACATCAAGTACAATTGGGGCTTTCCACCGTGCCTAATAGGCCTAAAAGAGGGGATGGCGGCTAAACTGAGGTTCCCGGAGGAGCTTCAGGGCTTCTGTGCTAAGCTGGGGATCCCAGTCCCGGAGTTACCCGGCTGGAATGAAAAAGAGGGCTTGGATGATCTTGTTTAAAATGACGGCAGAATAGGAGGGGGGCGTATGTAGAAAAGTCTATCTGTAAGCTCCAAAAGACTCGGCCTAATACCCACGACTCCTCGGAGTTTTCCGAGAAGTGGTGGTGAAGGAAGAGGGGACAGACAAGGGGAGAAAAGGGGGAGCCGGGATCAAACTCCACCTCTCCACGAATCTAGTGCCCAAGGGTGCCGCATGATGACGACACCCACGGACCTAGAGACCCACATCAGGGTCAGAGAGGGGATGGACGGGGGGAGGGGGGTTTGGGGAAGGCGGGAGGGAGGGGGGGTAGGAGGGTATGGTAAGGGGAGGGAGAAGTGGGAAGTAGATAGGGGAGGGAGGGACGGGGTAGGGAGGGGGGTCCCCTCCGCTACTGACAGGGCATCGGCTTTTAAACAACTTAACAACCAAAACAGAACAAAGGGGAAATTCTCTATTAAAAACAGTAAAAACACCCTAATAGAGAAATGAAGACTGAAATTAAGCTTATTACCTATAATGTAAAGGGAATGAACTCCCCCATCAAGCGACAAAGGGTCCTAGAGGAGATTAGGAGATATGGGGTGGGAATAGTCTTTCTACAGGAGACCCACCTGACGCACGTCTCCAATATCAGACTATTCTCACCCTCATATCCTACGTGGTTCTATGGAGACACTGCAACAAATAGGGCAAGAGGGGTGGCCATCGGGTTTGGCAGAAACATCAACTTTATATTGGAAGATAGGAAAACGGACCCAGAGGGGAGGTTCCTCTTTTTAAGGGGATCCCTCAGCGGGACAGAAATCACCTTGGCTAATATATACGCCCCCAACCGAAGACCCATTAGTTACTTAGAATCAATTCTATCAAACTTAAGGGCCTTTAAAAAGGGTTATTTGATAATCATGGGGGACCTAAACTTCGTAATGGACCCATCCTGGGATAGTACGTCCGGGGTGCAGGGGGCAGAGACCGCCCAACTCAAGAGACTAAAAAAAAGGCTCATCGGAGAACAACTGGTGGATATATGGAGGGTCCAGCACCCCCAGAAAAGGGACTTCACGTTCTTCTCCCCAGCACACCAGACGTACTCTCGCCTGGACCACATCCTGGTTGAACATGGATTATTGGACAGAATCACCAACACTAGTATAGAGATAATGTCCCTCTCAGACCATGCCCCAGTCTCCATGAACCTAAGCATCCCAGAGTATAAACAACCCTCGAGTGGGTGGAAATTGAATACAGAACTATTATATGACAAAGATATACGGGAGTCCATTCGGAAAGAACTCGAAGGGTTTTTCCAAACTAATGACAATGGCGAAGTCTCAGAAGCAGTCATCTGGGACGCCCATAAGGCGTTCGCTAGGGGTATCTTTATAGCGAAGGCATCCTGGTTGAAAAAAGAGAGGATGAGACAGACACAGGAAGTGACGGCCGCGATCACTAGACTTGAACAAAAACATAAGACAGGGGGGGCCCAGGCGCATGACACATACCTCAAGCTGGTGGAAAAGAGGGAGGAGCTAAAAGACCTGGCCGAACAGGAAGCTAGACAGGTATTTAATAAGATGGCAAAGGACCAGTACCTATGGGGAAATAAGCCGGGGAAATTTTTAGCTAGAAAACTCCAAAAGAAAAAAACGAGAAACTTTATCGAGAAAATTCAAACCGGCAAAGGGGAGACTAAACATGTATCTAGAGAAATAGCAGCAACATTTAGGCAGTACTATGAAGAACTGTACGCGGTAGCCCCGGAGGGCGGTAATAAAGGGGGCGAAAACAGCACGAAAATAGACGACTTCCTGGGTAGGGCAGGGTTGGCATCCTTAAACACAGAGGACAGTGAAGCTCTGGAAAGACCGATCTCAGAGGACGAAATCCTCAGAGCCCTAAACAACTCCCCCCCAGGAAAGAGCCCGGGCCCCGACGGGTTCTCCGCTCTATATTATAAGACATTCAAGGAAATTCTAGTCCCAAGACTACAGCGTTATATGAATGGCCTGGGGACAGAATACGATATGAGCGAGGGTTCACTCTTGGCGACAATAACCGTTCTGCTCAAGGAAGGGAAGGATGGCTCAGCGTGCTCAAGTTATAGACCCATATCATTACTAAATTTTGACACAAAACTTTACGCCAAGATCTTGGCTGAGCGAATTAAGGGACACCTGTGCACGCTGATCCATCCAGACCAAGTGGGCTTTATCCCGGGCAGAGAGGGGAGAGATAATGGGATACGGACACTACTGGCCATGCAGAGGATGAGGGATACGCGAACCCCCAGTCTACTGCTCTCAATTGATGCAGAAAAAGCATTTGACAGGGTAGACTGGGGGTTCATGTTTAAAACTCTACAAAGAATGGGATTCGGCCCAGGGATCATACAGAAAATTAAAGTCCTCTACGCACATCCCAAAGCGAATATAAGAATCAACGGGATAGTCTCGTCTATGTTTGAGATGCATAACGGGACTCGGCAGGGATGTCCGTTATCCCCTCTCCTCTTCGTCTTGTCCCTGGAACCTCTGCTGTCTACTATCAGAGGTAGTTCGGGAGTAGAGGGATGCAGAGTCGGCAGGGAGGAACACAAACTCGCTGCGTTTGCAGATGACGTCCTTTTCTACGTCGGGTCACCGCAGCAGTCAATCCCCAACCTCCTAAAAATCCTAGCCAAGTACGGCAAACTAACAAATTTTAGAATTAATAGCACGAAAACCTTTATTCTAAATATAAACCTCAGTAAGACCGAAAAACAAAACATACAGAGAGAGGTGAGTTTCGCCTGGAAAAAACAGATAAAATACCTGGGCATCGAGTTGGCCAATAACCCACGGAAAATGTATAAAATAAACTTTATTCCACTGCTCGAGGAAATTAAAAAAAAATGCCAAGAATACAATGGAAGAGCACTATCATGGATAGGCAGGGTCAATACATTAAAGATGATGATACTGCCGATTATCACGTATAAACTCCAGATGCTCCCACTCCCTCTCCCAAAACAGTATCTCGGAAAATTAAGAGCTCTGATCATGAACTTTGTGTGGAAGTACAAAAAACACAGAATTTCCCTTCAAATCTTAAAGCAAGATAAGAACTTAGGTGGCCTTGCAGTCCCGGACATCGAGGGTTACTACCACGCCATAGCACTACTTAGAATACCAGAATGGGTTAAAACACACAATGTTAAAAGATGGGTTGGTTTGGAGGAGGCACTTAGCGAAGTAAAATTGGGGAAGATTGTATGGAACCCCCCAAAATATAGGTCACTGGGTGAAAAAACACACACAATTACACGGAATACACTCAAAATTTGGGATAAGACATATAAAATATTTAATAAAGCATATAATTCACCACTAATTACACTTAAGGAAAACCCCTTCTTCCCTCCCGGGAATAAAGGGGTAAGCGGAGATTGGATCACAAAAGATAGCACATGTATAGGAGAAATTATTAGTAACGGGAAAGTATTGGCACTACAGGAGCTACAGACTAAAGGCGAGTTGTTTTCCATAGATGCATGGCGGTATCTCCAAATAAGTCATTTCAACAGCTCCCTCCCAGCACCGTTAAGGGACATTAACGACCTGACGAAGCTAGAAAAAATCTTTACGGCAGAGAACTCCAAAAAAAGAATCTCGAAAATTTACAAACTACTCTTGGAGCAGGACAGACTGGAGATACCCCCATACCTCAGGAAATGGGAGAGGGAATTGGGCTCACAATTAGATTTAGACACAGCGAGGAGAATATTAAAATTAGCCCACGGTTCTGCAGCCGACTCCAAGACAGCGGAAATGAATTTTAAGCTTATGGCCAGGTGGTACAGGACCCCAGATAAGCTAAGCAAATTTCAGAGGGATACATCAGCCAAGTGCTGGAGGGGATGCGAGGACAGAGGGACCATGGGTCACCTCTGGTGGGACTGCCACAAAATAAAAAAATACTGGGAGACCATCCTAAAATACATAAAAGATATCACCTCCGTGGAGGTGAAAAGGGATCCCTGGGTTGTTCTCATGCACGCAACGACGCAGGGAATCAGCCAATGGTCCCCCACCTTCTTAACGCAGCAAAGGGGGCGATCCCGAGATGCTGGATGGATCGGGAAAGCCCGCCTCTGTGGCTATGGGTGGACGAGGTAGAATCCGCATACACAATGGAGTGTGTGATAAATTGCACTGGGGGGGGTAGAGAAACAATGAAAGAGAAGTGGGAAGGCTGGAGAAAGTTTAAAAAAACATGGAGCTACTCGGAGGCCCTGAGGACCCATCCATAGTTGCCCAAGGGGATAAAGTCTCAACAGTAAGTACCCACATTTAATTTAAAAAAAAAAAAAAAATAAAAAAAAAAAGCGCCGTATGTCAGTAGCGGAGGGGTGAGGGCGGGGGGAGGACGAGGGGATGATTACACTAGCAGGGGATAAATTAAAAATTAAAAAAAAAAAAAAAAAGGGGGCAAACAAGCCAGAGAGAGCAGATAAGAGAAAGCCTTTCCCGGGAGGCTGGAAAACGAGGAGGGGAAAACGGGCCTAATCTAGACTCGGACCATGGGGCAGATTGGAAACAACTGGGCCCACTACCCTTACTGCTTTGACCTTTGTATGCCTACGATGGAAAACTTAAACGGAATAAACCCCCCAGGGGGAAAAAAAAAAAAAAGGGGAAGAAAAGCAATTCAAAAGTATCCACAAATGATGTTAAGACAAAAAGGGGACGGAGATGCGGGCCGCGCTGACATTACCCCTCACTGTTCTATCTGAATGTGGACAAAAAGAAAGCAAAAAAGAAAAAAAAATAAAAAAAATAAATGAAACCGGATAATAATATTAAACGGGAGTATTTTGATACTACACCATTGGGTTTCCTCCCTGTTTTTCTCTAATGGTTACCATTGTGGGATTAAAGTTTGTGTAATCTGCCTTTATAGATGCAATATTGTCTGAGTGGACAGAGATCATTCATTGGCTGCACTGAGCACATTCAGACCTCCTTGTCATTGGGGTCCGATTTTTTTGTCAAGCTGCTTTGTAACACTTGTGTGGTGGAAAAAGAAAGCACATTTAGGTGTACGTTTATCAAACAGACAAGAGCCGAGATCCTGATGATCGCAATTGATCTCTCAGGTGTGCCAGTTTATTAAGCTGAGATGAGGAGTGGAGAACATATTCACTTCTCATCACAGGACACACCCTTCTGTCATTCACTTTTACACAGATGACCAGTTCATGAAGGTGAGATCTGAAGATCTCACTGGCCATCTCTGTAAAATATCTCTGTCCCAGATTCTCCAGCCCAGAGGTGGAGAATATGGGTGAGAAACTGCTGTGATGTAAGGAAGGAGGCTTCTTTCTTCCTAATATCAGCAATAGCAAGCTTAAAGATTGATATAAATATTAACTACCGTATATACTCGAGTATAAGCCGACCCAAATGTAAGCCGAGGCACCTAATTTTACCACAAAAAACTGGGAAAATGTATTGACTTGAGTATAAGCCTAGGGTGAGAAATGCACAGCTACTGTAAGTGGAAAAGAGTGTCAACAATGGCCATTTGCAACCTCACTGTGCCCATTTGCAGCCATAGGCCCCCCAAACTTCAAACTTGGTAGTTAAGGGTTCCTAGATGCCCCCTAGCTGGACCCAAAGGGTCCCGAAATGATATTGTTGCAGGTGGACACAGTTGACCGAATTTGGGGCCCTGTATGTCGGGGCCAATTGGTGCTAGGAACCCCAAATGTGGGGTGCAAACCCAGTGGAACTAGCACTACAACATATCCAAAGCTGTGGTTCCTAGCACCAAGTGGCCCCAAAGTCGGTTCGGAAAATTTTAAGCACTTCTGCAGCAGAGAATGACATTTTCCGAACCGACTTTGGGGCCCCGTAGGCTTTGGATATGTTGTAGTGCTAGTTCCACTGGGTTTGCATACCAAATTTGGGGTTCCTAGCACCAAGTGGCCCCGACATACGGGGCCCCAAAGTCGGTTCGGAAAATGTCATTCTCTGCTGCAGAAAAGTGCTTGACTCAAGTATAAGCCAAGGGGGCATTTTCAGCACAAAAAAATGTGCTTAAAAAAACTCGGCTTATACTCGAGTATATACGGTATATGTGTGTGTGTGTATATACTTTTGTGCACATTTTGGTACAGTTTTTGATGTACTTTTTGCTGCTTTTTTAACACACGGTTTGGCTTGTTTTTTCAAATGTATTTATGTGCATTTTGGTGCTTTTTAACATGCATTTTGGCAAATTTTTTACCTGCGTTTTTGTTTTGGAAAAACAAATGCTAGATGCATAATATGCTTGCGGTGACATTAATTGTTAATGGCAACCCAAAAGTGGCTAGCAAATATGCTGTTTGCCAAAATACGCATAAAAAGCAAATCAAAATGCACGTTTAAAAAGTGTCAAACTACATGCTAAAAGAAGTACCAAAATATGCGTTACAAACCAAACCAAAATGCGCGCTAAAGGGACAAAATATGTGTTTAAAAAAAAAAGTGCCAACATGCAAAATAAAAAAAAGCCATGGCCAGATGCGTGTTGAAAAATACTGGATGTTAAAAAAAAAACGCAAAATGCCTGTAAATAATGCCAAAATGAGCAATACAAAAGGGCCAAAACACATATTTCAAGAATGTGCCAAAATGTGTGTAAAAAAACTGTGAGGTAAAAAAAGCACCAGTGGTCAGTGCTTATTATTTTCATGTAATTACATAGTCTTTTTAACTTTGGTTTCACTTTTAAAACTCAGCTGCTCTGTAATCACATATCTCAGGAGATCACAGGCAGCCCTCCACCTTCTACACAGATCTCAGGTGTTCTCAGAGAAAAAACTTCCCCTGAGAACAAATGTTCTCCGCTTCATAAACAGGGTGCCAGAGGAGAATGTTTTTCTCTGAGAACTGAAACGAGATAAATTATCTCTGTTTGATAAATGTACACATGTGAATATCACTGCCTGCACCTGTGGAGTGGACTTTATTTCACTAGTTTGAGCACTTTGTTTACATATGTATGAATATTGTTCTTTATGTGTCACTTGGTATTTACTTTGCACAATATTATATACTTGGTTCTTTTAGGGGACAGTGCAAAACCATGTCTTTATTTGTTCACATACATTTACCAGTTTTAGCGTTTATAACATTAAACCGAACAGGCTCTATTGCAAATTGCATTGTTGTTTTGGTAATTCTGCCATGATAATTTATGTGAAGGTACTTCCAGTTCTAGGGTAACAGTGCTCATTCCCAGTTCCCCAAATGTTCACCTCTGTTCTTTCCCTGTCACGTGCTTTCCTTAATGGAAACTACAAGCATGTCAAGGTACATTGCATAGGCGTGTTCCACTGTTATCACCATCAAGTAATGGCATGTAGCGTTTGTTTGAGTTATTGCATTAGATGAGAAGTTGCTACAAAGATGAGGCGATATGCAACAAAGGATAAAAAAAAAAAAAACAGATGAAGAAAAAAATAATTTCCTGACAGACTCCATGGCAGCCTACGTATGGGTTAATCCCGCCTCTCCTACCTCATAGGACCCCACTCCTATAAATCTTTGCTCCCAGCTAGGTACCGTGTTCCTTTTTTGTCCTCCTCCTTAGGACTAAAGAGGTAGTTCTTACCTTAAGGAGTAGTGGTCCAGTCCTGGCGTTTCCCCTTGCGTTGGCGGTGAAGAGATGGCGGTATTGGAAGTCCAGTTGCCCAGCTATTAGCAGGGTGGACACGGGTGATGTTGTGGTGCCCTGAAGAGCTTACTATCCAGTCATTGACTGGCAAGCGGCAATTTCGCCATTCGTCCTCGCTATTAGCAGGAGGCCTTCCATTTGATGCCCGGTCGTGCCCGCCTGTGAACTGTGCTTGGAGGGTCAGGTCGGATCGTTTCGTCATACTGGATGGGTATCGTATGATTACATATTCCATGGCAGCCGGTGTTTATATTTGTGTGTTTGTCCCTGTTTGTCCTCAGGTATGGCGGCTGGAGCGCATTTGCGTTCCAGTCCGCCGCTGTTCGTCCCTACGGCGCGTGCGCACGGCCCCGAGCCAGATCGAGGCTTGGCTCGCGCATGCGCAGTCCGGGCGGAACGGCGGTGGCCGCGCATGCGCGCGGACGTCGTAAGGCGGCGCACGACGACGCTCGGAGCGCTGTGACGTCATCCAGGGCGGCAGATTTAAATAGCTGTCAGATACAGCTATGCCCTGGCTTCCAGAGGAATCTGCAGACGCCGGTTCTCTTGTTCCTATAGCGATATCTGTGGAAGGTAGGCTGAGCACCCCTTGTCTTATGCAGCAATATGTTATTTTGCTTCTGCTATTATGGGATGTTTATGTATTATGTCTTGCCTGCAGTCTCTGCTGTTTTTTCCATTGCCATGGATGTGTCGTCGCCGCCTAGTGGTCAGCCCTTATGCCGCAGGTAGGACGGAATATTTTCCTCTACCTGTTTTGCATGGGTTGTCAGGGTTATTGGGGAATTATAAAATATTTTGTTTCCTGTTCTTTTCTCAGCCCTTCTAAGTCCGATCATCATCCAGTAGCACGTGAAGAGAAATCCAGGTCACATCGTGACCAATCAAAGTCAAGATCTTCTTCTAAACATCACACGGACAGATCAAGGTCCGGCTCTAAACATGATTCCCGCCGCCATTCCGGTCGCACAGAGAAAAAAGCCTGCTGGGGGTGTAGGGCTTATGTCCCGGAGGACAGATCTCTCTGCGAAGCATGCTACTCCAGAGCTGCGAAAGAGAGAGGTGCAGGTGACCAGCAGGTGGAAGCACTGGTCAGGAAGGTTGTGCAAGAATCTCTGAGCAGGACAGAGTCAGCCAACATAACCATTCCCCCTTCAGCACCAGCCTCAACTGCGGACGCAGTCGAACTTGAAGTTCCGGGTCCCTCTCATGACTATCTCTCGTCAAATGGATCCTCAGATGAGGAGGTTGAGGTGGATGAATATGGAGCGGGATTCGACTTCTCTCAAGTCCCTCATTTGGTCAGGGCAGTTAAAGATGCGCTAAAATGGGAAGACCCAATAGAGATGCCCTCCAAACAAAAAAAGTATTTTAAACATCTGAAAAAAGAGCGCCCGAATTTCCCTTTCTTAGGTGAGCTTGGTGAAATCATATCTGATGAATGGGGGAAGGTTGAAAGAAAGAACTCTTTAATCTCCAAAGTGGCAAAAATGTACCCATTCAGGAGCGAGGAGGTGAAATATCTGGATTCAGCCCCCCTCATTGATGCGGCGCTCATGAGATTAGTGAGACATGTCACGCTTCCACTGGAGGACACAGTGTCATTCAGAGATGGTTTGGAAAGAAAGATCGACACTGATCTCAAACGGATATATATCACCGCAGGGATGGCCTGCAAACCGGCTCTAGCCCTTGCGGCTTTGTCAAAAGCCATGGAATCGTGGACAGATGACGTGGGTGCAACCCTGGGAAGTATATCCGATGACGTGGTCAGGAATTCCCCAGTGCACGAACTGAGGATGGCATCGGCTTTTCTGGGTGAGGCATCCCTGGACATTATCCGGTTGGTATCGCGTGTCATGCTATCCTCGGTCACAGCTAAACGGGCCCTGTGGTTGCGTCCATGGGTAGCGGATCCTGCCTCCAAACAGGCATGGTGCAAAATTCCCTTTGAGGGCTCTTCCCTCTTTGGGAACAAGCTGGACTCGGCCATCACACGCGCTACCCGGGGTAAGTCGGGTTTCCTACCCCAGGATCGTCGTCTCTTGAGTCAGAGAAGAGCTCAACCTAGACAGGATCAGGAACGTGCTAGAGACGCACGTCGTTACAGACCTGGCAGGGAATTCAGGAAAAACTGGCGAAGAAACCAACCTTCAGGACAGAAGTCCACAAAGGCCACACCCTCTGGGGGTCGGGATACGACTAAGTCCTTTCGATAAACAGGCATTTAGAGGTGAGTAAAAAAAAAAAAATGTTTCCAATAATTTTTTTTCATTTTTTTAATGAATTTTAAGCTATTTTGTTTTTTTTTGGTGGAAACACCACTTTAATATTGTCTTTAATGCACTAACGCAGGACTTAAAGAATCCCTATCTCTTTGAAGAGCACTACTGTACTACATTGTAATTCTCTGGATTTACTGTGGTGACAGTGTGTATTAGAGACGGTGGATAGGCCGAACCCTATCTGGTAGCTTTGTGATGAATCACTCTAGATCACTCTCAGTCCGCTGGCACTTAGAATGTGGTCCTGCAAGCTGGAAAATCTTTGTGCAGGGTAAGGTTAAGAGTGGCATTGTCGCGTACCAGTGACAGCGCGTAGCATGGTGAAGGTTTCAGGGGTCTGATGCTGCATCTGTCACATTGATTACCTGTGCTTGAAGCCTGATATAAGCAAACAAGGGAACATCCTGGTAGTCACTGACCACTCCACCCGAATAGCTTTCCTAGCCAAAGTCCTGTGGAAAAATTATTTATCCATTAAGGGCTACCCCTGAAGATTCACTCAGACTAGGACAGAGACAAACTCATCAAAGAGCTATAGTACACATTTGGAAACCCACAGCCTGGGCAATTTAAACGCTTAATTCACCTTTAAGGAAAAAAATATAAACCTACATATTTTTGCAGGAAAAAATTACATTAGAACATTTATTATTTTTTCCCACATGAGTCTTCAAAGCATTGCACCTGCAATCAGTGGATGATGGGTACAATGCCAAGCTCCTGCAGGTACATTCCTTTGCTTTCTACCTGTACCTTTTGTAGAGAGGCGAGCCTGTGCCACTGTTTTTTTTGCAGTGTGAGCCAAATGTTGCAGAAAACAGGCACACTAATCAGACAGGTGTGTGCTGGAGTTATTTTGGAGCTGGGATTAGAGGTCAGTGGCTCCACCCTCCTATAGGGGGGTCAGTCTATGAAAGGTAGCGGTTAGGAGCACGTTGCTTTGTACTGTCCATGCTGGGACAGTGAAAGGTTGAGCCTGTGAGGATGTAGCAGCAGGGAGCTGCAGAAGAGACAGTCAGAGCTGAGGAAGGTTCAGCGTTTCGTGCACGAGCACCTTGACTGTGTGTTTGACAGTCTGGAGGACCACGGCAGAAAGTCTAAGCAGAGATACTGCAAAGAAGAGCCACAAGGCTGAGTACTGTTTGGTTATCACATTGATGGTGAGTACCCATGCGAGGGAAACTACTTTAATGTGAACTTTTGTTTTGTTTTAAAAAAAAGTTGGCAGAAAAAGCCCTAAAACTGACTTTTGGAATGGAGTAAACTCACTGTTTGGTGCTACCAATGAGCTAAAATACCCCAAAGCATCACACTTTGTACAGCAAATGAAAGATGGGACTTGTAAGTCACTCATTCACAGATCACTGTGAATGAATTATGAGGCTTTGCAGGCAAATTTTAAGTGTAACAGCAGCAGTGGGGGTAAGGACGCTCACCCATTTTCATGGGGTGGTGCTCAGGAGGGGAGGGAGGGATGCTTAAATATGTTACACCCTAAATAAGGGTGTAACATGTTCTAAAGGTGAACTTATCGTTTAACTGCTGGAAACATTCAGGACTATAAGGAAACACATTTCTGTAGAAACATATCAATTGTATACATCATACATGATGTGACAGGGTATTCAACTTGCATGTTTATGTTTAGAAGAGAAACTTTGCTAGAAGTGAATCTGGTCTTTGGCACGCATCCCACAAAGGTTGCATTGACAGACTTTCAAAAAAATGTAAAGACTGCTTATGAGAAGTCTCAGACTGCCTCTGACACCTGAAGGCAGTGGAACAAAAGAAAATATAATCTGAGAGTGCAAATTCATGATCTAAAACCAGGTGACAGAGTGGTACAGAGAAAACTAGGTCCTCATGGGATGCACAGTTTAGCTGACCCATGGAGCTTGTGGACATACATTGTTTCTTTTATCAGTTACCTGGCCTTCCCGTGTATAGGATTCATCAAGACATGAAGACAGGGACCTTGAAGACTAGGTACTACAACCACCTCCACCAAATACTGAGTGGAACAGTGCAGGTGTCAACCCAGGCTGAGTCACCTCCAACTAGGTAACCCCCCTAAACAAGCTACAGTGACTCAGTAACAGTAACACCTTCCTAAAGAGGAAAAGGAAGATGACTGCAAGGAAGATTTAGATTCAGGACAGCTTTGGCAGTCTGGACCCTCTCTTGCCACTTCATCCACAAGTAGTGATACCTTCCCAACCTGGACAAGAAATAGAGTCTCAGGTTCAAGGGGAGACCTTCTTCTAATCCTCCCAAAGTCATAATGGAACCATGTCAAGAGAAAAATCTGAACCCAGAGAACAAAGAATCAAGCAACAGATTTGCCTCCTATGAGACTGACATATGACTCTAAGGGAATTAGTTTTAAAGAGGCTATCACCACAGCACACAGATTTGATGGATTACATCAGAGGACAGACTGCAGCCAGGAAGACATCCATCGGACATCAGAGAAATAGGCGATCTTTTGGACACCCATTTGTGTGTTAAAAATTGTTTAAACCTGTTTAGGGACACTAATGCTTATGGCAGAGCTTTTTTTAAATGGTACCACCCTATCACTATCTCTTTCACTGTCAGTTGTTGGGACCCTTGTTGAAGATACCCTTGATGATTACAAATAGTTCCACTCGAAGGTTGAGAACTCCACACTTACACTTAAAGTGCCCCACAGCGGGCAGACTTTACTCATGTGCAAATGGTTAGTTGAGGTCTAGAAAACTGCAGTCAGGCTCCATAGTCAGCCTTATCCCTCAAAATGGGGAATACTTGCTGCTATTGATTGTTGTTTGCTATCACTTGCAGAATCATTCTTTACTCTTCCAGTGCATTCCGGGCAAGGTCTTTTGGTAAAGAGATTGAACACCAGCCCTATTCATCTTGCTTTGTTGCTGTTATTAAATCACTGCATTTAATATTGTGTACCATTTCTTCAGGACTTGTTGCTGTTTTAGCTATGGGGGCTGGGGTGGCACATGCCAAGGTGCATACACAGGTTTTACTGAGATTAAAAATCCCAGAGCCAACTACCTAGTTACATAGTTACATAGTTAGCTAGGCCGAAAAAAGACACAAGTCCATCCAGTTCAACCATAAAAAAAAAAAGAAATAACAAATAAAAATAAAATATATCGTACAATCCAATAAACCCCATATTATACCCACAGTTGATCCAGAGGAAGGCAAAAAAAAACCCCAAAAGAGCATGCTCCAATCTGCTACAGCAGGGGGAAAAAAATCCCTTCCTGATCCCCCGAGAGGCAATCGGATTATCCCTGGATCAACTTTACCTATAAATGTCAGTACCCAGTTATATTATGTACATTTAGGAAAGTATCAAGGCCTTTCTTAAAGCAATCTACTGAGTTAGCCAGAACCACGTCTGCAGGGAGTCTATTCCACATTTTCACAGCTCTTACTGTGAAGAAACCTTTCCGTATTTGGAGATGAAATCTCGTTTCCTCTAGACGTAAAGAGTGCCCCCTTGTCCTCTGTGTTGACTGTAAAGTGAATAACTCAACACCAAGTTCACTATATGAACCCCTTATATATTTGTACATGTTGATCATATCCCCCCTTATTCTCCTCTTCTCAAGAGTGAATAAATTCAGTTCCTCTAATCTTTCCTCATAGCTGAGCTCCTCCATGCCTCTTATCAGTTTGGTTGCCCTTCTCTGCACTTTCTCCAGTTCCCCGATATCCTTTTTGAGAACTGGTGCCCAAAACTGAACTGCATATTCCAGATGAGGTCTTACTAATGATTTGAACAGGGGCAAAATGATATCTCTCTCTCTGGAGTCCATACCTCTCTTAATACAAGAAAGGACTTTGCTTGCTTTGGAAACCGCAGCTTGACATTGCATGCTATTATTGAGCTTATGATCTACCAAAACCCCCAGATCCTTCTCCGCTACGGATTCCCCCAGTTGTACTCCGCCTAGCATGTATGATGCATGCATATTCTTAGCCCCCTACGTTCTCTTCCTTTTTCCTGGGTTTTGGATTTTCAAGATTATAATTATATGGTGAATAATCATATTGATCACGATCATTCTCCATATATGGATAGGAATTATGATGTTGGTTATCTTTCCACAAGGGAGAGAATCTATTGGAAGTAGGGACAGTAAACCTTCCTTGTTGATAGTGGGACTGATAAGGTCTCCTATAATAACCTTATCCAGAATCCTGAGGGGGCCTATCCCTCTGTTGATAGAACTGGCCATGATTGGACCTGTGTGGGGACCTGGGAGGTGGTCTACCGTACTGATTAGGTGGTAGATTGTAATATTGATTGGAGCCATAATGATAAGGTCTAGGGCTTGGATTGTAACTATCGTCCCTAGTCTATAAATAGGGGCTCCTCCAATTTGATCTGTAATTATTTGGAGTTCTAACATTAGGGCCCTTCCTGTTTAAATTATGGTGACTCAGAGTTCTCATACCGGGAAGTCTACCTCTCTGTGGTGGCACATTGCGTGATTGTGGTCTATCAGATCTCTGTGGTTGAGGGACTCTTTCAAGGGGAGTTCTAGGTTGAACACTGGCTTCACTGGGTGGCGGAATGACACCGGTAGCCATAGCCGTAGCATTCCCATCTCCCAATTGTTGCCACCTGAAAACTGATCCAGATTTATAATCACCCACATCTCTGATATACTTTCTTTTTCTTGTTCCTTTGATCTCGCTCTTGTTTCTACAAATATATTTTTTTTTTAAATTGGATAAGAGAGAGATATTCAGAGGAATCTTTGAGTGGTTTTAATTTATCTTTCAGGGTCTTAATCTCGTTGTCAAGTGAATGCAACATTTCCCTCTTTTCTTCTACTAAAAAACCCAAAAATGTGATGCCTGCTTCATTAAAGTATTTGAACCAGGGCCCTTTTGGGGATTGACATCCCACCAAAGGCTCCTAGGGACCAATTTTTCAGAATTGTATTGTTCAAGGTAGGTATGTCCCATTCAGTATGTAGCTCTGAAACCATTAGGTTTTTTAAGCGCAAAAACATGCCACCTATCTCAGATTCCTCAGTGTCTGTCAAAACAAACACTCCCTCAGCTGATAATGCTTTAGTGGATCTGTAATCAAAAACATCCATATTGAAAGATGTAAAACTATATATAAATATTGCAAAAAAACAATAAACTCAGTGCAGCAATAAAACAGTCTAAAGAAATTGCGCATAGAGAACAAAATAAGCAGCCAACCTGTCACTAGACATTATGACAAGTATAAGGGCAACAGCTCTGAAATCATGCATATCCTAATGAGAATCTGCTAAGGATAAAAATTCTATAATAGGTATAAGATCTGTCCGTATAGTATACACAGGCTGAAAAGTCTATGTAGAAAAATGGAAAGGGTAAAAAAGCATCCAAAAAAGATGCAAGCAGGGCTTAACAGGCATGGTTTAACAGGCATGGTATAAGTAGTGTCAGAATGACACTCCCGTGCGCACTTGGATGTATTTGCAAGTCGCTCCCGTATGCACGTGCTCACTTGGATGTATTTGAAAGTCGCGCTCCTTTCTCAACAGGTCTGTTGAGAAAGGAGCGCGACTTGCAAATACATCCAAGTGCGCATTCTCTCGAAACGTGTCAATTTTTGATGACGTCATCCCCCTGCAGCCAGCCGTCCCTTGTGTATCATGCCTCGTTCTGAGGCCGCCTTCCGGAGCCAGCGTATCCATCTGCCGGAGGAGGCACCGCTACCAGCAAGGAACCTACATGGCCCAGGACTCGGGAGCATCATTTTGACATTACTTATACCATGCCTGTTAAACCTTCACATAAATGTGAGTTGATCTTACTACATTATTAAAGCTGTTTTAAAAAAAAAAACGACTGCACCCAGAGGCGCCTCTCTACTTGTGTTTTACATCACTGGACATACAGTGCAAAATAGAAATAAAAAACAAAAGTGTGGCGCTAAGTGAGCAAGTGAATAGCATGTGAACCTGGAAGGGTAAAAGAGGCAATGCAAAATTGAATGTGAAAACCAAAACATAAAAGTCCAAAGTGAATAATAAACATCTATGCAAGGTTCATTAGAGTTCAGAATAAAGTGAAAGTGAAAAAGTCTTTCTTGGATTTTCCGTATTACTGCACTCATCACCTCCTCCCAATTTTAATTCTGCATGCTAATAAAACCCCAAGAATGCTGAGGCATGTCATATAAATTACTCTAACATATCACCTCCCTCACGCTTCTGCTTCTCTTAACCACTAGAGCTATATTCCCAAACCCTGGGCCTCCATCATTTACCTGTACCCTCTGGCAGCAGCTGCAATCCACAAAATTTAGTTTCCATTCCTCTTCTTTCCAAAACCATTCTCCCCTTCTCCTGTGCCCTTTAGAACACCTGCTCTGTCCACAACAAATTCACCTCTGCCCACGACCTCTTTGTCCCTAACACCTTTAAATGTGCTTGCTGTTACCGAAACCTAACTTTATTAATATGACACTGCTTCCCTCCCCCATATAGCAGAATGATGGCCGGAAAGTGGTTTCATTATCCTGACCGGGCGTCATATGACATCCAGCAGGATAAGCCATGATTGGGCACCCGCGAGGGCACGCAGCGCGTCGATCGTTGGTGTGGTGTGTCAGTCTGACACACTGCATCTCCAAACTAGGTAAAGAGCCTCTGATGTAGGCTCTTTACCATGTGATCAGCTGTGTCCAATCACAGCTGATCACAGTGTCAACAGGAAAAGCTATTTATTGGCTTTTCCTCCACTCGCACTGACAGACGCGAGTAGAGGAGAGCCGATCAGCTGCTCTCCAGACACAGAAGGGGGGGTCTGCACTGATTGGTAATAAGTGTATCCCCCCTGAAGGATGCCCACCCGTGCCCACCAGGGATGCCCACCCATGACCACTAGGTATGCCCACCCATGACCACCAGGGATGCCAATCAGTGCCCATTATAGTTGCCAATCAGTGCCCATCAGTAATGCCTGCCAGTGCCTGCTTATCAGTGCTGCCTATCAGAGCCATTTATCAGTGCCACCTATCAATGCCCATCAGTGCCACCTATAAGTGCTCATCAGTGCTACCTATAAGTGCTCATCATTGCAGCCTTTCAGTGCCCATCAGTGTCACCTATGAGTGCCCATCATGCTGTTGATCATTGCCCATCGGTGCTGCATATTATTGACCACAGTACCCATTAGTGCCACCTCATTAGAGCCACCTCATCAGTGCCCATCAGTGCCGTCTTATCAGTGCCCATCAGTGCAGCCTCATCAGTGCCCATCAGTGCAGCCTCATCAGTGCCCATCGGTGAAGGAGAACATTTATTTTTTTATGTTTTTTAGCAAAAAAAAATAAAAACCCCAGTGGTGATCAAAAACCACCAAAAAAAAGCTGTATTTGTAGGAACAAAATGATAAAAATTTTGTTTGAGAACAGTGTTGCATGACCGCACAATTGTTTTTTAAAAAGGGACAGGCTGAAAGCTGAAAATTGGCCTGGGCAGGAAAGTGCACTGTATTGAAGTGGTTGAACATCCCTGTTAATAATCCTGATGCTTCTAAACTTCTTAGACTAACACCCTCTTTTGACCTGAAGCAATGAATATATGCTCCTACTCACTCTGATGGCAACACCCTTGACCTTGTATTATACTACCTATGCACTCCATGCAACCCCTCCAACAATCCTTTTCCTCTCTCTAATCACTACCTTATTAGTTTCACTCTCTCTCTGTCTTCCACCACAACTCCCTCCAACTGCCTAACAATTACTGTACTCATAGAAACATTTGCCACTTTAACCCTTCTCTTTTCTATTCTGCTACTGACCTCCTCTGTGACCAAATCTCACCCCTGTCTTGCCCCAATCTAGCCACTACAATAGATCCCTGCCCTCCTTCCTGAATGAGCTCATCTCCTCACTATACACAAAATCAAGCACAACCTCTACAACCCTGGAAAACAGATGACATCAGAAGTCTCAAAATAGCCATGCTCTTGAGCATATGTGAAGTCTCAGAAAGACTTTAACCAATATAAATTTGCCCTCCAAAAATACAATTTTTGCCTCCACACTGCCAAGCAGACCTATTTTTTCACTCTCATTAACAACTTCTTATCCAGTCCCCATCAACTCTTCTATACCTTTAACTCTTTACTTCGTCCTCCACTTCCTCCGTCCACAAACTCATTCCCTGCCCAGGAGATCGCTAATCACTTCAAAAATAAGATTGATAAAATTTGTAATGAGAACTCCACTGTACAGATATCTCCCCCACTTAACACTCCATGTCTATGGGTACACTCAACTTTCTTCATTCAACCCCGCTACTATAGACAAGGTAACCAAACTTCTTTTTCTAAATCCCACCTAACCACCTGCCCCCTGGACCCTGTTCACTCACAAATACTGCAGTGACCCTCTTGCTCTATTCTTCACTCTCTAACTCACATCTTCAATATCTTCCTTTCTTCTAGCATCTTCCCCTACTATACACTGCCCTATCATAAATCTATTCCCTACTTTGTAGATGCTATAACTTTTGCCTTAACCAATCAATATACGCTTATTGGGGGGGGGGTGCAAAAAATGTGTAGCAGAATACAAATTGGCCTAAATTGATGAAGAAATTTGATTTTTAAAACATTTTTATTGTGTATGTTTTATAGCAGAAAGTGATCAAATACCACCAAAAGAAAGCTCTATTTGTGGGAAAAAAGGACATCAATTTTATTTGGGTACTACATCGCACGACTGCACAATTGACAGTTAAATCGATGCAGTGCCGTCTCGCAAAAAAAAAATGGCCTGGTCATCAAGGGGGTAAAACCTTCCGAGGCTGAAGTGGTTAAAGCTTTCAATGATCTGCAATATGTAATTTGGATTGAGTCACTGTCTGCCAAGCTACTGAGACTGTAAGTTAAGCTATCTCACCACAACTGGATCAGGTATAGAGATCATACTTTCAGTGCTTAGATTGCAAAAGCAGAACATTCTAGGATCAAATTACTTTCTGAATCACTCACATGGAACTAGCAATCAGCTAATAAAGTCAATGTCAGATTTCTACTGTGTCAGTGATTTACAATGTACTGAGACCCATGGATCTTAGTGCAAAGCCAACTGCCATGGTTGAAAGGAAATGTCAGAAATAGAAGCATATTTGCTCCCTGAATTCACAGCCTGACTTGTCCTCCTGCAATCCACAAAAAACAGATCCTTTGGGTCTTTATGGATTTTAAGTGAGTCATGAGACTTCCAGATTCTGATAAGCCCCCCACCCCAGACCCCCACAACCACAGGTCAGGTTTTTGGGAAAGAGACCTTTAACCTTATCAACAAGGCACCCCCTACATTTAGGGTATGTGGCCTGGTATGGCTCAGAACTAGGGAAAGCTTGTTCCCTCCCTCCTCCTATCCTGGCATGCCAGACTGCATGCTCAGACAAGGGCCTGGCATTAATTTTTGATGGTGACCCCATGCTTTTAGATTTAGATTTTTGCATTGGACTCCCCCTTTAAAATTCATACCAGACATGAAAGGGCTTGTACAAATAACGATGGAACCCCATGCTGTTTTTTTCTTAAACCCTCCCTGGCCTCTTTGCTTGTATGGCCTGGGATTCATGGCCATGTAAGTTAATAGGGTTGGTAGCATCACTGGCTATTAAGGATTCAGAGGTGCATGTACCTGCCATCGTCCTTAGTACTCATTGACACTGTAAAGCTGTCATGTATAATAGTAGACGAAATACTGCTATTATTACATGATGTTTGGCTCCCACCAAATGGGTAGATTTTTGGTAATGTTGTGTTTGGACCAAACCTTAACCTCAGCCCTAATGCACAGCATATACTGTGTAATGGTACAGAGAACATCACTGACTTCATTAGACCAGCACCGCTATCTGCATCTTTGTAAACCATTGAGCCCATAAAAATGGCAAAGAGGAAGAGAACATTTTAACATAGCTTACCTGAAGAGTTTGAAAAAAGAATTAAAAAAAAGAGTAGTAAAACATACAACTTGGGTGCCCTTCAATGAATGAGGGGAAATGTTGAGCCTAGAGTTGGACTTTAAATAATTATTTAAAAAAATGTTGCTTGATCACTTGCTCAGCATTTCTATCAGCTGTTATATGTCTATAGATTTTATTAGAGTATGGTGTTGCAAGTCAGCAAATACAAATGGTCTGGAGGAAGTAAACATTAGTGGTTATCTCCATATATATTTCTAGGTCTAGTGGGCTATCACCTGCGGCATAATATTGGTCTTTATTTTCCTGAGCAGATGGTATGCTTGACTCGGCAGAATGTGGTGGCATTTTTTTTCAGAACAGAACAAGAATATGCTAAGCATATGTATACGTACCAGTCATCTGTGCCTGGGCATAGCTACCATCCCAGCTGGTGATGCCAGAAATGTCTTATTTTGCATTGTTATCATTCATATATGTCAGTGAGACTCTGCTGTTACACTGTCATCTGCCACTGTCTACTTCCTTTTAGCCAGCACACAAAGTCCTCTTATAAATTGGATCCATTGCATTTCTTAATATTCAATTTTTTCACAGTGATTCCATTTTTTGTTAGTAAACTGCAGCTAGATCTGACTTACCAGCGAATGTACCATAGACTTACATTAATTTGGTAGACAGTCTATTTGGATATAATTACTGAATTTTAATTAGTCTCCTTCAGGAAGCCTATGACATGGGTCTTAAAGTTTATGCAAAGTAAAAACTTTTTTTTTTGTTTTGGAAAGATTGGGAAAGAGTAAAACCAACTATTAAACTTTAATGGTGTCTTTTTTGCTATTGACCACTGTCACAGAGACAAAATTTGAGGGGAAGTACAAACTCTAATGCCCCGTACACAAAGTCGGATATTCCGATGGAAAAAGTCTGATCGGATTATGTTGTCGGAAAATCCGATCGTGTGTGGGCTCTAGCGGGCTTTTTCCGTTTTGAGAACAGGATCTAAAATTTTCCGACAACAAAATCCGATCGGGCTTTTTCTGATTGTGTGTAGAGAATTCCAACACATAAAGTGCCACGCATGCTCAGAAGAAATTTGGAGACAAAAGCTATTGGCTACTGGCCTCTACGTAGTCCCGTCGTACGTTTTATATGTCACCTCGTTCGGAACGATCGGATTTTCCAACAACTTTGTCCGACCGTCTGTGTGCAACACAAGTTTCGGAGAAAATCTGTCGGAAAAAATCAGATGGATTGTGTGGTCGGAATGTCCGACCGTGTGTACAAGGCATAATGCCCCCATACACACGGTCGGATATTCCGATGGAAAAAGTCTGATCGGATTATGTTGTCGGAAAATCCAATCGTGTATGTGCTCTAGCGGGCTTTTTCCATCGGAAAAAATTTGAGAGCAGGATTAAAAATTTTCCGACAACAAAATCCGATCGGACTTTTTCCGATCGTGTGTAGAGAATTCCGATGCACAAAGCTATTGGCTACTGGCCTCTACGTAGTCCCATCATACGTTTTATACGTCACCTCGTTCGAAACAATCAGATTTTCCAACAACTTTGTCCGACCGTGTGTGTGCAACACAAGTTTCAGACAAAATCCTTTGGAAAAAATCCGACGGATTTTGTGGTCGGAAGGTCCGACCGTGTGTACGGGGCATTAGAGCTGTCACCAGAACAAAAAATAAAGGAAAATGCTTTAATGGGGACACCTTATTCAGTGACAAATATACAGAATCTGTAATCTCGTGATCAGATAGGCCTTCACCTTCAGATATGCCTTCTAGGCCTATAGAATAATTTTCTACATGTTTTGAAACACATTCTACATCTGTCTAATGTTTCTGTGGCACCAGATCCTTTGTCTAGTGCAACTACTAAATTATACTTTATGAAGGCAAACTCTATCCAGCCATCATCAAATGCTGCTAATATGGTACTTTTTCAAGGGCATGTAGCCAGTTCTGCCCTGTGCCTGATGCATGCTCAAATGAAAGAAAATGGCTTTCAATTTGTGTAGAAACCAGAGAATTTTTTTGCTCAGCCTGAATGTCTTTCCATACTAACAGACAGACATGCCAGGTAACATGAGGATTTTGCACAACATCAGGCCCTGACAAATGCATCTGTCTGCAGAAAACAGGATAGATATTGAAACTCAGCTATTCATTTTTATAGTTAAATACACTGATGGAATAATGTGCCACAAATGCAAGCAGTACCCTTCTGGAGCGTTCTGTTGATGCTGCAAATCATAACCATTTACTTCATAAATAACTCATAAGGTAAAAAGTACCTGTAGAATTGTCAGAAGATGAACCCTTTTCCAACTCCTTTGTATAGCCTATTTCAGGTTTTCTATGTGGTCATTAATCAACGGAAAACCAGCCTGGAACGAAAAATTGTCAAAGAATGAAACTTTTATCCACTATGTCCAATTTGGACCCCAAGCAGTTTGGGCAGACCAAGCAAGGATACTTTCCACAGAAGCTTTGCCAATTGTAGCACAGGTGGTTGATGTTGATATTGTTCAACCTAAGGTTAAACATCTTATTTTTCAAAGAAAATGAATTCACACTAGTGTGTAAAACGCAGATCGATGGAAGGACATCTGAAAAACAATCATTTACAATGTGTCCTATTCCCATCATAATGTTGCGTTGTGCTAAAAAGCAAAATGTATGTCAAAATGTATGTCAACGGACGTTAGCGCGCGTTGTACAATGTATGTACATGCATTTTAGTGCAAGTCAGAGTGAACTGGGCTTCATTTTTAAAGATACCATTCCCCCTGAGAATAAAAACCTCACAGGTGTGGAATGAAAGGTGTTTGGGAACTGTCTTGCTTGTTTTTATATGACCTTAAATTGCAGTCTGCTACACATGAAACCTTTTTTGCGGTATATAAAGTACGTCTTAAGCCTCGTACAAGCAATCGGATTTTCTGCAGACAAAGTGTCAGCCTTTTGTCCGAAGGGCGTGTGCCTGAAGTTTGGTGAGTGTTGATTCGCGTTTTTCATTTTGCGCTTTTCATTTTGCTCTTTTCATTTTGTGCTTTTCAGTTTGTTTCTGGACAGCCGTTCGTCAACCAGCCATGTTGCAGAATCGGAGGAGATAACGTGTTATTTATTATTGGCGTTGGAGTTATTGCTTTGACCTAAGTCCAGTCCAGGAACAGGAGAAGGAGGATTTCTTGGACCAAAAATTGGTTGCTTTATTAATCGTGACCAATTATGTCATATGCCTGTGCTGCGGGAGCTCCAGGAGAATAATCCGGATGATTTGCGGAATTATCTCCGGATGATAGACCCCCTGCTTTCACCAACTCTTGGCATTGTTGACCCCCTATAATAACCACTTGCCTACAGGGCAGTTACACCCCCTTCCTGCCCAAGCCATTTTTAAGCTTTCAGCTCTGTAGCACTTTGAATGACAATTGCGCAGTCATGCTACACTGTACCCACATTTTTTTATTTTTTATTTTCTTCACACAAATAGAGCTTTCTTTTGGTGGTATTTAATCACTGCTGGGTTTTTTATTTTTTACAATAAAAAGACCACATTTTTTACTGTCAGTAAATTTTGTAACTAAGTAATGTTTCGCCTTCACAGATGTGCGCTGATGAGGCAGCACTGGTGGGTACTGATAGGCAGCACTGGTGGGCACTGATAGCTGGCACGGATAGGCGGTACTGATGTACTCTGATGGGCATTGTTAGGTGGCACTGATGGGAATTACTGATGGGCATTGATTGACAGCAGTGATGGGCATTAATGGGCAGCACTGATAGGTGGCACTGATTGCCAGCAGTGACTGGCATCGCTAATGGGCACTGATTGGTGGCACTTGTGGGCAGTGGTGGGCACTGATTGCTGCCACTGGTGAACACTGATTGATGGCATTGGTGGGCAATGGTGGGCACTGATTTCTGACACTATATTGCTATATTGTAATCAGGGCACAGATGATCAGTGCCCTCATTACATTCTTAGATGTCCCCCTGCGTGAAGATGCTGCTGATCGGCTCTCCTCATCACACACTCTGTCAGTGTGAGGCGAGGAGAGACAATTACCGGCATCTCCGTGTTTACATGTAACCGCCGTAAATTGGACACAGCCGATCACAGGGCTAAAGAGCCGCGGACGCGGCGTGGCACGGCGTGTCCTAGCAACATATGACGGCGTCCCAGAACGAGAGCCGCACCGCACTGCCCCGCCATCAAATGATGGCGGGGCGGGTGGCACGTGGGTGGCAAGCAGTTAAGAAGCAGGACACATGCATGAGGATTTTATTTTATTTTTTGGTTGAATAATGATTTGATTTGTTATATTTTCTATATTTTTGGAGGCATAGAATGAACTTTTTGGTTAAGTTCTATTGGCAGATAGCATGTCTAATTTTATTTGTTTTCTTTTTTTATTGCACAATAAATAAATACGGAGAATAATACTTGGCTATGTATTTTACTTCAAATGACATTTTGGGAGTAGGCAGTTACATTTTAAAAAATACAATGTAAAATTAACAAGGGACACCAACATAGTTCTATCTTTGATCTTAAAAACTACGGGATAATGGTGTTGTGGTAACCTGCACCAAAAATACACAACAAGCATAATAATATTATTCTTGCTATCACTAGAAATAAAAAGCCTTTGAAAATTAATTTGCCATAACTCCATCAGTATCAGCAAAGCAGCTTCATTATTTTCTCATTAAAGAAGAAGAGAATGTTGCATTTCGAGATTTCATAATTTGCGTCGTCACAAATGTTACTTCTCCATTACGAATGCTAATTTACAAGACCGACCGCTTCTGGCTCGTCCTTGCTTCCGAGCATGCATGTTTGTACTTTGGACTTTTGTATGACGTACACACGATAGGAAAATCCGACAAAACGACCGTTGTCCATGGAAAATTTATAATCCTGCCATCCAACATTTGTCCGCGGGAAATCCAACAACAATTGTCAGATGGAGCTTACCAACGGTTGGATTTTAGGCCAACAGTCGGTCAACACACAATACCCATCGGAAAATCCGATCGCGTGTACGAGGCTTAACTCTTGCATGCTCTCAAATATGAAAATATGGCAATTTTATAAAAACAGCTCTCAAATATCTTGCGAAAGCCTGTTTTTATCAATGGAAAAAAAAAACAGGTTTAGGTCTTTGAAGTAGAAAAGATGTAGCTGGATAGCCGCACTCCAAATTATTCAACTTTATTTCAAAAGATATAATAAAATCATAGCATCTAGGCTTGTGTACAGACTAACTGCACAGCTGCTGACATGTTTCACACCGAACACGGTGCTTAGTCATAGCTAATGAGCAGAATATACATACAGAGCTATATATACACACACACAAGCAATTAAACAAATGAATAAAATATGTGTATAACGAGATAGCAATTAGGGAAGCACCTGTGAGCATCCAAAATCTGAAGGTAACCTTTAAATGGATGGAAGGAAAACACCTTTTTCACCTAAAACACTAGGTGAAAAAGGTGTTTTCCTTCCATCCATTTAAAGGTTACCTTCAGATTTTGGATGCTCACAGGTGCTTCCCTAATTGCTATCTCGTTATACACATATTTTATTCATTTGTTTAATTGCTTGTGTGTGTGTATATATAGCTCTGTATGTATATTCTGCTCATTAGCTATGACTAAGCACCGTGTTCGGTGTGAAACATGTCAGCAGCTGTGCAGTTAGTCTGTACACAAGCCTAGATGCTATGATTTTATTATATCTTTTGAAATAAAGTTGAATAATTTGGAGTGCGGCTATCCAGCTACATCTTTTCTACTTCAGTTCCTGTTGCAAACAGAGCCAGCACCCTGTGGGAGTGTGGAGACAGCTGTTTTGGGAGAAGTCATTACCTTGGAGCGGTGATTCTTTGTATTTCTATCAGGTTTAGGTCTTTGGGCGGGATCTTTTGGAATGCCCTATATACTGAACACTTAGGGATATCAGCAAATAGTTTATGATGACAGCCTTAATAAATATGCTTATTCTCCTTCATTCTCACTAATTCTAAATATTTGCTATAGTCTAAGTAACTTATGTCAACATCTTGAGGACTAGTTAATTTATTTATTTCATATAGAAATCATAAAAAATCATCAACATCAGTCCATGAAAAAAGTCCATAAAAATCCAATATAGTTGATCTTTGTGACTGTGCAATTCCATCCACCAGAAGAGATCTTGGCATAACAGAAAACACAACGCAGTGCCCTTCACCCCACCTATGGGTGTCCTCTCAACCTGCTTGAATAGACCTCACCAGTAAGAAGAGGTAAATAGTGCTTTGCAGTAGTATAGTGGCACTGCTTCCACTGGCTAGATACTCAAAGTCCACAGCTCCCAGCGAGATGTCAATCATATAAAACATAAGAGGAAAGACCCATAGTGTGCTCGCTCATATAATAATTTATTCCAAAGTAAAATACACTCACATTTCAGAGGTAAAAAAAAAGTCTCAGATAACTTCCTGCATTCACAAGCTCTGCCTGGCTCCTCCCAAAATTCAGCCACAAATTCATGAAAAGCACTGTTGAATTTCAACTTACTAAATCTTTGTAAATATCTAGAAGTAACAAGAGAAAAATGAAATTTAAATGGTGTCAAAAATATTTAGCAGTCTTTAAATGTTATTGCAAACTTAGTTGTAGGAATCGCACCTGATTCGTATGGACTAAACATTCAGACAGTAGCTTGAGTTTACTGGTTTTGGCCTTCTCTGCAAAATCCCTAAACAGTTGTCCCTATTGGAGAATTGCATTGTACCACCTATTCTAATAGCAACAATATTATTTTAGATCTCCCACCACTTTCTCCCTCAGTACCAATGGTCATTAAGACCAATAAAGGGGTGAAACTTCCCAGCAGAGTCACAAACAAAAAATAAATATCTGTCAGAGGTTCTAACTTATCCACTAGCCAAAAAAAAGAAAAATGTCTGTATATACTGTATATCAGTCTCTGTGCTGGCCCAACTCCTCCACTCCTACCTTCACCTACCTACAGTACGTTACTCTATAAACTTTATATAGATGCCAGGGGAGGAGCCAATGGGAGCCCACCCAGGGAGCATCCCATGTTGCATCTGCTCATCTTGTTCGTTGGGATATTGTTCAGGAGACTGATCCCAGTCAGAAGGATATCTGCAAAGCATCAGTGGGGTGAGAGGCTGTTGTCCACTTTCATTTGTATTGAACTTGTTAGTTGACTAACCAATAAAGCGAAGTAATTTTCCTCCAATTGACCACCAACACTTAGCACTTAAGGGGCAAGTGTCAGTGTAAGGGGCATTTCATTGATTACAAATGTAAGGGGCACTGTTAAATAATTGTAAACACTGCAATATTTATATTGTGCTGTAGGTTACATACTCCTGACCAAAGTGTTTATTGTTTCAATAGTTACTGGCTATTAAGTATCCTGGTAGTAGTACAAGAACTGTAGCAAACATGTGTAGTGTATAGTTTGCGTAGAAATGTCTCTATTTAACAACTATTACTACTTTAAACCATGCACCATTGCTGACACTAATGTTGGGATTTTTTTTCTTCCAAATAACGTTTTATTTCAAAAAGAGTAAGACATCAAAACATAGGTAGGTATATGGTAGACATATGATACACGGACATATACAGGGATGCATTTTTGAGCATGCTTATCAGGCAGACTACAAAGAGTCTTTCTTCAGTAGTTAGCTTTATATAGTTCAACAGTAAAACCCTTACTTCGGGTTGCGTATGCAGTGTATTGTACCTTGAGTCCGATATCTTATTTAACTGTATACAATTGTCCAGATGGACAGAAATACAAAGAGGGAGGGAGAGGAGAACGGGGAGGGGGGGGGTTGGGCAGACCATATTAGAGAGAATATGTACATAGGTAGTAAGAGCACTAGAATACCTTTGTGTTTGGACCGCTGAGTCATAACGGGTCCTCCCGAGAATGCCATCGCTCCCAGACACCATTGTGTTTGTCCAGTTTGTCCCGCAGCCTGGCTGTCATCTTCTCCATTAGTTCTACGTCTTTGACTCTAGCATAAAGGGCTTCTTGAGATGGGGGCAGTGTCTTCTTCCAGTGGAGGGCTATTAAGCACCTTGCCACCGTAAGAATGTGCCTAAGTAGTTTTTTGTGTGGTTTGGCTATTTTCGGTTGGGAGAGACCTAGTAGGAAGAGTTTCGGAGTCAAGGGTATGGGGTGGGGGTATGGTTTGGGCGTAGTGTCTTATCTGCAAATAGCTGTAAAATACTTGTCTGGGGAGGTCATGTTTGGATTGTAGCTCGGAGAATGGGAGCAGCTTGCGGGACCTGGGATCTACCAGGTGTCGATAGTGAAAAAGGTTTCGTGAGGCCCAAGGCCATGACATTTGGTGGGTAAGACTAGTTGGCACCTCGGGATTGCACAAAAAGGAAGTCCTTAATGAGTTTTCAGATTTAAGCTCATATTGACAGGATATCTTCTGCCAGAGCCGTCGGAGCTGGGACATGAACCCCAGTAATCGGCCTTGTTCTATCTTTGCGCATGCGTTCCATAGGAGGCAATTCAGGTGGATGGGGGATAACCAGATTTTTTCTAATGTTGGGATTTTTTATTGCAGTTACTGACACCAATGCTTAGGGTTATTATTGCAGACACTGATCAATGCTGGGGGTTAATATTGCAGAATTGAATTTATAGCACAACAATTTACTTGCTAAATACTTCTTTTCTTGATTGAGAATGTGAAGCAGAGTTTTTGTTTTATATATCTGGCTCTCTCAATTTCTAACATACTTTTTTGGCACACTACGCCCAAAAGGTTGACTACCCATGTAATACCATAATTACAGTGTGTTATCAGTCTTTTTATCCATCTATTTATATACAGTATGTACTGTATCTATTTGTTATCTCAGCAATACTATGCTGTACAAAAATGTTACTCTATGAGAAAAACAGCATAGATTTATTAAAAGAGAAGTTATTCACATATTATCAGTGCCAGCACAATTGCAAAGATTGGGATTTATTCCTTCTATAAGGATATTGTCAGAGCCATACAAATAGTTCTTTGATATCCCACTAGACAACTGTGTATCTAGTACTGCTGGTGTATAGCACAGAAGGAACTTATTTTTTGTTTATTCTAGAAATTTAGCATGCTTATTTTTAAACTTAAAATAAAATAGAAGTGAAATGACTGCATATGCAGTATACTAAATTCTGATGTACTTTTCTAATAATTAGGTATGGCTCAAGAACCATCTGTGCATTATAGAACACATGTTGTTGTTATTGTAGGGGCTCTTCATACTTAATGGCAGCCCAATGTACCTTGCTAACGCATGAGGGTTTTAGTGCGCCAAAATACACGGCAACTTATTATATTTAAAAAAAGGCACATGCACTTCTTTTGGTGGGATTGTGAATGCAAATGAATAGGCTGCCCTAAAACAATACATGATAATGTGTGTAAAACCAAGCAGTAACACATATGCATTGCCACATCATAAAGATGTGAGCCTAAGCTTAATAAAAAAAAAATGAATACAAATACTTACACTCCACACCTAAATGTTTCTTTCTAAGCTTTTCATGATTGAAATGGAAATATCATCATGGTTGTTCAACACAACATAGCTAGAGCTTAGCTACATAATAGATAGATAGATTTTCTTATATTGTAACTCCCTATTCTAAATGTAATGAATGTAAAGACATTTTAAAATTTTAAGTAAAAAAAAATGTCCATTATGTAGCACCGACTAAATGTTGACGTTGTATTGTTTTGTTAATATATGTGAATTGCTACACTCTTGTGAAGCCCTCTAGATCTGCTTCAGGCAATAGTCACACTTAAGCAGAATTGTAGCTAGAGTGGGGGTACGATTTCCATGTATCTGGCCCACTTGTCAATCAGAAAACTGAGTTTACAATATTAAATTGTTTGCCATAAGCTATCCATGGTTTTTATACTAGGCTAGCACAGCTTGTGACAGCTGGCCACCATACTAAATACATTAGATTAACTGTAAAAATGCTGTGGTTGAATTTATCTATCAATCAGGCTGCTTATCATATATCTGTCTATCTATCTGTCTATCTCTCTACCTATTTGGAGCTGTTTCGGTGTGTGCATTCTGTTCCTATTCATCTGTAGTAGATTTGAAGATTTTTTAAAGACATCCTTTCTGCCTGTGTACCTCTTCTTTAAAGGGTATCTGTACTTTCATAGTGCACCAAAGCCACTCTCCGCATAATAAAAAGGTACAGATCTTAGATGCAGACTGGAGTTATGTTGCCCTGCCTACGCATACGCATTGCAGGCACTGTTTTGATCATAATCGAAGCTTAGTTCTAGCTTAGTTCTAGCTCTGTTCTAGTTTAAATTTTGATAATGGAGGGTGTTATTTACTTTTTTTTTTTTTTTAAACTATACGCTTATTGTAAGATATTTGAGCCAATGAATCAGACCAGTGATAAATCAGACAGATCGTTCCCTGGGTGAATTTTAAAATGATTCACTTATCACTTTTCAGGAGTTTTCTACTATTTCCTGATGCATCTATGCAGTTTCCCTGGTGTACATAAGAACAGGAGGCAGCTCAAGGCCAGGTAAAGTGAGAATCCCTTCACATCACTTCCCTATAAAGACAACAAAATGGTCTAGAATATGTCATTATAGAATATCCTGTTTTTTATATTTAACATTAATACTGTATATCTACAGTAATTTTTATTAGTTTTTTGGTAACTTTTTATAAAGATATTTCACTATACAAGTAAAAAATATAATAACTTTATTTCAAGAAAACAAAATGTTATTTCAGTACTGAAAGACAACATAGCAACTTTTCCTGTGAAGGTCCACACAGTTTCCTCCTCATTTCTAAAGCAGATCACTGTCTGAGTTGTCTCAAAAGTGGAATGCATTTGCTTGTGTTATAACCATGCACTCCTAAGTATAAAGGTCAAAGACAAATTCACTCAGAATTATTTTCTATTAGGTCAATTTTTATCTTCTCTGTAACATTTTGGACTACAAAGAAAAAGTAAATGGAATATCCATTGTCGCTATCACATGTCTCCTCATTAAAATACAGGTGATTAGTTTTACAAAAAGCTTTGTTCTCTTTTATTCATATATTTTTTTTTTTTTTTCAACAATGATTGGAAATAGCACAAAAGCTTGCCGCTGAATCTTCTCAGTTACATGCAGCATTAATCTGTCTTAATCAAAGCAAAAAAGTTAACTTCCTCTTTTGAAAATTGTTTAATTTGTATAACTTTGTAATTTAAGCATTTCCAAATTTGATGTTAATAATTAGCATGATGGCTCTTTTGAAAGTGAGCAGCATCAGGCTAGCCTGAGCATGACGAACTAAGACAATTTATTCTTCTTAATACATTTTGGTTGATTTAACGATAGTGGCTTTAATTGTTCCATAGAGCCCTTAAAGTTGAACTCCAGGCTATAAATAAAAATACATCACATTATGTGACATAATACTGAAAATGGATATGCTTCTGAAATGATGATGATGATTATTATTATTATTACTTATTCTCCATAAGTACCCTTGTCCTTAGTTGTAAGCCCTTACATATTGTCAGTGAAGTGACTAGACTCAGGTTATACACAGAGATAAAACAAATCCTCCTACATAAATTGTACCTGTTTATTCGCCTCCATATCTTCTCTTTAGCCTTCTAAAGCACACACTTTACATTTCTCAGCTCTAGAAGACAGGGGGGTGGGGATCTGACTTTGCACACGGCACAGACTGGAGAGGAGAGCTCAGTGTAATCTGAGACCTGAGTGGAGGGAATGGACACACTCCCTCTACACACTCTCATAGGGAAACATGCTTTCAAAAACATGCTTTCAATCCTGAGATTGTCTGGTGTTGGCATAACCATTTAAATGTGACTCAGATAGCAGAGAAAGGAACCAGCAGAGAGAAATGGCACTCGGTGCATTGGATTAAGGCAAGTGCACATTATAGAAAGATATGCTTTGTTCCTTTTTCATGTCAGAGGTTTACAACCACTTAAATTGTATCTTCCCAGATTGGTTTATTATAAACACAGGTCTTACCTAGAGAAACGTTTCTTATTCTCTATTTAATGTTTTGTTATGTATACCATTGAAAGCGTATTTCTTATATCTTTCGAATATGTGCAAACAAATATCTGTTTATTTTGACAGTAATCCATTTCTGTTCTGTATAACCTGCAATGTTACTTCCATGAATTTTATCAGCCTTACCTAGTTAATTTCTTTGAATTACAGAGCAGCTCCTCCCCTATGTTATGGAGAGGTGGAAAGGGTTTCGTAGTAGTAAAACACTTCTTATCCTATGGAGACAGCTCTTCTCCTCTCTAGATACAGTACAGTGTGTTAGCATTGTCATCCCAGGAAAAAAAAAACTATTTGCAGGATTCCAGGTATAAATAAAGGTTAAGAAGGCTGAAGAAATCCAGTTGCCACATCTAAGGAGTGGTAAGCTGCAAAATATATTTATATACATACACACTGCTCAAAAAAAGTTTAAAGAAAACATTTTAATCAGAGCAGTGGCGGTGCATCCATAAGGGCGCACGGGCGCTGCCCCCTCTCTCCAGCCACCCCCTTTATCACCAATGCAATGCATGAATCTATCCATGGTTGCCGCTGCCACCCCCTATTCGGGTGCCCAGACCCTTTTTGGGGCACCTGAATTACAGTGGCGGCAGTGTTTTTTTGAAGCAACTGATTAGAGCCATGGGCTCTAATAGGCATCAAAAAAGGTAAACAGTGAGCGCCATGCTTGGCGCTCGCAGTTCACCCAGCTGTGTTAGAAAAGCGAATGAATATTTGCTTTCCTAACACTGAACCGCCTCTCTGCCAATCAGGTGCTTGGGTCTGTTACCCGTCACCTGATTGGCTGAAACGACAGGCGCTGTGATTGGATGCCTACCAGTCATCCAATCAGAGGAGAGGGCGGAAGATAGACGACACCGAGGACATCGCTCGTCGCCGTCACCGGATGTCCCACAGAGACTGGGTAAGTGCCAGTCAGATGGTGGGTGGGGGGGCACAGTGGCAGCATTCGATGGGCACAGTGGGAGCATTTGATGGCACAGTAGGAGCATTTGATGGTACAGTGGGAGCATTTGATGGGCACAGTTGCAGCATTTGATGGGCACAGTGGCAGCATGTAATGGGCAAAGTGGCAGCGTTTGGGCGCAGTGGCGGAATTTGATGGCACAGTGGCTGCGCTTGATGGTACAGTGGCTGCGTTTGATGGCACAGTGGCTGCGTTTGATAGGCACAGTGGCTGCGTTTGATGGACACAGTGGCAGCAATTAATGGGCACAATGGCTGCGTTTGATTGCACAGTGGCTGCGTTTGATGGCACAGTGTCTGCGTTTGATGGTATCGTGGCTGCGTTTGATGGCACAGTGGCTGTGTTTGATGGCACAGTGGCTGTGTTTGATGGGCACAGTGGCTGCATTTGATGGGCACAGTGGCAGTAATTGGTGGGCACAATGGCTGCGTTTGATGGCACAGTGACTGCGTTTAATGGCTGCGTTTGATGGCACAGTGTCTGCGTTTGATGGGCACAGTGAGGCTGCAATTGATGTTTTTTTTTTCATAATTTTTGTTTGTTTGCGCCCCCCTAAAAATGTTGAGCACCAGCCACCACTGAATCAGAGTATAGTATCAAATCAATGAAACTCCTGGGTAATTGATCTGGTCAGTTAGGTAGCAGAGGGGGTTGTTATTCAGTTTCAACAACAGGTGCACTAGATGCCCAACAATGAGATGACCTCCAAAACAGGAATAGTTTTACAGGTGGTGGTCACTGACATCATTTTTCCCTACTTAGCTTTTTTGACGGCGATACCTGGACCCTATAGTGGTTGCACAGGCAATCCAATGCTCCAGGAAAGCACATCAATATGTGCCATTGCCAGAAGGTTTGCTGTGTCTTCCAGCACAGTCTCAAGAGCATTTAGGAGATTTCAGGAGACAGGCAGTTACTCTAGGAGAGCTGGACAGGGCTGTTCCTCATTTGTGCAAGGAGGAACAGGATGAGCACTGCCAGAGCCCTACAAAATGACCTCTAGCAGGCCACTGGTGTGAATGTCTCTGACCAAGCAATCATAAATGGCACAGTGTCTGCGTTTGATGGGCACAGTGAGGCTGCAATTGATATTTTTTTTTTCATAATTTTTGTTTGTTTGCGCCCCCCTAAAAATGTTGAGCACCAGCCACCACTGAATCAGAGTATAGTATCAAATCAATGAAACTCCTGGGTAATTGATCTGGTCAGTTAGGTAGCAGAGGGGGTTGTTATTCAGTTTCAACAACAGGTGCACTAGATGCCCAACAATGAGATGACCTCCAAAACAGGAATAGTTTTACAGGTGGAGGTCACTGACATCATTTTTCCCTACTTAGCTTTTTTGACGGCGATACCTGGACCCTATAGTGGTTGCACAGGCAATCCAATGCTCCAGGAAAGCACATCAATATGTGCCATTGCCAGAAGGTTTGCTGTGTCTTCCAGCACAGTCTCAAGAGCATTTAGGAGATTTCAGGAGACAGGCAGTTACTCTAGGAGAGCTGGACAGGGCTGTTCCTCATTTGTGCAAGGAGGAACAGGATGAGCACTGCCAGAGCCCTACAAAATGACCTCTAGCAGGCCACTGGTGTGAATGTCTCTGACCAAGCAATCATAAACAGACTTCATGAGGGCCCAACGTCCTGTAGTGGACCCTGTTCTCACTGCCTCAGCAGAGTCTGATAAAGGACACAATCAAACACCAAGCTTTTCCAGACTAAGAAAACTAAGAAAGGAAGAGTGAGAAATCCATAAAAGAATGACAAATATCCATGTCTAGGCAGTATAAGGCCTGCGAGGGATGCAGGGCCTGCTAAAAGGAATTGATTGGGGGGCATGGCCTGAATGGAGTAGGACGTGCTTGCTCTGTGCTCCGTCCAATACTCCTTTTCACTGCTTATCCTGCACTCCAGAAATATCCTGCATTAGCCCAGCGGGACCTCCTGAGGACCCTGAACACCCGCAGCTGCGGCTCCACCGGCATCCGACCAGACGGTGCGGCGATCCCACACGTGGCCGCCGCAAGTAGGAAAGGCCGCGGCTTCTGCCTAGTCTTGGAGGTCCGCGGCCATCTTGCTACACCCAGCCTGCGGACCAGAACTACCTCCTGCTTGCGCCCTGTACCAACCCAGCAGGGCCCCTGAAAGTCAACAGAGGCTTCATTGCCCTCCGACCATACAGAGGCCACAAACGCAGGTACCGCACCCAGGAAAGACAGCGGCTTCGGCCTAGCTCTGGAAACTGGAGGCCATCCTGCTCCACCCTGCCTGATATTCAGCACTGCCTCCAGGCAGTGACACCTGTCTTGTTGACACCTATGGCCGCGAGGCCTTCTCCCCCACCCTGGCGGTGGAGAGGGCTCACCGTATGCCTGCTAAACCTCCTCCCCACGGAGATCCCCCTCGCACGTTCATAGCAAAATTCTTGAACTACAAAGACAGAGATGCAGTGATGTGCATTGCTAGGGAAAAAGGTAACATCCACCTGGGAAACTCTAGGATCTTCCCTGAGTTCTCTGCTGAGGTTCAACGCCGCCGACAGGGCTTCATGGAGGCGAAGAGGAGGCTCCGGACACAACATCTCAAATATCCTATGCTGTTTCCAGCTCGTCTCCGGGTTGAGCGGGATGGCCGAGTGTTCTTCTTCAAGAACCCCGAGGAAGTCCTTACCTGGCTGGAGTGCCCAGAGCCATCCAGAAGGGCAGCGGAGTGACCTGCGCTAACATCTTCATTGGCACTACTGATCGTTGGTCGCCATTACCCACATACTGCACACTGACATGAGAGTCTGCAAATGCACCGAATCCTAGTATGTTACTTTCTTGTTGTTCCCCCTTGGTTGCCCGCGGCACACACCCCTTTGCTCCTCACCCTTGGGTTTTTCTGAGACCCTCCTTTGCCTTCCCATGCCTTAATTCCACTGCAACTTGCAAAGAGGGTCTCCTAAATACAGGGCCTTCTACTGACTGGTCGGGCCCTAGACATGCACTGGAGACTATAATCACGGAGCACAAACAGGCCTACACCCCATATGCATAAGACAGTGAATTCTCACCCCCCAGCAACCGGAGAAGACATCCCTCTACCGTGTGACTGCAGTGCTTTGGTTCCCGTTGACCCCGCGCTGTACTTTTGGTTCACAGTACAAGAAGAGACTGTTGCTCTTGATTCGTGGGCCTCATATCACCTGCACCGTTCATGTAGACCGATAACCGCAGTCTATTCACATAGCAGCAGGACACTCTGCATTTACCTGCTCTCGGTTGTCATTTATTTTTGGTTTTGGGTTCATACCAGCATCAGTTGGGGAAGATGCAGGGTGGGGAGGGGGGAGAGGAAGGTTAGTTTGTACTTGATGGAATGCAAGTTAATAATGATAATGCATAGATGGCAAACCTTTTATTTACATGATATGCACAATGCTCTCACACTAGACAAGGAATGTGGACCATATGTCCAATTGAGTGAGGGACGGGCCAATTCTGTTACACGATATGTCTCAATACCTGACCTATGGCCTCGATAAAACTGCTTACTTGGAATGTATGTGGGCTTGGGGACAGGGTAAAGAGATCTGCAGTTTTCTCATTCCTCAAAAAACATCATGCCGACATTGTGGTATTGGTGGAGACACATGTGGAGGGTCGGCTTCAGATGGCACTCCGCCGGCCATGGATCAGGTGGGCCTATCATTCATCCCACTCCTCCCGTGCACACGGAGTCTCAATCTTGATTGCCAAGATGACACACTTTGAGCTATGTGATATTCAGTCTGACCCACAGGGACGATATGTTTTTCTTTCTGTTAAATTATACGGTGAACCTTTCCTTTTGATGGCATCCTATGTACCTCCCCCATTTAGTTCCACTATAGTTACAGAGGGCTTGCTGTACATGACTCGTCATCCTTCGACTCCGGCGGTGTGGCTGGGGGATTTTAATATTACGCTGAACCCAGCATTAGACAGACTGTCACCCTCGCAATTACCTACCACAGCTCCAACTCACACCAGATTCTTCCGACTTATGACCTCCTTTAATCTCATTGACACTTGGCGTCTTAAGTTCCCACTCAACCGAGCTTACTCATGTTTCTCGGCCACTCATAATACCATGTCCCGCATAGACTTCATGCTAATCTCCAATACCCTTGCCCCAAGGCATCCCTGAAATGAGTCTATACACAGACGACACATTACTATATCTGGCTGACTCCACTACATCTCTCCAGAAGGCATTACATACGATCGAGTACTTCGGTCAGTTCTCCAGCCTCAAAATGAATTGTGAAAAATCCCAAATATTGCCAATCGACAGGTTCCCCTCTCCCAAACTACAGGAGCAACTACCACTCCAGCGAGTAAACACATCAAATATCTTGGAGTACTGGTGAATAGGACACCGGCGGACTATATATCCCTCAACATAGAGCCCCTTTTCAATCTTATCAAGTCCAAAACTCAGGTGTGGGTGAAACTGCCGCTCAGTGTCTGGGGACGCATTAATATTATTAAAATGATATTACTACCCAAAATATTGTACATGCTTTGGCACACACCCGTATACTTACCTTTAAAACTTTTTAAATCAATGGAGGCCATACTTAGGACATTCATTTGGGGTAGCAACAGACACAAACTGGCCTGGATAGTCCTTAAGAAACCTACTGACCTGGGTGGAACGGCACTCCCTGACCTGAATCTCTATTATCTTGCATCCCAATTCTCTCAGCTATATCACATAGACAAAACCGGCAGACTCAGATTGCTCACGCTCCTTTGTCCACGGTGGGTGCAACCAACCACAGATCCACTTACTGCAATCGCATTGGGCAAGGGTGGGAATAACTCTAAGAGAGAGTGTTAACTACCTAACACAAGCAATTTGCCCCTTACATGCTTCTCAATAATACACACGCCCCTTTGAGAATTCCACCCCATCGTATGAGCTCTGCCCATCATGCGGCCTCTTCTGTATGCATCCGACCTTGCAGAGTTGGACGAGCATCGGGAGCATGCGGCAGCGTATGGCACAATGTCGTCTTGATTGCGCAGGCACCATGTACTGCTGATCAACAGCAGTTCATTTTCAAGGATTTTCCGCGGCTCAGTTGAGCTCCGTACTGCGCAAGCGCTGCACCTGCACAGTAAAGGGCGGGCATTATCCGACAGGGGACCTTTCTCGGCACAACCCCGGCATTGGGGAGCTACAGTTCATTGAGGGAACCATGAATGACAACATGTACTGTGACATACTGAAGCAGAGCATGATCCCCTCCCTTTAGAGGCTGGGCCCCAGGACAGTATTCCAACATAACGACCCCAAACACACCTCCAAGACGACCACTGCCTTGCTAAAGAAGCTGAGGGTAAAGGTGATGGACTGGCCAAGCAGTTCTCCAGACCTAAACCCTATTGAGCATCTGTGGGGCATCCTCAAATGGAAGGTGGAGGCGCACAAGGTCTCTAACATTCACTAGCTCTGTGATGTCATCACGGAGGAGTAGAAGAGGACTCCAGTGGCAACCTGTTCTGGTGAACTCCATGCCCAAGAGGGTTAAGGCAGCGCTGGAAAATAATGGTGGCCACACAAAATATTGCCCCGTACACACGATCAGACTTTCCAATGGGAAATGTTGGATGTCAGGCTGTTGGCGGAAAATCCAACCGTGTATATGCTCCATCGGACAATTGTTGTCGGACTTTCCGCCAACAAATGTTGGCTAGCATGTCTTCAAACTTTCTCAAATTTCTCAAATTGTTGTCGCACTTTCCGCCAACAAATGTTGGCTAGCATGTCTTCAAACTTTCCGCCAACAAATGTGTGTTGTCGTATTTTCTGATCGTGTGTACACAAGTCCATCAGACAAAAGTCCAAAGTACAAATACGCATGCTCGGAAGCAGAAGCGGCTTTACTAGCGTTTGTAATAGAGAATTAACATTTGTGACGTGGCAAATTATGAAATCTCCAAATGCAGTGCACAATTCTCTTCTCCTTTAATGGGATAATAATGAAGCTGCTTTGCTGGTGATACTGATGGAGTTATTGCAAACAAATTTTCAAATGCTTTTTTTTTCTAGTGATATCAAGAATAATATTATTATGTTTTTATTTGTGCAAGTTACCACAATACCATTAGCCCCTAGTTTTTAAGATCAAAGATACAACTATGTTGGTGTCCCTTGTCAATTTTACATTGTATTTTTTTTAAAGTAACTGCCTACTCCCAAACTGTCATTTGAAGTAAAACACATAGCCAAGTATTATTCTCCACAATTTTTTTATTGTGCATTAAAAAAAAAAAAAAGACATGCTATCTGCCAATAGAACTTAACCAAAAAGTGCATTCTATGCATCCAAAAATATAGAAAATATACCAAATCAAATCATTATTCAACCCAAAAAATTATGTCAAAGCAATAAATCCAAGGCCAATAATAAACCACGTTATCTCCTCCGATTCCGCAACATGTCTAGTTGGCGAACGGCCATTCAGAAACGAACTGGAAAGTATGAAATGAAAAGTGTGAACTGAAAAGCACTAAAGCCCCATACACACGGTCGGATTTTCGCATGGATTCTGTCCGATCGGACAATGTTGTTGAAAAATCAGACCGTGTGTATGCACCATCGGACAGTGTACGTCGTATTGTCCGACGGACAAAGTCCTATCTCCTGCTGGATAGATTTTCCGACAACACGGTCCGATCACACCAAATCCGATCGTGTGTATGGTAGTCCGACCGGACAAAGTGCTACGCATGCTCAGATCACATTACAAGACCAAAGCTATTGGCTACTAGCCTCTACGTAGTCCCGTCGTAGGCAACAAACGTCACCACGTTCAGAATGATCGGATTTTCCGACAACTTTGTCCGACCGTGTGTACGCAAAACCAACATCAGACAAAGTATGACGGACATGGTCTGACGGACCTGGTCCTCGGATAATCCGCGTGTGTGTATGGGGCTTTAGCCTGGGTTCACACCAGTGCGGTGCGAATTTAATGTTCGGCATAACTGCGCACTAAAACGTCAGTTGTTCAGCGGATTGCCGATTGTCGAGTTTTAGGTGCGAATTACCTGCAAATTCATTAGTAACCCCTGAGAGCCGGTTCACACTGGGGCAACACGACTTCCAGCGCGACTTTTGGAGGCAACTTGGACACGACTTGAGTATGAATAACAACGCGACTTGGAGTGATTTCAACATGACTTGGGGCGACTTACAACACGACATTAAGTCGCCCCAGGCCAGGCGACTTTGGCCGTGGTCAATCAGAGAATAATCAGCTCTCAAGGGAGTACTCCACGCCAAATTTTAAATAAAAAAAACGGCATGGGTTCCCCCTCCAAGAGCATACCAGGCCCTTAGGTCTGGTAGGGATTTTAACCAATTTAAACACGTGGGGGTCCCCCCAAAATCCATACCAGACCCTTATCCGAGCACGCAGCCTGGCAGATCAGGAAAGGGGATGGGGACGAGCGAGCGCTCCCCCTCCTGAACCGTACCAGGCCACATGCCCTTAACATGGGGGGGTGGGTGCTTTGGGGAAGGGGGCGCCCTGCGGCCCCCCCACCCCAAAGCACCTTGTCCCCATGTTGATGAGGACAGGGGCCTCTTCCCGACAACCTTGGCCGTTGGTTGTCAGGGTCTGTGGGCGGGGGCTTATCGGAATCCGGGAGCCCCCTTTAATAAGGGGGCCCCAGATCCCAGCCCCCCACCCTATGTGAATGCGTATGGGGTACATCGTACCCCTACCCATTCACCTGGGGAAAGAAAGCGTCATTAAAAAAAAAAACAACACAGGTTTTTAAAGTAATTTATTAATCAGCTCCGGGGGTCTTCTTCCGACTTCGGGGGCCTTCTTCCGACTTCTCCGCTCTGTTCGGCCTCTTCTCCCGGTGTCCGGCGTCATCTCCCGCTCTTCTGCCGGCTCCTCTGCTATCTTCTTGCAGCTCTTTTACCAGCGAGGGAGCCGGTCCTTCTTCCTTGTTCCCTCTCCTCTCTTCTTTCTTCTTCCGATGTTGACACGACGCTCTCTCCCGCTGTAATGGGACCATATAGGAATGGGGCGGGGTCACCGGGTGATGTCACACAGTGGCCCTGCCCCTTATGACGTCGTGTCCCGAGGCATGCTGGGACTGTGACGTCATAGAGGGTGGGGCCACTGTGTGACATCACCTGGTGACCCCGCCCCATTCCCATATAAGTCATCGCGCAGCGCTCACACGGCATTACAGCGGGAGAGAGCGTCGTGTCAACATCGGAAGAAGAGAGAAGAGGGAAGAAGGGCCGGCTCCCCTGCTGGTAAAAGAGCTGCAAGAAGATAGCAGAGGAGCCGGCAGAAGAGCGGGAGACAACGCCGGAGAGCGGGAGAAGAGGCCGGACAGAGCGGATAAGTCGTAAGAAGGCCCCCGAAGTCGGAATAAGACCCCCGGAGCTGATTAATAAATTAATTTAAAAACCTGTGTAGTGTGCTTTTTTATTGACACTTTTTCCCTCAGGTGAATGGGTAGGGGTACGATGTACCCCATACTCATTCACATAGGGTGGGGGGCCGGGATCTGGGGGCCCCCTTATTAAAGGGGGCTCCCGGATTCCGATAAGTCGGGTTGTCGGGAAGAGGCCCTTATCCTCATCAACATGGGGACAAGGTGCTTTGGGGTGGGGGGGGCGCTCGCTCGTCCCCACCCCCTTTTCTGACCTGCCAGGCTGCGTGCTTGGATAAGGGTCTGGTATGGATTTTGAGGGGACCCCCACGTCGTTTTTTCGGCATAGGGGGGTTCCCCTTAAAATCCATACCAGACCTAAGGGCCTGGTATGCTCCTGGAGGGGGAACCCATGACGTTTTTTTAGTTAAAATTTGGCGTGGAGTTCCCCCTCAAAGCGACACTGTCGCGTCAATATAGATGGAGATCCGGCTTGGAGGTGACTTCCATTGAAATCAATGGGTACAAATCGCCTAGAAGTCGGATTGAAGTCTAATTAGAGTTGCGAATTTTTGTTCACACCGCAAGCCAGCTGCGAATCAGATGCATGCCCAAAGAAGATAATGGGCCTGAATTCACACCTGAGCCGAACCGCACTGCCCAAAAAACGAACACGTTTTTTCTGCAATGCGCAGTACGAATGCACCGCAGATATGTGAACAAGCCTCATTAAAATGAATGTATTTTGAAATGTCCTGCGAATTCGCAGCGTTCTAGAAGCCGCATCTAATTCGCATAGGTGTGAACGGGGGCTAAATGAAAAACGTGAAAAGAAAAGCACACAAATCAACACTCACCAAACTTCTACTAACATGAAATTAGCAGAAAGAGCCCAAAGGGTGGCGCTAAAGAGCTGAAAAACCACGTAGTACGTCTAGTACGTGACTACATTCATAATTGTTTGCCAACATTTGTGTGACCGTGTGTACGCAAGACAAGTTTGAGCCAACGCCCTTCAGACAAAATTCCACAGTTTTGTTGTCGGAAAGTCTGATCGTGTGTACGAGGCATAAGTGTTTGCCCTACCGCTTTTTTCGACTGGAACCTTGAAAGTGGTTTTGCTGTCTGTGAGCTGTCTGTGAGCATGGGTTATTGACCATCTCACAATGTTAATTATGAATATGTTAAAAATGGCTAATTAATTAATATATAATGGCAGTTTATTAAGAGAATCAGAGAGTGCAGGTTTGTAAACTGATGATCCATTTACACAATCAAATGCAAAATAATTTTTACAACCTATTTGTATCCACTTTTACATTACATTATGGTATTCATTTAATTTATTTTCATGCCGTATATATATTTATTATTGTTTAACTGTGCTAGCTGTTTTAAAACAGATACATCTTCTGAATAAAAAAAAAAAATAGTTACCTTCATCTTTTTTCGGATTCAACAAGAGATTGTCCTTTATTTAGCATATTGCTATATTTGTGTCTGTCTTATAATAGGTATGATCATGAAGAAAATGTAAATACTAGCACAGCAGGCAGTCCCACCTCGTTATTGTATTTTCGAAGCCCAACCTGAGGTCATAGCTCCATCTACACGCTACATGAAACTGCACAGCATGCTTTCTCAGAATTCTATAGTGCAGCTGTTTAAAGGTTCAGTATAGAGGCTGCATACAAAAGACAAAATCAGAGATTAACTAACTTGCAGCTCTTTAACCCCTACACCCTATTGGCAATGTGAACATCAATAAAATATTTAAAACACCTTTTGGCATGTTCAGCGGATATCTTTTGACAAGAGTAAACAACAATGCTGTGTTAAAAAAATATGCCATTCCTTAATTCTTTTTTAAAGAGTGCTTCAACCTATGTTCTAGAGAATGTCAGTATTTTCTGACTGATTCATAGCTGCCTTTTGGGAGCCATGTTGTGGTAGAGATTTAAAGTGAACCTGTGCTTATATATTCAGGGCAGGGCAACAGCTTCCCAGCTCCCCAAGCCCATCAGCCTTTCCGTTCCTCCACTCCTCTTCCATTCTGTTTATTGGAATTAGTGGGTAGTTCTGAATATGGAGGTGCATGTGACTTATTTAAGTGACCGCACTGGGCCAGTCAGCTCTGTCACCAGGGAGTTAAATATGTGTGACCTTGTTTGGATTGAACTTGTACTATTGTTCAGGGAGGTAAATTTAGTATCATGCTGTAACTAGCTGATTTTGAAAATGTTATTCAGACAATAGGTAGACAGTAGGAAATCATCAGCAAAGTTTTTCTCATTTTTAAGCAGATTGATTTTTAAACTTCCCCTTTTAACAAACATAGATACAGTACCTCAAAAAAATGAAGCATGTTACATGTATCAATAACGTTCACTTAGTGTTGGTGTACAATGAGTGGGATTGATCAGTATAGCTAAGAGATGGGTGGCTGGTTGCATAACCTTAAGAGAAAGAGAGTGGTGGGTCATGGGAGAAAATTATATGGTATCATGTTGACTCTGCATTAATAGCAAAAAATATGGCCTCTGTGTATTTCTTTCAGTATGATAGACATTTCCACCTCTGTCTAGAGGGGTATAGATGAATGGGAGAGAGCAAAAAAAAAAGTAATAGATCAAACAGTAGTTGCATTAAGTGTTATTAATGAATATAATAAGTGTAAAGATTTCAGTGAAATAAAAGTGAAAAATAAAACCAAAATGTGTTGTGCTATTCAACAATTAAAGTGCAAATGCATAAAATAAAAATGAAGACTGAGAAAATTCATCAAATAAAATATCAAAATATAAATATAAAAATGCATAAAGTGCATGCTCACAAAGACATTCCATATAAATCCCTCATAATTAGAAATGTTGCCAAGTTCCAGTGATCCAGCAAAATGAAAGACACTCTTCACCCCGGATGCGAGCCCCCACTCACAAGCTGCTTTCCAAATAATAATAATAAGACGTCAAAAATGGAGGTCTGGATGCACTTCGGGTAAAGACGCACAGGGATGGATGGATATTATAATCTAAGTCGCAGATGGAACACATCCAGCTGGCCATAATGATCTGCATATAGAACTCAGTATAAGGCAAGAGCAAGAAAGTACATAATAGTGTAATATTTATTAAAATCCAACGTTTAATAAGGTTAAAACTACTTACAAAGCACAGGCAGAAAACTTGCATTAAACACAGGTAATCCTGATATACGCCTCGTGGGCATAATGACGTCACTGTTGTAGCTCCATAAGTAGGTTAAAAAGGGAGAAATGTTGATTGGTCATAGCAAGGGTGAAAGGTAAAGAATTAGGGCAGAAGGGGAACAGGAGAGGAGAAGCATAGGATAAAAAAGGGAAGAGAAAAAGAAAAAAGAGGTTGTAGCAAAGGGGGGCAAGATGGAAACAGAACCACACCCTGTCTACCACTATTGCAAGCATTGAGTTTTTTATTTTATTTTTGGCTTATAGGGGTCAAGGTATTTAGGCATATGTTTGTCAGGGTATGAATGTGACCATGTTGATATATAGAGGACAAGGGTATCATTAGAAATATCTCTGGCTACTTCCATCTGTGAGGTTTGATTAACTCTCCTTCAGCCACTCAGTTTTTGTGGAATTGATGAGGTGGATGAAAAAGGACATTTTTGTATTAATCTGTCATTGTGGGTGTGGCATGTAAAAAAATAACTACTTGGTTGAAAGTTAGGTGCTTGATCAGTCCATTTTTGAATGAGTCTATGTATCTCTTTACAGATTGAAGGGCATTTTCACTGTATGTGATAAATAGAGCCCACTGTCCCACATCCTCTCCAGCATCTGTCTTTGATCTATGGAAATATTTTATGCAATATATTGTATGTAGGGTCAGTAAATTGCATAAATTCTTGTATCTTAGTACCAAGAGAGTGTGTATGTCAGTTTTCTTCCACTGATCATCATTAAAGCTGGTATGTAGGTCTGATTTGTTGCACTTTTTAAAAGTTGGGAAGAGCAGAAGGCTTTTGATTGGTAAAATAGTAAAAGTGATTGAACCGTATATTGAAGACAATACTGCATCCAACAATGCTCAACACGTTTTGTAGATTCTCTTCACTTCCACAGGAGCGGAAGCATAACATATATATTGGCTAGAGTACAACCATGCAATGCTGCAGACTGGGGGCCACTAAAAATGTCTATCCTGGGAGCTGTGTTTAATAGAGACCCATGGGGAGACTGGCCGCACACACATAGATCCCCAGGAAGACAAAGGCCTCCACAGAGTGGTCTGTGATGGTGCAAGGTATCTCCAAGTTCTTGTATTGTTTTTAAAGGAGCAGTGATATTAATGATACTTGAAGTGAAACAATAAAAATGAAAAATTCCTTTAAATATAGTGCCTGGGGGGTCCCCTTAGTCCACCTGTAGAGTAGAGTACATCTGTACCATGTATAGAACCCACTGCAAAACTGACACATATAAAGGAAAAAAAGTACATTTAAATTTATTTTCACTGCAAGCTTTCTTTATTTGGTAAACAATGGCTTGGGGTCACAATTTAGTGCACTCGGAAAAAGATTAAATATTTTTGGGATAAAAATGGTGTCTCTTTGACAGACTTTTAATGGAAATGACAAAGTTTTGCATCACAGTGAGCAAGCCTTATGTGAAGAAGCCAAATTATAGTACACTCAGGCCAAGATTAAGACTTTTTTTTTTTTTAGATAAAGTCTGGTGTCTCTTTCGCAGATTTTAGATAGAAGCAAGAGGTGCAGAAAAATGGTCTTTGGGTGTTGGTGGTGCCTTCATCCCATAACCCTATAGAGGTAGTCTTGATGAAAGCAAGAATTAGCCTTGCTTTAAAAAAATGAAATTTGACACACCTGTCACACAGCTCTGGGAAAAACTGTCTTTGGGTGGTATTGGTGCCCTCATCCCATAACCTTCTAGAGGTAGTCTTGATGAAAGCAAGAATTGGCCTTGCTGTAAAACATTTTAATTTGACCCCCCTGTCACACAGTTGCGGAAAAAGTGGGCTTTGGGTGTTGTTGGTGCCCTTACCTTGTAACTTTCTAGAGGTAATTTTGATGAAAAAGAGAATTGGCCTTGCTGTAAAAAATTGGTTAATTGTGCCCATGAAACCTATACCAAAAAAATTACTTTTTTAAATTACAACACCCACAAAGCTAGGCAGCCTAGACAGTCTTGCAGAGATGCGGGATCCCAATAACACTTAATCAGCGACATCGGCATCAGGGGCTTGATAGCTGCTGGCAATCAAGGACTGATTCATTTTTACAAATTGCCAGAAGGGATGGGCCAAACACCCCTCAGTTCGGTTTGCACCAGAACATGCAAATAGGCAAAAAATTTGTGCGAACATGCAAACTTTATTAAAGTCTATGGGACATGAACATGAAAAATCAAAAGTGCTAATTTTAAAGGCTTATATGCAAGTTATTGCCATAAAAATGTATAACCTGGGTACTGCCCCATGGGACATGTATCAATGCCAAAAAAAAGAATTTAAAACAATTGTTTTTTCAGGAGCAGTGATCTTAATAATGCTTCAAGTGAAAATATAAAAATGAAATATTCCTTTAAATATTGTGCCTGGGGGGTCCCCTTAGTCTGCCTGTAAAGTGGTGCATCTGTCTTATATGTATTGCCGGCTCCCCTACCCATTCACATATGGCATTGGGGGGCCGAGGTCTGGGGCCCCCTTGTTAAAGGAGGCTTCCAGATTCCAATAAGCCCCCCACCCGCAGACCCCCACAACCACTGGGCAAGGGTTGTGGTGATGGGGCCCTTGTCCCCATCAACTTGGGGACAAGATGCTTTTCCCCATGTTGAGGGCAAGGGGACACGAACATGAATAATCAAAAGTGCTAATTTTAAAGGCTTATATGCAAGTTATTGTCATAAAAAGTGTTTGAGGACCTGGGTCCTGCTCCAGGGGACATGTATCAATGCAAAAATGTAAAAAAAAATGGGAGCAGTGATTTTTTTAATGCTTAAAGTGAAACAATAAAAATGTAATATTCCTTTAAATATCGTGCCTGGTTGTGTCTATAGTATGCCTGTAAAGTCGCTCATTTTAGCTGTGTTTAGAACAGTACCACAGCAAAATGACATTGCTAAAGAAAAAATTGTCATTTAAAACTGATTACGGCTGTAATGAATTGTCGGGTTTTGGCAATATAGATGATGATGACGCCCCCCCTGATGATGACGCCCTTTGGGTCTGGTATAAATATTAAGAGGAACCCTGAACCAAAAAAAAAAAATATTGCGTAGGGTTCCCCCCAAAATCCATACTAGACCCTTCAGGTCTTGTATGGATTTTAAGGGGAACCCTGCGATAAAAATAAAAAAAATGGCGTGGCCCCCCCAAAATCCATACCAGACCCTTATCCAAGCACGCAACCTGGCAGGCCACAGGAAAAGAGAAGGGGACGAGAGAGCGCCCCCCCCTCCTGAACTGTACCAGGACATATGCCCTCAACAGGGGGAGGGTGCTTTGGGGTTGTCCCCATTTTGATAGGGGCAAGGGCCTCATCCCCACAACCTTTGCCCGGTGGTTGTGGGGGTCTGCGGGCGGGGGGCTTATCGGAATCTGGAAGCCCCCTTTAACAAGGGGACTCCCAGATCCCAGCCTCCCCCTGTGTGAATTGGTAACGGGGTACAAATGTACCCCTACCATTTAAAATAAAAGTGTTGAAATGGTAAAAATTACAAGATACAGCTTGGGACAAGTCCTTTATTAAAAAAAAAAATGTCCCACAGTGTAAGTTCACGCCTCCCGACAGAGCGGAAAAAAATCCACAACAGACCCGCCTCCATGGAAGGCTCCCGCCGTCGTCGCTGTGACAGCTCTTATATAAACAAGGGCGGGGCCACCCGGTGGCTTCCTGGTCGCGTTAGAGGGGTCAGGGTCACCGTTTACATCACCGAGTGGCCCCACCCCCCCTCTGACAATTTTGACAAGCTGGAATTTAGACATTGGGCATGTGGGTGGTAGGAAATTAATTTTTTTGCGCTGCAGCAGCTGGGGCAGAGAAATTTTGCCTGCTATACTCTACATCTCGTGGTGTGCTGCTGACAGAAGTGTTGCAAGGACCTGTGACACCCTTTGCTATACCATGATCCCTTTCAGTGGATGCTGCTGAGGGGTCATGAGGAGCAGTAAATGTCCCTTGTCCCTTTCAGGTGATCTTGCCAACAGCTGAGTGGCGGGAAGTTAAATGCCTTGTCAAGCATGCGGTACCAAAATGGCTAGTGTTTTTGCCACGCTTGATCTGCTTGCAGCAGAGATTGAAAATGTCAACATTGCTGCACAGGTGCTAAAAAAGGCCCACACAGTTGAGCTGTGTGAAGTAGGCTGGGAGATAACAGCTCCACGATCCAAAATAGAGTGGCTGCTATCTACTCTTCCATGATGGCTGCCTCTGGAGGACATCCTGCCTCATTGGGGTTGTTTCTCCCCCTCACTTTCCTCCTCTGCTGTATCCGGCACCCAAGTCGCGTTAGTGACCTCATCATCTGCATGGGGGATAAAGTCAGAATAAACACCTTTTTGAGTTTAATTGATTCTCCATTTCTTTGGCTTCAATTTCAGTCAGGGAGGAAAGGCCACTGTGTTCTAGGTAAATCTGTATAAGACATTGCCCTATTGTGGTAGTAGGGTCTAAGTTAAAGGAAAGGTTGTAAAGTTTTGAATGGAATTGTTGAAGTTGGTTTGCAATGTCTATGTAGATGTCAATTGTAGTTGGCCCTGAGGATTCCTAACTTGATAAATATCAGTTTCAAGCTTTTTTCTTTCTGGGTTCTGGCTAAATATTTGCTGTTTTCCATCCTCCAGCCTGTGTAGCAGAATGATATGGTTGTGTAAGTTCTTTAAGATTTGAATTTTGTCTAGCATGTTGCTCAGATGACTCTCATTTCCATTTAAGCCTACTGCCCAAAGTATGAACTTAACCAGCAGAGTACACTTATGAACCTCCAAAATTGGTAATAAGCAGAGAATGTCAAAGTTATTGTCAGTAAAAAAAAATTTGGTTGTTTGATGTGCAAGATACCACTTTCATTATTAAAATTTGAGGGGTTTTCTTGTTCGAACTCTTTAATAATAATAATATTAGAGTTTCACCTAAAAAAAAATTAAGAAAATGGGAATGCGGTCTGAAAAAGTTTGTGATTTGATATCTTTATTTTTTGAGTAGAGGAAAAAATGCTTGTGAGATAAAAGAAAGTAGTTGTCTGTAATTTTTGGTGGAGGAAAGAAAAAAGGTATAATTTCTATCTTCTGAGTATAATGTTTCCGGGCACAGGAATAGTAGCTTTTGTGTTATGTGTTTTAGAGCTCTATAGTAGAGAGAAGATTTCCCATTGGTTGAATCTAGTTCAGGTCAAGGGTTAAAATGCCCCTTCTTATTTACTTCCCAGTCGCAAAGGATGATAGTTCTTTAAAAACAATCTGCAAAAATGTGACTTGATTCACTTTGGGAGAATATTTATTTGTAGACATGTGCACACTGAAATATTGGTTTCGTAATTTCGGTTTTGTCAGAAAAATACATTTATTTAGTTACTCCCGAAATTAGTTTTTATTTATTTTGTTTTGTTAAAATATGCATTCGTACAAAAATCCAAATTAATTAAGGTTGGATCTGTCAATTGAAGGCTTATGGTGTCTGTTGGATGTTCTACGAAGTTTCGACGAAGCAGCTAAACAGTATGATGCCACGATCGTACATTTCTGGTCGAATGCTCTGCCCACAAGCTATAGTAGAATTCCAATGTTGTTTGACTAGTGATAATTATAATTAATTATTATTACTAGTCAAACAACATAAGAATTCTTCTATAGCCTATGGGCGGAGCATTTGACCTTAAATGTCCGCTCGTTGCGATCGTATGTTTTTAGCTGCTTCTTTGAATCTTCATGTCAGCGGTATTAAACATATTTTTGATCGTATCAAATCATACAATACTTGTTTCTTTCTGTTCATCTCAAACGGTCTACCACAACAGCCAATGTAAATGTGTTGTATTGAAATCCAAGCATATAACTTTCTTCCTGTTTGCTCTGCACTCCTAACGGTTCTGGTTCACACTGGCGATGGCAGCATGCAACGCTAACTCCAGGCAGTTTAATCCCACAGGGGTTTCTGGCCTTTCTATGGCAACCTGTTTTTAGAGTAAACACTGTGGTTGATCTACAAAAGCAATATAGATTGTTCACTTAGGGATACTGACCATATCCCTTTAGAAAATCTACACCATTAAGTGCAACTTTATACAGTGCTCATGTATTGTAACAAAGTAACAGTGCAGTCTGTGACTGAACTGTATTTTCAGCTTCTGCAGTTCCCTATATGAAAACAAAAACCTTTTTTTTTATTAGTTTTAACACTGACTATTGTGCCAGTTGAACCAATCAGGCTTTAAAGATGCCACTCCATCACCCATAAATTATATTGTTAAACAAGATTTTTATTTACATACAATATCATAAAATTGTACAACAATTTGCCTTAAAATATGTTGTATAAATGAAACCGGATAATAATATTAAACGGGAGTATTTTGATACTACACCATTGGGTTTCCTCCCTGTTTCTCTCTAATGCTTACCATTATGGGATTAAAGTTTGTGTAATCTGCCTTTAGAGATGCAATATTGTCTGAGTGGACAGAGATCATTCATTGGCTGCACTGAGCACATTCAGACCTCCTTGTCATTGGGGTCTGATTTTTTTGTCAAGCTGCTTTGTAACACTTGTGTGGTGGAAAAAGAAAGCACATTTAGGTGTACGTTTATCAAACAGACAAGAGCCGAGATCCTGATGATCGCAATTGATCTCTCAGATGTGCCAGTTTATTAAGCTGAGATGAGGAGTGGAGAACATGTTCACTTCTCATCACAGGACACACCCTTCTGTCATTCACTTTTACACAGATGACCAGTTCATGAAGGTGAGATCTGAAGATCTCACTGGCCATCTCTGTAAAATATCTCCGTCCCAGATTCTCCAGCTCAGAGGTGGAGAATATGAGTGAGAAGCTGCTGTGATGTAAGGAGGCTTCTTTCTTCCTAATATCAGCAATAGCAAGCTTAAAGATTGATATAAATATTAACTACCGTATATACTCGAGTATAAGCCGACCCAAATGTAAGCCGAGGCACCTAATTTTACCACAAAAAACTGGGAAAACGTATTGACTCGAGTATAAGCCTAGGGTGAGAAATGCGCAGCTACTGTAAGTGGAAAAGAGTGTCAACAATGCCCATTTGTAACCTCACTGTGCCCATTTGCAGCCATAGGTCCCCCAAACTTTAAACCCGGTAGTTAAGGGTTCCTAGATGCCCCCTAGCTGGACCCAAAGGGTCCCGAAATGACATTGTTGCAGGTGGACACAGTTGACCGAATTTGGGGCCCCGTATGTCGGGGCCACTTGGTGCTAGGAACCCCAAATGTGGGGTGCAAACCCAGTGGAACTAGCACTGCAACATATCCAAAGCTGTGGTTCCTAGCACCAAGTGGCCCCAAAGTCGGTTCGGAAAATGTTAAGCACTTCTGCAGCAGAGAATGACATTTTCCAAACCGACTTTGGGGCCCCGTAGGCTTTGCATATGTTGTAGTGCTAGTTCCACTGGGTTTTCATACCAAATTTGGGGTTCCTAGCACCAAGTGGCCCCGGCATACGGGGCCCCAAAGTCGGTTCGGAAAATGTCATTCTCTGCTGCAGAAAAGTGCTTGACTCAAGTATAAGCCGAGGGGGGCATTTTCAGCACAAAAAAATGTGCTTAAAAACTCTGCTTATACTCGAGTATATACGGTATATATGTTTATGTGTGTGTATATATATATATATATATATATATATATATATATATATACACATAATGTATTGTCTTTTAGGACCTATTCACATCTAAGCAATGCAGAATTGCGCAATTCTTGTCACGATTCCAAATTGCTGTAAAATTCTGTCAAAATACGCAATTCATTCATTGTTAATAGCACCCCAAATGCAGTTAGGAAACATGCATTTTGCCACACATTTTGTCATTTGACAAATGCATTACCAAAATACACAATGCCCCATGGCCAAAAAATGTTAAATTTTGTCTTTTTGTGCGCATTTTGGTACAGTTTTTGATGTACTTTTTGCTGCTTTTTTAACACACGGTTTGGCTTGTTTTTTCAAATGTATTTTAGCACATTTGTATGTGCATTTTGGTGCTTTTTAACATGCATTTTGGCAAATTTTTTACCTGCGTTTTTGTTTCGGAAACAAATGCTAAATGCATAATATGCTTGAGATGGCATTAATTGTTAATGGCAACCCAAAAGTGGCTAGCAAATGTGCTGTTTGCCAAAATACGCATAAAAAGCAAATCAAAATGCACGTTTAAAAAGTGTCAAACTACATGCTAAAAGAAGCACCAAAATCTGCGTTACAAACCAAACCAAAATGCGCGCTAAAGGGCCAAAATATGTGTTTAAAAAAAAAGTGCCAACATGCAAAATAAAAAAAAGCCACGGCCAGATGCGTGTTGAAAAATACTGGATGTTAAAAAAAAAAAAAAAAAACGCAAAATGCCTGTAAATAATGCCAAAATGAGCAATACAAAAGGGCCAAAACACATATTTCAAGAATGTGCCAAAATGTGTGTAAAAAAAGCACCAGTGGTCAGTGCTTATTATTTTCATGTAATTACAGTCTTTTTAACTTTGGTTTCACTTTTAGATCTTTGTGAAGATCACTGCCTGCACCTGTGGAGTGGACTTTATTTCACTAGTTTGAGCACTTTGTTTACATATGTATGAATATTGTTCTTTATGTGTCACTTGGTATTTACTTTGCACAATATTATATACTTGGTTCTTTTAGGGGACAGCGCAAAACCATGTCTTTATTTGTTCACATACATTTACCAATTTTAGCGTTTATAACATTAAACCGAACAGGCTCTATTGCAAATTGCATTGTTGTTTTGGTAATTCTGCCATGATAATTTATGTGAAGGTACTTCCAGTTCTAGGGTAACAGTGCTCATTCCCAGTTCCCCAAAGGTTCACCTGTGTTCTTTCCCTGTCACGTGCTTTCCTTAATGGAGACTACACTGTTATTACCATCAAGTAATGGCATGTAGCGTTTGTTTGAGTTATTGCATTAGATGAGAAGTTGCTACAAAGATGAGGCGATAGGATAAAAAAAAAAAAAAAAAGATGAAGAAAAAATCATTTTATAAAGAAAAAAAAAAAAACACATGGACGTTAACCACTTTCAGACCGGACCAATTTGCAGCCAAAGGACCAGGCCCCTTTTTGCGATTCGGCACTGCGTCGCTTTAACTGATAATTGCGTGGTCGTGTGACGTGGCTCCCAAACAAAATTGACGTCCTTTTTTTCCCACAAATAGAGCTTTCTTTTGGTGGTATTTGATCGCCCCTGCGGTTTTTATTCTTTGCGCTATAAACCAAAAAGAGCGTAAATTTTGAAAAAAAAAATCATTCTTTTTTATTTTTTGCTATAATAAACATCCCCCAAAAATATATAAAAAAACATTTTTTTTCCTCAGTTTAGGCCGATACCTATTCTTCTACATATTTTTGGTAAAAAAAATCGCAATAAGCTAGTTTTATAGCATTTTTATTAATAATTTTTTTTTATTAGTAATAGCGGCGATCAGCGATTTTTATGACTGCGACATTATGGCGGACACATCGGACATTTTTGGGACCATTGTCATTTATACAGCAATCAATGCTATTTAAATGCATCCCCGCGGCGATCGAGTCCGCGGGACCTGCGACCGGCCTCACGGGGGTCCCGACCGGCGCGAGCGTGCGCCGCTCGTGGCGCGCGCCCGATGGCACAGCGGCATCTTAAAGGGGACGTACTTGTATGCCCTTATGCCTGTCCGTGCCATTCTGCCGACATACACCGGCGTGCGCCGGTCGGCAAGCGGTTAATGATACGCCGCTCTTTAGCAAACTATTTAGTTGGGGTGTATGTTAATGAGGTCAGCAGTCAACTATATACAGTGCAGTGATTTCCGAGTAAAAGAGTCAGCAGGTGACCAGACGAGATTCAATCCAGCTATGGGCAGGCTGATTGTGCTCAAGTCAATCCATCGACTAGTAATAATCATTGTGTTCTCTCAGCAGGAGCAGCTCCCTGCACCCCCCCTCCCCTTTCCTCGCCAGGAGAACACAATAACTTTGCAGGAGGGATTCCCCATCAACCCTTTTTGTTTTTTATTGCATTTTATGGTTGATTTCAATATTTTGCAGAGGGTGACACCATTATTGTTATATTGCATTTTTGTGCTTTTTTGGGGGGTTTTTGCTATACATTCAGGCTGTATATCTCTATAGTATCCACAGAGGGAGACACCATTATTGCACATATTACATACACTGGTTTGCAGCGTATTTCGTTTTTCTGTTGTGTTTTTTACATTGTATTCACATGGATACTATTTTTTTTTTTGCCCACCTTATAATTTTGTATAGATTGTTTTGCACTAATACTTTATTGGTTCGGAGTAGTGCCGCATTGCCACATTACACATGTTCATGCTGGCAGCCACTCATTAGATATCCACTAGGGAGGTCTGCACGGTGGTTGTTTAGTTATAATATTTAATTATACTGTGTTGATGAGTAGGGATGAGCTTCGGTGTGTTTGCATGCTCCACGTGCAAAGCCCGCCAGGAAGTCGGTGCATCGTTGCGCTAATCACAGGCAGTGCGACATTTCCCGATCTCTGCAGCCGCGCATCGGGGCAATGTCTGCAACCATGGTGGGGGGGGGCAACCCATGGTTGCAGGAAAGAAATTCACATAATCTATGACCTGAAAAGAATCCCTTTATACATCATTTTACTAAAAGTATCTTGCCAAAAATGAAAATCATATTGCAAGAAATGCCTTTAAAGTGGTTGTAAAGGCTGAAGGTTTTTCAACTTCATGCTTTCTATGCATGAAGGTAAAAACCTTCAGTATGCAGCTTCCCTGCAGCCCCCCTAAATACATGCCTGAGCCCGATGTGTGTGAGAGCTGCTGATGTCCCAGTTCTCTGCCTCCTCATTGGCTGAGTCACAGCAGCAGGAGCACGCGAGGAGCGACTGGTGGGCCCCGTTCTGTGTGTCTTATGGACACATAGATTGGGGATCAGGAGTGAGCACACATGACTGCCTCCATTGCAATAGCCTTGCTATTATTATTATTATTTAAGGTACTTATATAGCGCCATCAATTTACGCAGAGCTTTACATATACATTGTACATTCACATAACTCCCTACCCTCAAGGAGCTTACAATCTAAGGTTCCTCACATTCATATACTAGGACCAATTTAGACAGAAGCCAATTAACCTACCAGCATGTCTTTGGAGTGGGGGCACTTGGCGGAGGGGAGAAGCTAGGAGCGCCGGTGGGGGGGTCCAAAAAGAGGAGGACCGGGGGCTGCTCTGTGCAAAACTACTCCAGGTAAGTATAACATGTTTGTTTTTAAAAAAACTCTTTAATGTCATCGCAGGCTCCGGGAACATTAAAGAGCCCTTTACAAGGACAGGGGATACAATTCTAGAAAATCTCATCTTCAAACAAGTATACTTACCTTGATTACAAGAAAGAGAGATTTTTTATTTTTGCAGTTTTAGAAAATCATAGATTACTGCAGACTAAACTGGAAAGCTGATTTATTTGTATTTTTTTATATTGAATGCTACAGAAATTCTTTAGGCCACGGTATATGTATACAAAAGATACTCAGTTGACCCTACATGTAAGCATCATTCTTTAGCAGATTTGAAGCACAGGAAAATGTAGAATTTATGTAAAACCTCTACTGTATCGGACCCGCTACATAGTAACAAGTGGAATTCTTTATGGCAAATATGGAACAGAATCCAACCAGCCATTGTCAGTCTTCTCAAGTTTTTTATTTTTCTTCTCTCCGGCGACACCTCCTATCATTATTGTTACTTTACAAGCACTGACAGGTTCAGTATGAAAGACTACATTTGCTCGGGATGTCTTGCTTCTTGTACAACAATGCCCTGTAGATCTTGCCAGAAGTGGAAGTGCTAGCATCCCAAGTGAGAGAACAAAGGCAGCTTTTACAAGAAGACAGGGAAATACATTTTATGTTTTCCTACATATACTTGTTTATTTGTGTAGTGTAGATTTTAAGTTGCTCAGAAAAGTATTACACAAACTAAAGCATGCTCCTTCATCCAAGCGTAATCTGTTGGAGAGGATAATACTGACTTAAAAGTGAAGGGATTTTTTTTATAAAGAATCATACTTGTCTAGGTGGTCAGACCGATGATGCATCTGTCCCCCGCCGGCTCTAAGACTAGGAACCAAGCGATAAAAGATTGCTGATCACTCGACTCTTGGTGCTCTGAGAGCAGAGAGCTGGTGATTGTCAGAGAGCTGGTGACCCAGCTCGTTGAGAGGCTGAGCCAGGTGCCAGTCCAGGCATGTGGGCAGATCCTGACCATATTGTCGTGATTTTACCCCAGCCTGGACCTGCTCTTTGATGTCTGCTGAAAATGAGGCACAGGAGTGCAGAACAAACAGTACTCCTGTGATCCACAGGTGAAGTACAGCCAAATGCACTTTGGCTGTACTTCTCCTTTAATATGGAAGTAATATAACGTAAAACCTTGGAGTACGAGCATAATTTGTTCCTGAAACATGCTTGTAATTCAAAGCACTCATATAGCAAAGAGAATTTCCCCATAAGAAATAATAGAAACTCAGAGGATTCGTTCCACAACCATTTATTCATAAGCAACGTGAAGCCCCCAAAAGGGGATTAGAACTAAATCCAGCAGGAGCTACAGAGTAAAAAAGAGAAGAGAGGCTCCTCTAATGCTATGTACACACGATAGGATTTTCCGACAACAAAACCGTGGCTTTTTTTCCAAAGGATGTTGGCTCAAACTTGTCTTGCATACACACTGTCACACAAATGTTGTCGGAAAATTCCGAACGTCAAGAACACGGTTATGTAAAACCCCTTACGACGAGCCCAGAAAAATTAAGTTCAATAGCCAGTGCGGCTCTTCTGCTTAAATTCCAAGCATGCATGGACATTTGTGCGTCGGAATTGTGTACACACGCTCGGAATTTCCAACAACAAATCTTGTTGTCGGAAAATTTGAGAACCTTCTCTCAAACATTTGTTGGCGGAAATTCCGACAACAAATGTTCTATGGAGCATACACACGGTCGGACTTTCCGACAACAAGCTCACATCCAACATTTGTTGTTGGAAATCCTATTGTGTGTATAAGTATAAGTGTAAACAATATGGTTACATTTAATGAAGGTACAACATTTAGCAACTCACATAGTTGATGATTAAAAGTGGCAGATCCAAGTACTATGTGGGCATCCGGGGTAAAACTGTCCACATAGACCATCCCCCGCACCGCCAGCTCTCACCGCTGTCAGTCTGCAATCGTGATTGGGAAGACTACTCTGCAGTAGAGCGATCTGAAAGCAAGGCTTGAATCATTCAGGGAGTGCAGCGTGGAAGGGATGACATTGATGGCGGTGCGGAGGATGGTCTATGTGGACAGCTTTACCCCAGGTGCCTGCATACTTGAATGTGCTTGTTTTAATCATAAACCATGTAAGTTTCTAAATGTTGTACCTTTATTAAATGTAACCATATTGCTACATTTAGAGGCACCTCACTTCCCTTTTATACTCAGTTGTGACATGACGCTACTTGTATATCAAGACATTGCTTGTATATCAAGTCAAAATTCATAAATAAAATTAGCTTGTCTTGAAAAACACTCTCAAACCATGTTACTCTCAATCCAAGGTTTTACTGTACGTGGTTATCCATGTATCTATCCACTGGGGATAAAATAGAGAACCTGCTCTCAATATTTTTCTGGCAGGAATTCCGCCAGCAAAAGTCCGATGGAGCATACACACTGTTGGAATTTCAGACCAAAAGCTCACATCGGACTTTTGCTGGCGGAATTTCTGATCGTGTTTACGGGGCATTAGACTCCTTATCACTGTCCAAAACATTTAGCCCTCATGTACACTGGACATTTTTGCAGCTGCTTTTAGGTACGTCAGATGTTTTTTGTTTCCTGCCTCTAAATTCCCCTGCATGTTAACCTATCTGTCCATGCACACATAGACTTTTAGCAGCGTTTAGTGGTAGGTGCTTTTAGAAGCAGGATAAAAAAACAACCACTGTCAGTGTGTCCTAGAGCAGCAGTTTTGCTCTGCACGTTTATCGGATCAGAGTCACGGATCGGAACCTTTTTTCGGGTCAGCAAATAATTGAATTTGCAAAAACCTGTGAAAATTCCACCACCATATAGTCCCCACTGTAATATCCACAATCTCCCCCACTATAATATCCACGTCATTTCCCCCACTGTAATATTGGCTGAGTATGGCTAGGTACGGCTGGGTATCGCCGAGTATGGCTGGGTATTACCGAGTATTGCAGAGTATGGCTGGGTATGGCAGAGTATGGCTGGGTATGGCTGGTTATGGCTGGTTATGGCTGGGTATGGCAGAGTATTGGCTGGGTATGGCAGAGTATTGTCAGGGTATGGCAGAGTATTGTCAGGGTATGGCAGAGTATTGCAGGGTATTGTCAGGGTATTGTCAGGGTATTGTCAGGGTATTGGCAGGGTATTGCAGAGTATTGGCAGGGTATTGCAGAGTATTGGCAGGCTATTGCAGAGTATTGGCAGGCTATTGCAGAGTATTGGCAGGGTATTGCAGAGTATTGGCAGGGTATGGAGGGATGGCTCTGACTGCAATTGTCACAGAGCAGCACTGTGGGAACTACAGATCCAGCCCACAGCGCTGCTGCCATCCGATCTCTCCCCGCCACTGTACAGATCTGTACACAGAGGGGAGAGAGGAACTGACGTTTACAAGTGATCGCTCCGTCATTTGACGGAGCAATCACACTGTAAACGGCCGACGGGTTTCCTAAGGCCGAGGCCGCGCAGCGCGGATCATCACCCGCCGCAATCCGCAGAGAGCTCTGCGGCCTCAGCCTTAGGAAAGGCTGCGGCTTCAGCCTAGCTCCGGAGCGGCGGCCATCTTGGTGCACCCGTCGGCGGTAGATGTAATTGCGGTAACGCTGCCCAAGTAATGGGAACGGCGTTACCATGAGGGGAAGAGTAATCAGTTAGATTACTCGTTACCCTCTAAAGTAACGGCATTAAGTAGCGCCGTTTACTTTAACTAAGTTTCCCTATTCTCCCATTACTATTGTTATTTTTTTTCTTGCCTTTTTTAAGTCCTGGTATTTTGCTCATGATATTTCGCTCACAATCATGTCCTTCAAAATAATAGAATGGGCTAGGGGAATCAAATATCTTATCACCCCATCATGAAGTACATTACTTTTCAACACACCAATGCAGACGAACACACCAAGGCAGCAATGCTCAATCAGAGACATGCCTGTCAGGTGTGTCTGCTTATATAGGGAGTATTCCTCAGGCAGAGCCAATAAGCCATGGGGAGGAGAAGCTGGAACCCTGATATCAAAAAGAAGTGGGTGGAACCGGAGGAAAAAAATATTTTTTTCTTAAAAGCCTGAAGAGGAGGTTCCCCTTCAGTGAGGATTCTGCTTGTATATGGAACAAAGTGCCCAAAGTGGACGTAGCTTTCTCCTAGTGTGCCAAATCAACGGACCTCACCTTTGAGGACATGGGTGTCCTTAGGGAACCCATGGACAAGAGGATGGAGGTACTGCTGAACATGTCATGGGAAGTAGCCATGAAAAATTTAAAACTAGCAATGGCTACACCAAAAGTAGCTCACAATTTCTAGGTCTGGCTGGACCAGTTACAATGCCATTTGGAAAGTGGGACCTCCAGGAAGGAAATTCTAGATTCCTTACCCATGCTGCACAAGGCAGCAGGTTATATGGCAGATGCGTCTGCAGAGTCGGCCAAGCTATCTGCAAAGACCGCTGCCCTAGTAAATTCCTCTTGCAGGGCATTATGGTTAAAATCCTGGTCGGGGGACCCGGCCTCAAAGGTTAGGTTGTGCGGCATTCCATTTGAAGGAGACCTCTTGTTCGGACAAGATCTAGAAAAAGTTTTTTAGACTGTACTGCCAACAAGAAGAAGGCTTTTCCTATTAAAAATAAAAAAGCCACAAATGTTTTTTTGCCCCCAAAGACAAGGGCCAACACAGGGGCAGACCCTTAAAGAGTCAACCTTTAAGAAACAGTGGGGAAGGGGGAAGCAGAAAGGTGTCCTGTTTTCCTCTCCTAAGAAAACCACCAAATCCCAATGACTTGCCAAATTGGGGAGGTTCCTTCCACAGTGGGAAAAGACTACCCCACATGCATTTATACTGAGGATAATCAGGGAAGGCTATCAAATCCAGTTCAAAGGCACTCCGCCTGCAAGGACGCTCGTAACCACGCCTCCCAGGGATCCTCAAAAGACGACAGCCTCGTTGTCACAAATTGGCGACTTGATAGACCAGTGGGTTCTTATTCCAGTGCCACAGCGAGAAATAAACCACGGTTTCTACTCTCACGTTTTCGTGGTAAGGAAACTGTTGGGCAAATTCTGCCTAATACTAAACTTGAAGTCACTGAGCAAATGGGTGATCTACAAGCAATTTCGGATGGAAACAATCTTTATGGTGAAGTCAATTCTTCCCCCAGATTGTTTCATGGCCTCTCTCGATCTGAGGGGTGCTTATTTACACGTCCTTGATCCACGAAGAATCTGAAAAGTTTTTGAGGGTGGCAATCGAGTGGGGAAAGCAGGTCCAACATTTTCAATTCAGGGCCCTGCAATTTTGCCTGTCTTCATCGCCCAGGATTTTTATGAAAGTCAGGGCAGAGGCACTGGCCCCCCTGAGACTGAAAGGAATCTTAGTCATCCCATACTTAGACGACATTTTATTTTTTGCACCCTCTGCGCTCCAATTACAAGGAGATCTGTAGGTGTCCATTTCCTTTCTAGAAAAGCTGGGGTGGTTGATAAACAGGGAGAAATCAAACCTAACCCAGACTCAGGCCCGACAGTACTTAGGGTTCTTGGTGAACTCAGTGACGCAAAGGATCTATCTCACAGAGGATAAAGTAGAAAAGGTAAAGGCGACAGCAGCCTTTTTTCAGAACAATCTGTCAGTTTCCATCCATTCAGCCATGTCTGGTCTAGGTCTCCAGGCCAATATTCTGAGCAGCTGGGAAGGGGAGCAGGAATTGCTGGACACGGCCTTCCACCTATCTCCAAAGACCAAGAGGTCTCTGTGGGGGTGAAGGGACGAAGAGAACCATAAGTTCACTGTGACCAATCACAGCTAGCAACACAATTGTATACAATGGATGCTATGAAAGGAAGCCTTCTATTGTTTACAATTGTCATGTGATCTGCTATGATTGGTCAAAGCGATCACATTACACTGTCAGCTGTGTCCAGTGGAAACAGCCAGTGACAGATCCCAGCTATGTGAGAGGCACGTTTTGGGAGGACGTCATATGATGTTCTCCTAGGACAGCAGTGCTTCTGGCTGGCTCTCATTTTACTATCCGCCGGACGGGAATGTATTAAATAGGTATTCTACATTACTTTTTCTATAACAGTATCCAATCTGTTTTTCATTATCTTAAAGGTAAAAGGATAATGGTGCTAATTTCTGCATAAGTATACCTTTTGTGCAATTAGGGCAGCACGGTGGTTAAGTGGATAGCACTTCTGCCTGGCATCACTGGGGTTATTGGTTCGAATCCAAGCCATGGTAGAACCTCCCACGCTCAACATGCTGGTAAGTTAATTGGCTCCTGTCTAAATGGCCCTAATATATGTATGAATGTGAGTTAGGGACCTTAGATTGTAAGCTCCTTGATGGCAGGGACTGATGAGAATGTACTATATGTAATGTGCTGTGTACATTTTTGGTGCTATATAAGTCCCTCTAATGCCCCGTACACACGGTCGGACATTCCGACCACAAAATCTGACGGATTTTGGCCGAAACTTGTGTTGCACACACACGGTCGGACAAAGTTGTCGGAAAATCCGATTGTTCCGAACGAGGTGACGTATAAAACATATGAGAGGACTACGTAGAGGCCAGTAGCCAATAGCTTTCGGCCTTCCACCTATCTCCAAAGACCAAGAGGTCTCTGTGGTGATGAAGGACGAAGAGAACCTCGCGCAGGGTCTACTATGGTCGATTCCATTGTCCGTCCGTATCACCACAGACGCCAGTGCCTGGGGGGCCCACTGGGGGTCAAGAGGAGCCCAAGGGTGCTGGGAGAATTTACAGTCCCAAAGATCAGCCAACTGGAGGGAGTTGCAAGCAATCTGGAAAGAGCTAAGGGTATTTGCCAAAGAGCTGAAAAGTCACTTCTCGGACAGTGTGGTAGCAGTCTCTTATTTAAATAAACATGGGGGTACACAGTGTCCGTCCTTAATCAGACTGGCGAGTGCCATCGTTTCTTGGGCCGAGAGGAACCTGAGGTCAATATAAGCAGTTCATCTAAAGGGAGTGGACAATCATCTGGCAGACCTTCTGAGCCGACGCCAAGTGTATGAGGCAGAATGGTCACTAAACAGGGAAGTCTTCCAGCTAGTGGCAGAGAAATGGGGCCTTCCAGAGGTGGACTTGTTCGTCAACAAATCAAATGCCAAGGTTCCAGTGTACTTATCGCTGGAAAGAGAAGTAGGGGCCAAGGGAATAGACGCCTTGGCCCAGACGTTGGCATTTCACCTATGCTACGCCTTCCCCCTGTTCAAACTAATTCCCCTGATCCTGAGAAAGTTTGTTCAAGAGTACACCACAGTGATCATAGTCGTCCCGTATTGGCCGAAAAAGGCCTTGGTTTTCCACGCTGTTGCGCCTGACAGAAGAGCCTCTCCTCATGCTGCCTGAAAGAAAGGGTCTGCTGTACATAGGTAGGAAGAAGTTAAGGCACATGGGAAAAATATCAGCATTGGTTGCTTCAACAGAAACTGGCTGACATTCAGACAGTGTGCACAGCAGCCTGTCCTGCAGAAGCTGGCCTAACGACCGGCTTTTATTGAACGGGCATGCTGGAAAACGTACTTTGTTAGTACAGCGACCCCTAGCCCGCTGGGTTGAAGGAAAAGAAAACTTCTGGTTTGTACCTAGAGTGCTGCACTCATTTCAGTTATACTATTGTTTCTGTTGACCCCCTCATGTCAAAATTTAAACATCAGCATAAAATTATCTAACTACACCAACAACCGCATACCTAAATCAAATATAAAAATGTGTTTTAACTAAACAGACAGACATTAGATAATAGCCCTCAGAAGACACAGCTAAAACGAGCTAGGGTGCAATTTTTCAGCAGGTAGACATATGTTTCACTGGGATGAATGCAATGGACCACATACTGTAGCTACATTTTTACCAACATCAGTAATCTACAACTAGCCAAAGTTATCCATCCATACATGCGCAAAAAAAATCTAACAAAATTAAGAAAAAAATCCTTGTTTTTCTTGGTAGTACAGTGGTAAATGGTAATATTAGAGCAAAGTATAATACTGTTCCAAAATTTAACCAGCCTTAATTTCTATTACTTCAGATTTGACCTAATAATGGAGGTTAATATGATAACCTTGCAGTTTTGTGACTTGTGGCATTCATTTTGCGAGTCTTTTTCTTCCTCGCCAAAGGGGATTTATTAGAATTCACTACAATTCTTTGTCTTGGGTAAGAACATAAAAGAGAATGCTTGGCTGTGAAAGTATTCAGCATGAAGAGAAACTGAATAAACATTATAGGATTGTTGATATTAACTAGAATAAAATGTCACACCAACTGGGAAAAGACTATTTTCATATAAAATAATATTTGCAGAGAGGGATATAATGGTGTCCTTGATTACAGCAGAAAAAATAGTCTATACAATATGCAAATATGCACAGCCGAAAACTGAAGCAACTGAAGTAAAGGGCAAATAAACAGAGTAAAAGTTTTGTAATTGAAGAGAAAGGTTCATTGTTGCTTGAATGTTAAACTGTAAGTTTATTTATTGTTTTGTATTAGTAGAAAACAGTTGCTCATAATTTGTACGTACAAAAGATGTGGTAAAGGTGAAAGTAAACATTAATGATACCACTTGTAGTGATATAAATATCTACTGTCTCTTCTTTGCCACTTGATTTATTTTATATTTTTTGTAGTTTTGATCTGCAGAGAAAAACTAACACATTAACATACTTAAACTACATGGGTTATGGGGGGTGATCAAAGAAAACAGAAAGAAAATCAAAGGCTAAAAGGACTTGTGCTATTTAGATATGACAGACCTTAAAATGACACTAAACTCTGATTTAAAATAATATAGTATATCTATCTATCTATCTATCTATCTATCTATCTATCTATCTATCTATCTATCTATCTATCTATCTATCTACAGTGGTGTGAAAAAGTGTTTGCCCCCTTCCTCATTTCCTGTTCCTTTGCATGTTTGTCACACTTAAGTGTTTCGGAACATCAAACCAATTTAAACAATAGTCAAGGACAACACAAGTAAACACAAAATGCAATTTGTAAATTAAGGTGTTTATTATTAAAGGTGAAAAAAAATCCAAACCATCATGGCCCTGTGTGAAAAAGTGATTGCCCCCCCTGTTAAAACATACTATAACTGTGGTTGTCCACACCTGAGTTCAATTTCTCTAGCCACACCCAGGTCTGATTATTGCCACACCTGTTCACAATCAAGGCATCACTTAAATAGGAGCTGCTTGACACAGTAAGGTCCACCAGAAGATCCTTAAAAGCTACACATCATGCCGAGACCCAAAGAAATTCAGGAACAATTGAGAAAGAAAGTAATTGAGATCTATCAGTCTGGAAAGGGTTATAAAGCCATTTCCAAAGCTTTGGGAATCCAGCGAACCACAGTGAGAGCCATTATCCACAAATGGCGAAGACATGGAACAGTGGTGAACCTTCCCAGGAGTGGCCGGCCGCCCAAAATTACCCCAAGAGCGCAGCGACGACTCATCCAAGAGGTCACAAAAGACCCCACAACAACGTCCAAGGAACTGCAGGCCTCACTTGCCTCAGTTAAGGTCAGCGTTCATGCCTCCACCATCAGGAAAAGACTGGGCAAAAATGGCCTGCATGGCAGAGTTCCAAGGAGAAAACCACTGCTGAGCAAAAAGAACATCAAAGCTCGTCTCAATTTCTCCACAACACATCTTGATGATCCCCAAGACTTTTGGGACAACATTCTGTGGACCGATGAGACAAAAGTGGAACTCTTTGGAAGGTGTGTGTCCAAGTATATCTGGCGTAGAAGGAACACTGCATTTCAGAAAAAGAACATTATACCAACAGTAAAATATGGTGGTGGTAGTGTGATGGTCTGGGGCTGTTTTGCTGCTTCAGGACCTGGAAGACTTGCCGTGATAAAAGGAACTATGAATTCTGCTGTCTACCAAGAGATCCTGAAGGAGAATGTCCGACCATCTGTTCGTGTACTCAAGCTGAAACGAACTTGGGTTCTGCAGCAGGACAATGATCCTAAACACACCAGCAAGTCCACCACCGAATGGCTGAAGAAAAACAAAATGAAGACTTTGGAGTGGCCTAGCCAAAGTCCTGACCTGAATCCTATTGAGATGTTGTGGTATGACCTTAAAAAGGCCGTTCATGCTCGAAAACCCTCTAATGTAACTGAATTAGGACAATTCTGCAAAGATGAGTGGGCCAAAATTCCTCCAGGACGCTGTAAAAGCCTCATTGCACGTTATCGCAAACGCTTGGTTGCAGTTGTTGCTGCTAAGGGTGGCCCAACCAGTTATTAGGTTTAGGGGGCAATCACTTTTTCACACAAGGCCATGATGGTTTGGATTTTTTTTCACCTTTAATAATAAACACCTTCATTTACAAATTGCATTTTGTGTTTACTTGTGTTGTCCTTGACTATTGTTTAAATTGGTTTGATGTTCCGAAACACTTAAGTGTGACAAACATGCAAAGGAACAGGAAATGAGTAAGGGGGCAAACACTTTTTCACACCACTGTATCTATCTATCTATCCATCTATCTAGATACAGATATCTATATATATATATATATATATATATATATATATATATACAATATATATATAGATAGATAGATATTATATACTGTATATATGTGTATATAAAGTATATATTTTTAACTCAGAAAGGACTTTTTTTAAGCTGGGTATACACATTGAGTTTTTATTTTCGTTCAACCAGCAGGTCAAATGAAAAGATCCCCCCCAAAAAACTCACACAAATTATGTTGATGCAGAGATCTCCCCCACTGTGTCTTTGTATTCTGACAGTGAGGAATGCCCCCACCATCACAATACACAGATCAGCACTGCAGCCATTGGCTGCGAGCACTAATTGAGTGCTGGTTTTCCAGCATGATTGTTAGACAGAAGCCAGCCACGTAAAAGACTTCTATTGAACAGACAGCAGTACACTCGGATTGAAATTTGGCTGGTTCCTGCTGAACATGTACTGAATTGGTACATGTATTCCCAGCTTTACTCTCAGTCTCCTCCAAATTCCTTTATTTTTTGCTGGTGTGATCAGACTTTCTGTTAGAAGGGGGCTACATTGGTTCTTCATGGTTCATAGTACTTCATAGTTCCACTCTCTTGCTCTCCCAGATAAGCTAGGCAGTATGGGCAATCCGATTTGTATTTTGCCTAGAGCAGTGCACATTGCCACAACTAACATGCACTGCTCCTTCCAAACAAATGGAAGAGAGGGGGGAAAGGATTGGTTCCGAGGCTCATGGAGTACGTAATAAGGAGGGAGAAAAACACATAACGTGAAAGAAAGAAACAATACAAAAAAATAGGTTACAGGGCCATTAAGTAGTGGACGTGTATGGTTATTTTTTGGCGAATAAGGATATTGTTTAATGGTACTTTGAAAAAGAATGAGTTTTTAACCCTGGAAAAAATATTTGCTTTGGTAATCCAAGAGGTGTAGTGGTAAAAGTGTGCTACATCTAACCAATTTTAACTGAATTATATAATTAACTACTTCAATACCGGGCACTTTTACCTCCTTCCTTCCTAGGCCAATTTTCAGCTTTCAGCACTTTTCACACTAATTTTCACAAATTTTTATAATTTTTTTTTCTCACAAATAGAGCTTTCTTTTGGGGGTATTTAAGCACCACAGTTTTATTTTTATTTTAAATTAAAAACAATAGAAAATTTGGGGGGAAAAACTCTTTTTTTCTTTGCTTCTGTTATAAAATGTTGCAAATAAAAAATCCTTCTTTATAAATTTAGGTCAAAATGTAGTCTGCTACATTTCTTTGGTGAAAATAACTCAAATCAGTGTTTATTATTTAGTCTGTGGGAAAGTTATAAAGTCCACAAACTATGGTATATACTGTATATCTGAAAATTGATCAATCCTAATGTACTGACACCCTCATCTCATTCCTTGAGGCCCAAAAATGCCAGGACAGTACAAATACCCCCAAATTACCCCTTTTTGGGAGGTAAACAGTCCAAGGTATTTAGTAAGAGGCATAGACAGTTTTTTGAAGTTGCACTTTTTTTGTCACAATTATTTGGAAAATAAAGAAATTTAAAAAAATATATATTCTTTTACATAATGTTTTCATACTGTCACCAGTGCAGTTCAGCATTATCATATAACTGGTGTAGCAGTTATCAGGGACACTGACTGGTTACAGTAAAAAAAAAAAAATAAATCAATTATTTCAACTTTTTTATTACTTTTTTCTTTTCTTTTTTTTGTTTGTTTTTTTTTTTTTTTTCTGAATACACAGCAACCCTAGCAATACAGTGTTACCATAGTAACACTATACTGCTCTGGGGAAGTGATGAGGATTTTTTTTTTTTTAAATGGTTGCTTATACCAATGAATTTCATTGGTACCAGCAACCATTTTTGCTGAATGCAACTAGGTAATTCAGTGTATTTTGTTGTGATTAGCTGTGATTGGTCAAAGCTAATCACATGGTGCAGATGGGCTGTGATTAACCTGTCTGTACCATGTGTTCACTGTGACCAATCACAGCTAGCAACACAATTGTATACAATGGATGCCATGAAAGGAAGCCTTCCATTGTTTACAATTGTCATGTGATCTGCTATGATTGATCACAGCGATCACATGACACTGTCGGCTGTGTCCAGTGGAAACAGCCAGTGACAGATCCCGGCCATGCATAAGGTGCATTTTGGGAGCACGTCATATGACGTTCTCCTAGAACCAGGGGCGTAACTAGAAATCACAGGGCCCCATAGCAAAATGTTGTATGGGCCCCCCCCCCCCACAAAAAAAATGGCGGGGCTTAAATTAAATAGTGGGCGTGGTTTAAAGGGCGGGGCTCAAAGGGTGTGTGGTTCGAGTCTGAGAAGAAAGAAAGAGCCCAGATCCTACACCACAATAGCAATATATGTATTCCAGAAAGTTTAATCAACAGATAAAGATACTCCAAACACCCGGTGTTAGCGCTTCAATAATCCTCACCTGTGCCCAATGCAGCGTGGTCTGCCCATGCCCAATACTGCCTCACCTGTGCCCAATGCAACGTGGTCTGTGCCCAATACAGCATGTCCAGTGTCCAATGCAGCCTCACCTGTGCCCAAAGCAGCATGGCCAGTGCCCAATACTGCCTCACCTGTGCCCAATACTGCCTCACCTGTGCCCACTTGTGCCCAATGCAACGTGTCCAGTGCCCAATGCAGCCTCACCTGTGCCCAATGCAGCCTCACCCGTGCCCAATGCAGCCTCACCCGTGCCCAATGCAGCCTCACCTTTGCCCAATGCAGCGTGGCCTCACCTGTGCCCAATGCAGCATGACCCGTGCCCAATTCAGCATGACCCGTGCCCAATGCAGCGTGGCCTGCCCATGCCCAATGCAGCCTGACCCGTGCCCAATGCAGCCTCACCTTTGCCCAATGCAGCGTGGCCCCACCCATGCCCAATGCAGCCTGACCCATGCCCAATGCAGCCTGACCCGTGCCCAATGCAGCCTCCCCCGTGCCCAATGCAGCCTCCCCCGTGCCCAATGCAGCCTCTCTCGTGCCCAATGCAGCCTCCCCCGTGCCCAATGCAGCCTCCCCCGTGCCCAATGCAGCCTCCCCGTGTCCAATGCAGCCTCACCCGTGCCCAATGCAGCCTCACCCGTGCCCAATGCAGCCTCACCCGTGCCCAATGCAGCCTCCCCGTGCCCAATGCAGCCTCTCTCGTGCCCAATGCAGCCTCTCTCGTGCCCAATGTAGCCTCCCCCGTGCCCAATGCAGCCTCCCCCGTGCCCAATGCAGCCTCCCCCGTGCCCAATGCAGCCTCACCTGTGCAGTGGAAGAGGTGAGCCAGACTGCAGCAGCCCTTATTGGCGAGCGTGGGGCTCTCTCTGTTGGGGGGGGGGGGGGGCGAGCACCGGCCGCACGGTCCCCCAGCCAGGGGAAGTGAGGAGAGGAAGAGGCGCGCTGTCCAGCAGAGCGCTGTAATAGCTAACATTTGAATGCCCTGTGAGTTCCCGGGGCTCAACGTCACATAGCCCCACCTCTTGGCCCGGCGCCTTTGATGACGTCACATGTCCCGCATTGGACCGGCGTTCTGTCTATCAAAAGCGTCGGGCCAAGAGGTGGGGCTATGTGACGGTGAGCCCCGGGAACTCACAGGGCATTCAAATGTTAGCTATTACACAGCGCTCTGCTGCCTTGTACGGACAGCGCGCCTCTTCCTCTCCTCACTTCCCCTGGCTGGGGGACCGTGCGGGCAGTGCTCGCCACCCCCCCCCCCCGGGCCCCGGCAGTATGCTTTCCTCCTCCTCCCCAGGGGCCCCATAGCAGCTGCGGGCCCCATAGCGGCCGCGTGTGTCGCTATGGCGGTAGTTCCGCCACTGCCTAGAACAGCAATGCCTGGCCCTCATTTTACTATACACCGGGCGGGAATGTGTTAAATAGGTTTTCTACAGTACTTTTTTTTTATAACAATATCCAATCCGTTTTTGATTATCTTAAAGGTAAAAGGATAATGGTGCTAATTTCTGCATAAGTATAGCTTTTGTGCAATTAGGGCAGCACGGTGGTTAAGTGGATAGCACTTCTACCTGGCATCACTGGGGTTATTGGTTCGAATCCCAGCCATGGCAGAACCTCCCACACTCAACATGCTGGTAAGTTAATTGGCTCCTGTCTAAATGGCCCTAATTGATGTATGAATGTAAGTTAGGGACCTTAGATTGTAAGCTCCTTGATGGCATGGACTGATGAGAATGCACTATATGTATCTAATGTGCTGTGTAAATTTTTGGTGCTATATAAGTCCCTCTAATGCCCTGTACACACGGTCGGACATTCCGACCACAAAACCCGACGGATTTTGTCCGAAACTTGTGTTGCACACACGGTCGGACAAAGTTGTCAGAAAATCCGATCGTTCTGAATGAGGTGACGGATAAAATGTACGATGGGACTACGTAGAGGCCAGTAGCCAATAGCTGCGTGGCGCATTGTGCGTCGGAATTCTCTATACACGATCGAAAAAAGTCAGATCGGATTTTGTTGTCGGAAAATTTTAGATCCTGCTTTCAAATTTTTACCGTCGGAAATTCCGACGGAAAAAGCCTGCTAGAGCCCACACACGATCGGATTTTCCGACAACATAATCCGATCTGACTTTCTCCATCGGAATATCCGACCGTGTGTACGGGGCATAATAATTAAATGAGCCTGTTTTTACTGGCACAAAACACAAGCAGGATGTGAACATTTCAGAAAGTGAAAACATTTTCCACAATGCATAACTATATGATTAGAATTGTTAAATGTGGTCTATTGCAACAGTTCCCTGTTGTCAATGATTTCTGTTAGAATGTTATAGGCTTTCTGCATTTTGTACATAATGCTTTGGACAATGAAATAAAAGCACAGATGTCCTAACAACGAATACATAGCAATGTTTATATCCAGCTATTTTCCTTATTTTATACTACTCATTATAATGCTGGCTTGATGAACCCTCTGTAAAGGAAATACTAAGAATAAAAAATAAAACAATTTAGTCAAAAATATTTTTATTGATAACATGAACACTTTAAATCAATCTAATGAAAAAAAAAAAAAAAAAAGAAGCTAACTACCTTCATACTCATGAGAAGTGTGTTCCAATACAGCAGGTGTCCATACACACACGTACATCAAAGCTAAGCAACTCCAGAGAGACTGTTGTGAGCAACATCAAAGCAAGCTTTCAGTTACTGGTTGGAGATCACTGCTCAGGACTCCCTCTAGTCTGAGACACTCCACACAGACAGAGCTTTTGCAGCTTTTGAGTAATAGAGCAATTTTTTTCTAGTTTCTAGTCTCTTTCAACTTGCCTGAAAGATATATATTCTGTATATGAAAATATATTTTACTTTACCCATAAGACAGTCTTCTATTGTGTGTAAATAATTCTGTGATTGCTGAATATCTCTTTAATGATCTTATTTCTCATTTTCACAATATTGTTTTTATGGTCAGGACCGTTTAAGAAATCAGAGGGCCCAGAACAAACCATTCATAGGTCCCTCCCAGCTTGTATAGTATACAAGAGATGTGGTCAGAATTATGTAATGTACAGTCTGGTGTACAAAACAGAATAATCAGGAGTATGTAATGTACAGCACATAGTACAGAGTGGGGCAGTCCAGAGTATGTAAGGTATAGCACAGTATGCAGCAGTATGTAACCTGCAGCACAGTGTATAACATGGTGTGGTCAGGAGTATATAATGTACAGCACAGTGTAAGGCCTCATGCACACGGGAGTTGGACACTTTTTTCAACTGCACCTGAACGCATGCAATGTAATCCTATGTGTCCATGTACACAGTCTAGTTTTTTCCCGTTTTTATGCAGTTGCGTTTAACCTCGTTTTTCCAGAAGCAAATAAATGCTTTCAGACACTTTGCTTTTCTGCGTTTCAGACGCAAAACGCAACTAAACGCGGCTAAACGCAGGCAACTGCGTTTAGCCGCGTTTGCGTTTATAAGCCTTTTTAAAGGAACCTCATTTTTTGGACCAGAAAACTCAGAAATATAATGGTAGACCATAAAAAATACTAGAAAAATTGGTTTAAAATGTCGTAATTAGTTTAGATAGTTCATAGAGCATATATACTCACTAATGCACACATGTTTGTGAAATATCCAACGGACATTCGCTGTACCATCAACGGATGGGTCGACAAGCTCTGATTCTGGACCTCTCATGCAAATTTGCGACGACGTTGCTGCCTTATCAAGAGCAACATCAGGAGCATTTCCTGACATATATTCAATATGGGATCCATTTCCAAAAAGAAAACACAGAAAGAGAGGCAAATGCAAGTGTACAACTGCTCTCTCTGCTGCTGCTGCTCACTCTGATCAAAATGGCAGAAATAGTTAATAATACATGTTTTCTGAGCTTGGGGAGGGTCTATATGATGTTATCTTTACAAATGCTTATAGACGCAAACGCAGCTAAACGCGGCTAAACACAGCTAAATGCGACATGAAAACACAGCAAAACGCGCATTTTTAAACGCAGGTTTCTGCTTTTTAAAACATGCGCTCAGCAGAGTTTGCATCTGCGTCTCGTGTGCATGGGGCCTAAAAAGAGCCGCCTGGAGTATGTACCGTTTAGCACAGCATATAGGGTGGAGTGGTCAAGCATTATATAACATACAGTATAGCATACAGAGTGGATCAGTATGGAGCATGCAACATACAGTACAATATACAGAGTGATGTAGTTTGGAGTATGTAGAGCACAGTATAGGGCATAGAAAGGAGCACTCAGGAGTTTGTAAGGTATAATACAATATACAGAGTGATGTAGTTAGTAGTAGGTTGTGTACAGAGTGGTGCAGTGTGCAATATTTAACATACAGTACAGAATACAGAGTTGTGTGGTCAAAACAATATAATGTACACTATAGCTTACAGAGTGGGGAGATTTCAGTATGTAACATACACTACAGTGTACAGTAGTCAGTAGTACATATTGTAAAGCAAAATGTACAAAAATTTACAAAATGAAGTAGACTAGATTATTTAACATGCAGTGTACAGAGTGATGCAGTCAGGGTTATGCAATAAACAGTGCAGCATATAAAGTAGAGCTGTCAGGGGGATGTTTTATATCTACACCCCTCACATTTTTTGTCAATATTTTATTTTATCTTTTCATGTGACAACACTGAAGAAATTACACTTTGCTACAATGTATAGTAGTGAGTGTACAGCTTGTATAACAGTGTAAATTTGCTGTCCCCTCAAAATAACTCAACACACAGCCAATAATGTCTAAACCGCTGGCAACAAAAGTGAGTACACCCCAAAGTGAAAATGTCCAAATTGATCCCAAAGTGTCAATATTTTGTGTGGCCACCATTATTTTCCAGCACTCCTTAACTCTCTTGGGCATGGAGTTCACCAGAATTTCACGGGTTGCCACTGGAGTCCTCTTCCACTCCTCCATGATGACACCTTGCGCTCCTCCACGTTCCATTTGAGGATGCCCCACAGATGGTCAGTAGGGTTTAGGGCTGGAGACATGCTTGGCCAGTCCATCACCTTTACCCTCAGCTTCTTTAGCATGGCAGTGGTCATCTTGGAGGTGTGTTTGGGGTCATTATCATGTTGGAATATTGCCCTGCGGCCCAGTCTCCGGAGGGAGGGGATCATGCTCTGCTTCAGTATGTCACAGAACAAGTTGACATTCATGGTTCTCTCAATGAACTGTAGCTCCCCAGTGTCAGCAGCACTCATGCAGCCCCAGACCATGACACTCCCACTATCATGCTTGACTGTAGGCAAGACACACTTGTCTTTGTACTCGTCACCTGGTTGCTGCTACACACACTTGACATCATCTGAACCAAATAAGTTTATCTTTGTTTCATCAGACCACAGGACATGGTTCCAGTAATCCATGTCCTCAGTCTGCCTGTCTTCAGCAAACTGTTTGTGGGCTTTCTTGTGCATCATCTTTAGAAGAGGCTTCCCTCTAGGATGACAGCCATGCAGACTAATTTGATGCAGTGTGCGGTGTATGGTCTGAGCACTGACAGGCTAACCCCCACCCCTTCAAACTCTGAAGCAATGTTGGCAGCACTCATACGTCTATTTCCCAAAGACAACCTCTGGATATGATGCTGAACATGTGCACTCAACTTCTTTGGTCGACCATGGCGAGGCCTGATCAGAGTGAAACCTGTCCTGTTACACCGCTGTATGGTCTTGGCCACTGTGCTGCAGCTCAGTTTCAGGGTCTTGGCAATCTTCTTATAGCCTAGGCCATCTTTATAGAGCAACAATTCTTTTTTCAGATACTCAGAGAGTTCTTTGCCATGAGGTGCCGTGTTGAACTTCCAGTGACCAGTATAAGAGAGTGAGAGTGATAACACCAAATTTAACACACATGATACACACATAAAACTCACATGGAACCGGGGAGGGAAAATGGCTAATTGGGCCCAATTTGGACATTTTCACTTAGGAATTTACTAATTTTTGTTGCCAGTGGTTTAGACATCAAAGTGTTACTAAACCCAGTACTATGAAAATAGTTCATCCACCCCCCCCCCACACTGCCCACAGCTTATAAATCTTCTTTTTACATTAAAATACTGCCACTATATACCTTTTTGGATGATCTGTAAAGCACGGTTACATGATAAACTGCACAGTTTCTCCAGTGCTGAGAGTTCAGGTAGGGGGAGATTTCCACTACAGCCTATATACATGCCCACATGTGTGATGTCAATATCATATGACCTGGCTAGCTTTGAGAACAAGTAAATGTTCTCTTCAGCATAAAAAACACAACTGAGCATGTGCAGGTTGGCTACCCTGCCTGTGTTAGCTGGCCTTCCTCAGATAGACAGTGCAGGAGGGGATGGATCTGTGCATACAGGATAAAAGTCTTTTTACACAATGCAGAGGATTAACCACTTAAGTTTCACAGTGAGTTTAACATGCATGCTTTCTTTTTTTATTTTACTGTTGTGGGTTTAGTAACACTTTAACCCCTTCCCGTCTGTGCTAGAGCCGTACGATGGCTACAGCGCGGACCTACTTTGCCAGGAGGGTGTCAATAGACGTCCTCCCATGCTCGAGCGTCCTCCCATGCTCGAGTGTCCTCCCATGCTCGAGCATCCTCCCATGCTCGAGCATCCTCCCATGCTCTATGAGACTCAGTTGATCACAGATCGGAGTAAGTGGTCGATCCTGACCCCTTACCACGTGATCAGCTGTCAGCCAATGACAGCTGATCATGTGATGTAAACAGATCCGGTAATTGGCTTTTTTTTAGCCTCACGCTGATAGCGCAAGGAGAAAAAAAAAAGCCGATCACTGGCAGCTGTCAGAGGGACATTGGTCCCCATCAAGGAGAGCAGCCGCAGAGTCATCTGTGCCCACCAGTGCCACTTGCCAGTGCCACCTACCAGTGCCCACCAGCACCACCTACCAGTGCCCACAGTGCCACCCATCAGTGCCCACAGTACCACCTACCAATTTTCATTCAAAATGTGACAGTGCTGAAAGCTGAAAATTGGCCTGGGCAGGAGGGGGGTTTAAGTGCCCAGTAAGCAAATGGTTAATGGCTGTGTGATATGTTACTTTGAGGGGACAGAAAATGTACACTGTTATACAAGCTGTGCACTCACTACTTTACATTGTAGCAAAGTGTAATTTCTTATAATAAAAATATAAAATACAGTGTTGTCACATGAAAGTATGTAAAATATAATAAAATATTTACAAAAATTTACATAAGACCAGTTCCGTCGGATCATTTCCGTCGGACTTTGTCCGATGTTGGTGTTGCGTACACACGGTCGGACAACGTTGTCGGAACTTCAAGAACGTCGTGACGTAAGTCGTCTTCCATGAGACTAGAAAAGGGAAGTTCAATACCCGTTGGGCTCCTTCTGCTGATTCCGTGTTTATCGCGAGTTAGTTGAAGTTTGGGGACTTACGATTCGCGCTTCTCAGTTTTGTGACTCAGAAAGCCCCAAAGTATGTACGAATACATGAATAACACACAGTGTGCGCTTCAAGAACGTCGTGACGTAAGTCGTCTTCCCAACCCTCAAGGAACCCACAATCCAAGGTCCCCATTCATATACTAGGGGCCAATTTTTGGACAGAAGCCAATTAACCTACCTACATGTCTTTGGATTGTGGGAGGAAACCGGAGTACCCGGAGGAAACCCACGCAGGCACAGGGAGAACATGCAAACTCCAGGCAGGAAGTGTCGTGGTTGGGATTCGAACCAGCAACCCTTCTTACTGCTAGGTGAGAGTGCTAACCACTACACCACTGTGCCGCCCTAAAGAATTGGTTGCTTCAGCGTGATCAGTTCTCGCACATGCCTTTGCTTTGTGAGATTCAGGAGAATAACCCTGATGATTTCAGGAACTTTCTCCGGATGACGGACCCCGTTTTTCACCGTCTTTTGGCTTTGCTGACCCCTTTTATCAGCCGGCAGGATACCTGCATGAGACAAGCCATCACTCCGGAGCAGTGGCTTGTTGTCACGTTGAGGTACTTGGCGACAGGGAGAAGCCTTCAGGATCTGAAGTTCTCCTCAGGTATCTCTCCCCAGGCTCTGGGAATCATTATTCCAGAGACCTGTTCTGCCATCATCCAGGTCCTGCAGGAGGACTATATTAAGGTAACATTTCTATATAATATGCTGTGCCCCTTTTGTCCTTCATGCATTTTTCCCTTCACTTACCTCCCCAGCATGCTCTTCTGGCCCAATAGACACCTATGGCCTAGTCCCTTAAGCAATGTATTTTGTCTGCTGCACCTGACGCACCACATTTCTCTGCAATCAAGTGCCCATATACGCCCGCATCTGGGCAGAAGTGGTCCTCATATTTATAAAACACAGGTGCCTCCCGCTTTCTAATTATCCTTTCACAGAATATAAGGCCCTTCTAATTTCGTTACCAGCCTTTGTTTTAAACCAATTATTGAAGTACCCTTTAAGACCACCTCACTCCACAGCTTGAGCTGAATCTGACTTTCTTACCAACTATACCGATTTGGATACACTTACCTTGTACAGTAGACCCACCCTGAGGAAGCCATTGATATGGCGAAACATGTCGGAACTGTCTACTAAGATGCACCCAGTCCATCTCAGGTCATCTTTTCTACAGTAATTTTGAATTATCTTCCAAATTTCATGTGTATCTTTGAAACTAAATGGTAATCTTGGATTTTTCTTCGCACAAATGATCATGTATCCTTCAGAACGAATTTAATCTTTTCCTGCTATAATCCCTCATGATGAAGCATTGTTAAATGTATATTATCAATTCCCTCTCCTTTCTTTTTTTGTATGTAACTATTTATATGAGTGTACTTATGTGAAATAAAACTTTTTTGTACTAATAAACAAGCGTTTTGAGCATTGAACTGTGAGTAAACCCCGACTCTCCTACATCATCATTGCACCGCTATAATCCCTAGTCCACTACCCCCTTTGTTTATGCTGCATAGTATTGTTTTCCCCCAAACACCCCCTAAAATATGCATAAATGTTTGCTGTGTGTTTTACTTCATGCAGAGCCCCTTTTGTTTCCCTTTTTTTTTGTGTGGGGGGGGGGTGCCAAACTCATTAGGAACCCCCTCCCCCTACTGCTCTGTCAGATGCTACCAATCCTCTATCTGCTGGCTTTCCCAAGGTCAATACACACTATATACCTACCTCTTTTTAGTGGTATATCTTTAGGGATGAATTCAGCAAAGCATGTAGTGCAAGGGGCTGGCTCCTTACTTTCCATTTCCTATTTTTTTGGGTTCTTTCCCTCCTATTAGCTTGCTAGGTAATTGCAGAATGTCAAAATGTGCTTCCATATTTTTTTGGGGTGGGGGTGGTATTTGGAATGTTCTTTTATGTTCCCTGTGGGCTGCCAATAGTGTTTTGTTAAGGAGGGTCTGGCCAAACTAGCACACATTATTGAGCCATTTGGCAATCAATGAAGTGCAGAGGGTTACCTGTCCAAAGCCCCCCCCCCAACCCCTAGTTATTGTCAATGGCCCATCAGAAGTGGGGGGATTGATGGGGGGTGAGTAATCTGCTAGGGGGACCCTCTACTTTTGGGTGCAAATACTTTCCAGCTTACAATTTAAAAGTCTGATCTTGTTCCAAGATGTTATTGTCTAATCTGCTTGCAATGTTTATGTGCAAAGTGACTCATTTTTTTTTCTTGTTTCACTCCACAGTTCCCTTCCACGCCACAGGAATGGCAGACTGTGGCCTCCCACTTTGCCAGCCGTTGGGACTTTCCTAACTGCAATTGATGGGAAACACGTCCGCATCGTCCCACCCCCCAACTCGGGGTCCTACTATTATAATTACAAGGGGGTTAATAGTGTAGTGATGTTGGCAGTGGTGTCGGCGACATACGAGTTCTCGGATGGTGGTGCCACTGCACACGGAGTTCTAATGGCGTCTCCAGAGTGGCAGTCTGTGCTTGCCACCTCCAGAGGAGAATGCTGAGGACTCCCCTTCGTCTTTGTCGCATATGAAGCGTTTGCGCTGACTCCCCATCTAATGAGGCCCTTCCCGATGAGGACCCTCACCCCAGACCAGAGGGGTTAGTGGCAGCCAAGAGGTGGGTAGTGGCAGCCAAGAAGGGGGTAGGCCTAGGAGCCTGACTGTCTCCCTAGTCCCTCCCCTCCGCCTTTTCTACAAAAGGGTGAGAAGGGGGGGTGAGGTGGGAGAGTCAGCGCTCCGGCTGATCAGAGAGGCTTCAGCCTCCCTACATGCCACACCCCACCTACGAGGAGGCCTTTGGCTCCATGGTGCCACTAAAATGAAGGATATGGAGGTGGGGCAACGCAGCATGTGTGAGGATGTCATCCTCAAGGTCCTAAATAAGGGGATGGCTGGGGGGATGACCACACTCACACATGTTTGCGATAGTGACCATGCTCCGCCTACTCCTTCTGCCACCCCACCAGCACCACAGCGTGGAAGGAAGTGTGCAAGGAAGACAAGAGAGTGACGACCTGGATTCAGTCTGGTCTGAGAGAAGATGGAGCCTCTTGTAGTACCAGAGCCTGGGGACCTAGATGGCATTTGCTGCAGTTCCGGATGTTTTGGACTTCAGGACCAGATAGCACTCCCTTATTATTAAGATACGTACTCCTCAGGCCACCAATTTTTGAAGCTTAAAAAATTATGTTTGCCGTGGGTGTCCAAGGCTTTGCAAATCCCCAAGTTTCTCCATCGCTGCGTTCCTCTTTGGTTTGTTGCTGAGACCTAAATAAAGGTATTTTTGAGTTAAAAAAATCATTGCCCATAACTGTATATGACATATAGGGGGAAATACTCTGCGCTTGGAAGTATCAGCTAAGAGCAGCCAACACTAAGCTGTGATAGCAAATCCTAAAAAAAAAAATGTAAAAAAGTGCACTGCTAAAAAAATAAAAAATGAAAAAAAAAAAAAAAATAATGAAAAAAAAAAAATGTGTATATATATAAAAATAATTGTTTCACAATAAAGTGTCCAAATATAGACAGTATGCTCAAAGGCAAAAAGTAATAAAAGTGTAATCAAAGAAGAAAAAAATATTTAGAAGAAAAAGTCCATATTCTGTCCATGCAGTGAAAACGAATGAATCAAAAGCAGGACAAGTGCATCAAAATCGGTCATCTACCACAATATGAATGCAGGATAAACTTACCACACATCACATGTTTACCATATGTGTAGATAAAATATCTTACCAGAAGGCATGTGACCATGTATAAGGAAATGGTCATATAACACTCAAAACAAACAGCCGCATGGCCTCCAAAGATCTTCAAAAGGATGACACAATCAAATGCTCCAAATTACCAGGCAAACAATGATGTGGTGGATGCATCAGTTGTAAAACAGAGAGCTCAGTACATGGGGAAGGAGGTGTTAATTTTTATATACACACATTTGAATAAATATTCAAATATATTATTTTCATTATTTTTATTTTTTTAGAGGTGCACTTGTTTTACCCATAGCTTCATACAGTATATAACATGCATATTTAAAATGCTTGGGACAAACATAGTTCTATAGTCCGACAATAAAGTTCACGACAAAAAAAAACAAAAGACAAAAATGAAAAACAATAAACAAAAAAAAATGAGCAGACTCGATGGACTACTTGGTCTTTTTCTGCTGTCACTTTTCAATGTTTCTCTGCAGTGTGAGGTTTAATGTACTCTCACTGCTGGTCTCAGGATATTTGTGGGATTCGGTGATGTCACTACTGTGCTGCTCACTGTTGGAGGCTCTGACATAAGGAAGAAGAGCTATGCCTCTAACAAGATGGCCACCTATACACAGACACACAGCCCAGAACAAGGCAGGGTAATTCAGTAATATGGGAGAAGATCAGCTTCTCCTTTAGACCTCTTTCACACTGGGGTGTTTTTAAGGCACTTTTGGGCTAAAAATAGCGCCTGATAAGCATGGTTGGGGGTTGTAGGGGTCACAATCGCAACCCTGCCCCTAGCTCCAGGGGGCCCCTGCAGCACTCCTGTCATATTATCATATCCTTCACAAAATACAGCTCCGATCTGCCCTAGGGCCCCACAGCCACGCTCCAGTACTGGGCTTCTACTTTGCCTTTCACAGACCACACCCCTCTTTTCCCATTGGCTGGGGAGAAGCTGTGAGTCATTTCATGAATGGAGAGGAACACGAGGTGAGAGCAGCCCAGGATGGGGAAGTGTCCGTGCTGTGTGCTGGCAACATGGAATGGTAACGGAGCTCAGCGAGGCAAGAGAAGGTCCTGTCCTGTAGCTATGAGGGGACCGATGTCACTGGTGAGGTATGACACTGCTCAGTGTCTCCTAGTCACCAGCTGGGATTCTCTGTAGTCCCCCACCCAGTGATGTCTACTTACCCACTTCCCTGACAACTGGGGAAAAGACACACACCTCCGGGAGGTGACCTTCCACCAACACCTGCCAACACTGACAGAGAAACCTTCAGAAATTGTAACAACAATCCCTTAACACCTCCTCGGGGGGCCCCTGAAGGGCTGTAGGCTCCAGATTTTGTGTCACATGGCTTTGCCCTCCCATATCTAAGTTGCCCCCCCCCCAAAGCCCCCTGACAACCCCCTCCACCCTGAATGCTATGCCCGGCTGCTGAGCTCCTTTCCCATTACAGCACTCTATACTGTTCCTCCTACGCATGGGCTGAAATCACATTCCTTTACAACACAGCCAGTTAGCCATTATCTGCACAGGGTGTATCTGCCTACTGCAACTACACTGCCGTTCCAACCAGAGAATTTCACAGGTCAGAAGGGCAACATAAAAGCCAGATATACCCTGTGAAGACTGACAGACTGTGTGTAAAGGAATTTTATTTCAGCCCTGTGTAGTGTGTTTGTGTGTGTGTGTGGGGGGCTGTATACAGTGCTGGGATGGGAAAGGAGCTCGGCCAAGTGACCTGCCAGGGGGCCTTGTCCTCTGATTCTCCAGTGGCGATCCCTGTCCTCTGATGTGAAGAGGAACTCTGGGAACTTAAAACTCTTAAGCCACTTTGAGTATCTTGTCGTGCGGTGGATCTATCTGCACGCACGTTGGAAGTAGTAGGGGGGGGGGGCAGGTCAACTTTTGCATCGGGCCCACAAGCTTCAAGCTACGCCTCAAAATCAATGGGCAAAGCTGCGAGTGCTTCGGTGGCGGCTCTTTGAGGGCATGTTTAGCCCTTGATTCGGCCGCTAAGGGGGGGGGGGTTAAAAGCGCCCTGCTAGCAGCAGAAAAGCTGCGCTTTACTGATAACGCCCAACCCAGTGTCAAAGTGCCCTAATTCGCTAAAGAAGCCCCGCCCACAGTTTGTAAGTGGCATTTTTATTTCCAATAAAATGCGGTTCTGGTTAAAGCAGAGAGCACTATATATACCTCATTGATTTTACATGAACCATGACTGCATAAGAGAGTTTTACACTGCTGCTGCACTATTGAGGCTGGAGTTTGATCGTTGGATCGGTTGAGAGGCAGATTTACATCTTATTATTGCCCCAGTGGGGACTGCTTAAATGACCTTTCTGTTAATAGAGAGAGAGGGGGCGAGGCTGAGCCCCAGCTCTCTGTGTGAATGGACGCACTGCATGTGTAAATGGAAGCTGCTTGCTCTGGGGGCATGAGGGAGGGGCCAGGAGGGCCGATGGGGCCCATGAAGAGGAGGATCAGGGCTGTTTTGTGCAAAACCACAGGTAATTGTCTTTAATATCACTTTAATGCAAGGAATGCATTAAGGCAAAAATGTTTAGGCTTTATAACCTACTTTATTCTGCTAATCTGCTTGTCTGCATGCTAATGTCATTTTTAAATAAAGTATTTTTATATAAATTACATACCTTATTTTAGACCTAGTGATGTCATTGCTGGGCTTCTGTTATTCCTAATGCAGTATAGGCAGATCATGGCTGGTGGGAGGGACAAGAAGTGCTTTACAGGACTTACTGAAAACATCACAGCAATATGCCTCTGCTACTTCTTTCAAGAGCCCTTAGCCCCAATGCCAATTGGCTGGCTTTTGGGAGAAGTTTTGTAAATATCGAAATTCCCTAATGCCTCGTACACACGATCGGAAATTTGGCCAGCAAAAGACAGATGAGAGCTTTTCATCGTAAAACGTGACCGCGTGTAGGCTCCATCGGACTTTTGCTGGCAGAATTTCTGTAAGTCTTAAGCCCCATACACACGGTCGGATTTTCCGACGGAAAATGTCCTATCGGACAATGTTGTCGGAAATTCCGACCGTGTGTAGGCCCCATCGGACATTTTCCATCGGATTTTCCGACGGACAAAGTTTTATCTTCTGCTCTCAAATTTTCCGACAACAAAGTCCTATCGGACTTTTTCCGATCGTGTGTAGCGAATTCCGACGGACAAAGTGCCACGCATGCTCAGATCACATTGAAAGACCAAAGCTATTGGCTACTAGCCTCTACGTAGTCTCGTCGTACGCAACGAACGTCACCACGTTCAGAGTGATCGGATTTTCCGACAACTTTGTCCGACCGTGGGTATGCAACACCAGTGTCGGACTAAATCCGTCGGAAAAAATCTGATGGATTTTGTGGTCGGATTTTCCGACCGTGTGTATGGGGCATTACAGGAGTGAATTTCCCTTCCTAGGGTTAGATTTCCTCACACTTCCCATTGTCTCCCTCCATTTGTAAGTATGAGTTGTATGTAAGTCAGATGTACTGTATGTAACTCAGGGACTGCCTGTACTAATAATATGATTTAAAATGTTGTTAAAGGCAGATTTATTTTTTTAAATAACAAACATGTTATACTTACCTTATCTGTGCAGTGGTTTTGCACAGAGCAGCCCTAAACCTCCTCTTTTTGGATCCTGGCCCCTCCCTCCTGCCAAGTCCCCCCATAGCAAGCAGCCGGCTATAGGGGCACCTGAACAGGCTCACTCCTGAGCCACTGCTCTGTGTGTCCATTTACACACAGAGCACAGCTTGGCCCTGCCCCCACTCTCCTCATTGACTTACTGGCTGTGATTGACAGTAGCAGAAGCCAATGGCCCCTGCTGCTGTCTAAGCCAATGAAGAAGAAGAAGAGACCTGGGAGAGGCATGCTGCTCTCGTACACATTGCTGGATCAGGGTTGTTCTCAGGTAAGTATTAAGGGGGCTGCTGCACACAAAAGGTTTTTTACCTTCATGCATAGAATGCATGAAGGTATAAAAACCTTGAGCCTGGGAAACAGTATAAAGGTCAAACAATTCAAGAAAGTAAGCAAAGAATTATGGAACACTTGTATGGTCCTGAACCCAATTGTTTGAGGCTAAATTTAGCTAGGTGCTTTTAAATGCATATTGGCCTTTTAAGTAGGCTTTCCTTCTTATGAGGATTAAAAGAATGTACTTAAATAGGTTTTTAAAAAAGGTTTAAAATGTTTCTTTCATCTCATTGCAGCTGATCTCCAGCATTTTTCAGCAACTTCCTGTCTACATGTGCTTTGCCCCAGGGTCAACTGCACATTATTAATCTGGACTGGCCTTCTGATAGTGACAACAGTGGTCCATGTCTTGATAAAGTGTATCACCAGAGCTGCTCATAGTCTTTACCAAAGTGTTTCAATGCATGGGCTAGCACAAAGGGATTATTGCAAAGAAAATAAAGAGACAATATTCAATCCAATAAGTTTCAAGTATTTATTTGTTTGCCAAAATTTTAACATTGGCCACAGTGTTATTCAAGCGGTAACCTGACAACATAATAACAATAACTTTTAATGAAATATGAAACCATCCTGGCTATACCAACTCATAACAAAAATTCCAGACATAATGTTCATCCAGACAATGCTGGATGACTAATCCCCCACTGAATAATACCATTACTCATAAGAAGAAAGTTTGGAAAGGGTAGGTGGGAGTCGAGATCCAGTCTTGAGGACAGTGGTTAACAGCAGGTGCTCTCTTTAACTGCTACGATAGCATGATCTTTTGCTGCCTGCCAATTGAGCCCAATCTGCTGCTTGTTGCTGTGCAAAAAACCCTTTGCTGTAGCCTTTGGCAACCTGCAATTAGAAGTAAGGGAGGAAAGAGAGCAATGCGGCCCCTTTGAGCTATACCATGGGGTCCCGCATACTGCTTAGGCACCTGTCAGGTGCACATCTTTGTTTTGAACAAATAAAAGTCTAACTCCAAAACTTTATTTTTTTAATTTTACATAGAGTAGGGAAAGGTAAGAACCTCTGTCCATTTTTTTTTTGTCTTTGTCCTTACTGGGGGAAGTCACCCTGTCTTTTTTTGTCGGGTGGCTAGTCTCAATCCGAATCCAAAGTTTGAAGTTGTCACTGAATTGGGACATTTGTTCCAGTGACATTTGTTCTGGAGAAGATTTTCCTTACTTTGGAAATATTTCCTCTCCCTCCTTTCTCTAGGGCAGGAAATTCCTTTAGAACATGTTTCAAATCTTTCCGAAGAACTCGAGTCTGGTCGAAAAATCCGGTCGTCTCTGTGCTAGTCCGACGGATGAAAACCGACGCTAGTCTGGTCATACGTCATCACGTTCGAATCCGTCGGACTTTTGGAGTGATCGTGTGTGGGCAAGTCTGTTAGTTTGAAAGTCCGATGGACCTCCGCTGTAAAGTCCGTCGGAAAGACTGTCGGACCTAGTCCATCGAAAAGTCTGATCGTGTGTACACGGCATTAGAGACAGAATCTGGCAATGTCATAAAGGTGTTGGGTTAGCTACTTCATCATATGAATAGCTTGTAGAAATGCTTAATTTTTTTTAGGATTGTGTACAGATATACTGTAATTAATATCTACTTTACTCTGTAAGCATAAGGAAAGGGAACAAGCAAGTTTACTGTAGGTTCCAAACACAGCTAATTGATCTCCTTGTGATAGGAAGACATTACATATTTCCATAGACCATGCTAAAGGGAAGAAGCCATCGAAAAAGTACATAGAGGAGCAGCGCATTAAATACAATTTATTTTTTTTGTAGGGAGAAATGTATAGTATATAAACTGCTTTAGCAGTATCTGCAAGTGCTGTTTGTGTATGTTTGCTTATCATGTTAACCTAGCTAGACATTTTTGATGGAACAGATTTCTAGTTTAGTTCAACTTCCTCCACAAAAAAATTTTCAACATGCCTTAATCAATGTGTTTAAAGCAATGCATATTCTACATCTAATGCCATTCTGAAAAATAATAGTAAGTTAAGACGTATTTTGCTTGCTGCAATACTAGCGGAAGGAAAAGCATAAGCATCTGCAAAATTACCATTGCAACCACTATTCAATCTGCTAAAACCTGCAGTAAAATAAAATCTGGTCTCATTTAGGGAGAAGAAATTCTTAATTTGCAAATGCAAATTAACTTAATATTTGGATGATTGGAGATGCACAGATATTTTTACTCTTTACTTACTGAAGCCCTGACAAGATGTTCTCTAGCCTCAGCTTTCAATAGTACTTGTGGAATTGGCTGAAAATAAAGAGCCCACATAAGCTCTTCACATAACCAGAGCTTGCCAGAAACTGTTTCCAGTGCCAGCGGAACATTTCCAGAATAAACAGTTGAAAGTTGGCATTTTTATTCACAAGGCTGTGCTTCTGTGGTGCTTACATGACGGCTTCCACTCATCCACAAGGTGCCAGGATTTGTACAAAATAGATTTGCATTAAAAATAGATTGTTAGGGTGTAGTATAGCCATATGCTTAGATATTTCAAGACAAAATTTTGATTAGAGCTCCTTCTTGAAAACGTGCTGCAATTTATTTGGAGAACAGGAACAAATAAAACATAAAGATGTCAAGTAGCAAATTGCACAAGCTTGGTGGTGTCTGGTTCTGGCAGGGTGATGAAAAATGTCCCTTACCTAAAGAAAAGAGGAAAAAAAAATATCAATGGTCAGCCATCAAGATACCATAATCAATATCAATAAGAAATAATTAAACACAGTTAGGTCTCATGTGCTCACTGCCATTGTAGTAATGTGCACAAAACAGCTCTAACAGCATTAGGAGTTACATAAAATATTCTAGTAATACTTGGAAGATGGAAGCGATGTCCCTGAAAGTGTATCTAAATCTAAAACCAAAAATGTAATTTATCACAACTATAATTATGCCTTTTTATATTTTGGGGGGATTTTTTTCCATTTATTTTCACCTGGCAATCCACTAAATAACCCACATTCTGTCCCTTTGTGTCTACACTAAGTTCTCTATTATATCTATGAAGGAACCCATGGCCGCCACCCTAGGCTGGGCTAAAATATGTGTGCCTCTGTTCATGTCAATTACATGGTGGATTGAATCGATAAAAAATTATATAAGAAAGATAAGATTGTTGGTGCTTTCTTTTCAGCTCACATGAAGTAACAAGGACACAATGGGGTTGATTTACTAAAGGCAAAAAGACTGTTCACTTTGGAAAGTGCAGTTGCACACTGCAAGAGCAGTTACTCCAGAGCTTAGTAAATGAGCAGAAGCTCTATTGACTTTCATCAATCAATGATGTGCAAGCAAAAATGCTGTTTTTTTTTATTTTCCTTGCATGCGATTGGGTATTCTTTGCAAAGTGAAGCACTTGCAGAGTGCAATTGCACTTTCCAAGGTGCACAGTCTATTGGCCTTTAGTAAATCAACCCCAATATTTCTTTCAAGACCAACAGGTTTTTTTTTGCACTTGCTAAAAATATTCTGAAAAATAAAAAACAAATGCAGCCTCCACCCATAGAGACTGGTAAGCTGCAATATATTATATTTGTTTCTTGGGTTCAGTTGTTCTTTAACCACTTGCTGACCCTATAACATAGATATACAGTGGTACGTGATCTGACACTTCCGAGTAGGGGGCACACTGTCGGCGACCCCGGCTGTGCTGTGATTTAACACAGCAAATGTCGATCAGCGGGTGACAGCCAATGGGATACCGCTGAAACCTGGTGATCTTCATTAATTTACACAGGACAGAGCCCTGCATAAAAAATCAAGGCAGGGCGGCGGCACCTAACATGGACGCTTAGTCCGGGAGCTCCGTTCCGCCCCAGCAGCACAGGCCACATTACAGCGCCGCCGACAGCTAATACCGCCCGGATTTCATCCCCCCGGGCTACGGACAGCCCGGTGACCGCTCTAATGTACTCGGGGGCTGTGAGGAGGAACCTTAAGCCCTCATTTGAAGCCGCTGTATCTCCGCCTGAAGCGGCCAAGATGGCGGCCGCTCCTCACATCACAGATCCAGCCTGCCTCTCAAGCGCACAGACAGCAGCCTCTCCCTACCTGACTCAGCATACGATCGCCTCAGGTAACCCACCGCTCCCTCCAGTATCCCCAGCATCCACTGAATCCCTCCTGGAACAGACCCTGTCTGACATGGACTTCCCCCCCATGGATGCAGGCCCTCCCCAAACCCACCAGCTACCACAGCCTGGGGACTTAGGCCTAATACAGCCTATGCATATGGCTGACATGTTTGCCAAATTTGCTGCCCTGCTGCAGGACACTGCTAATAGGATTACTAGTGACATCAAAGCTGACATCCTACACATAGGATCACGTATTGAAATCATTGAATCTAATTTGGAAGCCACCATTTCCAGAACCAACCAAAATACTGCCTGTGTACAAGTCTTAAAGGAACAATTAGAGTCCGCCAACGCTAAAATCGACGACCTCGAAAATCGGAACAGAAGGTATAATTTCAGGGTCAGGGGTCTCCCAGAGTCATACAAAGACGTTCCTGACACTATCAGAGCTTTCATTAAGGATCTTCTACCTGACACGCCTCAGCACAGACTTGAGCTGGACCGAGCTCACAGGGCTCTCAGACCCCCTAGGGCGGATGGACTCCCCCGTGATATAGTGGTTAAACCACACTTCTTCTCTGTAAAGGAAGATGTGATGAGGAAATCTAGGTCCATGTCAAAAATTCTGTTCCAAGGTCATCACCTACAAATCTTCGCAGACCTATCTCCGTCCACCATCCAAAAGCGGAGAACCTTAAAACCACTTCTTCAAATCTTAACAAGCAAAGAAATTAAATATTGGTGGCTCTTCCCATTCCAACTTAAATTCATTCTTAAGGGCCAAACTTACACATTCGGCTCCCTGCAGGAAGGCGAAAGACTCTTGCTTCACCTTGGCCTCATCTCCCAAGATTCAAATGCGATGCAGCAAGGCTACCCACAGAACTCGGCAAAAAGACAACTCCCGACCAGCCCTTTGACTCCAGTCTGGGAATCGGCAAGATCAAAGAAATCCAAGGACACCGTCCCCCCATGAAACCCACGACCTGCTTTGACTTTCCTTTTTATCCTCCATTTTTGACCTCCCATCTGGCACTTGGGAGGTAGTGAAACTCTCTTTGGGCCACCGCAAGACGTGCACTTCTTTGAAGTGTCCTCACGCCTCTGCCGAGGCGATCTTGCGATCGGCCTCACGTGGGGAAGACTTGCCTTTCCCCCACACCCCCCCCCTTTTTTTTTTTTTTATGGTGTGGGCAATTTTTTTTGTCCTTCTTTTTTTGGGGTTAAAGGGAATTTATTTCGCTTGCTCCTCTGGGTTATGCTAATATATTCTTCTTTACATTCTTGCTTTGTCGTTATGCCTCAAACCCTGACTACACACCCACTGTGCCATGTTCTCTCCTCACCCTTCCCCCCTACCTTTCCCTATCCAATTTATTCAGCTAGTACCTTCAGGTTACCACATTTCCTCCTGTTAGGCGGTATTACTTGACCCCTGTTTCTTGTTATTTTGCCATCCTTGCTACCCATCTACACTCCGCTCGGGAGGGGTAGCAATAGAGGCGACCGAGTACCCACAGTACCCAATGCTGTCACCCTTTTTCCCAGCTCCATTTTTCGTGGCCTCCCTGCTGGGGCGGTGTTCATGCACCTCCCCCTGTCTTGTAGAACAGTTACTTCACTCTTCTCTTGACAGGACTTCTCTCTGTCGTTCCATTTTCCTTTATTTTATTGGAAAGGAATCGCAGAGTGACTCACACTACCCGATGGAGGGACCGCTCACCTCCACTCTACGGAAGACTCCCTTGTCTCCCGCTTTCCTTTTCCTCCCTTCTTTCCTCCTTTCTCCACAAGGTTTTAACTCTCTTTCTGTTACAGAAGTCGACTGGGGAGATACTCCCAGACAACTGCCACGGCTCTTTGAGGACTCGATCTGGCTCATGGACCACACTGCTGTCCCTGGACTCCTCCCGGTAAGTGCCATGGACCTTCTAGATTGTCTCCCTTCTCCGCTCAATGGCTAGCGATCCACTAGTGAAAGTTCCCCTTAATATTGTAACACATAATGCTCAAGGCCTGAACTCTCCAGCTAAACGTCGCAAGGTCTTCCAATACCTTCATTCTAAAAAGATCGATGTAGTTCTCCTACAGGAAACACACTTCCCTAAACGTTTCAAGCCTTCCTTCATCCACTCCAAATTCCCGTCTTTCTCATTGGCCAATGCTGACGACAAAACTAAGGGGGTGGGGGTTTTTATCTCCAAAAGGTGTAAATTCACTCTCAAATCTGAACACACTGACCCTGAGGGTAGATTCATTCTAGTAGTGGGGGAAGTGGATGACATATTATACTCTTTCATTTCTTACTATGCCCCCAACAAAGGTCAACTGCCCTTTTTTCAACGCCTGATGAAGACCCTGACTCCCTTGCTGGAAGGCACTGTAATCTTTGGGGGAGACTCCAACACTGCATTCGACCAGGGGCTAGATAAGTCCAGACCCCCTGGTAAGCGCCTCACTAGACCCTCCAAGCAGAGCCTTCGAATTGCTAAACTGATCTCTCAGCATGGCCTGGTGGACATTTGGAGAGAAATGAATCCGACCCTCCGCGACTTTACACACTATTCTAATCCCCACGACTCGTTTGCGAGAATAGATCATATTCTCGTAGCCCCTATCTCCATTCCGCTGGTGACCAGGGCCCTCATCAGGGATGTTGCTTGGTCGGACCACTCCATGGTGGTGATGTCTCTCCAGCGCCCCGCTGGTCTCAAACCCAGTAGACGTTGGAGACTCAACGAATCTATATTGAGTGACCCGATCAGAGTAACAGAACTTGAACGCGCCATCAATAACTACTTCCTCACTAATGACACCCCGGATGTAGGCCCCTCTTGCCTCTGGGCGGCTCACAAAGCCGTCATCAGAGGTCACTTGATCCAAGTAGCTTCCCAGATAAACAAAGCGCATAAATTGGAAATTGAAAGTTTGGAGAAGGAATTTTCGACCTTATCCAAAAAACATAAGGCCAATCCCACAGCGGTTCCCACATCTAAACTAGACTCAGCCCGCACGGCCCTGAACTTGGCCCTGACGACTAGGGCTGAAAAATGGCTGCGTTGGAATAGCTCCAGATTTTATTGTCAGGGAGACAGGATCGGCTCCATGCTGGCTGGGAGACTAACCCCACAATTTCGATCCACAGTATTCCCCAAAATTAAAATCCATGGCGGCACCCTATCACAAAACCCCCAACGTATTATGGGTGAATTTCACGACTTTTACAAATCCCTGTACAGCAATCCTACTGGCCCGACTCAACCTGCTATCGATCGGTTTCTCGACTCTATCCAGTGCCCCACCTTGCAAGATTCTCACCGTCTGAAACTTGATGCCCCTATCTCCGCTGAGGAAATCTGCGCGGTTATCAAAAATCTGAAATCGCATTCGGCGCCGGGCCCGGATGGCTTCTCTATTCCCTACTACAAATCATTCTCCTCCACGCTCGCTCCCTACATGGCCCGCTTTTTTAACGATCTTAGGCAGGGTGGGACCCTGGACACATCAATTAACACAGCATATATCACGGTTCTACCCAAACCGGACAAAGACACCAGCTCAGTTGGTAATTATAGACCGATATCCCTCATCAACAATGATTTGAAGATCCTGACTAAAATCCTTGCAGACCGCCTGGCCTCCTTCATTAGCTTATACATAAACAAGGACCAAGTGGGTTTCATCCCAGGGAGGCAGGGACCCGATCAAACCAGACGTGCAATTGATATAATTTCTCTTATCAATTCTAACTGGGACCAGGGCTCTCCTAGACAGGGCTGCTTGCTTTCCCTGGACCTTCATAAAGCATTTGATTCTGTCCACTGGACATACATTTTCTCTACTTTAAAACGTTGGGGTTTCGGTGAATCGTTTCTCAATATCATTCACGCCCTCTATTCCACTCCCTCGGCACAGGTACGTCTGCAGGGATTTTACTCAGAGTCTTTCCCCATATCAAGAGGTACTAGACAGGGATGCCCGCTGTCCCCACTAATTTTTGCCATAGCAATCGAATCCCTGGCGATTTCCATCAGAACCGACCCAAACATCCAAGGCTTTCAATGTGGCTCCAGACACCATAAATGCGCATTATTTGCCGATGACATTTTATTATTTGTCTCCTCCCCACTGACAACCCTCCCTAATATATGCCATCTATTAGACAAATTTGGTACAGTTTCAGGGCTAAGGGTCAACTACGACAAGTCCCAAGCTCTTAACATTAACATCCCTGATTCCCTCCTAACCAGGCTCAAGGAGAGCTTCCGATTCTCCTGGAATGATCATGCGATTACGTATTTGGGGATTAAACTGACTCCCAAGGTGGAACTTCTCCACCTTGCAAATTATCCGCCTCTATACAAAAAACTTGAGGAGGACCTCTCCCGGTGGTCTCGGCTCTCCTTGTCCTGGTTGGGCAGGATCAATACAATCAAGATGACCTTGCTTCCCCGCATTTTATATTACTTTAGAGCCCTCCCGATCCCAGTTAACAAGACACGCCTAAAACTCTTTCAAGCTAGAATAAACAAATTTGTCTGGGGCAAAGGAGGCCATAGATTCTCAAAATCAGTCCTATTCAGATCCAGGGTGGGAGGGGGGCTAGGCCTGCCCAATTTACTCTGGTATTTCCAAGCAGCCCAATTAGCACAATTGTCCACGGTTTACTCGCGCTGGGAACAGCCCAATTGGGTCCACATCGAGAGGCAGGCGGTTCCCCTTCACACTCTAGACTACCTTCTTTGGAGCCCTAAAAAACTGAGACCATCAATTTTATCCCCAACACTGTCACACTCCTTCACCCTTTGGGACACATTAAAACGTAACAAGCGACTGTCTTCCCCCATGGAACCATTGAAACACCTTTTTCACAACCCTGATTTCCAACCGGGTCTTAACATAAAAGCATTCGAATGGTGGCTCAATAAAGGGCTCTACAGAATAGGCCACTTTCTTAGACCCCTAGGCCCACTATCTAAAGCATTCTGTGTCAGTAAACTTGATATGCCTGACTCTGAATTCTTCAGATTTACCCAGATCTCTGATTTCCTACACAAACGCTGCAAAACACTAAAGGATGGGCCTCACATAACTCCATATGAACAATGGTGTGGACAGGCCGTTGAGCAGAGGGGGGGAATCTCGTTGATCTACAAGGCACTATCGTCAGAGCAGTCTAAGACACCCTACATGCTGGCCTGGGAGGAAGATTTGTCCCAACGCTGGAAAATAGAAACTTGGCACAGGAATTTCTCCCATTCTTTCAAAGGCATAATAAACACGGGTCTTATAGAAGCCAGCATAAAAGTACTTACCAGATGGTACATGGTCCCCTCGAAACTGGCAACTATCTTCCCAGCGACCTCTCCCCTTTGCTTTAGGGGATGCTCCTTGAGGGGTGACATGCTGCATATCTGGTGGACTTGCCCCAGGATTCGCAATTTTTGGAACAAAATCTTCTCTTGGATACGCAAACTAACCACATTACCCATCCAACCATCCCCCCTCATTGCTCTCCTCAATTTCCCAGTGAGGGAAGCCTCCAAATTCTCACAACGCCTCATTTACTTTATCATTTTAGGGGCTAGGCTTACTCTGGCCAAAGCCTGGAAAAAACCCTCAGTCTCCACCCTACTAGCTAAACGGAAAATATCCTGGCTTATGAACCAGGAGCAGATGGCGGGTGTGATCCTGGATCGCTCCGATAAATTTGTACAAACCTGGGAACCCTGGGCGAAGTTCATTGGAATCTCACTCCTGCATTGACCTCAAGAGCACTCGCAGCACGTCCACTCCACCCCAGTCGACTTCCCTAACTTCCTGCCCCTACCTTCTTCTTTCATTCCTTCCTTCTTTTCTTCTCTCTCTTCCCCCTCTTACCTTCTTCACTCTTTTCTTCCTTTTTCTGGTATTCTGCTTTCTTTAATTTTATTTTTTTTATTTATAATTTTTATTTTTATTTTTTTTATTTTATTTTTTCCTATCTGTTGCTTCTCACACGCATGTTCACTAGACTTTAGGCCTTAAAACAGCAGATGGCTGATCAGACCACCACCAAAGTCGGGCGCTGCCTCAGCCATAATCCGGGCGCTCCTCTGGAATCTTGGAACCTTACTGGGCGCTCTCCCGCTGGAGCGCTCATTGAGGTTCGTGTTTTTTCTTTTTTTTTTTTTTTTAATTCGTTCAGGTTAGCTAATCTTTGAAGGGGAAATTGGGGTGGGCGGAGCCTTGCCACAGCATGATCCCACTCGGGGTGGCGGGGATCCTCTCGCTCTATGGTTATTCCCCTCCACGGCACCCGACTTTTGAGTGAGTGACCCTGGGAATCCACACGTAGCCCAACATCCTGGTTCGTTCAGCCCCGCTGGCTCTGTTCCTCGCCTTTCTTTATTTTGGCCTACCTCGCTTGTTCCATATTGGTTTAACTAATGTCTGTTACTGTCATTTTTTGGGCTATTTGCCCCCACTGTTTTGATGCATTAACATGTACTGTTGTACCTTTCTTTTCTTGAAAATAAAACATATTTGAAATAAAACAACCAGCATGGTAAAGTAAAAAAAAAAAAAAAAAAAAAAAAAAAAAATCAAGGCAGAGCCCTGTCCTGTCATCGGGGAAGTAATAGATTTTCTTTACTCGCAAAGCAGGGAAAAGCACCTCCCGCAGTACACCAAAACACTGGTTAGGCATGCAACCCTTTGATTGACTTAGATGTTTAACCCCTTCCCAGCCAGTGTCATTAGTACAGTGACAGTGCATATTTTTAACACTGATCACTGTATTAGTGTCACTGGTTCCAAAAAAGTGTCAGTTAGTGTCCAAATGTTCACCGCAATATCGCAGTCCCGCTATAAGTCGCTGATCACTGCCATTACTAGTAAATAAATAAATAAAAATTCCAGTATATACAGTGTATACCATAGTTTGTAGATGCTATTACTTCTATTTACTAAAAACACATAGCAGATTACATATTGGCTTAAATTTATCAAGAAATTCCATTTTTTTTTATTGGATGGATGTTTTATAGCAGAAAATAAAAAAACATTGGGAGTTATTTACGAAAGGCAAATCCACTTTGCACTGCAAGTGCACTTGGAAGTGCAGTCACTCTAAATCTGAGGGGTAGACCTGAAATAAGTGGAAGCTCTGCTGATTTTATCATCCAATCATGTGCAAGCTAAAATGCTGTTTTTTATTTTTCTCACATGCCCCCCTCGGATCTACAGTGACTTTACTTTCAAGTGCACTTGCAGTGCAAAGTGGATTTTACTTTAGTAAATAACCCCCATTGCTGTTGGTTTTTAAAATTGTCTGTCTTTTTTTGTTTATAGTGCACAAATTGAAAAACGCAATGGTGATCCAATACCACCAAAATTAAGCTCTATTTATGGGAAAAAAGGAGATACATTTTATTTGGGTACACCGTCGCTTGACTGCCCAACTGTCAGTTAAAGTAACGCAGTGCCGTATCGCAAAAAATGGCCTGGTCATGAAGGGGGTAAATCTTCTGGAGGTCAAGTGGTTAAAAGATTTGGTTTTCTTGTTCCTACGCTGTAAAACAAAAAAAAAGATTATACTTTGTGGTAATGTGTTAAAAAAAGATGTCCCTTAATGTTGTTGCTGCAGTATTTACCTTTGATATCTGCCTTATCTTCCTTGTTTTAAAGGTTTGACATTTTCTATTGTGCAGCAAACATCTCTATTATCCCAAATTAGATGATGGCATTATTTATGGATGTAACAAACACATCAAGAAGATACATCAGTAAGTAAGATTCTGTTACTAGTTTAGGCCCATGAACAGCACATGTAGTGACAGACCAGGTCTATTTGCCAAGTGGCTCAATTTTTCATTCTGTCATTCATCTCGTATTCGTGACTTCAAGAATCAAAAATTGTGTAGGCCAAGTGTTTGCAATTTCTGAGCACCACCTTCCATAGTTTTCAGAAAGAAAATTGAGCTGCACAGAATCATGTGATAAAAGTTCCATTCAAACTGTTTGGACAGCAAGTGATTTTAGTTTATGACTGCCCATCTCATTTCTTGAGGTGCTAAAATGGCAGGGCAGTACAACCCCCCCCTAAAATTACCCCATTTTGGAAAGTAGACACCCCAAGGACATTGCTGAGAGGCTTGTTGAGCCTATTGAATATAATGTTGTCACAAGTGATTGAAAAATGACAAAAAATATATTTTTTCTTGTACTCAAAGTTGTCACTAAATGATATATCGCTCATATATTGCTCACACATGCCATGGGTATATGTGGAACTACACCCAAAAATACATTCTGCTGATTCTCCCGAGTACGGGGATACCGCATGTGTGAGACTTTTTGCGAGCCTAGCTGCATACAGGATCCCGAAAACCAATCGCCTCCTTCAAGATTTCTAAGAGCGTAAATTCTTGATTTCACGCCTCACTATCTATCACAGTTTTGGAGGCCATAAAATGCCAAGATAGCACAACCCCCCCCCCCCCCCCCCCCCCCAAATGACCCAGGAAAAGCAATATAATGTATTTTGGGGTGTAATTTCACACATATTCATGCCATGTTTGAACAATATCATTTAGTGACGTCGCATGGATGTCGCACCACTTTCTTAAATTAAATCTCTCTAAAACTGAGCTATTAATATTCCCCCCCGCCCGTGCCCCCCTCCATGACTTTTCCATCAAAATCAACAATGCAACCATCAGTCCCTCCCCTCACGCCAGGGTACTCGGTGTAATCCTAGACTCGAACTTGTCATTTCAGCCTCAAGTCCAATCGCTGTCAAAAGTTTGTAGACTTCACCTCCGTAACATCTCTAAAATTCGCCCCTTTTTAACAAATGACACCACCAAGCTCCTCATTCACTCCCTTGTTATCTCTCGCCTTGACTATTGCAACTCCCTCCTCATTGGCCTGCCTCTCCATAGGCTCTACCCTCTTCAGTCTATCATGAATGCTGCTGCAAGACTTATCCACCTTACCAACCGTTCAGTGTCTGCCAACCCTCTCCTCCAATCCCTACACTGGCTCCCAATCGCCCAGCAAATTAAATTCAAAATACTAACCACAACTTACAAAGCCATCCACAGCTCTGCCCCGAGCTACATCACCAATCTTGTCTCCAAACATATCCCAAACCGTCCTCTCCGCTCTTCTCAAGATCTCCTCCTGTCAAGCTCTCTTGTTTCCTCCTCCCATGCTCATCTCCAGGATTTCTCCAGAGCCTCTCCCATCCTCTGGAACTCGCTATCTCAACCTGTCCGGCTATCCCCTACCTTCAGGCGATCCCTGAAAACTCATCTCTTCAGGGAAGCCTATCATGTCTCCAACTAATCTTTTACCACTTCCATCAGCTCATTCCCCACAGTTACAACCTTTTGTATCACCTCCCCCACCCTATTAGATTGTAAGCTCTTCTGAGCAGGGCCCCCTTAATCCTCTTGTATTTTATTGTATTATAACTGTATTGTCTCCCTTTTAATATTGTAAAGCGCTGCGTAAACTGTTGGCGCTATATAAATCCTGTAATAAATAAATAAATAAAAATTTAGTGACAACTTTGTGTAACAATGTTCCCAAAACTTGTGGCAAAATATAAAATATTCCATGGACTCAACATGCCTCACAACAAATAGCTTGAAGTGTCTACTTTCCAAAATAGGGTCATTTTTTTGTGTGCTATCTTGACATTTCAGGCCTCCGAAACTGTGATACGTAATGAGGAAGTGAAATCGCCATTTTACGCCCTTAGAAATCCTGAAAGCGGTGATTGGTTTTCGGGGTCCTGTACGAGGCTAGGCTCCCAAAAAGTCTCATACATGTGATATCCCTGTACTCAGAGAAGCAACAGAATGTATTTTGGGTTGTAATTTCACATATACCCATGCCATGTTTGAACAATATATCATTTAGTGACAACTTTGTGTAAAAAAAATTGTAATTTAATTGTAATTTAATTACAATTTAATTGTAATTTAATTACAATTTAATTGTAATTTAATTTGTAATTGTGGCAAAATATAAAATATTCCATGGACTCAACATGCCTATCAGCAAATAGCTTGGGGTGTATACTTTCCAAAAAGGGGTTATTTGTGAGGGGGGAGGGGGTTGAACTATTCTGGCATTTTATGCACAACATTAGAAGCTTACATCACTCTCTCTTCCAACCACTTGAAGACAAAAACCCTTTCTGACACTTTTTGTTTACATGAAAAAATATGCTAGAAAATTACTTACAGATTAAAATGGTGGGTGTTGCAATTTTATTTTACACAGTATTTGCGCAGAGATTTTTCCACGCAGTGGCGACAAACTAATTACGTTTTTAAAAGCCTTTAAAAGCCTTTACCACTTTAGATTTACAGAGGTCATGATTTGGGGAAAGATCGAAGCAGCAGCGGTGCAGGCGGGGAATCTACCGGCTTGGCTACATGCTGTATCGTTAGGGGCGAAGATCCCATCCCACATCTCCCCCACATTAGTAGCAACATATAAGGCCTGGTCCAAAATTACGCACTCCTCGTTTGAGCACTCGATACCCGCCACACTACAGATCCCGATAGATTCCCTCCAATACTTGATGGAATATACTTCCTTCAAGTCCTGGAAGAGTCACAGAATCACCCTGGTTACCGACCTAACCGATGGCAGCAAGATTAAAACCTTCCCAGAACTTCAAGCTGAATTTAAATTACCTAACTCTGACATATTCCTCTACCTTCGTACTCGCCACTGTGTAGAGTCCCTGAAGTTCCGGACATGTTCAATTCCCCAAGAGGCATGGATCTTTTATAAAGCACCAGTGCCCCAACGTAAGGGCATCTCGCTGTTCTACAATCTACTGCATCATAAAAATATATTCACCAAAACACCCCCACTACTCAGATGGGAAGCTGACTTGAAACACACATACTCAACAGACCAATGGGAGACAGCCTGTAAATCTATTTACAAAGCCACCTGTTGTTCCTCCCTATGGGAACTGGCATATAAGCTCACATATCGTTGGTACCTGACACCCGACAGACTATCCAAATTTGACAAGAAAACAGAACCCACTTGCTGGAGGAAATGTGGATATAGAGGTGACCTTTTACATATCTTTTGGGACTGCCCCAAACTCAAATCATACTGGGAACAAATATTCTGCATCCTATGTGAAGTCACTAACATACCCCTTCCTGGCAACCCTTCACTGGCTCTCTTATCTCTAGATCTTGACCGGTACCCTACCCATATGAAATCTATTGCGACCCATATCCTACTAGCAGCTAGACTTAACATTACCAGAAAGTGGAAAAACACAGAAATACCCACCGTTAAGGAGGTGTTGCACACAGTACAAACTCACTTTGTCTACGAAACCACATTGACACTTAGAGGAGAACGGAAGTTCGCCTCCCAGACCTGGAGCCCATGGACGGACTGGACTAAAACCTCAAATTTTACCGACCACTTTGACATCTTTGCCAGCACATACTAATAGCTCTACTACCATTCGCAAGACTGCCAGTACCCCACACCCTTTACTGGTTCATGAGTTATTTACTTGTTAGTTCATTGACTGAATGAGGCCCTAGCCTCTAGGAGGGGACATTTCCACACGGGCACAGAACAGAACCCTACCAGGGGTGCCCGAGTAGAATAGATCCCTAGATACTCCGCCTTACTTGCGATCGTTTGTAACCCACGCAAAGGTTCCATCAATACTCACAGAGTTAGACTATGGTTTAGTATAGTGCATATTATGTTTGTTATGTACCGCACACTTTTGTTCCCCCCCCCCTTCTTTTGTTTTTCTTTTCTTCCCATCACTGTTACCAAACTGAGTTGCAAATCTACGATGTATTATCACATTGCATATTTGTCCTGTATTGTTTGAAAATGTTTCAATAAAAATTTATTGAGTAGATTTACAGAGGTCATGAAATGCTCGTAGCTTCTGGTTTCTTAGGCCATAGAGATGTTTGGCGCCATTATGGTCTCCGATCAGCTCTATGGTCAGGTGGGATAGGAGAGCCCAAGAAAAGCATGGAAGACGGCAGGTCTTGTAAAAGCAGTCTAGCAGCTAATTAGCCGCTAGGATTTCTTTTACATGAAAACCAACCGCTGGCTGAAAAGAACGATACTAAGATGATGCCTAAACCTACAGGCATCATTGTGGTATAACCACTCAAAGCCCAGCAACAGATCAGTACATTGCTGGTCTTTGTTGGGCATATATTGTAATGTTCTTTTTTATAATGCAGCCTGTGGGCTGAATGAAAAAAGAGATTGATCGGTGGGTATGCCCACCATTAGAATACCACCCTGCATCCACCCACTTCTAATGATGGGCATACATGCACTTTTTTTTTAACTGTGGTGGCAAAATCAACCTCTACAGTGCTGGAGTCGCTGATTTACGCATCATGAAAGCAAACCCTGTTGCTGTCAAAATAAATAAATACGTGCTGGTGTAATGGCGTACCTAAAAAGCAAACAATGGTAACAATAAAACATTAACTCAATAAAATAACGTTTTTTTTTTGCAATCTGTGCCAAAAAAAGAGTAAAGAATATATGCTGAAGCATGGGGGCAATCCGCCCCTAATATTAGGGGCAAATCGCCCCTCCACCCCTGCCCCCATGCTTCGGCATATATGCTCTTTTTTTTAACTGGTGGTGAAATCACCTCCTACAGCCCTGGAGTAACAACTAAAACGACAGAATAAATAAACCCGTGCTGCAGCTGAATGACGTACATGCAAAGCAAATAATGGTTAATAATAAAACAGACATACCATACCTGCAAAGCAAATACAATAAAACACAGTAAAAATAAAACATTACAGTTATAAAATACAGTAAAAATAGAGAGAGAACAATAGATAGCAAAAAATAGAGAGCGAATAATAGAGAGAACAATAGAGAGAGGGAAGAAAAATAAAACAACAACTAATTTGGGCTTTTTTCTTTTTTTTGTGTTTTTTTTTTTTTTTTACTTTTATTTTAACTGTAAACATTCCAGATTAGGGTCTCTCAAAATGCAATGGCCATCTCGTCTTTCGAGACCCTATGTAAGTGTGCCCTAAGACTGTGCAGTGCTGTACCCTATGCTAATACTTCACTATCGTGTGGTAGTGACAGAAACAGTCACCGATGCAGAGACCAGGTTGGTCAGGACAGGAGGGACAATAAAAGCAGGTGTCATGCCTATATCTGCGTTTTCTGCAGATACAACATCTTCTTTGGGGAGTTCTTTGGGAAGAGGTACCAGGGAGGACATATGGAAAATGCTCACTGCATTTGCATTGGGAACTTGGGGCACAGCATCGTCTAGAAAAAGAAGGGCTGTGATGATCTCTTCCTGGAATTCTAAGAAGGATCCAGTTTGTCCTGATGCTTTGTATAGCACATAAGCGCTCAGCAGAGCCAATTGGATTAAAAATACAGACACTTTTTTATAACAGCGTCTGGCCTTATGGGCAATTAAGTATGGCACCATTATCTGTTTGTTGAAGTCCACCCCTCCCATATTAAGGTTGTATTCGTGGACACAGAGGGGCTTCACAACAACACCAGTCACCATTGGAATTTCGACTGTCGTATCTGCGTGAAGGGAGGACAGAATGAAAACATTCCCTGTATCCCTCCACTTCACTGCAAGCTAATTATTAAATTTCAAGCGGGCTCTATCCCCCTTCTAAGTTGGGAATCTACAAGCCGTTGGGGGAAACCCCGCCGATTAGATCGCACAGTGCCACATGCACCAATTCAACAATCAAAAAGGTGACTAAAAAGTGGCACAAGCCACGTACAAGTGGTACCCCCCTTCCCAAATAAGAGTGACACCAATTTCCAAACTATATTGCCAGTGCTCCCTATGTAGTCTGGGCAGTTGTGGGGCTCCACTTGACTGTCTTTTCCCTCGTAAACCATAAAACTATATGCATAGCCTGTTTCCCTGTCACAGAGCTTATGCAACTTGACCCCATATCTTGCACGCTTGCTGGAAAGATACTGTTTGAAAGACAAGCGGCCAGAAAATGTAATCACAACTTGATCGGGAATAAAACAAGGCTGCAAACTGTTGGTTAAAGTGGTTTATGAGGGTCTGAATTTTGTAGAGCCGATCATATCCAGGGTCACCCCAAGGATGACAGAGTTCATTATCATTGAAATGCATGAACCGAAAGATCTGCTCGTATCGCATCCTGGTCATAAAGGCAGAGAACATGGGCATATGGTGAATTGGGTCAGTGGACCAATATGACCGCGCTGCAGAAGTGGTGGGCTCCCAATTAGGATTGGCAAATGCAGCAGGAAGGGCACTGTGGGCTCTAGGGGCCTGTGTTTGTCTTCTTGGTTGCTGCGGGGAAACTACTTGTGCTAGCCACCGCACCAGCTTGAACTGCACTTATGGAACTCGCCACGTCACCACATGTTACTGCAGTGCTGGTTTGACCACGACCAGGATGTACTAGGCCGCTTGTGCTTGCCAGTTCACCAGAAGGATAAGCGGCACTAGTACTGGCTCCCTGCTCCACACGAGAGGCCTGCAGTTCTTGCACCTCAACAACAGAAGAACGGGATCGGATATGCTTGACCTTAGCAGGGACCACTCTGCCATCAGAGCTATCTGTCAGGGTACCGCTGCTCTCTACTGGTTCGTATACTGAGCCTAAATCTGCCAGTTATGTGTGTTGTGTTTTGTAAGTGACAGTGATTGATTGATACTGTACTTGGGAACACTAAACTATTGGGGGCGCTAGTATAGATCTGATCAGATCAAAGATATAAATTTGTTCAAACACTATACTAGTAAGGGAGGTGTATGGTGCGTGCATGGGTGTTAGCGCTACCACCACTAATCTGACGCTGCCAGGGACTGACGCTGACCCTAACTGATGCTAAAACCTGTACTGGGCCAATCAGGGGGGTTAACTCTTTATTCAGTAATATATGGCGGGTACCCTGACGCTATAAAAACATGATGGTGACAGTAACTAGCTAACTAGCATCACCCGTGACACCTATACGCCGATCAGAAAATAGATCTGTACACTATATTAGTGACACTGGTGACAGGGGGTGAAAGGGTTAACAGGGGGGTGATCAAGGGGTTAAACCTTTATTAGGGGGGTTTATGTGGGTACCTGGGCCTACCACTAACTGCCCTAATGATGATTAGTGTCACAAGTGACACCAGTACAACAATCAGTAAAATAATCTCACAGGGAGTGAAGGGGTTAACTGGGGTGGCGATAGGGGGGGGTGAAATATGCGCCTATGTGTACTGTGTGTGTAGTGTTTGTGCAACTTATGGTTGGATGCAGTGGTGGCTGGTGCTCAAAATTTTGGGTGGGCGCAAACAAACTGAAAAATCCTGAAAAAAAACACCAAATGCAGCCTCACTGTGTCCATCAAATGCAGCCACTGTGGCATCAAACTCAGCCACTGTGGCATCAAACGCAGCCACTGTGCCATCAAACGCAGCCACTGTGCCCATCAAACGCAGCCACTGTGCCCATCAAATGCAGCCCCTGTGCTCATCAAATGCAGCCACTGTGCCCATCAAACCCAGCCACTGTGCTCATCAAACGCAGCCACTGTGCCATCAAATGCAACCACTGTGCCATAAAACGCAGCCACTGTGTCCATCAAATGCAGCCACTGTGCCCATCAAATGCTGCCACTGTGTCCATTAAATGCCACCATTCCTCTTGATAGCCGTACAATCGCAGCACCTGTCCGTTCAGCCCACCAGGTGACAGGTATCAGACACGCGCTGCCTAATTGATGGAGAGGCGGTTCATTGTTAGAAAAGTGAATATTCATTCGCTTTTCTAACACACCTGGTTGGACTCCTAGCGCAATGCTTTGCGCTCTGAGTTCACCTTTTTTGAAGCCTATTAGAGCCTATGCATGATACTATCTATTAGCCATAGAGGGGGGGGGCTTGAGAAAGGGGCCGGCGCCATTAATAGACACACCGCCACTGGTTAGATGTCCTCTCTCCTCTCTCTGGAACTAAAAAGGATTCCACGAGGGGAGATGACATCACTTCCTCTGCCTGTGTTTACATTACACAGACAGAGGCAGTCTGCCATTCACCAGAATCAATCACTGGGTTCAGGCCAGAAATCATTGGCCTGGGCATGGAGACTGATCGGTTCTGAAACAAATCCGATTGCAGCAGGTGCGCACTCTCGCGCCTGATGTACAGCTACAGCGATTCGCCCAGGGGTGCCAACCTGCCACAGTATAATTGCGGCGGCTGGTCCTTAACTGGTTAAACAGCTTTATTAATGAACAACCCTTTGGTACCAAGGGTCGTCTCAGCTAAAACATATTTAGAATTAAAATATGGGAAATCGTGCTTATTTTCATCCTCACTTTTTAGATACTTTAAGTATGATGTATATTTATGTTTTAACTAATAATTCTATTTAATTATGGATAGAGTCAGTCTTTAATGCAATATTGGTACCTACTGGGGAGATTCAATAATCTCTATTCCTGAAGGAAAGAGGAAAGCAAACATTTTATATTTGTCACCTAAGCAGCAGGTAAGGATAAAATATCCAATAGAGACACCAGTCTCTGTAAAAACTGTCTAAGATGGGTATTTTCATAACTTTTGGGGAGATCACCTTTTTTTTCATGTGGCATCATCTGGATAGGAAGTGAAGGAAAATCACTCACGTGGGACACAGACAGCAAAACATGGTCTGATAAGAGGTTTAACTCTTGCGAACTCTATCCAAAACTGAAAAAAAAGTTTTGTCAATACATACTAAGCCCTATGTTTGCCATGTTTCATTGAACCTGCACAAATGTCCTGCCTTACCTCAAACACCAAAGTCTGAGTAAGGCAAGTATAAAATATTAAAATACTGCTATTAATATCTAGTATTCCCCTTCTAAAATAGTATTTAGAGCCCCTTTTCTGGTTTTCCAAGAACCCCTTAGCTCTGTAGTAAAGTTCCTGTTGTTTACAAAGCTCAACAGCATCAACTGAAATTTAGGGCACAAATGAATCAGACACAACAGTGTTAACAGGCGACTCAATACAAGGTTTCAGTGATAGGTAACCTGTCTTAAATGATTAGATCATGCAAGTCAAGTGCTTTCCAAGAATACTGTGATATGCCAATGCTCCTGAATAATTAATAGCAAAGAGCCCAAAATAAATAAACCAGGACACTATTTTATTAGATGCACAATAATTTTTAGCAAATCTCAAAAAGATGTTTAGCTTGCCCCCAGCTAAGACAGCAAAATTATACAAGTGAACTAATTGAAATTTTACAGCATATGGGAAAATGATGATCCAAAATGAGTTTTAGGAGGGAAAAACATATAAATAAAGATTTGATGGGTTGCAACTTCTTGACAACAGGGTTTAAAAATATATGCATAAGCAGCATTCAGATTTCGTAAATAACTAGATATGTTTGAACATTGTTTCTATATACAATTTTTCTCTCCAACCACACAGCATGGCCCCTCTATAATCACGTATTTATGAATTTCCACATCCTCAGAATTACACCTAATATTGCAGATGAATTCAGAAAATGTGATGTGCTAGCATTATGGCTGATTGCACTCTGCATTTGTCTACTTACGCAATGCTAAATATATATTACAGATGTTGATTTCAAAATACTGAAGTTTTTTCATTGTGTACATCAACTTGTTCCATCAGAAACAATCCTGGTTTATTGCAATATATTGTAATTATAACACAGTAAAATTCATACATTGAAACAGGCATCATAGTTTGGTAGGTCACTTTTCCCTGCTGAGAAATATGTTAAAATACAAATGCAAATCGTATATTTTCACCTCTCCAGGACAAAAAAAAATAGATTAATGAATGCAAGAAGTAATTACTTTCTTGCAGAGTTGAAGAAATACTATAATATGAATCCCAGTATGCTTGCATTGTTGTAATAAAGAAGCATTCCTTGTTTTGCTTGCTTACCCAGTCCAGAGTGTCATATGTATTGGAATATAGAAAGGAGACTTTTCTGTTAACGTATTCACAAGTGCTATTAAATAGTTGGTTTATACAGCCAGTCATTCAAATATCATGAGGATAGATAGATAGATAGATAGATAGATAGATAGATAGATAGATAGATAGATAGATAGATAGATAGATAGATAGATAGAAAGGCAGACAGTGTATATGTCATATGTGTGCTTAATAACATACTGCTCAAAACCAAGGTCCTTGTTCTGAAAATTAACATATAACCTATGGGCATTAAAAACTGAATAAAAATATGTGCACATGTATAATAAAGCTTCTCTCTGGTCAAAGACTCCCCCAAAATATTTTACCCCAGACAGCTCCTACTAATCCTACATTTAAAAAATACCAAGCTAGATGCGACAAATACCTAAATCCACTGGGTTGTGGCACTGGCTCTTAAGTCTTTTCTCTTCCCAACTGTGGATGGCAGCAGTCCTTTAGCTGCCTGATGACATGGGCACCTCTTACTGTGTCTATTGGTGGGGTTCTCACAGGTTCCTAAAGAATCCACCAGGAAAGGAAGATGTGGGGTAACAGCAGAAGAAGCGGTATAGAAGGTCACATGTAAAAAAAGGTCTTTTGAGAGATCCCTTTTAAAAAAATGTTGTTGAATAGGTGGGAGGGAGAAATGGGGTTAATTTATCTTTGCCCAGCCATGGGCTTTAAAATATCTTCATATTTTGAAAACTAAGTTGGCTAAACCAGGAAAATTTGTGAAAAAAGTAACTAATTTAAATTATTTTAAATACTGATACATTGACCTTGAGGCCCCATTCATACTGAGGACTTTTTCAAGTGCTTTGGCATTAAAAAAAGTGCCTGAAAAGCTCACAAAAACTGCTTTAGGACCCTTTCACACTGGAGGCGTTTTTCAAGCGCTTTAGCGCTAAAAATAGCGTCTTTAAAGCACCTGAAAAAAGCCACAGCTGCTCGAGTGCGTTTACATTTGGGCACTGCGCTGGCAGGGCGTCACAAAAAGTCCTGCAAGCAGCTTCTTTGCATCGCTGTAGGAGCGGTGAATACACTGTTCCTAAAGCGCCCCAGCCCATTGAAATCAATGGGCAGCGCCACTGAACTACCTCTGCAGCTCCGTTTTGCCGGCAGTTTTAACCCTTTTTTGGTCACTAGCGGGGGTTAAAAGCACCCCACTAGCGGCTGAATAGCGACCCTTTACCGCCGACGCCCGGGCGCTGGCAGTGTGAAAGTGCCCTTAATAAAGAAAAACAGTGGATGCTTTCACACTGGGTCGGTGCACTGGCTGGGAGGTGGAAAAACTCCAGCAGCATCTTTGGAGCATTTTTGGAGCGCTTAAAAAAGTGCCTCAAAAGTGCCCCTCTCCATTGAAATGAATGGGAAGCGCCTCAAAAGTGCCTCAAAAGCTCCTCAAAAGTGCTTCAATGGTGCCTCAAAGGTGCTTCAAAAGCACCTCAAAGTGGTTCTTGCAGCAGTTTTTGAGTTACGTGACCTTCAAAAAAGCGTACCGCTAATGCCTCAAAAGCATTTGAAAAGCACCTGAAAGCTCAGCAAAAGTGATCTGTGTTTTATAGACAGTTTTCGAATTCCTAAGTGTGAAAGGGCTCTAACACTGCAACCTTTTTAGATTCGGCTGGAAGTGTGAGTATGCTTCATATTACCCTACTATAAACACATTTATCCCTCTCAAGAAAACAAAGAACTTAACACTAAAAATAGATATATCATTATCCTCAATAATTAAAGTGCCTTGTAAGTTTTTGGAATAGAACACTTTAATAATGTGTAGTGTTAGTGGTATAGAAAAAAGGAGATGAAAAATAAGCAGCACTACTACAGGAACTTCCCTAAAATATGCCAATAAAAATGCCAGTCAAAATAGAATATTACTTATGACTAGAATGTCCTAATGGCTGTCTATGAATATCTGATATGCCAGTTATAATGACAGGGCAGTGATTCATGACATTTATTATATTCAGCAAGCTTAGAATGCCAATGCAATGTTCAGCACAATATAATATACACATGAGATGCCCTAATGACTCAAAAATACCTGAACAGTGAACAGAAGCAGTGGGTCAAAAAATAAATAATATATATATATATATACATGTGACACTAGCAGCATGCAAAAACCAGCAATAGTACCATTAGATAGTGTCAATAAACTCTGACTATGACTCTGACTAGACTATGAAATACTCAATTTACATGCAATATAACAGCATTTTCATACTCACAAAGTCACTAAAGCATTTCATTTGTGTGGAGTGAAGTGTATATCTGGTTGATCCTGCCTTCAGCTGTTCCTCCCATCTTCTCTGTGTCGCCACTGCAGATTGAGATTGTATAGACCAGCTGGTGCCCTCTACGGATCATGCTCAAATTCAGTTCCCTTCTAAGATATTCATTTCCTCTTTTTCCTTATCTGTGTGACCCATGTGACAATAGAGTCACACATGTGGGCGTGTACACATTGGTAAATGACACTACCCTCCCTCCCTCCCCCTCCCTCCTCCTCCATGTCCTCCTATTGCTAAACACTATGGGGGTGAGAAATAGTATGCTGATTGATTACATTCACTAAGAAACTCACAAACTTGCTTTGTTTTAATATAAATTGGTATTAAATATATCTAATGTAATTGCTAATAACCGTAAAGTAAAAAGGAGCCTTGTATGCAGATTCCTTCTGAACAAAGTGAAAGCTGATGTCAGCCTACACCATAATAATACACAAAAATATGCATCTGATGTTCAATAAAGATTTATTGGGAGCTCTAGAACAGTTTTTTTGCTCTTTGCTTTTTATAATCTGATATAAATTTCTGTTCTGAAACTTTTCTTTTTGTCATGTGACTGGCACATCACCAATGAGGGCTGGCAAGACACAGACTCACACTGTAGAGGGCATACATAAACAGAGTAATAGAAGCCCCTCCCAACAATCTTTTCCTACAAAAGCCAAAGAACAGGAACAGATTATGGGACTACATAACAGCACTGCAGGAATAAGGTACTTATAGGATTAAGCCTAGGTTCACATTGCAGCGATTTGGCATGTCAAATCGCATGCCAAATTGGCAGCTATCGTTGGCAATGGCACAGTCTGAATCAGTGCGATGCCGCAATTGCGGCGCCGCACTGATTCCCAAAAGTAGTTTCTGTACTACTTTTGGCGACTTTGGGGTCTGATTTGTATAGACATCTGCACAAGGACCAGCACAGATTTCTCTGTAATCACCCCTAAAGCTGGACTGACATACGGGAATGAAGTTGTGTGAGTTCAGCTGAACGTAGGTTAAAAAAATCAAAAACCAAAAACAAAACAGTGCCATGATATATATCATTTATGTGAATGGATTATGACAATTAACACTTCTCTGTTTAGTATCACTTTAACACAAATGTTGATAACATAGCACTTAAAGAATGCTGAGTAAATTCCATTGGTCACAAAAGACCCTTACATAGTTTGCTAAAATATTGTGTGTCATAATTATTCACCATTTTTAAAAACTAAAATATATGTTTTTATGTTTATGTTTTTTTCCTCTGTATTGCATCTCAGTTTTGTTGATCTCCTACAGCCTCTTTTCAACCACTCTCCGTCAACAGACATGCACTCAGGGTGGGATTCCTGATGGTGATGGTGAAAATATGCATGTTGAAATGGCCACATATTGTTTCCATCAGAACCTGTATGACAGATTGACAACACAGTAGCACAGCTGGAAAAAAAGGGTCTTCATGGCAGATAATATGTTATTGAAAGTTGCAGATTTTTAAATATTGGAAAAGACTTTTGAAGATATGTTATTTTTTGAATCATACAAACCTAGATGGATGCAGCATCAGTCCGAAGATGCAGCTTTCCCCCAGCCAGCACTAACACTGGGAATCTATCGATCAAACAGCGCTGATCACCTGGTTCTCAGAGCTCCCTGAACAGAGAGCTAGTGACTGTCAGTGCGTACAGAGGGGAGACCAAATGCGCAAACCACCCAAGGAAAATTCAATATAAAAACAATCTCTAAAATAGAAATAGTTGCCGCAGCCACCATTAAAGTGTTCCCACACCAATAGTAAATGAATAAAGTAAGAAATGTGGCGCTGGCAAATAAATATAAAATGACAATGATGTAAATATAATTATAGTAACTGGAAATAAATAAGTTAAAAATATTGATGGTAAAGATAATAATGTAGCATACATATTGTTGGATTCAATACAAGATACACCCCCCCCCCCCTTTTACTGGAATGTAACCAGTTACACCTCATATTGTCATGAGTCTAAGGCTATTGTATGTGATGAATGGCGGCTCCTATCTGGCTGGGCTACACAAAGACTAATTATGGGCTGTCGGAGATCGCAGTTCCAAGATTAGACAGCAGTCGGATTAAGTGCAATTCTGGACAGACGCTGCCCCCCAGAGACCACTTCTGGCAGTACAATCAGAATACATGGAGGCGACTACCAATTGGGCAGGTGGGCGGGCAGTGGGAGGTGCTGTGATTGAGGTGTGATTGACAAAAAGGGTTTGCACACACACCTGATTCTCTTATTCCATCTGGAGCTCAGCTGAGAAGGGTCACCACGATAAGTAGATCATTATATTGTATTTTAACTGTATATTATATCATTGTACTGTAGCCTTGCTGTATGTTGTGTAATTGTGTAACCCCCCTTTTTGATACACGTTAGCTTTCGCATTTCCTTGGGAAATAAACAAGATTTGATTATTATGAAGCCGTGTGCTTGGTTCCATAGCTAACCTCGTATTATTGTGATATTAAACGTAGCATGCGCTCATAGGTTTAACAGACTAACAACATTATAGGGACTAGACAAATTAATACATAGATATAATTATTATATAGCGTACTTCATATGGCACCCCACAAAGGCGTGTAGAATGTATTTTTACACAGAATCCACAGACTAATGTATTTTTGTTTTGAGTCCTGGTAATCAAAGACACCCAGAACTGAAAATCGTCTCTCGTGTGGACAAGATTGGCGCTGGCTCGCAAATTCTGAAACCACGCTTGGATGATCATAAAAACTCATCAGTTAGCGATATATGTATATGTATATATATGTTAAATGTTAAATGTTGTATTGCTAATGCAAAGTGTTAGAATACTTGTAGCTGGTCAAGAGGGCTGATCACCCTTGGTTAAAGATTGACAGGAATTACCATACATCTTTGACGAAAAGTGGGAGAAATAGATTGTTATTTTCAAGTTTTTTTTACGTTTTTATTTTTTTTGCATTCTTACCCATGTGGCAGGAAGGCCTAACAGGATTTTTACCCTAACAGGAAGGCATTGTGTCTCAGAATGTGCCTTGTGTCTTGTTGTAAAACTACAAGTAACAAATTTGTGTTTAAACGGATGTGTATCTGTTTTTTTTTTTTTTGTTAGTTGTCTATCTGTATTGCATTGTGTAAGCAACTGGTTGAGCAACTTCAATGTGGGTAGGCTAATTAGCATATCAATGGAAGTCATTGAAAGTTTCGTTAACAAAATCAGCTGATAATGCCACAGTAAATGTGGTTAGTCTTTTCAATGGATAGGCAAAAGTTGTATTATTTAGAATGATATCAAGTAAAAGTGATAATGAATGAAGAATCTTGAATGCTATGGGAGCGATTATTTTTTTTATTTTTATTTGTTTCCCGTGAGTTGTAAGAGCTAACGATAATTGGGTTTGGTTTAGTACTCAGTGCAGTGTTGGAACGTTAGTACAAATAGAAGTGTGGATTGTGTGCTTGTGAGAATGGAACTTGTGTATACATATGTTAAGAAGTACGCCTCTGCCAGTTATCATTCATGTGCAGATGAACCTCTTAAAAGCCAGTGTAATGTACTAGTGTCTCAGTGTCAGCAACAGAATAGCAGATTACTGGGTAAACAGCTAAAAAAGAAAGCGAAAAAGGAAAAATTGGCTAATGAGATTGCAGTGTTGCTCAGAATTAAAGTTATATCTGAGCACATGGGGGAGAAGTGGGAAGCAGAAAGGAGACATCTCGGGGAAGATATAGATGGAATCAGTGGAAAACTTCTAAGGCTTGCAACAGCCTCCAGTAGTGAGATTGACAAATTGCAGGCAAAAGCCGGCGAGTTGTCAGAAAAAAATGGTGACCTACGAGAACAGCTTCAGAGGTGCAGCATGGACTGCGTCATGAAGAATAAACTTGTAGAGTCATTGCGAATAAAGTTATCAGAGATGGAAGAATTGGTTATGTCTTTAGAAAGGAAAGTAGCAAATGCACACTCCCAACTTCTTATTAAAGAACAGTGTATAATATCGCTCAATGAGCACAAAGCAACATGCCAATTGGCCGATATCTGCACAGTCAGTGAGGAAAAGAGCCGTGAGGAAACACAGTCTACTATTGCGCCTATAGCGTCAAAGCAGAATGACAGTTTGATTACAATCCAAGAGAGACTCACGTTATGCCAGATTCTGGGTGAATTTAATGCCCTGGAGTCGCCAGTGACGCTGTCCAATAAGTTTGAGGCTCTAATCAATAAATTCCAGTTGAAGAATGACGATGCATGCTCTCTTCTAAAAGCATGGCTACCAGGACCTTTGATAGGCCAGTTATCGGCACAGGTTAAGGATAATTTAGCAGATGCAGAGGGGCGGAGGAAAGAATTGCAGCGCCTTGTGGACAGTCGTGATAATGGTATGAGTGATTTGCAACGAATGAAATTTAGGAGAGGATTTGACCCAATATTGTTCTGCAGTGAGTATCTTGCATTGTATACGAGAGTCTTCAACTGTCCTGACTTATTGGAGGATGATGCAAGTTTCATATACTCGATGGCCAATAAGTGTTATGTAAGCTATCCCACTAGAATGGCTCTGAGGAATGCTAGGTCCTACCAAAATTTTGTCAATATCCTGCGAGATTTTTGTCAAGAGTCCAGTGATAGCGAATATGGGTCAAAGGCAGGTGTATCCGTATTAAGCAGAAATACAGGAAGGCGGATGATGGGAATCAATGTTGGAGACGTAAATACAAGCGTGGTATCTGCGCTTGAAATTGATTCAGGAATTGAAATAGAAACTTCTGATGACTCCTCAGACGATGGAAGTGTAAAGTCTGTTAATTCCAATCACAGTAATATTATCCAGCAATGTGAATTTCCAGCACAAGATGTTGAAAAAAGGGCCTATGCAGGGAAGCCAGAGCTAAAATGTTGTTTGTGTAAAAGGGGAGGTCACATCGCAAAGTATTGTTGGGCGAATAACGATATCAAAAAAAGATCATATCTGAAAACTACCCCAAGGCGTTATGAATGTTATTCGGCCAGGTGGGGTAGCAATCCAAAGCATGGAGCCCATAGTAAGCAAACCCAATTCCCCGTTAAGACCCAATTACGGAGTCTACAAACTGAAAAGCAATATGTAGGACAGTTGCATAAAATCAAAATGGAAGTAGCCGAATGGTTATTCAAACATAGCACTGGGGGAAGCAATGCTAGCAGCACTTAGTCAGCTGCAAGTATGTTAAAAATACTCTGATCAAAGTTTCCTTCCTATGAATAAGGTTTTAAGTATTTTTGTAGTTTGTTTTATAAGGTTTAATGTTTTATTAATTTAATGAATTTTTATTAGGTTTTTTTAATTTTCTTTATTATTCATTTTTTTATTTTTTCCATTAATTTTTTCAAATTTTTTTTATTATTAATTTTTAATGTTTTTTTTTTTATTATGAATTATTTTTTTTCATATTTTCTTTTTTTTTATTAATTCTTTTTTTCAATTTTCATTTTTCAATTTTTTTTTTTTTTATTAATTTCTGTTTTAGTTTTAATGTTTGTAATTTTAATTTTTTTAGTTTAGTTGTTTATACTACAACTCGGTGTTCCCCTAGCAGTACAATTAATGAGAAGAGACTTGGGGCACTTAAAGTCAATTGTCATGATAATCGTGTTTAATCATTGTCTTTGTGTTCCTTTTCCAGAAACCAGGGAGAGAACAGGTTTGGATACTAAACATTTGTGTTTTGTTTGCAGGTCCGTCAAAGTGAGACCAACACGGGGGTTAGGTTATTGTAAATGCATAATCGATTATCACATGGTACCATGAGCTCATTAATTAGTAATTGTTTGCAAACAATGAAAATATTTAAACGATAATCTGACAAAACTAAAGAGTTACAAATGAGGTAGCAAATGTTGTGATGAAGTTACAAATGTTTTGTTTGTTTTGTTTGTGTTGTTTTTCCCATTAACTTATTGTCTTTCAGATAAAAAAAAGAAACATGTACTCTTCTCAGGAGAAAATCCATGGATGTCTTTAATTAAAAGTTGAGTGTTTGTCATTGTTGTATGGTGGTTGTCTTGTCATGTTGTTCTTGGGTGATAATGGCCAGACTTTTAATGTTTATTCTTTTTTAAATTTTTGTTTTTTTTGGAAAAAAAAAAAAAAAAAAAAAAAATATTTTTTTTTTGTTTTTGGGTATTGGCTTAGTCAGCTATTTTATTGTTGTTTTGTTCAGGTGTAAAAAGCTCCAAAAGGTTTAGGCTTTATACACCTGAAAGGGGAATTAGTGCATAGATCGTAAGATAAAGTTAGTGCATAGATCGTAAGATAAAGATAAATGCATTGGTTGTTTTTCTTTTTGCGTTTTTAAATTGAGAATTTTTGAGAAACAACAGTGACGTTCGTTTTTTTAAAGTTTTGACCATACCGTGGGGATCCATTTTAGAGTGGGTTCTGCCTAAAGAGGTCATGGTTGTTTTTGATAGTTTGGTCAAATTGCAGAAGCCAGGAATACTAAGTTCCTGGGTTCCAAGGAAGGAAATAGGAGTAAATATAATAAGCAAGCAGATATTATGGATAAGAATTTGATTCTGCTCTTGTTTTTCAATTCCAGAATCCTGGTGGAGCGAGATTGGAAAGGTTCTGGAAAATGGATGACGGATGATCATCTGGTTGGCAGTTTGTCTGTGCCATACCACGCCCCAAATTTATTCCACTAAATATCGGGAGAGACGGGACAAACAAAAAGATTCACTTTAACACTTTTCTTTTCCTATGGACGATCTGGTGCTGAATCTGAAAGACTGTGCCTATCAATAAGACTTGAAACATTTTCTTTTTTGCTGGACTCTCTCCTGATGAATGCAAACGTGTTATTAATATACGTACAATGGGTTGGAGGTTGGGGGAAAGAACATAACACATCCAATCCATCAGAACATGAAAATGTAAAATATATATCTTTTTGTTGGAGGGAGGAGTTGAAATAAGAAAAGTTGTGTAATGTATGACATGTATTGACGTAATGGAATTTATATGGTGCAGGTACCCAGGAGGCGGGCACCTATGCATAATAAGGTGTCTGTTGGCCGGACTAGAGGGTGTCAGGTGACACATCAATGGGGTGAACATTTCCTTGCATGGGGGAGATGCGCCTGGTTGAGGTCTCACCTGAGAAGTTGAAACCCTGCACAGGGAATGCCAGTGTATACACACAGGAGCATGCTGCGATAGATAAAGGGAACAAACGCTGACTACCAGAGTACAGTATGCCTTCACCACATGGCGTTGCAACATCTCACGGTGGTTGATAAAACCTATTACCCTATATTTGCTGAGAACACGCTGAATCAAGTGCGGTCATTATAGAAGTGATTTACTCCCAGAGAGGTGCGGACACAGAATAAGGTGCATGCAGGATGCTTATCTCTGAGGAGTAACCACAAGAGGAGGCATGTATTCAGCACTATATTGGGGGGAATGGGCGCTGGGAGGGGGTTGTTAATGGAGTAGACATCGGTATCCTGAGGAACAAACTCTCAGCCATAGCCATGAGCGGGACTTTGTTACTCAGAGAGATTGGTGGCATCCTTAATAGCATTCATAAAACACCCAGAGTAAATTAGCTCCAGAGTTGGTGAACCATGTTGAAGAGGCTGGTGGAGGGTGTGAGGGTACAGGATAGAAATCGGTTATGGGCTCTGGCGTACACGCAGTGGCGGACGGAAGTGTCAACCAGCATCAAGCTGATTGGGCAATCTCTGTTTAAAGGGCAGTGGCCTGATGAGTTAACATCACCGCTCAGTAAGACTCTGCCACAACACGTCGCTTACACTAATCCAAAATGGTGGTCGAATGCCTGGATGGGCTGTACCAGTTTGGATTGTGAAAGGTGTTAGGCTGTATGATCCCATACACAGAAGTGCGGACTTGGTCTGTATATTTGGTGGCATCAATGGGCTTACTGAGTGGGGATTCTATCTTGTCGCATTTGAGGCTAAATCACCCACATGTGATCAGAGGAGATGGAAGCAGGTTGATACTTTCCTCGGTCGGAAGCCTGACCATGATGTCCTTTGTATGCCAGGTCAATACATCATGGTGGTGAATATAAAATGTTGGGAAGTTATTTCAGGGATCATTGCTGGGGAGGAAGCACCTGGGTGTCATTTGGGACATAGACGAGTTTATTTCTTTGTCCTAAAGAATACCGATGTAACGCTAGTCATAAAACTGGAAGGTTCCTTGAACCTAACCATAGGTAGAGGTGCATGGTATACCCTGGGCATGGTCTCTGAAATCCAGGCACAGGGATGGAAGTGTGTTTTTTTTGTTTAATCATTTTTGCAGATTTATATGTGTGATATTAGACTCGGTATTTATATAGAAGGATCTCCCATTTATCTATGCAAGTTGAGGGACGAATTGACGGTAGGGTCTCTGTGTTCAAATTAGAGACCTTGCTGCCAAGTCAGAGCCCTGCAATACCGCTGTGAGCAAGCCTGCCTAATCCCGACCCATATGTACAGTAAAGGGTTATAGGATTGGGAGCAGGGTGCATAAAGGGATGGGATACAGATATATGTATATAGTATGATAAGAAATTGATTTATGTTATGGTGTAGTGTGATAAAGGTGTGTGTCAGGCTAGTAACATGGGCGAAAGGCCCCCCCTCGAGACTCTGTGTTGGAAAGTGGGGTGATGTGTTACCCTGAATGTGTGATGGTGAATGGTGAGTGAATGAGCACCCCTTGCCTGTACTGCATCTCGTCCTGAAGATACCAGAAAGGAGAAGATACCAAAGACACAGAAGGGTGACATGGAAGCTGTCACTGAAGAAGGATGGTGGTGTGTCACTAAGTGGCAAAGCGGCACGTGTTGGAAAGCATGACACGATAAGACCATTATGGACTGTTCCATAGGAGCTGTTGCTGCACAGGTTGAAAAACCACAACGCGTTAAGAAAGTCAAGGACTGTTCTATGGGTACTGGTTTGGAAACGCATGTCAGGGAGAAAACAGTTATGGACTGTTCAATAGGAGCTGGGTCGGAAGAAGGGTGTTATGCGCCTGTTGAGGCGCAAAGCGGCATATGTTGGATTCAATACAAGATACACCCCCCCCCTTTTACTGGAATGTAACCAGTTACACCTCATATTGTCATGAGTCTAAGGCTATTGTATGTGATGAATGGCGGCTCCTATCTGGCTGGGCTACACAAAGACTAATTATGGGCTGTCGGAGATCGCAGTTCCAAGATTAGACAGCAGTCGGATTAAGTGCAATTCTGGACAGACGCTGCCCCCCAGAGACCACTTCTGGCAGTACAATCAGAATACATGGAGGCGACTACCAATTGGGCAGGTGGGCGGGCAGTGGGAGGTGCTGTGATTGAGGTGTGATTGACAAAAAGGGTTTGCACACACACCTGATTCTCTTATTCCATCTGGAGCTCAGCTGAGAAGGGTCACCACGATAAGTAGATCATTATATTGTATTTTAACTGTATATTATATCATTGTACTGTAGCCTTGCTGTATGTTGTGTAATTGTGTAACCCCCCTTTTTGATACACGTTAGCTTTCGCATTTCCTTGGGAAATAAACAAGATTTGATTATTATGAAGCCGTGTGCTTGGTTCCATAGCTAACCTCGTATTATTGTGATATTAAACGTAGCATGCGCTCATAGGTTTAACAGACTAACAACATTATAGGGACTAGACAAATTAATACATAGATATAATTATTATATAGCGTACTTCACATATATAAACAGATAACATATAAAAATGGGGCACTAGCAAAGTATTAAAATTTAAGATAAAAAGATCATGATAAAAATATTAATACAAAGTTCGATGATGAAAAAAATGTGGCGCTTAATCCAGGCCAGGAAACCAATCCTAAGGGGGAGGGAAACTCCAAAGAATAGTTCCACAGAAGCGTCTAATAGTTAATGTCAAATTCCAGCATGTATAGCAGCAACGTAATGGACCATGCTATATCAATACATATGTGATGCATCCAAAGTAATCAATCCAAAGTGAGAAAATACAAGAATAAATACATAAATAAATTCATGAATAAATGGAATAAATTGGAAATAACGATAAATAATAAGTAGGTAAATAAATGCACGTGATCAAAACGCCAAGCAAGATATGTGAATCAATAGAGATGATGCGTGAATAATACGTAAATAACTACGTACTAAGAAATGTGCAAAATGCAACTGATGCAAAAAAATGCAAAGAATGTAAGAAACGTGCAAAAAAAAAAAAAAAAACATGTGCAAAAAAGCAAAAATCATATATGTAAGTGAAAGTCCAAATAATGACTGCTAATTATTAAGCGTCCAGTGCACTCTAAATTGCTGTGCTAAAATAAAGTGTCCAGTACAATCAGAATTGCCATTAATGATTGAGCTCCCATACACAATGCAATCACAAACTCCTGTGCAGTGGCTCCTCCCAATATGCAATCTTTATGTGGTGATAGTGATTTCTTCCATGCAAGAAAGTGCCGATCCAAATTATTTCCCCCAGCCTCTTACCTTTAGGCAAGAAGAAAACAGCCTTTCAATCACAGGGAAAAAAAAATAGATCACCTCCTTTAGGCTTCTCCAGATAGATATCCTGAATACTCTCTCACACTCTCTCCATGAATCCGGCATACATGGGGGCAAAAAGAGGGAGGCATACCATTGTGCAGTATTCAAGACAATTTTATTTAGGATAAAATGAACTTACAATTGAAGTAAAGGATTACAAGCAGCGGTCATATGGAATACGATCCCGGCTGAGATCGTACATGGGTCACCTGACTCTGACTCCTCACGCGTATCGTCACGCCCACGTGACTTTCTCAAAGGAACCCTAATCCTTTACTTCAATTGTAAGTTCATTTTATCCTAAATAAAATTGTCTTGAATACTGCACAATGGTATGCCTCCCTCTTTTTGCCCCCATGTATGCCAGATTCACGGAGAGAGTGTGAGAGAGTATTCAGGATATCTATCTGGAGAAGCCTAAAGGAGGTGATCTGTTTTTTTTTCCCTGTGATTGAAAGGCTGTTTTCTTCTTGCCTAAAGGTAAGAGGCTGGGGGAAATAATTTGGATCGGCACTTTCTTGCATGGAAGAAATCACTATCACCACATAAAGATTGCATATTGAGCCACTGCACAGGAGTTTGTGATTGCATTGTGTATGGGAGCTCAATCGTTAATGGAAATTCTGATTGTACTGGACACTTTATTTTAGCACAGCAATTTAGAGTGCACTGGACGCTTAATAATTAGCACAGTCATTATTTGGACTTTCACTTACATATATGATTTTTGCTTTTTTGCACATGTTTTTTTTTTTTTTTTGCACGTTTCTTACATTCTTTGCATTTTTTTGCATCAGTTGCATTTTGCACATTTCTTAGTACGTAGTTATTTACGTATTATTCACGCATCATCTCTATTGATTCACGTATCTTGCTTGGCGTTTTGATCACGTGCATTTATTTACCTACTTATTATTTATCGTTATTTCCAATTTATTCCATTTATTCTTGAATTTATTTATGTATTTATTCTTGTATTTTCTCACTTTGGATTGATTACTTTGGATGCATCACATATGTATTGATATAGCACGGTCCATTACGTTGCTGCTATACATGCTGGAATTTGACATTAACTATTAGACGCTTCTGTGGAACTATTCTTTGGAGTTTCCCTCCCCCTTAGGATTGGTTTCCTGGCCTGGATTAAGCGCCACATTTTTTCATCATCGAACTTTGTATTAATATTTTTATCATGATCTTTTTATCTTAAATTTCAATACTTTGCTAGTGCCCCATTTTTATATGTTATCTGTTTATATATTTATGCTACATTATTATCTTTACCATCAATATTTTTAACTTATTTATTTCCAGTTACTATAATTATATTTACATCATTGTCATTTTATATTTAGTGACTGTCAGTCACCAGCTCTCTGCACCCCCCCCCACGCACTCACTGGAAAACTGGGCTGTGGAGGGAGTGGGAGTGGGAGCGGCGGCTGGCTCAGGATCACATCGGCTCGCTGAGAGGCTGAGCCGGGTGCAGGTCCAAGCATTTAGGCAGATCTCGACCTTTCCTGAACCTGGACCAGCTCTGTGATGTCAGCTGACAGTGGGCTGTCTGATGAAAATGGTTCACAGGAGTGCAGAATGAACTGCACTTCTGTGATCCACAGGAGAAGTACAGCCAAATGAGCTTTGGCTGTACTTCTCCTTTAATGTGTTAAAGCTTATTAACAAGATTTTTGTGATTTGGTTTTTCATATTTTTAACTATGCTTTAATGCATCAGGATCTTTTTCTAGATATGCTGCACACCTAAGAAGAAAATAATATTTCCCACTTGTGTCCACAATGAGATAAAGTAGATTATGTCCACAAGCATGTCCAGAAAGTTTTTGTGGGCCCTAGTGGTTCTACAATATATATCAAAAAAGGTGAGCACATTTAAAACATGGAAACAACTAAAAATGAATGGAATGCAAAATAATTTTCTTTAAACATACTGTATATAGTGTTAGAATTATAATAATCTCAAAGATTCTAAGGTTTTCTGTAAAGGATCCATTTACAGCCCTTCAGATAGTCTTGATGGATATGTTCAACTTGGGATAATAACCATCACAGTGCATTTGATTTGCATTCTCTTCCAACTCTTGAACAATAAGGGAAACACCTGAACAGGGTAGACTGGGATGGGTGGGTCGGGACCTCTTTAAAAATTGGGGAAGGCAACCAGTGGATATTTTCTGTCTCCATTTCAGACCTCTTTCAGAGCTGCACCCGCAGCCACAAGTGCTAACATCAGCCAACAGTGATCCGCTTTCCTCAGAGCTCTTTACAGAAGGAAGCCTGTCATTACTGACTTCCTTTGTGGTGTGCTGAGTTACCTGAATAAAGAAACATTTATAAACCTTTCAGTTTTTAAGGTGCTGTTAACCATGATCTCATATTAGTCAATATAACAGAAATCCCTTCTATGTCGTTAGGTTTAATGGTACGATCATAATTATTAGTCATTTTGAATATTTCAGATAATCAAATTTTTAATTGAAAAGATTTTCAATATTCTCCATAACTAGATTCACAAAAGTGTGATACAGTGAACCCAAATAAACAGTTACTTATTCTTATTTGAGAACTTTTTTAATATACATTTACTCATATATAGGATGAAGTTTAGGATTTTTTTGAAGTTATTTGATTACAATTTATGACCTAAGTGCAGTCAAAATGACAAACAGAAAAAACAGCACAAGGGATATAACTTACAGTCAGCGAGAATATGTTACATGTGTTGATTCCTCTTCTGTTAGCATAATCCTCCTCCATTCTGACACCCTCTATACTGCCATTATCTTCTAGTGTGGGTGGGAAGGGTAAGGGGCTGTCCCAAACCTTCATCAAGAGAGCCTGACTATGCCCATCCTTTTCGACCAGCTACTCCATCCAAAGAAGCCGTACTACAGCTTCTATGAATGGAGGGGACAGAGCTATCACTCATCCACCATCCTTCAAAGACCCCATTTCATTCATAAAAGCTGCAGTATGGCTCCTACGAATGGTGTAACTAGGCAGAAAGGGCCGGCATAGTCAGGCTGCCTTGATGAGTGACTGTGACAGCCTGTTAGTTGTATTAACCCCTGCTGCGCTGTAAGATTACAGTGGGGGAAGTTGAAGGCATGGACAGAGTAGGGCTTTTAAGAGAAATCAGCAAAAGGGACACATCCTACTAACTGTAAGTTATCTTCCTTGTGTTGATTTTTCTATTTGTGATTTTGGCTGCACTTAGGCTTTAAATTAGCCTACTGTTGACACATTAAGAAACGCTTCTCTGATGAACTGGGTGTCACTTCTCAAAGTGCATCAGGACTTTAATTGTAAAGCCAAAACTTTTTTTATTTTTAAGTGTAGAAGTGTTAAAACTCCTGTCATATTTCTATTGTCTGTGCCCTTGCTAGGGAGATACAACCTCTTTATTTGTCCTAGCAGTCAATACCACTAGTACTGAAAGTGAGGGAAAATCTAAATTTAGAGTTGTCACCATAGGTTTAGAAATATTTTAATCGTAAGGGTTTGAATCAAGTTTTTTATCTACATTTACTGCTATGTTCAGCTACTCTAACTCAGGATCAAATACCCTGGTGTTGAATTAATCAAGTATGTAGGTCTATGTTTTCTTTTTGGATCGCTCATTCCACTCTAGATTCTTGGATTAATTATTAATAGATTGCTCATGGTTGTTTACATAGCTGGATCTTTACTGGTAATCAAATGCTGGACCTATACCATGGCAATAAAAAATATGTCTATATCTTATTGTTGAGATATATCCATGTTAGGAGGACTGGCATATTTTAGGATTCGCTGATTGTTACACAATATTGTAGTACCAAAAGGTATACTGTAAAGTACCACAAGCTTGGTTTTTATTTACTGATCACTGCATAGAGGCCGTATACTGTATACATGATGTTGGTATGTGTTTTTGCGATGGACTAACTTTAATGGACAAGTGCACTTTAAAACAAAACAGCGCAGTCTACAAACCTATTTTTTTTTTAATTATTATTATTTGCAGATAATTGCAGAGGCCAACTTTGTGACCATGTGGTTAGCTTGCTTGTCTTGCAGGGCCATGATCTTGAGTTTAATTCCTTCTTGGAAGTCACTAGGGGCATATTTATAAAGCTCGGAATGATTGATTTGCCAGTGGCTTTTAGGAAAGTATTTTCATCACATTTGTAACTCACATGCTCTGTCTGGATTCATCTACATATTTGCTGGATTTGGCATTTTTCCATTCTTCAATGAAAAATCCAGGCTATAACAACACACACTGCATTCACCATGCCACAATTGTTTTTGTTATTTTTTACCAAACTATCAAACACATTAAAATTATCTTTTTATCAGATATGTCCCCTTAAAGACAAGCTAAGTGGTTGCAAAGGCTAGTGTTTATTCTAACTTAATTGTATACATTCTCTGCATTGTTGCTTCTGCATTACGGTTGAAACCTTTCATGTTTTGCTCCCTCCCAAATACTTACCTAAATCCAATCTCAATCAAGCTGCTGTCTCTTTCTATCCTCACTGGCTCAGAGACAGCAGTGGAAGCCGTTGGCTCCTGCTGATGTAAATCACACTGTGAGGAGACGGGCCATGTGTCACACAGGCAGCAGGGCTTAGGATCGAACCCCCAAGTGTGTCACCATAGGAAGTGTCTTCCTATGGTGGCAGACCGGTAAGAGGAGAAGCCAGGAGTGCTGATGGAGGACCCGAGAAGAGGAGGACCAGGGCTGCTCTGTACAAAAATATTGCACAGAGCAAGTATAAACTTGCTTGTTACTATATATTTTTTTTTAATTTAGCCTTTACAATCACTTTAATACCACTTAATAATCTAAGTCCTCATTGGCTTTGCATCTGACACGTTTCAAAAGAAGATATTAGATATGCTTGTACTGTATTTGTCTTTGCATCTACACTAAATAAAAAATCAGTTAACTGGTTAATGAGATTGAATGCAGTCAAGTTCATGCCAGTATTTAACCATTTTTAAAACCATACCATGCCTAGTTGAGTAAAGTTACAGAGTTAACAAGGAAAAACAAATTAATATCCAGAACTCTTTTCTAAAGAAATGGTCAAATCTTTTTTTATTTTATATGAAACAATATCCCTTTGTCCTTTGTTAAGTTTAGGAATAACATTTTATTTTATTTTTCTATTTTGCTTTACTCATTTTGCATTTTTTTTGAAAAATGTTAAAGTCTAAGTTTAGGTAATTAAAAAAAAAAAAAAAAAAAACTATGCCAGCCCTTTTTTCCCATCTACTCTCTTCTTAGAAGCTGTTATATAGATTCTATGAATGAAAAATGATCTATGGATGGAAGTCCACTTTGACAGCTGGCAATGGCACAAGGGAAACTTTGCTTTAAATGTAAGTAACATGCATTGTACCATTTTTTTTTTTTAAACTTACCTAGACTTTGGCTCTAGATACTTAGAGGTGTCTGCAGAAACTTGCAGCAGCTCTCATTTTCTTGAGCTACAGTCAAATGTTGGATTGTAGTGAATGGTCAAAGCACCAGTACTTTTTGTATGGCATGGAGCTTGCCCACTGTCTATGTGATTCACACAGTCCTATTGGCCAAAAAGGACACAACCAACTGAGCGTCCACCTTGCTGATAATAGCCTTCTTGATCCCCTTCAATCTGGATCTCGTCCTCAACACTTCACAGAAACTGCTCTCCTAAAACTAACAAACGATCTACTAATGGTCAAAACCAATCAACACTATTCTGTACTCCTACTCCTGAACCTCTCTGCCGCCTTTTACATGGTTTACCACCCCCTCCTCCTCAAAAAACTCCACGCCTTTGGTCTCTGTGACTGTACTCTTCGCTGGTTCTCTTCCTACTTATCCAACCGCACCTTTAGCGTTTCTTACAACTCTACTTCCTCTCCTCTTCCTTTCTCTGTTGTAGTCTCCCAAGGTTCTGTTCTTGGACCTCTACTATTTTCAATCTACACCTCCTCCCTGGGTCAGCTGATAGCTTCCCATGGCTTTCAATACCACCTCTATGCTGACGACACCCAAATCTATTTCTCTACACCTCAGCTAATCACTAATTTACTATCAGATATATAAGTCTGGATGTCACGCCACTTCTTCAAACTCAATCTATCCAATAACAAACTTATAATTTTTCCTCCCCCACATGTCCTTTTCCCTTCCCCTGATCTCTCGGTCAAAATCGATGGCACAACTATAAGCCCATCCCCGCATGCCAAGGTTCTAGGTGTAGTCCTGGTCTCTGAACTCTCCTTTAAGCACCACGTCCAATCACTGTCCAAATCTTGCCGCCTCAACCTCCGCAACATCTCCAAAATACGCCCCTTTCTAACCAATGACACAACAAAGCACTTAATTCACTCCCTGGTCATCTCTCGCCTCGACTACTGCAACTCCCTTCTCATTGGCTTACCTCTAGTCTATCACCTCTTCAATCCATCATGAATTCTGCTGCCAGACTCATCCATCTTACCAATAGCTCTGTGTCTGCTACACCTCTCTGTCAATCCCTCCACTGGCTTCCGCTCATCCAACAAATTAAATTCAATATACTAACAACTACTTACAAAGCCATCCACAATTTAGCCCCCAGCTATATCACTAGTCTAGTCTCTAAATACCAACCTACTTGTTCTCTTTGTTCCTCTCAAGACCTTCTGCTCTCTAACTCCCTCGTCACCTCCTCCCATGCTCGGCTCCAGGACTTTTCCAAAGCCTTTCCAACCCTATGGAACTCCTTACCCCAATCTGTCCATTTATCTCCTACTCTATTAGCTTTTAGACGATCCCTGAAAACCCTTCTCTTCAGAGAAGCCTACCCTACCCACACCTAACAACTGTATTTTCATTTTCTCCATCAGCTCACCCCCCACAGTTATTATCTTTTGTTCCAATTGACCCTCCCTTCTAGATTGTAAGCTCTAAGGAGCAGGGCCCTCTGATCCCTCCTGTTTTGATTTATATTGTAAGTGTACTGTCTGCCCCCATGTTGTAAAGCGCTGTGCAAACTGTTGGCGCTATGTAAATCCTGTATAATAATAATAATTACCTAGAGGTTGCCTGTACAGAACAGCCAGCTATCAGGCATAGGAGAGGAATGAGAGCTGCTGCACATTTCTCTGCTGGCACATCTACAGTATATGCTTGCACTTTATATTTGCTAGCAGCTCTGTTTTTTTAAAGTGACAGTCACTTTATTTTTATTTTCAGTGCTCCAGAATCCTCCTAAAACCCCAAAATCGACTGGTAGTTTGATGAGCCACAGATCAAACTGGCAATATAATGTGAGTGCATGTTTGTGCTCTGTAGCCTGTACGCTGCTTAGCAGCAGTGACTTATGTGAATGGTTCTATTACGTTCTATCCAGGGCACGTAAACACAGGAGGCAAATAAATAAGGAAAACACATCACATTAGAACTCAGTGGCAAAATTACACACTTTAATAACATGCCTGGACCATGCATACTATGGTATGTGCTCTATACCAATTAAATACTGCATGTATTCAGGGGTTTGATGTCACACACTGGATTTACGACATTTAAGATCAAGGTGATAACCTTTGCATTCATCTCAAGAAGATAGTGGAAATGACATTTATAGAACCTATCTAGCTAAGAGAATGTTGTATATTTTGCCAAAATGGTGAAAAGTGCTCTGTTGTTTAAATTTTTATCAGTAGAAACAGTGAAAAAAAAAATCTGTTATGACACAAAAACACCATATACATAGTTAAATGCAATGTAAACATTTATTTACAGATTAACAGAGTATGTATGCATTTGGTGTGACATTTAACTAATATTTATTTTATTCTTCACCCATGGTATACATCTCTTATAATAACTAATAGTTTGAAAAAGCATTTAAAAAAGAAAATATTTTTATGGTACAATATATGAAGAAGGATAAACTTATTCAGTATTAGGCAATATCCATATCCTACATACAATACATTATATGTTTACTTAAATACACAGCATATAAGTAAACAAATGTTGTGCTCTGTGTGTCCAGTTGTACATTTCAAGATTTTAGTGGTTTTGATGCATGAAGTATAGGTATCAGAGACAGGCCATACCATGTTTTGTCATTTCCAACTGCAGATTTTATTGAAATAATACCTGGTGACCTTTCCATGAAGGTTCTTTTTTATTCACTCCCTGTTATAGGGCGACAAGACTCTGTCCGTGTCTCCTACTTATTATCTTGCATTGTCACCCTGTTGCACGCTTTCCTAATAGAGATTACAAGCATCTGTGTGGATAGATATTATGACGATATGGTTCACTGCTGTCACTGCCAGGAAAGAAAAAAAAAAGTAAAAAAATTTTTTTTAGCACCAGCCTCCACTGCTTAACAACCAGTGACAGCTGGGGGGAGGTTAGACAGCGTACAGAGAAAAAAAAAATAATTAGCAAGTTGCAAGTTGTGTATAATACACAAGGGGGAATCCATAAAAATTGTCTCTTACACCCTTTAGAATTCCACTGTGCCTTCGCATGACACATGTCAGTGCAGGTGACAGATTCATGTACCTGTTTTAAACATATTGACATGCCACACTTAGTGGAGCTTAGTCCCCGCCCCCTGCCCCCCGTCCCCCACCATTGAAACTGTTGCAGAGACAGCTATTGGAGAACTAAAGTATCTGAATCCCCCTCAGTCCCAGATCACTGTCAGCATCATTGATTGCTAGAAGCCTGTTGGCCATGACGCCAACAGCATCCTTAACAACAGTGGTGGCCAGTCCGTAAGGGGTGCAGGGGGTTCCCAAAGTTAGTTTGCCAAAGAAGAAAGCTGCTTTAACATATTAAAAACTTTTAGTTATATTATCATTTATTAAAAAAATTATCGTACATATATCTGCAACACCCATTAGTCCGGCGCCCCGCATAGGGTTGCCACATTGTCCCTTTAATCCAGGACACACATTAATTACACAGGTTCTTTGGCTGATTAAGGTGGTAATTAAACTCAATGGGTTCCTTATCTGCATTAAATCAGTCTCAAAACCTGTGTAATTCATATGTGTCCTGGATTAAAGGATGATGTGGCAACCCTAGCCCCTCACAGTGTACAGACTCTGTACACTGTGTGGGGCGCCGGACTAATAAGTGTCTATTAGGTCTATAAATGTGACGTGAGCATATGACTGGAGGCTGAGGCCCTAATTGGCTTGTTTCATGTTGTCCTTGATGTGCAGAGCAATGCGACCCGAACCCTCCCACTTGATTGATTTTAGCGAATCATAGCGTCACTTCCGGTTTCCTGATTCTCGTCCCGTGGAAAGCAAGGCATCCTCTAGTGAGTGCAGTTAGTGCAGCTTAACTGCCCTGAAAACATACAGTAGATGTGTTAGCTCCTCTGAATGTACATTGATAGAGACAACATGAGTGCGGACCTGGAGGGGTTCGTTTGCGCCCCCCCCCAAATTTTTTTAGCACCAGCCTCCACTGCTTAACAACCAGTGACAGCTGGGGGGAGGTTAGACAGCGTACAGAGACAGGCACTCTCAGTGGCAACACTAGGGTTCAGGGGTGGAGAACATCAGACAAGCAAAAGAGCTCTGCTAAGCTGGGCTCTCCTAAGTGTCAGATTCCTGCAGGAGGCTGATGAACAGTCTACAGCCCCCTTGGGCTGGCTAATCCAGCTGCATCTGCTCAGGGAGAGGGCACCAGGGGCCACTGCATCTGCTCAGGGAGATGGCACCAGGGGCCACTGCATCTGTTCAGGGAGAGGGCACCAGGGGCCACTGCATCTATAGGAATCAACTAGGATTTGGCTGGCTATCTCGGTTGTGAGCAGATTATGTGACGGGTTCCCTCTCCTTCCCACTTGGAGTGATTTTCCCAAAGCTGTTTAACCCCATCAGCTCTCGCCTACTGGACATACCACAAGTTTAATATCAGTGCCCTATTATTACTACCATCTGGTAAGCCTCCTATTCATCAGGTGGTCGGGATGAAGCACCGTTTGCATGCATGTCACAGTGTAAAATTTGCAGCACGAGCACCGTGGTGTTGTTTTGAATATGATCTACCTGTGGACATTAAGTTGATTCATGCCTGATGCCAAGATTGATCTACATTGGACTTTCACCATTTACATCCTTGTTTGGACTGTCCTATATGTGATCAGTGTTTTTCCATCTAGGATTTTTGATGGGTTTTATTTTTTTATTTATATGTTTAGCAATTTGTAATATTGGCGCAGCTTTATTTTCCTTATAACACTAGGGTTGGTGTCCCCTGATGCGGTAAAACATGTTGTTACCCCCTTCTGTCTATCCTGCCCAGTGCCCTGCAGGTAGTGCACGGTCACTGGGCACACCCCCAAACTGGCCCCTGTAAATGATAGTATAGGGTGGTATAGTGGCAGGTTAAAGTAGTATAGGGTGGTAAAGTGGCAGGCTAGGCAGGTATAGGGCAGGTTAGGGTGGTATAGGACAGGTTAGGTTGGTATAGTGGCAGGTTAGAGTGATATATGGCAGGTTTGGGTGGTATAGTGGCAGGTTTGCGTGGTATATGGCAGGTTAGGATGGTATAGGGCAGGTTAGGGTGCTATAGGGCAGGTTGGGGTGGTATGTGGCAGGTTAGGGTGGTATAGTGGCAGTTTGAGGTGGTATAGGGCAGGTTAGGGTGGTATAGTGGTAGGTTGGGGTGGTATAGGGCAGATTGGGGTGGTATAGGGCAGGTTAGGGCGGTATAGGGCAGGTTAGGACTCTATGTAGTGACAGTGTGCAGTAACTTACAGCATGCCCAGAGGTGAAGACACCTGGGGCTGCTGTGTCTTCACCTCTTTCTCCTCTTCAGCTGTGGGATCAGATCGGCCAGAGTGAAGGAGTCTGTGGGAGGAGTGGAGGAGGCAGATATTGGAGATCCCTGAGGGACAGCTCAGTTTAATGAATGGGGAGTGTTATAGGCAGCCTCCCCCGCATGGCTGGGTTCCCTGCTCACACTGCTCCGCTGCAGCTCTGCAAGTACAAGCAATATAGTACAGTGTGTAGCGGCGGCCCCGGTGTCACCCCGGTGTGGGCCACCCTGCCTGTCCCTGGATGGCAAGTTTGAGTTGGTTCTAATTCCCTCTAGTTTTGTTATCTACAAATTTGAGGCAATTGCTTTTTAATTTATGGTGGATATAGCATCACTTTGTAAAAGTGTTGCTATTAAGAAATGCTTGAATCTGCTGCATGTGTCAGTAAATCTATCAAAACTGGCTATACAGGAGGGCTGAATGGAAAAAAAAAAAAACTGACATCTCAGGAGAAGCCGATGTACTAACTATCCAATGTTAGTACAGCAATCTCCCCTGCTGTTCTATTGTGTTCTGACAGGGGGGCGGTACAGAACACTCCGGTCAGTGCTCTTAGCCATCGGGAGCAGATCAGCAGACCTTTTACGGTCATGTCCCTTCAACAGAAGCCAGGCAAACGGATGGCTTCTGTCAGACTGACTGCATTACAAACAGGCCAAATGTTGGCCGGTTTCTAGTGAACCAGCCGATGCCGCATGACATTCGGCCCATGTGTACTAGGCTTAAATGCCATTCATCTAGGATTTATTTATATTTTAGTGTGTACTCTGAAATTAGTTTTAATGATTCCTCTGCTGTCTCTTTCATACTAATGATATTGATATGTCATATATTAAAGCATATGTCAAGTCGCAATTTTTTTTCTCTTCGTTTTATATAAAGTAAGAAAGGGTTAGAAACCTTGTCAGGGCTCTATTAGAAAAATGTACCCTTACTTTGTGTCCGGCTGTCAGCATTTTTACTAGATAGGAGGTAAAATGAACTCTTCAACATTAACACAGATAAAAAATAAAAAAATAATTCTTTAGGGAAAAAGGGGAAGGCTAGAAGTCCTTTTAGATTTTTAATGTCCCTGTTGTAGATTTTTTCTCACTTTCTCTCTGTTGTAGACTTCATCTGCAGGACATGTAAAATTGTATGTATATCTAATGGAGTGCCAGATAACAGGAAAAATCTGATTGAAATTCTAAAATTTTGGTTGACATATACTTTAAGATTTGGTTTCCTAGTTGGCACCTTGGTCATCTTCCAGCTTTTATAGAATTTTTGCAATTTATGCTTTACTGCACTTCACTTCCAATGGTTGATCTTAGTTCATTTATGTCTGATATCTTTGGGCCACCAGTGGGTCAGCCGGGAGGACACAACCTAGGAGTACCCCACCAATAATCCCCTCCCCACTGTCTGAGGCTTTGGTGATGACCAGGTACACCCTTAAGAGAAGTCTGTATTCACAGATGCTGACTTATATACCTCTGGTACTCACACCAATATTTACCTCCCTCGTGGTATTCCCGAGTGTGGCTCGGGGTTAAATTTCAGTCCCATTAGCGGTAACCCAGAGCCACACTCAGAATTGCATCCCAGGATCCTGGTGCAGGTTATTTACCTTGTCCCCAGGATCCTGCGATGTCCCTCCGCTGTGTCTGCAGGCTGTGTCCTCTGCCCGATGCCTCTGTGTGACAGGCCTTGTTCACCCTGCGAAGGTCGCAACGCATTGGGTGTGGAGCTTGGCAGAAAATTCAAAAAGTACAAAATTCATAACACATACAGTACACTGTAATCTTACAGATTACATTACTGTATGAAATCATTTCACATACCTTTTGCCCCTAGTGCTTTGTCCTGTGCCCTGCATACAGTTTTATATTATATATACATATACTGTTTTTTCTGCCTGAAAACTTGAGATTGTCCATGGCAACCAAAAAGTGTCCCTCTATGTCAAAAATTTAGACCAGCTAGAAAACAGCGATAGTAAATTAGAACACTTGCAGAACTGAGTGATAGTGAATCGTGAAGAAATTAATTTTATTATTATTATCTTATTATTTGTATAATTATTTATAGTTATTTATTATAATTTATGATTTTGTGTTTGAAACTTTATCATACCCGGGATGTCTACTAGACTCTTGTTTGGACAGATTTAAGTGAGTTATTACTAAGAATTACAGGCCTACAATAGAAAAAGACAACTTTCTATGCAAAACAATGTACCGCTTTGAGATGCAAAAATCTGACATAATCATACCGTCAGGGAGACTACAGTATTTAAAACTAGTACAGTTTGCAAAATTGCATTACACAGCTGAACAGAAATATTTTATGAAGGCTCCAGATCTATGCTCATTTGCTTTTTGGACCTTAACCAGTTCATCTGCGTGTAGAGCTTACGCTATAAAACTGCAGTAGTGGATATAGTGGGCACCATATTATGAAATAAGGAGAGAAAATCTGATTTATTAGTTCTCTAAAAGCTGATATTTTTATATATTTTTTGTTACATTTTGTTAAAAACTTGTACAAACCGGCTAAATTCATATTTACTGACCCTTTAAAAGGATACACTAGACAATTGTCAATATTTTTATACCTGTGGCAAGCAAACCTTCAATGACAGTGCAATGTTTGCTTTAATAACTTGGATAGCAGCCTGTAAAACTAAAGGAATTGTGGAAAAAAAATAAACCTTACAAGGGCAGGAATCAAAGACAAGATTTAAAAGCAATAAAACCCATCTGCTGACCTATATAAATTTTCTGTTTAAAAAACTAAAAACTAAACTGTTACTGACAGTTACAGAATGCACTTCCCCACAGAATCTATTTTCTTTTGTCTTACTTAATGTTAATAATACCATTTGCCAGTTGCCACACACTACAAATCAATGTTTTCTTGCCTTTCCTTCATAGAATCCCCAATTCCTTTTTTCCTTCCTGCTTCGGAAATATTACATTTCAAAGGAACTGTTGGGAACTTGGGAAGCCTGAGCTGTTTGGACCAACCTCAATCATGAGCAGTGGAAATGCCTGCTGGGTTGTTGCTGTCCTTGTAGTCCTAGTTCAAAGTTGAATCCCTGGATACTCTGCATCAGTTTCTGTTTGCTTTCCAACATCTAAAAAACTGAACTGTGCAGATGACTGATATGTTCTATCCTGGCCAAGATTTAACATTATTTATATTATTTATCTATGTTTATTTATATATAAAATTTAATTTTGTGTTTGTGCACTAACCTTGTTTGGGACATTTAAGTGAGTTTATCAAGAATTTTTACAATAGAAAAAGACAACTTTCTATGCAAGATCCAAAATCATACCGATTATTTGTTTGTACTTAACATATCTATGCTCATTGCTGGAACAACGTCCGCTATAAAACTGTAGTGTTATGCAGTTCCTTGTGTATGTGTATGTTGGGGTTGATTTACTAAAGCAGTAAAGGCTTGACTTGGATAGCAGCCTGCGAAGTGAGATCAAAAAATTTAAAAGCAGGACTTTGCTAAAAACTAAACTAAGATTATTCAAGTGAAAATATCAAAATATTACAAATACGAAAAATGCAGAGTCAGGGAGTAAGATCATTAGTAGCATATTAAGAGTGTATGTATAGTAACACATTCTGCATAAATATTCAACCTTGTAGGAATTGGAGGCTATCATAGAAAAAACTTTTCCACATGTATTGTGGATCACAAACTAAGTGATCCTTTCGGTTGTAAAAGTGGTGTAGCCCTAAATGGCAAACATGAATAGATCACAGGCATCAGTGTAATTGGTGCGCTAAGTTAACTATCTATTGGAGGAAGTGGGGCTACATCCGCTCTACCCTTACACCCCGAGAGGGAACTTGCTGTGCAAGGGGAGCGGAGTTTTATAGAGCAGTTAGTGGTATCAATATTTCGGGATCCCACATGAATAATCCATAACCGTGATGAAGGAATGCGGGACAAGTAGGGGGGGGGGTTATGGGAATGGTGGGAAGGACCAATTTTAGAGGATGATGGATGGATCTATTGAATTGTCGTAATAGCAACGCCAGCTACAGAGCTAGGGTCTTTTTAAGAGGAATGGACACTGGCGAGTCCCTAAAATGTAGTATTTATATGTGGATGGGGTATCCCTGGCTTGATGGATGATATTCTCCATCTCTGAGATCTTATCGACACGTTTGACCCAGTCTAGTAGTGTAGGTGTGGTTGAGGTCTTCCAATAGATTGGTATGCATTGCTTTGCGGCATTCAGTAAATGCGGTAGTATAGATTTTTTATAAGTGGAACGTGGGAGGGAGGTATGATGTAGGAGGAATTGAGATGGTGTAAAGGCAATTGTCTAAGTCGAGATAAGGGATATAACCTCATGGATTTTCTCCCAATAGGTTTTGAGCAGTGTACAGTCCCACCATATGTGAAGGGGGGAGCCGGTGTGCAGATTACAACGCCAGCAGAGAGGGGATACACTGGGCAGGTATTTGTGTATTACGTCTGGAGTCCTGTACCATCTGGCATAAATTTTATAAGAGTTTTCTTGGGCAGAAACATTAACCGTGCTTTTGTGGATATAATTGAAAACATGTTCCCAGTCTTCGGTAGGTAGATCAACGCCAAGTTCCCTTTCCCAAGTTTTGACCACTGTGTTTTGTTTTGGGTCGAGGTCATCAAACAGCATTGAGTATGTCGTGGATATAAGGTGTCGTAGTGGGGTTTCGTTGGAACACATAACTTCAAAAGGGGTGGGTGCCCTGCACCACTGTGAAGTAGGACGTGCACTTTGAAGGAAGTGTCTGATTTGAAGAAATTTGTAAAAGAGGATTTGATGTTCAGAAAGACGTAAGAGTATATCGGGGAATGGCATGATGGAGAGGTTATGGAAGAAATGAGAGGCTCTGAGTGTTCGTGGTGATAAATCAGTAGAGGGGTCACAAGCAGTTATATTAGGAGGAAAGTCAGGGTTGTCAGTAAGTGGTGTCATTGGGCCAGGGTAAGGCATCCATCTGAGCGTTTTAGCTACAGACCTAAAGATTTGCAGAGATGCTCCGGTAAGTGGGTGAGATGAATAAACCTTAGGTATGTTAGATGATGATATCCATGGTAAGTTGGTTACGAGAATCGAGTCAAATGCATCTTCCAGTGTAATCCAGTCCTTAGAGTGTTTGTGAATGTGCCAATCAAGAATTCTGGTCAGGTGGCATGCAGAGTAGTATTTCTGTATGTCAGGTAGGCTCAAACCTCCTTTGGACTTGGGAAACGTCAGCGATTCCCATTTAATTCTGGGTGATTTGGCTGCCCATATAAAGTTACGACACATTCTCTTATGAGACGAAAAGAATGACCCGGGGAGTTTAATCGGAATGGTTTGCAGGAGGTACAATATGCGGGGTAAAATATTCATTTTCAGTATGGCCACCCGTCCAAACCAAGAAAATTGGCCAGACGTCCATCTGAGAAGATCGTTTTGTATGGATCGTAGTAGTGGGAGAAAGTTTAGATCGTAAAGGTCATCTAAAAGTGTTGGCAGTTGAGTTCCCAGATAGGTGAGGGCTTTGGTTTCCCAGCAAAAGGGGAAGTTCAGCTTACATTGGGCTACTACCTGCGAAGGGAGGGAGATGTTAAGAGCCTTAGATTTGGAGAAATTAATTTGTAAGTTGGACAGTTTGTGAAAAAGGGCAAAGTCCTTCAGGAGGTTGGGTAGCGTGGTGACCGGATCAGAGAGAAAAAGAAGAACGTCATCCGCATACGCCGCTAATTTATATTGTTTATCACGCACTTGTATCCCTTTTATATCGGGGTTAGCCCGAAGTCTGCGCAAGAGAGGTTCCAAGGAAAGAATGAAAATGATTGGCGACAGGGGGCAACCCTGGCGCGTGCCATTCGAGATGGAGAAGGCGCTCGACAGATGCCCGTTGATCCGTAGTTTTGCCGTGGGATGAGCATATAGTGTTAGAATCATCTGTAAGAATCTTGGGGGTAATCCCACAGCTTGTAAGGTTGCTGACATATAGTCCCAGGCCACCCTGCCGAACGACTTCCGCGTCGAGCGACAGAAAGAAACCCCGTTGTTCAGTCATGTGTGATAGCCATCGGTGGATATGTAAGGCTTTAATGGTGTTATCCCTGGCCTCTCTACCAGGGATAAAACCAACCTGATCCAGGGAGACCAAATTAGGGAGAAGTGGAAAGAGTCGATTGGCAAGTATCTTGGCATACAGTTTCATATCCACGTTTAAGAGGGCGATAGGTCTGTAATTAGATACAATGGTATCATTTTTGCCAGGTTTGGGTATTAGGGTGATGTGGGCCTCTAAAAGGTCCATGGGTATGTGGTCTGGGGTGGCAAATGAGTAAAAGGTCTTCGTGAGATGGGGCAGAAGAATTTCCTGGAATGTTTTGTAATATCCGACAGTTAAGCCGTCTGGGCCTGGACTCTTGCGGATATTCAAAGTTAACATGGATTTACCTTATTTACTGAATTTCACTTTGCAAAATTAACATTCACTACATCAATTCTAAATTAACATCATGCATTTTTTTAACTATGCATTTTTAAAGCTTAGCTCCAGCTAGCATGAGTATGAATTGCATTTCCCTCCACACAGCAAAGGTTATACAGTGCCTTGATAAAATAGTTATGCGCCTTGAAATTTTCCAAATTTTGTCATGTTACAATCAAAAACCTAAATGTATTTTATTGGGATTTTATATATTAGACCAATACAAAGTGGCACATAATTGTGAAGTGGAAGAAAAATTATAAATTTTTACAAATAAATATCAAAAAAGTGTGGCGTGCATTTGTATTCAGCCCCCTTTACTAGGATACCTCTAACAAATATCTAGTGGAACCAATTGCCTTCAGAAGTCACCTAATTAGTAAATAGAGTCCACCTATGTGTAATTTAATCTCAGTATAAATACAGCTGTTCTGTGAAGCCCTCAGAGTTGTGTTAGATGACCTTAGTGAACAAACAGCATCATGAAGGCCAATGAACACACACGACAGGTCAGGGATAAAGTTGTGAAGAAGTTTAAAGCCGGGTTAAGTTCACAAACAATATTCCAAGCATCTCACGGATCACCGTTCAATCCATCATCTGAAAATGAAAAGAGTATGGCACAACTAATCTTTCAAGACATGGCCACCCACATCAACTGACAGGCTGGGCAAGGAGAGCATTAATCAGAGAAGCAGCCAAGAGGCCCATGGTAACTCTGGAGGAGCTGCAGAAATCCACAGCTCAGGTGGGAGATTCTTCCCACAGGACAACTATTAGATGTGCACTCCACAAATCTGGCCTTTATGGAAGAGTGGCAAGAAGAAAGCCATTGTTGAAAGAAAGCCAAAAGAAGTCCTGTTTGCAGTTTGTGAGAAGCCATGTGGGCGACAAAGCAAACAAGTGTAAAGGTGCTCCGGTCAGATGAGACCAAAATTGAACTTTTTGGGCTAAAAGAAAAACGCTATGTGTAGCGGAAAACTAATACTGCAGATCACCCTGAACACACCATACCCACCGTGAAATGGTGGTGGCAGCATCATGTTGTGGGGATGATTTTCTTCAGCAGGGACAGGGAAGCTGGTCAGAGTTGATGGGGAGATGGATGGAGCCAAAAACAGGGCAATCTTAGAAGAAAACCTGTTAGAGTCTGCAAAATACTTGAGACTGAGGCAGAGGTTTACCTTCCAGCAGGACAATGACCCTAAACATACAGCCAGAGCTACAATGGAATGGTTTAGATCAAAGCATATTCATGTGCTAGAATTGCACAGCCAAAAGTCCAGACCCAAATCCAATTGAAAATCTGTGGCAAGACTTGAAAATTGCTGTTCACAAATGCTTTCCATCCAATCAGACAGATCTTGAGCTATTTTGCAAAGAAGAATGGACAAAAATGTCACTCTCTAGATGTGCAAAGCTGGTAGAGATATCCCCAAAAAGACCTGCAGCTGTGATTGCAGCGAAAGGTGGTTCTACAAAGTATTGACTCCAGGGGCTGAATACAAATGCACGCCATACTTTTCACCTTTTAATTTGTAAACATTTTGAAAACCATTTATCATTTTCCTTCCACTTCACAATTATGTGCCACCTTGTGTTGGTCTATCACATAAAATCCCAATGAAATACATTTACGTTTTTGGTTGTAACATGACAAAATGTGGAAAATTTCAGAGGGTATGAATACTTTTTTAAGGCACTATTTGGTCATTTAGTCTAAGGACTCCTGAAATAAAAAAACTCCTGAAATATGGACAGGCCTTCAACATCCTCACTTACAAAGCAGGATCACTAGTTCTGTATTGTACTGTATATAATGATGTCAAAGCAGCTTTGTGGGACCTGTCATGTGGTGGGGACCAACATTTATTGTAAATAAATTGTGATTTAGTAATGGTTATTTAATAAAACTAATTCCTATATTGTCCTCGGGAAGCTGTGATTGTGTTAAACATCAAACCAGGATCAAGGCATAAGTCTCTCGTTTTCTTCTCTATTTTTTCACTTAAGCCCTAAGCCACAAGGGTAAAGGGTGAGATAGTGAATTATCCACTAGCTGGCACTCAAATGTTATAGCAAGGCTAAATTAAATTAGACTAGAGTCTCTAAACAACCTCAAACACTTTAGGAGAATACAAATGGTCCTTGTTTATATCTTCTGTATTCAAACCCAACAATGGGCGAGTGTATGTTTTCCTAGTATGGGGATACCCCTGGAGGTTCCTAGGAATTATCATTTCGCTAGGGCCCTTCTTTAAATGGTGCACTGTCCCTCGAAAAGTGTTAGAGAGTAAGACATGGCAGGTGAGCTGCTAAGTAGAAGCAGTCTCTACTTAGACCAGTGGTTCCAACAGGCCGTATTTTCAAGTTTTCCTTTATCTTGCACAGGTGCTTTAAATCAGAGTCAACGGCTTGGTATTTTGGACAGCTATTTTATCTAAGAGAAATTATCAAAACATGGCCTGTTGGGGGTACTCGAGGACCGAGGTTGAGAACCACTAACTTAGACTAATAGTGTGTTCTGGGCATTTATAATGTTTCGCTCAGCACTTCCTAGCAGGCAGATGGCTAATTTGGTCCCAATGGCTTGGTGATCAGCAGTCTTCAGCATCAGATCTCGGCCCCTCACACAGGCTCCAGTCTTCCAACTCCGATACCGAAGGCACAGTGACTCCCTCTCTCTCAGATTCAGTCACTGAAGGAAGCTCTAGCAGGCTCCATCCCCTTGTCCTGATGTGTGTAAACAGGCAAAGCAACAGGTCCTCTTAGCTTTAATGGCTCTGGTCCCTAAGATGTAAAGCACAGACCCTAACAGCAGGTATGTACCTGTCACTCTCTTCCCTGAACTAACTTGCTTGGAGCAGGGCACTGTGGGAACTGAAGTTCAGTAGCCATTTATCTCCATTACCAAAAATGATGAAGTGCTTCTTTAGGAACTACAATTTTCATGATGCTCTGCAGAACAACCAGTACCCTTCTGCAGCTTTTCATTGGCTCCGACTCTCCTGTACTCTGATTACATCCTATCAAAACTGTCAGGAGGGAGAAGAGGAAGACCAGAAGCAAAGGATTTTACAGAGCCTCTATCGTCACAGTGAAGCAGTGGCAGCTCCATACACACAGCCAGCAGTGGGTGGATGAGTGGGGGGGTGGGAGTCGGCTGCACCTGGCTACAACTGTAAAGACTTTTACTTTTAGGGACTTAACTTTGCTTCACCTGCACCTGAAGTAAGGACTGTTTTCTTACGGCAAGATAAGAATTGTCATGTTACACTTTATATAATTTCCATTAAGTTATTGTTTGGCAATTAAATTCTATTTATATGTATTTGCTATGCTTTTCCAATTAGTTAACTGTTCATTATTATGCTGCCATCTTGTAGAATTTATACTTATTGCATTTTACATAACTGTGTTAATTAATATAGTGGTATCTGACACCCCATGTGGGGTATGTGTTGCCTTCAGCAGTTACAGTATATGGGCAATGTAATTCAATGTATGTTTATTTCTTATGCTTTTACAGTTACTCAATTTTCATTATTATGCTGCCATCCTGTAATCACTGGTTTTATGTCACTAATTTTCTGTGACATAACACAATCCCTCCTTAGTATGGGTTCCAGCTTCCTGACCTTCAAATGCCAACATCTACCACATCACATTGTTTGTTTGAACTCTTCTGAGTGCAATGAAGATATTTTGTGGATCCAAAGTCTTTGGTGAGTTCAGTTATCTAATTAGGATTGCCTGTGGTGATTGTAAAGAGAGACTAACTAAGGGATAAATGGACTTTATAGGCACAAAGGTACATATACTAGAAAATGTAAAAAAAAAGGCGGTTTTATTTAAAATGTATATATAGAACCGCAATAAATTGACGTCAATTTATTGCGGTTCTATATATACATTTTTAAATAAAACCCCTTTTTTTGACATTTTCTAGTATATGTACCTTTGTGCCTATAAAGTCCATTTATCCCTTAGTTAGACTCTCTTTACAAATACTTGCGGGACACTGGCACATTTTTATCTGATATGGTCATAGTATCACCATATGACTCTATCCATTGAATGCACACCTCAAATTAATGCCTGTGGTGATTGTCTCTGGTCCTGTAAGGCCAGGCATAGGGGTCACAGAAAGTAATAACTCACTATTAAAACAATTTCAAACTATTCCACACTGTGAGATTTAAATGCTTGTTTTTTGTCTACGTTAACATTAACAATCAGGTATAACTATAAGTTATAACTATAAGTTATAACTGTCATAACAAGTTATAACAAGTATAGCTGTTTTTTAAAGTTCCACAAAGCAAAAAGGAGCATTTATTCTTGTAGTGCAGCAGAAAGCCCAACTCGATGTTATGCATGAAAACATCACAAGCTGACTGCTTTCATCTGGATGTGATCTAGCAGCTGAACATCCGCCAACTCACTCCCTCACTCGTAACATGCACCCCCCCACCAATCCCCCCGTCATGTATCCTGGGCTCTGCTATCCTACCTGGATGCCCCAGACTAGTATGGTGTGTGTTACTGGGTAGGTGGAAGGCAGACCCATGAGTACACATTTGCTGATATTCTCTTGCTAGTAAGAACCAGGAAGCAACATGCATTATATAATTTCTGGTTTTGGCTGTCAATTTCCCTGGCTGCTGTTGCTGATGAGGAAGCTAATTGAGCATGTATTCCAATAGCTTCAGTGGAATGCAGGAGAGATAACAGGTTTCTAATAGACCCCCAACGTCTCCTTAAAGAGAGCCTGTCCGTATAAATATGCTATCACATAGAGGGCTATGGGTCCCCTTTGCGATAGCATAGTGTAAAATAATAAAGGTACACCCAAGCACTTAAAGTCCCCCCCAAAAAAAAAAAATGTAGTCCCTCTGGCCCAAAATGCATGAAATGTAAATGCATTAGGGTGCCTACATACAAAGCCGTTGATTATGTACATGTTACATATCACCATGCAGACTGGAATAAGAGAAATAATTCTAGGGCAATAATTCATAATTAGCGCTAAACTGATGGCCTGTAAGAGCTTACCAAAATGTACTTTGTGTTTGTGTGCACTAAAAGTAACTTTAGTATATATATTTTTTCTTTACTAAAACGTTGCAATAGATAAACCATTGCCCAAATATAATGTGATGTAAAAAATTGGAACTAACATCATTTTATTTTAGAGGGTCTCTGCTTTCAGAAATATATACTTTTTTGGGGATTTAACCAATCTTCAAGGCTAAAATTATTATTTAAACATTGTGTGACACCCCCCCCCCCCCCAAAAAAAAAGAAAATGGTCCTGGCAGCAAAAGGGTACAATATAAATAACACTATAAATAAAAAGTGAAAGAAACTTGTGTTAATTGTGTAATGGTCCTAATTCATGCCATGTAGAATTTATTCTAAACACTTAAAGGACAAATAAATATTGTTCCCCAAAGCCACGTTTTAATTTTTTTGAGGTTTAAAGTAGGCAGACTAATGCAATTCTATTTCTATGTGGCCCCTATGGATTCTTAAACAAGGGCACTTGCACCATGTTGTATTTCTGTCTTGAAAAGTTTTTTTTATGTTTTGTATTGTATTTAGTTTGTTCCTTGAAATTGAAAAGTTGCTTGCTGGCTTTGTTGTAATGGTTTGAGAATTTCTTGGAATTATCTATATTAAGCAATAAAATAACAGACATTTAGCTTTTTCTTTCTTCTGTTCTTTAAAAAAATGATATTTGATTATTGTTTTTATGAGTAGTATTATTTTTTAATACCCTTTGTACCTGACAAATCTTTACAGTGGTATATCTCATCACGGAGCTACAGTAAAAATCATGATCTCAAACAATGCAACGTTGTAGCATGGGCTCAATTATTCCTAATTTTGCTTAATGTGATTATAATGATCATGTTGTAAAATAAATTAATAAACTGGAGCATACTGAACATATGAATTTATTCACTGAATTTGCACTGAACTTGACAACCCCTGGGAACTTGACTGCCAGGGTGGGATTTTAGTACATTGGGACAACCTCACATTACACATAATATTGTCACATAGCTTTATGGGGCTAGTTATAACAAATTTGCAGAGCAAATGTCTCATCATTAGCACAATCCTATTGATTGAAAAGTGGACTTAAGGCTTGTTCACACCAGATGCAGTCCAATGCGTTTTTATTCTAAGTCAAAAATGCATGAATAGTGTTTATAATGTATTCCAAGGGCCTACGTCACACCAGTGCAGTGTGTTACAGTAAGTCAATTTAAAGTAGAACACAATGCATTTTTTCTGTATGGAACGCATCTGTAACATGGCAAAACGCATTGAAAAAGTACCTGAACACTTCAAAAATGTACATGAAGAAAGATTTTGCCTGTTGACTAGCAATAGCATTAACTGTGATGGTTAAATCATTAAGAAATGGCCTTTAATTCAAGTGGAACCGGCAGGAGTGGGTGTGGTTATGGAGGACTTGAACCTGGCTGCTGACTTTTGGCAGAGACTTCAATAGACCTAGTTCTAGGGCTGGCGCATTCAGTCACAGCCATGAAAGCTTTGTGTTTGTGCCACTGGAGGGTGGATGAAGCTTCCACACAAGCCCTTTGTAACATTCTCAATAATGGGAGGTTGTTGTTTGGCAATAGCTGGATGAAGATAGAGAGAGAGAAGAGAGGTCCAGTCTGTGGCCACAGTCTAATAAGAGGAAGCAGCTGTCTTTTCGCTCAAGTTGTCGATCTTCAGAAGGGTTCAGTATGTCAAATCTTATAGGCCAGGCTGAAATTTATCAGATCACAGTGAAGGGAGCAGAAACTTCCTTTTTACATGGAATCAAATCCAGAGCTGACTGCTAGACATCTTGAAAGTTTTTTGAAGGTGGACCCAACCAGTGTCTTCCAGCAGGAGTCAAGATAGCCTCCTTTTGGTGGATTTGGGTGTCAAATATCAAAGACAGGGGGGGCGTGATGACTGTGGACCGCTCTGCCGCTGGGATCTCCCTTCACTAACGGCCACCTCGACACCGCCAACAGCAGCCATCCCACAGCTAAGCATTCTTCACCTCAGCAGGATGACCCGCAAATGCAAAGAAAAGCTACAGCTGCAGAAAGTCTCGGCTTTCGTCATGCCCTCTGTCCGTTAATCACTGCAAATTGGCGCCGACCATGGACCACAACATAATGGCGCCGGATGCGGTGCCCAGAGACCACAACAAAATGGCAGCGACTGCGCGCCGAGTGCGGCCCAAATGGCAGCTGCTGCCACAAGTATTAATAGCCACAGATCTCCCTTGACATTATCACCAGCCACCTCGGGGTCCTCTACCCCCTCTACAAGAAACCCAGTAAAGTCCAAGCTGCAGAAGGCAACAATAACTCCAGATATGCTGGGGGCAGCTCAAGAGGACCACAGTGGCTCTATGGAGGACTCTGCTCCCCACACAGACCCCATAGCCAACTGCCCCACCACCAACAAGCCTATCCTTGACTCCGCAATGCCCCTGTTGAAGACCCATTGGTTGAAACGCATAGGAATAGGCTTATCGCTTTCCACAATGCCCTGTACTTTTACCTGTGATAACATTTTATCGCTGTATGCTTGTTTTTAGAAATAAATTACCATTTTGACCTACACTATGTGGAAGAAATTTCTTTCTCCACATACCATCCAGATGAAAGTGGCTTTGCTGTCCAGTTGATCCTACCATCAAGACCCAGCCTCAATGCTTTTCTGATTGCAGGTCCATTTGGAGGTTACCTACCACTTCCCTGGATTCCATTCCGGAGGTCCTGGACCCTTTGGAGTTCCATACATTTGCCGTTTGTGTCATCCTGCCTGTATGACTCTATGTCACTGACATTTGAGTCCACCTGTTCTGGTAAGAGCATATACATCTCTCTCCTTTGTTGATGATGCACCATCTTTGATGTTTTCACACCGGACAGTGTTAGTTTTTTTCTCCTTTGATCTTCCATCATTTGGTGTCGGATGTTCAGGCTCCTTCCTATATTATTGTTTATGTTGAACAGTACCATACTCTTTTCACTTTTTGATTTATCATCTTTCAGTGTTTTGTGTTTTTGGTCTGTTCCAGCCAAATATTTTTTCAGAAAATATTTTTCCACAGATTGGACTTTTTATATTTCACATGTCACTTATTATATATTTATCACCATTTCACTTATAGTACTATATTTGTGCTTTCTGGTTAGCGCTACACTATTCACTACTGATCTTTTTATATTTATCACATTTTTTATGTAGCTGCTTGTTTTAGGGTTTTTGGAGTTAGCGCAGTAATACCCACACTTCTATTATCCCTCTTTACAAGCTGACAAAACCTCTTCCCTATGGAGAGTTAAAGCTGATATGAATGATTTAGGTGAAAGAATGAATTTCGTAGAAACAAAAATTGAAGAATTCGCCTCCTCCTTTAACCTCCCTGTATAATTATGTCAGATTTTTTATGCTGAAAGCGGTACATTGTTTTGCATAGAAATTTGGCGTTTTATATTGTAGGCCTGTAATTTTTAAGAATAACTCACTTAAATCACTTAAATCTGTCCAAACAAGAGTCTAGTAGACATCCCTGGTAGGATAAAGTTTGAAACACGAAATCATAAATTATAATATAATAAATAACTATAAATAATTCTAACAAATAATAATACAATAATAATAAAATGTATTTAATAATGTAATCAAATCAAAAACACAGAAATTTACTCAGTTGCAGAATTATAGCTGTGATTACTTTCAGTGTTTGATGACAAATTTCCCCACGAATCACTATCACTCAATTCTGCAAGTGATTCTAATTTATTATCACTTTTTTCTAGCTGGTCTAAAACCACTTTTGACATAAAGGGACACTTTTTGGTTGCTATGGACAATCTCAAGTTTCCAGGCAGAAAGAACAGTATATATAATATAAAACTGCATGCAGTAAAACTGCAAAGCATTAGGGACAAAAAGGATGTGAAATAATTTGATACAGTAATGTAATCTGTAAGATTACAATGTACTATATGTGTTATGTGTTTTTCACTTTTTGAATTTGGTGCCAGGCTCCGTCCCCATGCGTCGCGACGCTCACAGGGAACGGAGCCTAGCACTATGATAAATCGAGCGGAGGAGACAGCTCGCACACACAGCGGGAAGACATCACAGGATACTGGGAACAAGGTAAGTAACTTTGCCTGGATTCTGCAATGCAATCCCGAGTGAGGCTCAGGGTTACCGATTTTGGTAATGAAAATTCATCCCGAGCCACACTTGGGATTACCGCCAGGGAGGTTAATACCCTAGTTGACTCGACTAATGAAACGTTTCACAGATTACATTACTGTATCAAATTATTTCACATCCTTTTGGATAGAAGTCACTGTCTTGAGTGTCCATCTCATCTTCCAGATAGCATCCTGAGAGACGTGATTCTCAGAACCCACTTCTTCCACATTAAAGAACAAGTCCTATTACTGTTCAGGAATCCAGAGGCAGTGCTTTCACCATATGCAACCTTGAAAATATTTCCAGACTTTTCCTGCAGCTGAGGAAAAACATGCTGACAGTGATCAAAGCTCTTCACAACCACCGTATCCAGTTCAAGTGGCATTACCCGAATAATCTCTTAGTCGCGTTCAATGGAACAACCATCAAACTCTCCACTTTGGAAGAAGGTCTGCAGTTTCTAAGGTAAAAAGGAATCCTAATGTAGAAAAAATGATCCACACTCTGGTTGTTGCTCTTAAAATGTCTTCATTTTATTGAATAGCCACAGTGAACAAACGCAGATTAAGTCAGTTGACGCCTTTCAGCCTATAAGGCCTTAGTCATAACCCAATTTCTTCATTTTTTGAATAGCCACAGTGACCAAATGCATATTAAGTTAGTTGACGCGTTTCAGCCTATAAGGCCTTAGTCATAACCCATTTTGGGTTATGACTAAGGCCTTATAGGCTGAAACGCGTCAAATGACTTAATCTGCATTTGTTTACTGTGGCTATTCAATAAATGAAGACATTTTAAGAGCAACAACTGGAGTGCGGATAATTTTTTCTACATTACTCTACTCAGCCAGCAACTGTGGATCAAGCACCTGGGAGCTCTTCTATCTATGTGGTGTATGGGTAGTAGCACTGACTTTTCTGTTTATAAAAATATATCCTCCCTGTGGCTACATCTCCTGGCCTAGATTCCACTCCTTCTGCCCATTTGTCAGCGGATTGGCAGGTGGTTTCCTACAAAAATAAATTCATAAAAGCATCCAGCAGTTGGCCTACCACATCAACTTCAGCTTTTACTTGAGGTCCCAAAGGTGGTGTGAGTATGACCATCATAGCTAAAGACCCCTCACACTGTCATTTGCTATCTAAGATGCACCTGGATCAACATTGGATCCTTATTTTTTATACTTACCCTCTCAATCCTAGTTCCCCTGTTGGGAAAGTTATTTTTTGTTTTTGTTTTTGGTCCTACATCTAATTTCAACAGCACAGTGCTTACAGGGACACAGTCCTCGCGACGGACTATGACATCATACTACGCATTTTCCTTGCTCAGTATAACTCTTCTCTTGGGAATCTACACTTCAACCGCCTTTTGTCTCTTTGAATATTTACAATGGAGTTCAAAATAGCATCCATAAATGCACATGGCTTGAACCACCCAGCCAAGCGTTCTTCTCTTTGGTAGGAAGCTCGATCCATTGTGATATCTTATGTGTACAGGAGACACACTTTCAAGCATCCTCTCCTAAACTTTTCGTTGTGCGGAGAGCCGCTTACAGGCAGTTAATGTCAGTCTACTTACTGGGAAAGCAGGATTAACTAACATATCAGTTAGGCAAATTATTTTCCAACAATAAGTACCTCAATTAGTATTGGCTCTATGGGCCATTCCTGTGGTAGTTCTCATGGAGAGTCCACTGAACATGCAGCTTCCAGTATTTGCAACAAGGTACAAAGGTGAAGTGATAGAAGATTGATTCACAGTGCCATGTTTTTTTTTCCATTGGGGTTCATCTTCCTCCAGTGTTCTTGATTATGAAGATTCTTCTAAAAATTTGGACAGAACATGTTTATGCCATACAAGTGCTTTCCACCTGCCAAGGAGGCCTTGTTTTTTTTTTTTTTTTTTTTTTTTTTCCACTTCAGAAAGAATATTTGTGGGTGAGTGTCAGCTATGCCCGCGTCTCCATCCCTCCAATTTGTCTTAGCATCATTAGTGGATTATTTCATTCTCGCCCTCTTTTTTTTTTTTTTTTTTTTCCCCCCTGGGGTTGGGGGAATCGAGGTCCTGAGTCGGGCATCTATAAAATTTTACAAAGCCCAAAAATACATGTATACATCCGTGATCCCACCCAGCCTCCACTCCCCCTCCGCTTCCTTTATCCCAAATCCTGTTCCATCACTCTTCCAGTTAGCCCCCCTGGGGGTTTTTATTTTTATTTCCTCCCCCCCCTCCCCCCTATCCCTCCCATACCCCCACCCTCCCCATCCCCGTCCGCTGTTTTGTTATTATAAGGTGGTCCTTTCTCCCAGTATCTTCTCTGCCCTTGGGGTCAGCCTTTCCATGGCTAGATATCTTTTCGGTTTCGCCCCCCAGGGATCCTCAGTTGTCATGGCTGCACTCGCAAAGCCTCCCTGTAACTTCAAGATCTCTTGAATTTTCTCCAGCTCTCCCATCTAGCCCTCGTGGCCTCTCTGTCCTCCTCCCCAGTGTACAACACACATTCCATCATGTAGGTGGACTCCACTGCGTCAACCCATTCCCATAAGGGTGGGCTTTCCTTGTCTTTCCACCTCCTTGGAATTACCTTTTTGGCCGCATTGAGCAGATGGGGTATCAATGAGCCTTTATATTGTTTAATTTCTTTGGGTGTGGCGTGCATAAGTGCCACCCAAGGGTCATTTTTTACCTCAATTGTTGTTATTTCTTTTATGTATTTTAGGATAGTCTCCCAAAATTTTTTGATTTTAGGACACCCCCACCATAAATGACCCATTGTGCCCCTTTGATCGCACCCCCTCCAACAGTTCGCCGATGTTTCCGCCTGGAAATTGCTGACCCTGTCTGGGGTTCTATACCACCTAGCCATGCACTTAAAGTTTGTTTCTGCAGTTCTCGCATCTATCGCTGACCCATGTGCTAATTTTAAAATTTTCTTACTTGTGCTTATTTCTAATTGTGTTCCTAATTCGCTTTCCCATTTGGTAAGGTATGGCGGCATCTCCGGTCTATCTCTTTCTAGTAGCAGTTTATATATTCTGGATATTCTTTTTTTTGAACATTCTGCCATAAAGATTTTCTCTAATTTTGTTAAATCCTTAGCCTCCCTTAATGGGCTGGGAAGAGAGCCCACAAAATGGGTCAGCTGGCGATGCCGCCATCCATCTATGGAGAAAGCCTCGTTATTCTGTAACTCGTGCAATGTCATAACCTTCCCCTTGCTAATAACTTCCCCTAATCTCGTGCAATCCATTCTGATCCAATCACCTCCTATTTCCTTTAACCCTGGCGGGAAAAAAGGGTTTTCTTTGAGTGCTATAAGTGGCGAATTATAATTTTTGTTGAATATTTTATATATTTTGTCCCAAATTTTCAAAGTCGTGATTGTGATTATATGTGTTTTTTCTCCCAGTGTCCGGCTTTTCGGAGGATTCCACACAATCTTCCCCAGCCTAGCTTCACTCAGTGCTTCCTCCAAACTAACCCATCTTTTAGTGTTACCTATTTTACCCCATTCTGCGATTCTTAATAGTGCTATGGCATGGTAGTAACTTTCTATGTCTGGGACCGCCAGACCGCCCTGACTTTTATCTTGTTTTAGAACTTGGAGGGAGATTCTATGTTTTTTGTAATTCCATATGAAATTCATTATAATAGATCTTAGTTTACCGAGGTACTGTTTTGGGAGAGGGAGGGGGAGCATCTGGAATTTATATGTGATGACTGGAAGGATCATCATTTTTACCGAATTAATCCTGCCTATCCAGGATAGAATTTTTCCCTTCAGCTCTTGGCATTTTTTTTTTTATATCTTCTAGAAGTGGGATATAGTTTATTTTGTATAATTTCCTCGGGTTATTGGCCAGTTCTATTCCTAAGTATTTTATCCTTTTTTTCCAGACGAAACTAACTGTTTTCTGTAGGGTCTGTTTCTCTATTTTATTGAGGTTAATATTAAGGATAAATGTTTTTGAGGCGTTGATTCTAAAATTTGTTAGTTCCCCATATTCCATTAAAATTTTAAGCAATATGGGGACTGACTTCTGGGGTGAGCTTATATAAAAAAGGACGTCGTCGGCGAAGGCCGCAAGTTTGTGCTCTTCGCTGCCGACTTTACAGCCTTCCACCTCTGGGTTTCCGCGGATTGTGGCTAACAGCGGTTCCAGGGATAGAATAAAAAGGAGAGGGGAGAGTGGACAGCCCTGCCTAGTACCATTGAACAGTTCGAACTCCGCGGAGGTCGTTCCATTGACCTTGATGTTGGTTTTCGGATGATTATATAGGGTTTTGATTTTTTGAATAAATCTGGGTCCGAAACCCATCCTCTGTAGAGTGTTAAACATGAACCCCCAGTCTACTCTGTCGAACGCTTTTTCAGCGTCTATCGAGAGGAGTAGACTGGGGGTTCTTGAATCTCCCATCCTCTGTATGGCTAGCAATGTCCGAATCCCATTGTCCCTCCCCTCTCTGCCCGGGACAAACCCGACCTGGTCCGGATGGATCAGTGTGCCCAAGTGCCCCTTTATTCGATCCGCCAGTATCTTTGCGTATAATTTTGTGTCGAAATTTAATAGGGAGATGGGTCTGTAGTTCGAGCACACCGATCCATCCTTCCCATCCTTCCTCAAAAGAGTGATCGTCGCTTTTAGGGCCTCTTCGCTCATGTTATAGTCTATCCCTAGTCCATTCATGTATCGCAGCAGTCTCGGTACAAGAATCTCTTTGTACGTTTTATAATATGAGGCCGTAAAGCCATCCGGGCCCGGGCTCTTCCCTGTTGGCGAGTTCTTAATGGCTGCTAAAATCTCCTCCTCGGTTATTGGCCTCTCAAGCTCATCTCTCTCCTCTCTCCCTAGGGCTGTCAGCCCTGCCCTCTCTAGGAACTCGGAGGTTTTCTGGCTAATTCCGATGCTGTCGTTGTTTCCCTTGGTTTTCACCTCGTAAAGTTCTTTGTAATAGTCTCTAAATGTCGAGGCTATTTCACTAGGGGTAAACTTCATCTCCCCGTTTTTTGTTTGGATTTTTTCAATAAAATTTCTAGTTTTCTTTTTTTGTAGTTTCCTTGCTAAATATTTCCCTGGCTTGTTGCCCCAGATATATTGTTCCCTGGCCAATTTGTTGAACTTCTGTCTGACTTCCTGTTCGGCTAGATCTTTTAATTCCTCTCTCTTATCTGTAAGCTCTATATATGTGCACTGGCTGAGTGCCCCCCCAGATTTGTGCTTTTGCTCCAGGGTTTTAATCTCTGCTATTAGAGCCTGCGTTTTTCTCACCCTCTCCTTTTTTTTTTCCATGAGGCTTTAGCTATCAGAAGCCCCCTAATGAACGCTTTATGAGCGTCCCACAGTTGTGCCTCTGAAACCTCTCCGTTGTCGTTGATTTGAAAAAAACATTCTAGCTCCTTTTTGATATAATCCCTGATTTCTTTGTCGTATAACAATTCCGGGTTGAGTTTCCATCCGCTAGAGGGTTGTTTGTATTCGGGGAACCTTAGCTTCATGGATACCGGCGCGTGGTCCGAGAGGGAAGCTATTCCAATTTCGGTTTCTTTGACCCTTTCCAGTATGCCATGGTCTATTAAAATATAGTCCAGGCGAGAGTACATCTGGTGGACAGGGGAAAAGAACGAGTAATCCCTCAACTGCGGGTGCTGGGTCCTCCACACATCCACCAGTTGGTCCTCGGATAGTTTTTTTTTTGATTCGCTTCAGTTGTATGTTGCCCCTCCCCGTGCCACCAGACGTACTATCCTTCGCGGGGTCCATCACAAAATTGAGGTCCCCCATCAGGATCAAATATCCTTTCCTGAAGGCCCTTAGCTTACGCAGAATTGCTTCGAGAAATAGGATGGGTCTGGTGTTGGGGGCATAAACATTGGCCAGTGTAAGTTCTACCCCTAGGAGGGAGCCCCTAAGAAACAGGTACCTCCCCTCGGGGTCCGTCATTCTCTCCTCCACCGTGAAGTCAATGTCCCTCGCGATCCCAATAGCCACTCCTCTTGCCCTACTCGAGATAGTATCTCCATAAAACCAATTTGGGAGAGCTGGAGAAAAAAGTCTAATATTTGAGGTATGTGCCAGGTGGGTCTCTTGCAGGAACACTATACCTGCGCCATATCTCTCTGCTTCCTCCAAGATTTTAGCTCGCTTACCGGGAGAGTTTAAGCCTTTCACATTATATGATAAAAATTTGATTTCTAGATCCTTCATTTATTTTTTGGGGTTTTGTTTTTTTTGTTTTTTTTTTTCCCCCTGGGATATTGATAGTGACAGCAGCCCCACAGCGGACGTGGTTTCCCTCCCTCCTCCCCCCCATCCCCTCCCTCCCCCTTCCTCCCGTCCCCCTCCCCTCCCACCCCCTCCCCTCCCCTTCCTTCCCCCCCTCCCTCGTCCCTCCCCCTCCTCTCCCTCCCCCCTCTAGCCCTCCCCCCTCTCCCCCTTTCTTACCCCAACTAGGGTCCCCGGGTCATTGGGGGCCATCCTTCGTGGCTTCCCTTAGACTCCAGGTTCCTGGTGAGGTGGAGTTCGTTTAGCCCTCCCCTCTCCCTCCGCCACCCAGGCTTGGGAAGCGGAGGGGGAGGGGGCGGGGCCAAATTGGACAGAATTCTTTTACAGTTACAGGTGAGCATTCGCCCCTCCTCCCCCCCCTCCCCCACCCCCCCCCGAGGTCCCCCAAGCCTTCCATTTCGATCCAACCCTGCAGATCCGGGACCGAGATCCCGAGTTTTGTACAGAATCCCTGCACTTCTTCCGGATACCTCAACCTAGCCGAACACCCCTCTTTTGACCCTATTAAACATGAGGGGAAACCCCAATTATATCTTATGTTTTCTTTTTTCAGGATTTCCAGCAGGGGTTTCTGATGTCTCCGTCTTTCAAGGGTTCGGGCCGATAGATCAGCATATACTTGGATTTCAGCGTCCTTGTACAATATTAGAGACTTATTTTTTATTTTGGCCCACAGGTCCTCTTTTTCTTTAAAGTGGCTGAATCTGACAATTATGTCCCGGGTCCGCTCAACGCCCCCCCTTTCGGATCTTCCTACTCGATGTATCCTTTCTATATGGGGAAAATGATCTGAGTCCTGGCCACTTATGGGGCCCAAGATTTCCCTTAGTTTTCTTTCTAGGTCTTCCCCTCTTTGTTCCGGGACAGCACGCAGCCTCAGGTTTTGCCTCCTATCCCTGTTCTCTTGGTCCTCTATCTTGTAGAGGGTATCTCTCTGGGTGAGGTAGGTGCCTTTTAATTGCGTTTTCAGCTTCGCGATTTCCAATTCTATAGAGTCCGCTCTCCCTTCCACCACTTCCACTCTGGACAACATATGGCCCATATCCTCCCGTAGGGAGTTAATTTCTAGTTTAATTGCGTTTTCCAGACGTAAAAACATCGCCTCCATTTCAAGTTTGTTGGGGATGTGAGCTCCTGGTTGTTGAACCTCCCCCCTGCTAGACTCAATATCAGTCTCCATTGTGAGGTCCGCTCTGGAGTCGTTAATTTCTCCTTCCGCCCCGCCCCTACTCTCCGGGGAAGCTCCGGCCTGGGTTTCTTTTCCCGATGTTTTTGGGCTTGCTCCCTGTCTTAAATAGTGTTTGATTGTACTTGTCTCCCTCCCCTTTGCTGCCTTTGATGGTTGCTTTCTTAGGCTGTTTGGTTGGATCTTTACTCATGTTGGCCTTCTTAGTGGGTCTGATTCTCTTCCCCAGTCTTGTTTTACGCCTAGGCCTCCTGGGCCCTTTTCCACTGCTTAACTTTTAATGAGGTCCTTACTTTAGGGCTGTCTTTTGCCCCCTAGTTGTTTAAAGTCTTTTTGGCTCACGGTCTATGCCGGGGCCCCTGCACTTTAGGGCCCGGGAATTCCTTCTAGGTACCCCTCTAGTGTGTACAGTCGGATTTGCGAAGAACTGGGGGGGACCTTTTCTGCTTGCGGAATCTTTGATGGAACAAAAACACATGCGCAATGGCTGAAGCTGTTATATTTGAGTGGGGGGATTTATTCGCCCTTCCTAACAGTTGTCTTCAACAATAAACAGTTAGCGCCCTTTCAGTTACCCACCCAATGGCTCTGCTTGTAGAATCAATAGATATTTACAGTGTGTTACAGGGGGTCACTTATCTTAATAATAAGGGCTACGTACAACGCATGTGAATTTATAAGTTGACCATAGTTTCATATTTAGGAGAAACCTGGAGAGTAAAACATACAAAGTCTGAGGTATCGGTCTTATTTAACTATCTAACATCAGGCTGAGCCACCGTGACCCATAGGTCTTCATAAGTCCCATTCAGGATCACACTTTCGTTCACAGTGCCGCTCTTGATATGTGAAAATAGGTTTTCCTAAACACCAATCAGGCTCTCACTTTCGTTCCATGGTACAACTTTTAGTGTGTAATAATCACTCTTCCTGGACACCAGTCAAAATCATACTTTTCATTCCATAGTGCCGCTTTTGTTGTATGATAATAGAACTTCATAGGCCCTAGTCAGGATCACACTTTCAATCCACCGTGCAGCTTTTAATGTGTGTAGTGTTAGGCAGATGTAAGGCATAATCAGGAATTTTCATTTCGGGCCATTTTCCGCCATTGAGTGCAATAATGTCCATAGACTTCCCATAGTCGTGGGTTTTGGAACCAAGTAAACACCCATGTAAATATTTAAAACTCCAAAGAATCGCTTTAAAGCTCCAGTTGTATCCGGGCAGTTTTTAAAGGGAAAGGGACAGATCTGCTATGTTGTGTAGATTGTCAGCTCTGGGGCCTAATACACACCGGGGTCTGTCAGATGCAATTTGGGTACGAGTGTCGGGAGTTTTCGCGTTACTATGTATGCAGAGGGTGACCCGGGGACATACTAGGTGCTGGTTGCTGCTCCCCTCCTAATTATGGGGTCAATTAGAGCTGTAGCCCGCCTATCCCCTCTTACAAGAGGGGGGGGGGGGTATTGCCCCGGCGCTGGCAAGAGGGAGGGGGAGAGATGGGGGCACCCAGACAGAGCAAAAAAAGCACAGGGCCAAATCTGGTCATCTACCACTTGGAGGGGAGAGAAACAGATGACATTTGAAAAAATGACATTTGCATTGTCCTGGCACATTTACATAGTCCTGTACATGTCTTCCGTGCTGCACATCTACAAGTAATTTAATCTTACCTCGATGTGGGATAGACTTCCATAGGAGTGTAGTGCATACTCACTGTCTGGGACCTCCTTACAGCGCTGGCCGCATATTAGCGCTATATTTGCCTGAGGCGGGGTGGCGGGGGGGGGGGGTCCGGAGCAGAAACAGTCCGTTCGAGGCTGCCGTGTCTTCTGCTACTGTTGTCTTTCCTTAAGTGGTGAGGGACGGGTGTCCTGTTCTACTATCCCCGGGAGGCGAGACGGCGGGCAGACATCCGCATCATCTCGTCCCCGGAGCGGTCCCGCGTCCTCCCTGGCAGCGCCGCATGTCTGTCCTCCTCAGCCCCCTGGCCCGAAGCTCCTCCCTCCGTGCGGACGCTACGTCGGCACGTCCGTCATCTGTGTCAGACTCGAGGCCTTGGTTTTTAATGCTCCCCAGATGTCAGTAGCACTACCAATCCCATTTACAATCAAACAAGATATTTTATGCCAACGTCAATGGCAGCACCCCAATCCAGTGAGACTCTTTTAATAGCCTGGCTATTAAATCGACCGGACTAGAGGTGCAGGGATTCTCATATGAGGTGGTTCAGAACTTGGTGAAGACCACAAGACCATGAACGCTACATATGAGAGGATATGAAGGAAGTTTGTTATGTTTGCTCAGCAAAGTTTTCTCTCCTGTGTCCCCAGCTCTAGCCAATATCCTGGACATTTTTTACAATCAGCGCTAGAGGTTGGCCTGGCATACAACTCCATTAAAATACAGGTCTCTGCCTTTGTCCTCTTTTTCAGACTGAAGATGGGTGGAAGAGCCATTGAATAAATGCTTCATGCAGACCGTAATTCATATACGACCACCAAGGATATCCTTGTTCCTTTCATGGGACTTAGGCTTGGTTCTGAAAGCACTAATACAGGCATCCTTTGCTCCGAAAGCTTAATTTCCATTGAGGTTCCTAGTGGTAAAACTAGTTCATCTGACAGCAGTTGGTTCAGACAGAAGGATGTTGGACATTGCAGCACTTTTGTATCTCTTTACCAGAAATAGTGATACTACGTCCATCTCCAAAGCTCAATTCTAAAGTGGTATCTAGTTTCCAGGAAAACTGGGGGCTGTCCCTCCAAGCATTCGCACTGAGTCACTGAGTACACAGCAGGAAGTCTTCAGTTCCTTACACATGGAAAGTCACTACCAGTGTAGATACAAAGGTCAAAAGACGTGAGGAAAGTGGACAATATTTTAATTTTGTCGTCAGCTTCTCGGGTCATCTTCTCTTGGTTCACCAGGGGGATTAGACTGACAAGTAGGCCTTTTTGCTCAGGAACAGGTGCAAGCTCCTTCGACCTGAGGGGTGGCAGCTTTTGGGGCAGTTATGCCAGGATTTCAATGGAAGATATATGTAAGACAGCTAGCCCTTCATCCGACTTTACACGCTAGGCGTGCAGTCAGCAAGTTTTGCAAAGTTTGGGACGAGACATATAAATAATTTTTGTCCTTTGGCAGCTTTTCTTTGATTATCAATGTTTCTTTTCATGTGTTCTCTCCCATCCATTTATTCAGCTAGTTATAACTCATTGTGTGCTGACGTGAGGCAGGGCCAGGAAAACGGATAATTGTTATCAAATACTTACCGTCATTTTCCTTTCCCGGCTTATTTTCACATCAACACAAGACTCCCTCCCTAGTGGCCTGTTGCAGGCTAGATTATTGAACACTTCAGTGGGGGAGGGGCTATCTTTTATTTAGCTAGGAAGCGGTGGCTCTGTGGGTTCCAGAGAAGGTGTTAACACATTGTGTGTGCTGACATGAGAAGAGGCCAGGAAAGGAAAATTACGGTAGGTATTTGTTAACAATTTTCTATTATACATACAGTATATATATATATATATATATATATATATATATACAGTAGTATATATACAGATATATATATATTGTGGCGGTAGGAACCTGTGCTACTTGGAGGATTGCTGGTTTACGCTATATTTTGGAGAGAAAGGCATGCTGATTGCACAGCTGTGTGCTGGGCTATTTAGTTTTGACCTGGATATGGCTCAGGGTTCCACCCAACAGACAGGAAGTCTGTGCATGGGAGTCAGGTGGACTCCCATTCTTCTGAGAGTAGTCAGAGGCTGCAGGGGGCACCCAGAGTATGCATGTCTGCAGGAGGCAGATGTACTTGGTGACAGAGCAGCAAGGCGCTGATCAGGAGTGAGTTAGGAGAGAGCTTAACTCTAGGAAACTCTTTTGGGTCTGAGGAGCAGACCTAAGGCCTAGGCTAAAGTCCTGAATTGCCGTATGGGAAGAATGTAAGACAGGAGGCTAAAGTATTGAGTGTGCAAGATACAGCAATGGTGGAACCCCCCTGCGTGGGTACTGGTGTCTTTGTGAACTTTTTTGTGCTTTTAAATAAAAGTGCCCTTAAAAATATAGTTTTGTACTGGCATACTTACTGGAAAATGCACCTACCGTTGAGTCTGATAACCCCAACCTTACAATATATATATATATATATATATATATACAGCATCTCACAAAAGTGAGTACACTCCTCACATTTTTGTAAATATTTTATTATATATTTTCATGTGACAACACTGAAGAAATTACACTTTGCTACAATGTAAAGTAGTGAGTGTACAGCTTGTATAAATTTGCTGTCCCCTAAATGTAACTCAACACACAGCCATTAATGTCTAAACTGCTGGAAACAAAAGTGAGTACACCCCTAAATGAAAATGTCCAAATTGGGCCCCATTAACCATTTTCCCTCCCAGTTTCATGTGACTCGTTAGAAGGTCTCAGGTGTGAATGGGGAGCAGGTGTGTTAAATTTGATGTTATCGCTCTCACTCTCTCATACTGGTCACTGGAAGTTCAACATGACATCTCATGGCAAATAACTCTCTGAGCATCTGAAAAAAAGAATTGTTGCTCTACATAAAGATGGCCTAGGCTATAAGAGGTTGCCAAGACCCTGAAAACTGAGCTGTAGCTTGGTGGCCAAGATCATACAGTGGTTTAACAGGACAGGTTTCATTCAGAACAGGCCTTGCCATGCTTGACCAAAGAAGTTAAGTGTACGTGCTCAGCGTCATATCCAGAGGTTGTCTTTGGGAAATAGACATATGAGTGCTGCCAGCATTGCTGCAGAGGTTGAAGGGGTGGGGGGTCAGCCTATGCTAAGACCATATACCACACACTGCATCAAATTGGTTTTCATGGCTGTCGTCTCAGAAGAAAGTCTCTTCTAAAGATGATGCACAAGAAAGCCCACAAACAGTTTGCTTAAGACAAGATAAACGTATTTGGTTCAGATGGTGTCAAGCGTGTGTGGCGGCAACCAAATGTGTCTTGCCACAGTGGTAGTGGGAGTGTCATGGTCTGGGGCTGCATGAGTGCTGCTGACACTGGGGAGCTACAGTTCATTGAGGGAACCATGAATGCCAACATGTACTGTTACATACTGAAGCAGAGCATGATCCCCTCCCTTCGGAGACTGTGCCACAGAGCAGTATTCCAACATCATAATGACCCCAAGCACACCTCCAAAATGACCACTGCCTTGCTAAAGAAGCTGAAGGTAAAGGTGATGGACTGGCCAAGCATGTCTCCAGACCTAAATTCTATTGAGCATCTGTGAGGCATCCTTAAATGAAAGGTTGAGGAGCACAAGGTCTCTAACATCCACCAGCTCCATGATGTCATCATGGAGGAGTGGAAGAGGACTCCAGTGACAATCTGTGAAGCTCTGGTGAACTCCATGGCCAAGAGGGTTAAGGCAGTGCTGGAAAATAATGGTGGCCACACAAAATTTTGACACTTTGGGCCCAATTTGGACATTTTCACTTAGGTGTGTACTCACTTTTGTTGCCAGCGGTTTAGAAATTATTGGCTGTGTGTTGAGTTATTTTGAGTGGACAGCAAATTTACACTGTCATACAAGCTGTACACTCACTACTTTACACTGTAGAAAAGTGTAATTTCTTCGATGTTGTCACATGAAAAGATATAAAATATTTACAAAATATGAGGGGTGTACTCAGTTTTGTGAGATACTGTATATATAACCATAGACTGTATATACAGTGTGATGTCACAGGGGGCCTGGTATATACAGTATAGCCACTGTTTACATTTGCCTGTCATTTGAGAATTTTTGGTTTTCTGTGAGGAATAGGGATGCCAACTCATCTTGCAACTGCAGACACATCTTGCTTTTTACAGGGTATGCAGGTAATTGGATTCAATTAGTCGTTTACTTGGTTTTAACTAACAGCAGACCATGAGCAACTCATATATAAAAGTAATTAAAGGGACAAGTTAGCAAAACTGTGGAAGAGGAAAATATGATCATCTAAAAAAGATTAACTCCCCATGTACCCAGTGGGCTCTGCATTAACAGCTGGGTAAACAAAGTTGTGAAGGAATCTGATATGCCAGTACTAGAAAGCCTGCATCAAATGTATACTGTGATTGAAACCAAAAATACAGTCAGTTCTTACGAGGAGTTTATCTGTGAGTGATTAATATAACAGTCATACGGATTAACAAATTGATCCACAAAAGTTAACTGCATATCTGGATGTTTTACTGGAGGCAGAAGCTCAGAGATAATAAGTGACTTGCATCACGAATATTCAAATAAGTTTGCCACATGTGTTACTGATGTATAGCCATAGCATTTCAGTAGTTGCTATGGGGTCTGGGGTGAGAAAGGGCCCCATTAAGGAGATTGTTGAGGCAAATTAAACTAAAATCTATGTACATATGAAGTCAACATAGAAAAAGTAGGGTACCATTAAAGTGGTTTCAAAGGCAGAAGGTTTTTTACCTTAATGCATTCTGTGCATTAAAGAGTATGAAAACCCAGCATTTCATATTTTTGATATGTGCCTGCTGTATCATTTACTTGTATGAAAAAGTATCCTGTTTTCTTTGTATTGCTTCCTTTGTGTGAAATCCCTGGTGTATCTGATAGTGCCTGTGCTTTCATATTAATAACTGACCACACTAAGTGGGAGAACACAATGTTGCCAGTTTAGATTTAAAGTGTTTGTAACGTCACTATGTGACTCTACATATATCCTTTGCATGTATTCTGCCATTAACAAAAGTGTATGTGTTTGTTTAAAATGAAAGGGCTGAATACATTTTGTCATACCGCAGCCGTGCAGTCACGTGATCTCCGTGTGCAGGCTGGCATCGATCTATGAAGAGAAGCGAGGGGCCGAGATTCCCCGGCCAGCACAGGGTGATCACGTGACCGCACAGCTGCAGTGTGACAAAAGGTATTTAGCCTTTTAATGTTAAACAAACACATAGGGGTTGATTTACTAAAGGTAAAAAGACTGTGCAGTTTGCAAAGTGCAGTTGCACTCTGCAAGAGCAGTTGCTACAGAGCTTAGTAAATGAGCAGAAGCTCTGCTCTGTTTGCATCATCAAATCAATGCTGTATTTTTTATTTTCCTTGCATGTGATTGGGTATTCTTTGCAAAATGAAGCCTTACCTCATTTACTAAGCCCTGGAGCAACTGCAATTGCCTTTAGTAAATCAACCCCATTGCTATGTGGTGAATGCATTGAATAGTGTTTGCACTTCTGCCTGGCAGTACTAGGGTCGTTGGTTCAAATCCCAACTACGGCACTACCTGCACAGAGTTTGCATGTTCTCCCTGTGCCTGCATGGGTTTCCTCTGGTTACCCTTGTTTCCTCCTACACTCCAAAGAGATGCTGGTAGGTTAATTGGCTCCTGTATAAAATTGGCCCTGGTATGTGTATGTATGAATGTGAGGTAGGGACCTTAGATTATAAGCTCCTTGAGAGCAGGGGCTACTCTAAAATGTGTTTTATTACACTGCACAATGCCACAGATGTCGCAAGTTTTGAGGGAGAGTTCAATTGGCATGTTGACTGCAGGAATATCCACCAGAGCTGTTGCCCTTGAATTGAATGTTCATTTCTCTACCATAAGCCATATCCAAAGGCATTTTCAGACAACCGCAAACCACATGTAACCACACCAGCCCAGGACCTCCACATCCAGCATCTTTACCTCCAAGATTATCTGAGACCAGCCACCTGGACAGCTGCTGCAACAATCGGTTTGCATAACCAAAAAATTTCTGCACAAACTGTCAGAAACCATCTCAGGGAAGCTCATCTGCATCCTCGTCATCCTCATCAGGGTCTTGACCTGACTGCAGTTTTTCATCGTAACCGACTTGAGTGGGCAAATTCTCACATTCGATGGTGTCTGGCATTTTGGAGAGGTGTTCTCTTCACAGATGAATCACGGTTTTCACTGTACAGGGCAGATGGCAGACAGCGTGTATGGTGTCGTGTGGGTGAGCGGTTTGATGTCAACATTGTGGATAGAGTGGCCCATGGTGGAGGTGGGGTTATGGTATGGGCAGGCGTATGCTATGGACAACAAACATAGGTGCATTTTATTGATGCCATTTTGAATGCACAGAGATACCGTGATGAGATCCTGAGGCCCATTGTTGTACCATTCATCCACGATCATCCCCTAATGTTGCAGCGTGATAATGCACGGCCCCATGTTGCAACGATCTGTACACAATTCCTGGAAGCTGCAAATATCCCAGTTCTTGCATGGCCAGCATAGTCACCGGACATGTCACCCATTGAGCATGTTTGGGATGCTTTGGATCAGCGTATACGACAGCTTGTTCCAGTTCCTGCCAATATCCAGCCATTGAAGAGGAATGGACCAACATTCCATAGGCCACAATCAACAACCTGATCAACTCTATGCAAAGGAGATTTGCTGCACTGCTTGAGGCAAATGATTGGATCCCCCCCCCACCTCGACCCCCCAATACAGTATAACTGTGCAATTTAAAGTGGCCTTTTATTGTGGCCAGCCTTATGCACATGTGTGCAATAATCATGCTGTCTAATCAGCAACTTGATAGGCCACACCTGTGAAGTGGATGGATTATCTTGGCAAAGCAGAAGTGCTCACTAACACAGATTTAGACAGATTTGTGAACAATATTTGAGAGAAATAGGCCTTTTGTGTATATAAAAAAAGTCATAGATCTTTAAGTTCAGCTCATGATAAATAGGGGCAAACACAAAAGTGTTGCCTTTATAATTTTGCTCAGTGTATGTTAAAGCACTGTGTAAATTGTCAGCACTATATAACCTGTAATAATATATACCTGTAATAAAATTAATTATACTGTATATAAAACAAGTGGCTTTTGTTATGTCACCACTGGATTAAAAAGACTGAGATTTAATATTTTACATTTGTTTATGTAAAAGATAGGGAGTATTATATTTTTAGTTGTACACCATTCCTTACTCAATTTTCACTGTTTAATTTGGGGCTATGTTTTTTTAAATCAAAGATGTTTTTATTGAACAAATACAAAACCAAAGAAATACAGAATGAACATTAAGTACAATTTTTTCAGCACCAAACTCAGACAGGTTCATAGTCACAGATCCAAAGGGTACGTACATTTCTGCAGGAAGACTCATCAATAATTCAGCTTCGTTATTCCCCCATCTCCCATACTCATACATTTGTTGGTATAGAACACCTTCTATCATCATCTCTGGGCCGCCCCATCCCGCACATATCCAGTAATTATTTCCCAAGCGGTTCTCTAGCTCACCTATTCTTTCTACAGTAATCGGTCTAATATCAAATCAATCGGCGACAGTCCTGGTGTGTCCAACCAGGGAGCCCATAGACTCTCGTATTTCTCTGGGCAACCCCTGTGTTGAAAGATATACTTCTCCATCCTAATAGTATCCCCCATTTGTTTTATCCATTCTCCCAGGGCCGGGGGCTCTGAGTCCTTCCAGTGCCTGAGAATCATTTTTCGTGCCTGAAACAAGGCCCTGGCGACCGCCTGCCTGTTCTTAGGTGTCATAGGTATGTCGTCTAGTATCCCGAGTATACAGGGTTTAGGGTCAGTTGGTATGTTAAGCCGATATGCTCCATTAATCGTGGCCACCACTCCTGTCCAGAACAAGTGAAGCTTGGGGCATCTCCATAGTAGGTGGATCAGGTCCCCATGATCCCTTGCACACCTAGGGCATTTATCGTCCTGTCGTATCCCCATCCTGTGAAGTCTAGCGGGCGTAAGGTGAACTCTGAGTAACAGGTAAAGTTGGGACAGTCTCTGAGCCACATTGAGCGAACATAATTGGACCGCCTGGAGAGCCTCCTCCCATTGCTCACTTTCAAACGTGCCTACGTCCTCCTCCCATTTCGCATAAGCTGTCTGTGGGAACCCCTCAAGGTGAGTGTGTAAAACCAGCGAGTAAATCCTTGATATGAACCCCCGAAACTGCACAACATCCCCCATCATACTGAAAATGGGGGTCGGTGAAAGAGTCCACGGTGCACCACCGAACTGCGTCCGCACCGCATGTTGTAATTGTAAGTAGTAGAAAAGCATCGTCTGAGGGAGCTGAGACCTCTCCCTCAGCACCACAAATGGTATCAGGCTACCCGCCTCAAAAATATGTCTCAGGTGTGTAACCCCGTGTCTCTTCCACCGCTCCCCAGAGTCCAGTGAGAGCAATTCCTCAAAATATTTATTGTCCCATATTGGGCTGTATTCAGTATACCCCTCCACCCCCTGTATCTGTCTAAGCTTGTTCCAAACTGTCTGCATTAATGTATAAGTGGGGTATCGCTTATTTGATTTAGCATACACTAGGGCCTCCATGCCCTCGGGAATCTCAGCATGACCAGAGGCCAGACACATCAGTTCCCTGGTGGGGTCGGGCTGAGGGGGTGGGGTCACCCCCTCATCTATAGTCCCCATGGCTCTGGCAATGTGCTGCGCCTGGGCAGCTAGGTAGTACACACAAGGGTTGGGGAGGGCAAGGCCTCCTGCCTCCTTGGGCTTTTGAAGTTGTTCCAGTTTTATCCGTGGGGGTTTGTCCAACCATATAAAACCTCTAAATAGCGAATTAATGATTCTAAACAGCTTGAGGGGGATCACCATAGGGGTGTTGTGAAGGATATACAGGAGCTGAGGCATGAGAATCATCTTTATTAAGTTAATCCTGCCCACTAGTGACATTTTAAGTTTTGACCATATTTTGATCCTATCCCGGAATTTATTCAACAGCGGGGTCAGGTTGAGTATGATGTACTCAAGCGGGTCCCGCGTTACTCGTATGCCCAAGTACTTCACCCCAGTAGAGACTGGTATATCATGAAGCGTCCGCTTAGTTGTATCTGAGGTGTCATCAAGCAGCAGCAGTGCTGATTTCGACCAGTTAATGGTCAGGCCCGAATAGATGCCAAAGTTCCGGATTATGTCCATGGCCCCCCTGAGAAATTTGGGGCTATGTTAGTTTTATGTTGATAGGGCCTTTACTGTAGGTTAAACTGCCTTTTTTTTGCTGTAAGTCTTCCCATTTAAAAAAGTGGGCTTCTTTTGTTTCAAGGGTGGTATTTTGGGGTTTTCCTTTCTTCTTTTTTTTTTTCTTTTTTTTCTTTGATGTTGATGGGACGTTTTTAAGTGTTAGCTGCTTAAAGCTGAGAATTCTCTTTACTGACTATCTGTACAGCGTACAGCGTTACATTTTATCACTTAAATCAATGTAAACCTATATCCCCATAGATGAAATAAGGTTAGGCATTCACCAATTAGACCTATTATCCCTGATTAAAATTGTCATACTGCTGAACAAATTTATACTGCTGTAGTAAAGCCTCAGACTGTGCGCCTTGTCTCTAGTAAATTTGCACGTAGACGTGCTATTTGTAATTGTCTTGCTGCTGGCCAATTTTACACTGCTGCATTATCTATGGTTTATTAATTTGATATTTTAACTCTTGTGGTAAACCAGCGTGTACTGTTTTTCTTTAGTACATTTCAGCCAATTCTCCCTCATTAAAATTGTCCTGCTGCTGGACAGTTTTACACTGATGTATTAACTGTGATCTCTTAATTCATATGGAGAGCTTGACAGAAGTTGGCCAGCAGCAGGACAATTTACATCAGTAAAACAAGAACAATCTTTGATGATAGTGTGCCAATGCTAAGTTTGCTTGAAAAAAACTTTCAAAATTAATTACATTGGGGTACTGCTGCATGTAAGCCAAGCTAAATGTAAAAGAAAAAAAAATTCACAGCTAAATATTTGCTGCCAGTGTTTGCTATCGCTGAGCCTGTCTGTGAAAATCATACTGTTTCACATACAGCTTTAAGGCCCAAGGGGGATGAAAAAGCATGCTTTTTAAAAGATTTCTGTATTTCCATTTGCCCTTGAAGCAGCATAAAAAAAACGTAACCTACCGTATGGTATATATTTTTTTTTTTTTTTTTTTAAAAACGTTTTTATTGCCAAATATACAAAATTATAGACAGTTGTACAGTATATCTCAGGAAACATGTATCATCATCACAGTACCATCACAAGGATCGTTTTGTTATCTGCTGTATGTTTCCTCAAAAATAAAAGGACAGTCATATATTTAGCATTTTTTTTGAAAAGTAAAACAAATATAAGAAGAACATTGAAAACCCCAACTGAACCATAGGAAAACAAATCTCATATACAAAAAATATTTCCCTATTGAATAGTAGTCCCCGGTGCATTTCAACCGACGTTGATCCCAACGTGCAAACATATAGATTCCCCAGGCCATATAATATCACTCAAAGCCCTCTGGGGTCAAATTGTTTGAGAAATGTTTCCCTTAACCATAACCCAATCGTTTGTGCTGTGTGCTGCCGTTTCACTCTCCCCATGATCATCTTCTTAACACTGTCTATCTTGTAGACTATATCGTTCACTGAGCATCGGATTGAGCCGTTTCAGTTGCTGCAACCCATCTATTCCATATCTTATGGAATTTCTTCGGACAACCTCTAGTTTCATATGTCATTTTGTATAGGGTAACATTGTTATTAACTAGACCCTTCCAGGCATTCAGGGTGAGACATTCCCTCCTAATCCAATTTAGGACAATCAGTTTCCGCACATAAAAGAATAGTAGTTTCAGTAAAATTCTAGTGTTATTGTTCATGACTTCGTCTTCTATAATACCCAACAAACCTATAAGGGGGCTACAGATATTAGGTAAATCCAATGTGTCCGCTATGAATTGGGTCACTTGGGACCACAAAGGCCTAATTCTATTGCACTCCCACACCATGTGTATAAAAGATCCATCTGCTATCTGACACTTGTGGCAGGTGGGACTGTCCCTTCTGCCCATTTTATATAGTCGAAGAGGGGTGTAGTACGATTGATGTAGGTATCTAAGTTGTATCATCTTGTCTCTAGCGGAGACTACCAGTGGTAAGTATGTACTTACAACCTCTCCCCATTGTTCGTCTGTGATCTCAGGTATAATTGCTACCCATCTATCTTTGAATTTCTTCTCTTTTGGGGCTAACTTTTCGGTTAGAGTGTTATAGTATGTAGATACAAGTTTTGTGTGTTCCTTTTGAGCAAGGAGTCTTTCCATCTTAGTGTTGGTTAGTATTACCGGGGCTGGTCCAAACTGGGCCTGCACGGCATGTCTTAACCACTTCAGCCCCGGACCATTTGGCAGCCAAAGGACCAGAGGTCTTTTTTCAATTTCGCACTGCACTACTTTAACTGGTAATTGCGCGGTCATGCAATTTTGTAACCAAACGAAATTTGCGTCCTTTTCTTCCCACAAATAGAGCTTTCTTTTGATGGTATTTGATTGCCTCTGTGATTTTTATTTTTTGCGATATAAACGGAAAAAGAGCGAAAATTTTGAAAAAAAAAGAGATTTTCTACTTTTTGTTATAAAAAAAATCTAATAAACTCAATTTTAGTCAAACATTTGGGCCAAAATGTATTCAGCCACATGTCTTTAGTAAAAAAAATGCCAATAAGCGTATATTTATTGGTTTGCGCAAAAGTTATAGCGTCTACAAACTAGAGTACATTTTCTGGAATTTACACCGCTTTTAATTTATGACTGCCTATTTCATTTCTTGAGGTGCTAAAATGGCAGAGAAGTACAAAACCCCCCCAAATGACCCCATTTTGGAAAGTAGACACCCCAAGCTATTTGCTGAGAGGCATGTTGAGCCCATTGAATATTTTTTTTTTTAGTCCCAAGTGATTGAATAAAGACAAAAATAAAAAAGATTTTTTTTTTTTTCAAAAAGTTGTCACTAAATGATATATTGCTCACACATGCCATAGTTATATGTGGAATTGCACCCCAAAATACATTTTGCTGCTTCTCCTGAGTATGGGGATACCACATGTGTGGGACTTTTTGGGAGCCTAGCCGCGTACGGGGCCCCGAAACCCAAGCACCGCCTTCAGGATTTCTAAGGGTGCAAATTTTTGATTTCACTCCTCACTACCTATCACCGTTTCGAAGGCCATAAAATGCCAAAATAGCACAAAACCCCCCCAAATGACCCCATTTTGGAAAGTAGACACCCCAAGCTCTTTGTTGAGAGGCATGGTGAGTATTTTACAGCTCTCATTTGTTTTTGAAAATGAAGAAAGTAAAGAAAAAAAATTTTTTTTTTTCTTTTTTCAATTTTCAAAACTTTGTGACAAAAAGCGACATCTGCAAAATACTCACAATACCTCTCAGCAAATAGCTTGGGGTGTCTACTTTCCAAAATGGGGTCATTTTGGGGGGTTTTATGCCATCTGGGCATTCCATGGCCTCCGAAACTGTGATTGGCAGTGAGAAGTGAAATAAAAAAATTACACCCTTAGAAAGCCTGAAGGCGGTGATTGGTTTTTGGGGTTCCGTACGCAGCTAGGCTCCCAAAAAGTCCCACACATGTGGTATCCCCGTACTCAGGAGAAGCAACAGAATGTATTTTGGGGTGTATTTCTACATATGCCCATGACATGTTTGAGCAATATATCATTTAGTGACAACTTTTTGTAAAAAAAATATATATATATTTTTTTTTTCATTATTCAATCTCTTGGGACAAAAAAAAAAAATATTTAATGGGCTCAACATTGCTCTCATCAAATAGCTTGGGGTGTCTACTTTCCAAAATGGGGTCATTTGGGGGGGGGGGTTTGAACTGTCCTGGCATTTTATGCACAACATTTAGAAGCCTATGTCACACGTCACCCACTCTTCTAACCACTTGTAGACAAAGCCCTTTCTGACACTTTTTGTTTACATGAAAACATATTTTTTTTTTTTGCAAGAAAATTACGTTGAACCCCCAAACACTATATATAATGTTAAAGCAAAGGCCCTACAGATTAAAATGGTGGGTGTTGCATTTTTTTTTTCCACACAGTATTTGCGCAGCGATTTTTCAAACGCATTTTTTGTGGAAAAAATACACTTTTTTTTATTTTAATGCACTAAAACACACTATATTGCTCAAATTTTTGATGAAATAAAAAATATGATCTTAGGCCGAGTACATGGATACCAAACACGACATGCTTTAAAATTGCGCACAAACACGCAGTGGAGATAAACTACATACATTTTTAAAAGCCTTTAAAAGCCTTTACATGATACCACATTAGATTCACGGAGGAGGTCTACTGCTAAAATTACTGCCCTCGATCTGACCTTCGCGGTGATACCTCACATGCATGGTGCAATTGCTGTTTACATATGACGCCAGACCAACGCTTGTGTACGCCTTTGCGCAAGAGAAGGGGGGGCAGGGGTGCTTTTTTTTTTTTTTTTGGTTTTTTTTTTATTTATTTAGCTTTTTTATTTTATTTTTAAACTGTTCCTTCCATTTTTTTTCTTTGTTATGATTTTTATTGTTATCTCAGGGAATGTAAATATCCCCTATGATAGCAATAGGCAGTGACAGGTACTCTTTTTTTGAAAAAAATTGGGGTCTATTAGACCCTAGATCTTTCCTCTGCCCTCAAAGCATCTGACCACACCAAGATTGGTGTGATAAAATGCTTTCCCAATTTCCCAATGGCGCGGTTTATATCCGGGAGGGGGGACATTCCCTCCCACTGCTTGTAAAAGCAGTCTAGAGGCTAATTACCCGCTAGAATTGCTTTTACATGAAAGCCGATCACTGGCTGAAAAGAATGATACCAAGATGATACCTAAACCTGCAGGCATCATTCTGGTATAACCATTCAAAGTCCAGCAACATACTGGACATATATTGTAATCTTTTTTTTTTCATGCAGCCTCTTGGCTGAACGAAAAAAAAGAGATTGATTGGTGGGTATGCCCACCATTAGAATACCTCCCTTCATCCACCCACTTCTAATGATGGGCATACATGCACCATTTATATATGCCGATGCATGGGGGCATCCTCCCGCAAAAGTAATGCCGTGTACACACGGTCGGAATTTCGACCGTATGTACGTGGCATTAGGAGCCAATCGCTCCTCCCCCCCCCTGCTGCCCCCATGCTTCGGCATATATGCTCTTTTTTTTAACTGTGGTGGTGAAATCACCTCCTACAGTGTTGGAGTCGCGTCTTTATGTATCGTGGGAGCAAACGCTGTTGCTGTCAAGATAAATAAATCCGCGTTGCAACTGAATGGCGCACCTGAAAACAAAAAAATGCTTAACACTAAAACACAGTAAACAAAATTACATACCTGAAAAGCAAGCATGATAAAACATGATAAAACATAATAAAACATTGCAGAATAGAATGGAGTAAAAAAAGAGCAACAATAGAGAGAGAATAGAGTGAGAGAGAGAACAATAAAACGACAACTATTTTATTTTTTTTTATTTTTTGAGATTCACAGGTAAAAAAGCTCCTGACTGAAGCGACTGAATCAAAACGCTACCACAAAAAAACTGTTAGCGATCGCAGGGATCAGGCCTGACTCTGCGAACGCTGCAGTTATGTGTGCTTAGTGTTTTGTAAGTGACAGTGATCGATCGATACTGCACTTGGGTGGGCTGGGCTGGGCGGAGGGGGAAAACGCAGGTGCTAGCAGGTATCTGGGCTGATCCCGCTAACAATGCGTTTTTTTTTGGAACCCTAAACTGCTGGGACGCTAGTATAGATCTGATCAGATCAGATATTGATCTGTTCAGATACTGTGCCACTAAGGGAGGTGTATGCTTTGTGCGTGGGTGTTTGCGGTACTGGCACTAACCTGGGGCGACGCAGACCTTATTTGACCCTAAAACCTAATTGATATCACCCGCCGGGCGATCAGGGGGTTAAACCGTTATTGGGTAATAAATGGCGGGTGCCCTGACAGTATAAAAAACAAGCTAACTAACCAGCGTCACCCGTAACAGTAATACAAAAAAAAACTGGTTACCTATCGACACTAATGCAGCGATCAGAAAAACGATCGCTTAGTGACACTGGCAAAAGGGGGTGAAAGGGTTAACTAGGGGCAATCAGGGGGTTAAACCTTTATTAGGTAATATATGGGGGTACCTGACGCTATATAAAAACCTGACGGGGAACCTAAATAACGAAATAACTAACTGGCTAACCAGCGTCACCAGTGACAGTTATACAGTGATCACTGGTGAAAGGGTTAACTCTAGGGGCAATCAGGGGGTTAAAACCTTTATTTAGGTTGTAATATGGGGGTACCTGACCTATAAACCTATTTATGAACCTATATAAACATGGCGGTTACCTAAAAAAAAAAAATGGTTACCTAGCGACACTAATGCAGCGATCAGAAAACCGATCGCTTAGTGACACTGGCAAAAGGGGGTGAAAGGGTTAACTAGGGGCAATCAGGGGGTTAAAACCTTTATTAGGTAATATATGGGGGTACCTGACGCTATATAAAAACCTGACGGGGAACCTAAATAACGAAATAACTAACTGGCTAACCAGCGTCACCAGTGACAGTTATACAGTGATCACTGGTGAAAGGGTTAACTCTAGGGGCAATCAAGGGGTTAAAACCTTTATTTAGGTTGTAATATGGGGGTACCTGACCTATAAAACTATTTATGAACCTATATAAACATGGCGGTTACCTAAAAAAAAAAAATGGTTACCTAGCGACAGCAGTGACACTAATACAGCGATCAGAAAAACGATCGCTTAGTGACACTGGCAAAAGGGGGTGAAAGGGTTACCTGGGGGGCAATCAAGGGGTTAAACCTTTATTAGGGGGGGGGTAGGGGGCTACCTTGGACCTAAAACTAACTGCCCTGACAGTTATTACAGTCACACTGACACTAAATGCAGTGATCAGTAAAAAAATGATCACTGCAATTAGTGACACTGTGACTGGGGGGGGAGGGGGTGATCTGGGGGGTGATCAGGGGGTGACAGGGGGGTGGAATATGTGCCTAACTGTACTGGTGTCAGTGTAGTGTTGTGCACTAACCTTAACATGTTCGCCGCTCGGCGTCTCCGGTCACATAGACCGGCGCACCGAGCGTGACATCACTTCCGCCTTCCTGTCTATACAATAGACAGGAAGGGGAAGTTTCTCATTGGCCAGGAGCGATCGCGAGGGGGTGGCCAGAAACCACTGGCCGTCCCCTCGTCCCGGATCGCTCCTGAAGCGATCCCGACCGTCCCCGCTGGCGGAGGGGGGTCCGATCGGACCCCCCAACCGCCGGAAGAATGTCACGTACAGGTACGTGATTCTGCCTGTACGTGCCATTCTGCCGACGTATATATACAGGGGGCGGTCGGCAAGTGGTTAATCTCTGAAATTGATACTCCCACGTATCAGGGATATCCAAATCCCTTTTTAGTTGTATAAAGGATTTAAGGTCCCCTTTATCATCATACAGTTGATGTAGATATGTGAGCCCAAACTGAGCCCATCTATAGCCATCCTCTAAGTGGAAAAACTCCTGAAGGCAAGGATTATACCAAAGCGGTGCGTTGGGTGATTCCTGTGGAGGACTATCGTCAAGGTGTTTCATACAAATAGTTAAAATTCTTTTTGCGGATTTTAGCATTTCTTTCCCTCTATCAGCAGGGGTCGTTCCCCTGAAGAAGAAGTTCAACAGCGCCTCATAGGAACTAACTACAGCGGCTTCAATATCCACCGCTGCATTGTTCAGCTGTGGAAACATTCGCCAGTGGATATGTACTAGCTGCGAGGCTAGGTAGTACAGGCGGAGATCTGGTACCGCCAACCCACCTCTCCTGACAGGCAATTGGAGAAGCTCCAAAGAGATCCTGACGGCTCCCCCACCCCATAGAAATGAGGTCAGTAGTGAGTCAATATGTTTGAAGGTCTTTTTTGGTATATATATTGGAGCATTAGATAAAATGTAAAGAAACTTAGGGAGGAAGATCATTTTAAATAAATTGGCTCTTCCAAATAATGTGAGTGGCAGATCTTTCCATTTCAGTATCCTATCTTGGAGTGTTGTTATTACTGGCTTTAAATTTACGTCCACAAATGAAGTCGTCGGTAGGCTAACCTTAATCCCCAAGTATTTAAATTCAGTGACAACCGTCAGTGGGCAACTCTCTGGTAGAGATATATCTGGCTGGGGGTCAAGAGGAAATAGAGCCGACTTAGTCCAGTTGATGCGGAAACCGGAATAATCACCGAATTCCCGGATCAAGGAGACAGCTGCGGACAGAGACTCATCAGGGTCTCCCAGATATAAAAGCATATCGTCAGCATATAGTGAAACCCGTTCCTCCAGATCCCCAGCCACAAACCCCCTAATGGAATTATGGGTTCTCAATTTAGCTGCTAGAGGTTCTATAGCAAGTGCAAACAGGAGGGGGGATAGAGGACATCCTTGCCTCGTCCCCCTATGTATTTGAAAAGGTTCAGATATAAGACCATTCACTCTAACGCTCGCTTTAGGGTCTTTGTATAATATTTGCACCCAGGAAATGAAACGTTGGCCTAATCCCATTTTCCTCAGCGTGGAAAAGAGATAGTTCCATTCGACCGAGTCGAACGCTTTTTTTGTATCTAGCGAGGCTATGACCCTTCTCCCCGCATTGGAGTGTCGGGTTTGTAAATTAACATATAGTCTACGAAGATTCATCTGTGTGCATCTGCCAGGTATAAAACCAGTTTGATCTGAGTTAACTAGGTTGAGAATCACAGATAGCAGTCTACTGGCCAAAATTTTGGCCAGTATCTTGACATCCGAATTTATCAGAGAGATTGGCCTGTATGATTCGCATTCCCTTGGATCTTTCCCAGGTTTGGGAATAACTACAATCAGGGCCTCCCTCATAGACTCAGGGAGGATTCCTTCTCTCTCTGCTGCTGTAAAAACTTTTTGGAGGTATGGGGTCAATTTTCCTTTGTGTAATTGATACCATTCTGCTGGGAACCCGTCAAGACCCGGTGATTTCCCTGTTTTGAAAGAGGAGATAGCCGCCAGGATCTCCTCCTGTGAGATGGGTTGGTCCAGTGCCTCCCGGTCTTCCAGGGACAGGGAAGGCAATGGAATGGAGCTCAGATATGTATCTAAGTCCTCAGTATTATGTTGTGTTTGTGTCTGGTATAGGGTACTGTAGAACTCTACGAATGTTTCCAGAATCGTCAATGAGTCACTTATAATCGTTCCATTGGAATTTTTCAGTTGAAGTATTGAGGTCGGCGTGTAAAGTGGCTTGGCTAAAAAGGCCAGCAAACGTCCACTTTTGTCGCCGAACTCAAAAAATGATCTAGATTGTTGCAATTGCTGCTTTGCGTTACGTTCAGTTAGGAGTAGCTTATACTGTCTGGTCTTATCTTGCCATGTCTGATAGATATTAGGCATTGGGTTTAGAATATACTCTCTTTCTGCCTCTATGCTCTGGGTTTCTGCATCTCTTAGTTCAGAGTTCAGGGCCTTGGCAAAGTTCCTGGTTTCATCTGAGAATCTACCCCTCATAGTAGCCTTAAATGCATCCCATTGGTTAGCAATTCGAGTTGCCGCTCCATTCTCTCTCCAGTAATTGTCAATTTCTATATTACATTTTATAGTCACATAGTCTTCTTGGAGCCATTGGACATTCATGCGCCATTGTCTCCTGCTTCTCGGCATATTCAAATCTAGTGTGACCTCAAGGGGTGAGTGGTCTGAAATAGCTCTCGGGAGGTACCGAACATTCTCAATAAGTGGGAGACCATCTAGGGTAGATAGAAAAAGGTCTATTCTTGATAAGGTTTTATGGGTCTCTGAGTGGCAAGAGTATTCCCTCAGATCAGGATGCCTCTGCCTCCATACATCTGTGAGAGCATAACTCTCTAGCCACGAGGAGAGAACATGGTGGGAGTGAGGGGTACAGCCATGGCTGTCCAGATTCCTATGTGTGACCGCGTTAAAATCTCCCAGGAGTAGAATTGGGCCTTGTGCGATTATAATCGCTTCTTTCAGGATATTGTCAAGTAGTTGCAGAGAGAATGGAGGCGGCACATACACGCATACCAGTGTCATGAGGGTTTCAAATATTTGGCATACTAGTATCACAAATCTACCATTTGGATCTAATTTAACCTGTACAATATGCGCTGCAGCTTTTTTCGTTACAAGGATGGCTACTCCTCGTGAGTAGGTGGAGTAGTCAGCATGTAGTACCCGCATTACACTTGCTTTCTTAAGTGCCATCACCCTAGACCCCTGCAGGTGGGTTTCCTGCAGGAATATAATGTGAGGTTTGTATCTTTTTAGAAAATCAAAGATCAGGGATCTCTTGAATTTTGAGTTCATACCTCTTACATTCCATGATATAAGTTTTATCTTACCCGCCATGGCATATAGTCCCAGATATTATCAGGAGTCCCAAGAGAGCTGACTGTCCCGGAGGCGTCAGGTGCATTTCCAGATCTGTGGAGAGCGAAACAGAAAACACACCGGCAGCACACAGCACAAATTTAACCATCACGTTGACCTTCCCTTCCCCTCCCCACCCACCCTGCACACATACCCAAACCTTTGTGTGCCTGAATCCCATAACAGAACTATTACTTTAAATGACCTCGGGGGGGTTACAGGTCTCTGTTACTCATGTGAGTCCCGCTGGGTGTAGGTAAAAAAGAAAAACACACCTACATAAGTCTCTCAGCTTTGAAAAAGGGGGAGTGTAGAGGGTGTATCTCCAAAAACTCTTCGATAAGTTTCAGGAGGACCCAAGGGAGAGAGAAAAAAAAAAAAAAAAAAGGGGGGGGGTGGGGGAGGGGGGAAGGGAAAGGGGCGGGGGAAAAGGGGGAGAGAGAAAGAAAAAAAAAAAAAAAATAACAATAATATTTCTCAACCCAGGATGGGTTTCTTCTTATTCTTCTTCCTTAAATCCTCTCCTCTCCCGTATGTTCGGGTGGTTATCCGGTAAGGCAGGTAGGAAGAGGAAATACGGCCAGACTTCTCTTTAGGTAGTGAAGTGTCTGCAGTCTCTCATAAGGATTGTGGGTTCCAGGTTCTAACAGTGCACATCAGTTGCATTTCACAGCAATCTTCTCCAATTATAGTAGCATTAAAGTCAGTTCCCAGCTGCTGGGCTACGTCGCCCTCTGGTGTCCAACCAACGTGATGCTTCCACGGGCACATTGAAAAAGTAGGCTTTGCCATTATCAACAACTCTCAGCTTTGCCGGGTATAACATACTGTAAGGCATCTGCATGTCTCTGAGTCGTTTCTTAACATGTACAAAACTGGCCCTCTGTTTCTGGGTAGCAGCTGAGAAGTCAGGATATATGGAGATGCGATTCCCATTGTACATCAATTCACCCTCTGTCCGGGCAGCCCGCAGTATATTCTCTCTGTCCCTGAAGTGGAGGATTTTTGCAATCATTGGGCGAGGGTGGGCTCCTGGTGCAGGTGGTTTGGATGGGATCCTGTGGGCCCTCTCTATCGCGAATAGACGTGAGAATGTGGTATCAGGCAGTGCGTCTTGCAGCCAGAGTTCTAAAAAGTCTTCCGGTTGCTTTCCTTCACTTTTCTCAGGAAATCCTACAAAGCGGAGATTGTTCCTCCTCTGTCTGACTTCCATATCTCCGAGTTTCTCAGTGTGGGTTCCAATCTCCCTGTGTAGGTCCTGCACTTTATTCTCCATAGGCCTCACCACATCTTCTAAGTCACTGACCCTCTGTTCAGCTTCTGAGGCCCGATCCCTGATCGTCTGCATATCTTGCTTAATAAATGACATTTCAGCCCTCATGCCATCAATGTGTTCTGTCAGGGTGGTTTGGCAGGTGTAAATGGCCTCCATAATCTGCGTCAGTGATGGCTCCCCAGTGTTCTCGGCCTGGTCCTGATCAGCTTCACCCACGCCTCTAGCAGGGCCTCTGTCTAAGGATACTCCCCGTCTCTTGCCCTTCGGTCTGGGGGGTAGTGGGGCTATCTGCTCTGATCGTGCGGGCGAGTTTTTTACCTGGCTTCTCCGTGTGCTTCCCGGGTCTTGTTTGTCTGCCTCGTGTCGGGCTCCATCTTGGGATCCCCAGGCAAAACGGGATAGACGATCCACGGCTGAATCCATAGCAGGGGGCCCGTATTTAACCATGCCCCGGTGTTCTGGCTGGTCCAGGGGGTACAAGTAAGCCAGTGATGTGCCCAGAATAGTGCCACAGACACTCAGGATATGTGAAGGATCTCGTGTCTCGGCCGGAGCTCCCGTAAAGCGCTGCTCACATGTCCGCCGCTAGCTCCGCCCCCCAATATATATATATTTTTTTTTTTTTTTTTATATACCTAGCAACCTCTGCGTAAGTAGGTGCTAGAGTTAGGATTTTTGTAAGAGTAGGTAAATTTAGGCAGGCCTAGCTAGAAGCTAGGCCTGTTTGTTTTGATCTGTATGTGCTGTGTGGGAAGAGGTGAAGGTGCCTGGGGTGTACTAAGGAGCCCTGACCAATCCCCAACCTGGACTGGCAGGGGACAGGCCTCCTTAAATACCTAGAGTCAGCCCAGCTGGGGAGTTGTTGTCAGGTAGAAGAACTGAGGATGGAGCACTAGGCTGTCTGGGCCTTTGGGGCCGTTCCCAATTCCCAATCCCAAAAAAGGGGGGGGGTGACCTTGGGCCTGGGTACTCGGGTGAAGGATGGATCCTTTCAAAGAACCCATGCAGGATCTGAACAGGAAGCACACCAGAGAGGAGTCAGAAAGGACAACAGGAGCTGGTATTGCTGGACAAGTCTTCAGGAGGGAACCACTGGTGTGTGAGCAGCCAGCAGGGCTGGTGAGTGACATGGGCAGTCGGGAGAACTGGAGAGGCATGCCAGAGAGGACTAAGAGGCAACAGTCAGAGCTAGGTGTGGAGTCAGTGAGGATTGCAATGTCACAGGCAGTGGAGTCGGGCAGCTGCAGCCAGGAGGACTGGCAGGGCCTGAAGAGCGATTGCTGGGAGCAGTAGTCCACCATAGGACATCTAGCACTAAAGGACTTCCTATTCTATATTTTTCCTACACTAAAAGGGACCTGCGGTCCCTGCCAACAAATGGCAACTTCTAGGGCTTGACTGAGTCAGTGTTGGGACTGACCATGTGCTAGCTGTGCCTGGAGTCAAGTCTTGTGCAGGAGAGAGGGAGTGATAGTCTGTAAGCAAGTGTTGTGCAAGAGGAATTTACAGCGTGCCCAATCAGATGGCCGGAACTTGCGAACCCGGAAGGAAGACCAGGTGAAGACAAAAGCCCTGTCTGTGGTGACAGCGCACTGCTGGAGGGATTTGTTTTAAGGTAAGTATTTCATAATGTGCTAGTATGCGATGCTATTGACATATGAAATATTTTGATCATGCAATAGTGTTCTGGATAGGCTATCAAAATTAGAATCGGTCACCAGGTTAAGGTCATTTGCTGGAGTGTTAGACTGTAAAGTTTACTGCTGATATAAAAATGTGTTAAGTGGTGATAGATCAATAATAATAACAATAATAATTTAATTTATATATAAAAAAAAGGCTTTTAAGTTATCCCCAGGACATGCCTGTTTTTTTTTTTAACCACTGCACTATCCTTCAACTTAACCTGCACATAAAGCACCTGCTCTGGGCTTAGTGGGGACACGTCAGGGTCAGAGTTTATGCCTAAGCAGAGTTCATGTGATATTTCCCCCTGTAGATATAGCTGTTGTCAAACCAAGCCCACATCAAGTATTAAGAAAGTATATCAAACACATTCATTGCAGGTTAACTGAAAGTATAGTGGTGGCAGGGAGAAGGGCACTTAAAAAAATGAATTTAGGTCCTATATAATAAAGTATGTTTACAATGTACAGTTTCTAACTAATATAGTATGACATTCAATTTGAGAATTTTGTGTGCAAACCAATACCAGATTTATTATAGTAAAAATCTATACAATACTAGTATTTGTTTTATATATGTGCATCTTTATTTTTATATGTGCAATCTATCTTCATTGGATTTTGGATTTTGTGCTGAAAATATCACACACTTGGGAGGACTAATATGTTGAAATTGCTCACTCTGCCAAATGGCCAGTAAGTGCCAAAGTAATCCCAGTACTAAACAAAATAGCCCTGAGGCAAAGCTGGAATGGAATTAATGAATGGAACCAGTTTTGTTTACTGTGCTGTAGTTAGCGCTTCAATAGATAGCCATTATAGTAAATAATGCAAACCACTTATTCTAAAGACAAACAGACAGACTGATATTTGTTAGAGAGACAAACAGACAAATTTACAGATAACTATTCTGATTTAAAACTGTTTATCATTCAGTTTATTTCATTTCACAGCTTATTTGATTCTCTAGGAATGAAATTTACAAGCAATTTAAAGTAACTCCTTTAAATCTATTTTGAAATTAAGAGGAATTTTTTTTAGAGAGAGATAGGAAGGAATTAGGTTGGTTATGAAAAAAAAAAAAAAAAAGTTTTTAGGAAATCATTTATCAAACGTTCCCCAGAGCTATTTACACTACTTGTATACATCTTAAAAACCTGAACAAAAAAAGTGTTTGTAAGTAATACATTTCTTGAAAGTCCAATTTTAAAAAGTGCATGTGGTTTAGTAGTAACAATAGCAGGTCAAGCATTTTAATATTTTACAAAAGGTCCTAAAATGTATTTTGCATAAGTTGATTAAAGTACAATTTGAATTGGTGGTCTCTGATTGTAATCAAAATGCAAAAATGATCTTAGTGTTTTAGTAGAGCCACTAAACAAACTTGCTAAATTTGGTGAGTTCAGTGTAAATCCCCCTGCTTTTGTTTGTAAACAAACCGGCCTGAGATCCTAGGTGACATTATTCACCAAAATAGTTGCAATGGGGCAACATTGTTGAACAGTGAGTCCTTATGACAGTGATGTGAGTAACCATGACTGACACTGGATCTACATAATTGGACATCGTGATTACAGCAAAGTTTTACCTAATTTTTTAATCCCCCCCCCCCCCACATTGCTGATCACATTACCATTGCCATTAAAAAAAAAAATGTAAAGCTTATTACCTTTTTTGGCTATTAGACATGTGCACTTCCACTGTACCTCACCGCAGCGAGGTATGTCATATCCAGCTGCCCGTTGGCTCCTGGCATATAAGTGTCATCAATCCCAGGAGTCAATGGGCAGCCTCTGCAATACAATGAGTGTGCCGCGCTTTGTATGCAATGCACAAGATCGGGAGGTGTATGCTGGGTAGCCAGCAGCACTGTATCCCAAAAGAAGCTACGAGCGGGCTTCAGATGCCCACACTGAAGATGGCAGCCGCTTGCTAAGGAGGTGTCAGTGAATTATTTTGCAGAACTATCTAACAAAAAGACTACATTTACTACATATGCCGAAATGTATTCTATGAGATGCGACCATTGCAAGGGTGTTTTTTAGGGGGAAAAAAGCCTTTAATGATGGATTCACATTGCAGAACATAGCTCACTTTTTTATTACATTTTTTATTAAAGGACTTTCATGGTGTAGTATTTCCTTTCTACTAATATTAGGGGAATTAGCAATAAGGGCTTCTCATGTACCCTTAACTCATTCCCTCGGGGGAGGCCTGGTAATCTGAGGGCTTTCTTATTCAAAATGGATTTGCATTGCAGGAAACCCATGCAAACCTCCATATCATTTTGGGGCCTGGGGATAAGGCCCTTGACTCCTCAACATGGTGACAGGTGGAAAGGATTGTCCACCTCCTTCAAGATACCCTGCCAATGTTGAAAGGCCTCTGTGCTGATAAAGTTCAGAAAAGGGGGGGTTGCATGATTGCCACTCTCCCTTCCCTAGCCATCCAGGCTGCATGCATGGATAGGGGCCTGGTAATAATTTTCGGGGAAACTGCACACTTTTTTTATGCATACTGTCCCTTAAAATGGGGACCCCTTAAAAATTTAGACTAGTGTCAGGTGAAACGAGTGCCCAGCCATGACAGAAGATATTCCCATGTTCGTACATACAGGGGGGGCTTAATTGAACTTAAAGTTCCCAGATATCTAGGTCCCACAGGGGAATGAGTACAGGGTAAATGAGTACCTCTTATTACTCATTCCTGAAGAAGTTTCAAATACAAAAAGACATCCACACCATGAAAACGTAATTTAATAAAAATTAATCAATAAAAAGAAACAATGTCCTATGGTGTAAATCCATCATCATTCATGTCATAAAGTGATGTAGATCCAGCATCAATCATGGTGACCTGACACTATATCGACTTGCTGCCCACTGAACCATAAAAACAAAATGACAGATCCCCAGGCAGCTTATGTTTGGAAACAAACCAGCCAGGGATCTTGGTTGATGCCATTGATCAAATATGGTCATTTTAGGGGTAACCTCATGACATTTTTTAAAGGCACAGTACACTTTCCAGGGGAATGGGTACAGGGTACCAGGGTACATTATTACCCCTTATTACTCATTCACCCCTCAAAAAATAGAAATGTACATATACACACACACACACTATCCTTTAATAAAAAATGAAATTTAAAAAATTAAATGTCCTTGATTTAAGTCTATTGTCGATCCCAGCACCCAGCGCTATAGATCTAGTATCAATTATGATGACCTGCCCTCACGACAACCTGCCACCAGACGATCGTGCCCCACCACAAATATGACCCATTGCTTTCCGATCTTACTCCGATACACTACTCATGCAAAACAACAGATTTGTTTGTTGACAGGATTGTTTACAAACACCAGCATGTCAGGGACCTGTGGTTTTGTGTTAATGCTTTTTGTTTAAGCCAGGTACACACTACAGTTTTTTTTTCTTGCAACCCAGCGGGTTGCACAAAAAAAAACTGACAGCTCCGGTTGGGAGCCGCTGTGCTAACTATGCAAGGTTAGCCCAGTGATCTCCTCTGCTAAGCTGTTTTTTTTCTGACAGCGGGACCCCCCCTGCCAGAACACTCCAATCAGCCTTGTCTGCCATTGGCTGAGAGCACTGATCGAGAGTTGGTTGGTTGCTGGTTTTCCAGCTTCTGTCTGACAGATCGTCATACACATGGGCAGAATGTCGGCCGGTATTTTTTTGTACCGACAAATGTCTCCTGACATTCTGCCTGTGCCACTTTTTCAAAGGGTAATCATTTTCTGTAATTCCATGTACAGCTTTAAGACATCCCCCAAGAATGTTATGTAAAGGTATTGTGTATTTTTGATGTTGTCCTTTAAGCCAAATCAAAAGACCCTCTCCTAGCTGTAAAAGGTTAATTTAAAAAAAAATACCAGTTAGCTATGACACTTTTACATTTTTTTACAAAATCTTGCAAATGAGCTTTTAAAAGTGCCAGAAAAAAGCAAGATTTAGCTTCCAAAGGCTTCAGTAGGGTTCAGCGCTATGTTTGGGGTTTTTGAAATTCTCTCTTAGCTTGGTAAATCTCCTGAAAACCTCTGAACTAAAAAAAATAAATAAATACACAAAAACATACACATATAGAACACCTGCACACACTTGTAACATACACATCACCAGTGTGATTCATTCACCACATTTAACTACTTCAGCCCCGGACCAATTGGCAGCCAAAGGACCAGGCCCCTTTTCGCGATTCGGCACTGCGTCGCTTTAACTGACAATTGCGCGGTCGTGCGACGTGGCTTCCAAACAAAATTGGCGTCCTTTTTTTCCCACAAATAGAGCTTTCTTTTGGTGGTATTTGATCGCCCCTGCGGTTTTTATTTTTTGCGCTATAAACAAAAATAGAGCGACAATTTTGAAAAAAATTCAATATTTTTTGCTTTTTGCTATAATAAATATCCCCAAAAAATATATAAAAATATATATTCTTCTACATATTTTTGGTAAAAAAAAATCGCAATTAGCGATTATTGATTGGTTTGCGCAAAAGTTATAGCGTTTACAAAATAGGGGATAGTTTTACAGCATTTTTATTCATATTTTTTTTTTCTAGTAATGGCGGCGATCAGCGATTTTTATTGTGACTGCGACATTATGGCGGACACATCGGAAATTTTTGACAAATTTTTGGGACCATTGTCATTTATACAGCAATCAATGCTATTTAAATGCATTGATTCCTGTATAAATGACACTGGCAGTGAAAGAGTTAACCACTAGGGGGAGGGGAGGGGTTATGGGCTGTGACGTGTGTGTTTTTTTAACATTAGGGGGCGGGGCTGACGTCTGACGTCATTGATCGGCTTTCCCGATGACAGGGAACAGCCGATCAATGACAGGCAGAGTAGGAAGCGCGGGGAGAGGTTTGTTTACACAGACCTCTCCCCGTTCTTCAGCTCTGTGACCCGATCGCGGGACACCAGCGGCGATCGGGTCCGCTGGTCCCGCGGCCGTGGTCACGGAGCTCCCGACCGGGTCGGGAGCGCGCCGCCGGCGGCGCACGCGCGACCCACGGCTAGGCAATTAAAGGGCCACATACCTGTACGTGGTTTTGCCTAGCCGTGCCATTCTTCCAATGTATATGTGCAGGAGGCGGTCGGGAAGCGGTTAAACACACGTACACTATTACAGCATATATTCACTACTGTGCTATATACAGTATGTTAGGCATCCATACACACATTAATGGTTGAGGAGTAATCATTCAGAATTTTAATGTTATGATATATTTACTGTATAAGGCCTCATTCACACAGTAGTACATACCTGTTTGTCTGTGTGAAAGCCATGTGAGAATACACAGGTTTTCTATGCATCACTGTGCAGGCAGTCCCATTCATGTCAATTGGGATGCAGAAGCTACACAGCCACTGGTCCCAATTTGACAGCCATGAGTGCGTGTGCATAGCCCTGAATGCACACTGTCACACTCATCAAACATTTACTGAAGGTGAACCTTCTTTGTGAATGTGTTTTAATACACAGTGAATGATTCAGCAACAGTGAATGCTTGGTGAATGTCACACTCACTGTTTTGTATATACGCCCAAAGAGACAAACCAGTAAATGTTTTTCACTGTTTTGCAAAAATATACAATTTTTTAAAAGCCATTATGAGTTAGGCTTTAGTCCACCTAGGTAAAGTTTCTCTGTCAATTGGGTGGCATTGCTCTTGCATAATTTTAATACAAGGAACAGATTTTCCACCTGGTCTAGAGATATAAAAATCAGCAGATATACTGAATCGATACAATTATATTAGAATGGAGTCTCTAACTAGTGTATTAATGCTAATGACAGACTGCAGCATATATGTAATTTTTGCACATATACTGTACTCACTTTACTGCCAACCCCTCTGCTAGGATAACCTGTAGTATATACTGTATGTTGTTTTGTAAAATTCATCTTCTAAATACCTTATTTCTTCTCCCTGATCAGCGATCACGTGACCGCCCGCTGCTCTCTTCCTCGGATGTATATATTACAGAGCGAGGGGCAGAGATCTCCCACTGACATTTGCCAGGCAGTCAGGTAACCACCCTCTGTAGTACATACATTGGCGAAAGAGAGCAGTGCCACCTCATCAGTGTCCACTAATGCTGCCTATTAGTGCCCATCAGTGCCAACTTTTGAAGGAGAAAAATTACCTGTTTGCAAAATTTATTAACAAAATATAAAACTTTTATTTATATATATTTTTTTTTAATTTTGGTCTTTTTACATTTTTTAACAAAAAATAAAAAAACCCAGAGGTGATCAAATACCATCAAAAGAAAGCTCTATTTGTGGGAAAAGAATGATAAAAATGTAATTTGGGTACAGTGTTGTATGACCGCGCAATTGTCATTCAAACAGTGACAGCGCTGAAAGCTGAAAATTGGTCTAAATTGGTTAAAGGAACAGGATACAATTTTTTTAGGGTAACAAACACTTATTTAGTAGGAGGTTTCAAGGGACTATCACCTTTTAATTCTACAGGTCCTACACTTTAAAACATTACATGGTTTGGGAGGGAGGGGGTCTTTTACAAGCTTTCAAGTCTGTAATGTGCATGTGGAAAATAGAAACATTGGTTCAGCCACCTGCATTGCAAAATCGAAGGCGAAGCCCAGATATGAAGGGGTTTAAGAATAATATGTGTGCTTGTAACCACCTCAATGTGTCTACCATTAAGAACTGTTGAATGTAATTTTTTAGGCCATGTCAAGTCTGTCTCAATATCACCTTGCTGGTTGTATAATTTAAAGTGATTGTAAACAATCACCTTGTACAACAGTCCATTCAGTTTAAAATAGAAATGAAAGGCAATTTTTTTTTTATAGATATAAAAACATTATAAATACAATTTCCCTCTGTTCTCAGCTGCATAAGAGCTGGGGGAGGAGAAGCAGCAGCACACTGAGCTTCCCAGTATATGGCTGTGCAGAGGGGGGGGGGGCATGTCAGGACAAGTCTGGTCATTGAAGGAGAGTACACTGAGTTCCCAGCATAGCTAGAGAACATGTCAGGACAAGTCTGATCATTGGAGGAGAGTACACTGAGTTCCCAGCATAGCTAGAGAACTGATCATGGTGTGCTCTCTTGATTAGTGTGGCCAGTTGTTAATAGGAAAACAGAGGGACTAGCAGGAAGGCCAGGGATTTCACATAAAGGAAGCAATACAAAGAGAACATGATACTTTCTCATACAAGTACATGGTACAGCAGGCACATATCAGGAATATGAAGTGTTGGAGTAACAAACACTTTTTAACTTGTATTCATTAATAGGCTCAGGTAAGTAAATATCCAAGACAGATTTTCTTTCTAGAATCAACCTTTAGGATACTAATGCTGCGTACACACGGTCAGACTTTCTGACGGCAAATGTGCGATCAGAGCTTGTTGTCAGAAATTCCGACCATGTTTAGGCTCCATCAGACAGTTTCCATTGGAATTTCCGTCGCACAAAATTTGAGATCTGGTTCTCAAATTTTCGGACAACAAAATCTGTTCTCGTAAATTCTGATCGTGTGTAGATAATTCCGATGCACAAAGTGCCACGCATTCTCAGAATCAAGCAGAAGAGCAGCACTGGCTATTGAACTAAATTTTTCTCGGCTCGTCGTATGCGTTGTATGTTACCAGGTTCTTGACGTTCGGAATTTCCGACCAACTTTGTGTGACCGTGTGTATGCAAGACAAGTTTGAGCCAACATCCGTCGGAAAAAAAAACATGGGATTTTGTTGTCGGAATGTCCAATCTGAGAGAAAGCTGCACAACATAAAAGGGAGGATTTACTAAAGACAAATAGGCTGTTCACATTGAATGGGAAATTGTACTTTGCAAGGGAATTTTCCCCAGAGCTTAGTGAAGGTGGTTAAATTTTACTTGGCAAAACATACCCTATCATGTGCAAGGAAAATAAGCAAACAGCATTTTTGCTTGCACAAGGTTGAATAATGGAAGTCAGCAGAGCTTTGCATCGTTCACCAAGTTCTGGGATAAATTTCCTTGTAAAGTGCAACTTCACTTACAAAGTGAACATTCTAGTTGCCTTTAGTAAAGCAGCCCTCAATCCCACTAAACTGGAATGTATGTGGTTTTTGCTATAGCAGCCATATTTTTTCTCAGTAATGTGACTGTTTTTTCATCTCCTATTACGAAAAATAACTATTGTTATTACAGATATAAATCTTATACAGTAGCTTAGTGAAAAGAGTAGTCCTATTAGTAGTCCTATTGGTTATGTATAAGAATCTTTCATAATGTTTATTCAGCAATGTTTATTCAGACTCAATTTAATTCAGTGGGCTTCTTGAATTGAATAACCCTTGGATAGCACTAGTAATTCAGTGACTGATTTCACCCCTTGCTTGGAGTTACACTGATGACATCAATGTCACAATAAATCTTTATGTGTCTATGTCCAGAACAATTAAGTAGCCCTAATCTTCTCCCCTAGTTTGGGTAGAAGAGGGGAGCAAGTAGTCATGTGCTGTTTTATTATTTTTAACTATAAGATATGTTTAGTGCATGTTTTTTAAATGATGTACATACCATGGTATTACCTTACAAATACTTTAACAGTAAAACACCAGGTTTGATCTATAGCAGTATAACAAAGTTAAACAGAGAGTCCTCATTAGCTTCACCCTGGTGACATGAAAGCTGTGGTTATGCAGCAAAAAGTCTTAAAAATATAGACTCACTTTATTTATTTATAATCAGATTTCTCTCTCCATCTCTAGGCTTTCAGAGTTATTAGCAGTCATAGCTTAATGGTGCTGGAGATAAGCAGTTCACTCTACTGGAAGATTAGTAACAAAGTACAAAAAGTAATTGGCAGGTCAGGGTACTGTTTGATTCTGCAAAGAAATATTATATAGATTGTTTGGATTGTTTTGGATTGGTTTGTGTTCATTTTCACTTCCAAAAGCGGTAACCCCCGAGCCACACTCAGTAATGCATCGCAGGATCCAGGATCCTGCGATGTCCCCCCACTGTGTCCGTGGTCTGTGTCCTCCTCCCGATGTATTACTGTGCTGGGCTCCGTTCCCTGTGAGCGTTGCAACGCATGGGGCCGGAGCCCGCTGGCAAATTCAAAATAGTGAAAAAAAACATAACAGATACAGTACACTGTAATCTGTAAGATTTCATTACTGTATCAAATCATTTCACCTCCCTTTTGTCCCTAGTAATTTGTCCAGTGCCCTGCATGCACTTTTATATTATAAATACTGTTCTTTGTGCCTGTAAACTTGAGATCGTCCATGGCAACCAAAAAGTGTCCCTTTACGCCAAAAGTGGTTTTAGACAAGCTAGAAAACAGCACTAAAAAATTAGAACACTTACAGTTTGAGCTATAGGGATTCGTGGGGAAATTCTTTATCAAATACTGAAAATGACGACAGCGACAATTATGCAACTGAGCAAATGTCTGTGTTTTTGATTTGATTACATTATTGAATAAAAGGTATTATTATATTATTATTTGTTATAATTATTTATAGTTATTTATTATAATTAATGATTTCATGTTTCAAACTTTATCATACCTGGGATACTAGACTCTTGTTTGTAATTACAGGCCTACAATAAAACGCCAAATTTCTATGCAAAAAAATGTATCGTTTTAAGCTTCAAAAATCTGACATAATCATACCGCCAGGGAGGTTAAAGGAGAAGTCCAGCCTGAGCTCATTCGGCTGGGCATCTCCTAAGGGTCACAGAGGCTCAGATGGCCACTCCCTGTCCCTCCACAGCACAGCGCACCAATGAGCGTGGAGGAGCAGAGCAGGAGAGATGCTGAATGACAGGCAGCAGCTCTCCGCTCTGGGATCTGTGAGAACCAAGCCATCAGCGATGTTCGATGGCTCGGTTCTCAGTGAAGAGGTGACGGGGGTCAGATGCTGCATCCACTTAGGTAAGTATGACTGGGAAAAAAACAGAAAACCCATACTTCTCTTTTAACAGATCCTAATGGGGGTGCCATCCTTTTTTTTGGACTCCCCATTTGAAAGCATTGATTGGCCCAGTACTGTCACATGCTACTCAAGTACCAGGTATTTCTTTCAGCTCCCAGTGTGTGATAAAGTGGGGAGAAGGAAAGATGAGTATATGCCAAGGAGGCATAGGGGATTAAGAAAACCTGTTTGCTTTATGGGCTTCAATAACGCAGCTTAAAGTTTGCTGAAGCTTCAAAAATTCTTTATAAAAGCTGGTGGTATACAATTCTCTTGTAGAACCTGAAGCCCTTTTTAGAAAGGCCTTCTAGAGTAGCTTGAGTATCATATATCCTATATGACTTATATCAAATAAAACCGGAAAAAATGTGAATCAAACCACATAAGAGTGAAATAAAAGAAAAACTGAGGGCATTTTGAGGAATGCTTGTTCTTCAGCTTTTATTAACCAGCTTCGGAAGATTTTACCCCCTTCTTGACTAGGCCATTTTTTTAGACTCAACACTGCACTAGTTTAACTGGCAACTGTGTGGTCATGCAATGCTGCACCCAAACAAAATTCATATATTTTTTTTTTACACAAATAGAGCTTTCCTTTGGTGGTTTTTGATCACCACTGGGTTTTTTATTTTTTGCAATATAAATGAAAAAAGACTGAAAATTTGGAAAAAATATATTTTTTACTTTCTGTTATAAAACATATCCAATAAAAAAAAAGTAAAAAAAAAATGTCTTCATACATTTTAGACAAAATGTATTCTGCTACATGTTTTTCATAAACAAAATCCCAATAAGTGTATATTAATTGGTTTGCATGCAAGTTATAGCACCTACAAACTATAGTATATATACTGAAATTTTTATACTGCTAATGGTGGGGATCAATGACTCAATAACGGAACTGAAATAGTGCGGCAGACAATCTGACACTAACTGATGCTGGGAGGAACTGACTAACTGCCACTGACATCACCAGTGACATTAATACAGTGATCAGTGATAATACATTGCAATGCCACTGGCTGGGAAGGGGTTAACATTTAGGGAAATCAAGGGATTGAATATGTGCCTAACTATGTATAATGTGTGTAAAGTGTACTGCTTTTACTAAATGATCTCTAAGTTTCTCATCCCTGCTTTACAGGGATAAGAAATGAGAAACAAGGCGATTGTTCCCAGTGTACAGAGCTCTGGGCTGTGAATGTACACAGCCGATCAGCAGGTCCCAGACATGAATCATTGGCTGGGACTTGCAGACAGACTCCAGGTGTGTACAATCACAGGGGGTTGGCGGCGGGGGGGTTGCACGTGCGCCCTAAACTCTGAAGTAGTCAGCGACTTACGTCACTTTGCCTATAGGGGCCGATCGGCCACAGTACATTGTGGGCAGGCAGTCACTAAGTTGTTAATATACAATACTATTTTATACTATTTTACTATATTATAATACATTCCTTTATTAATTATATATCATTTACCTACTTTTAATAAAACCAGTAATATCCTCTACTTTGGTATTTTCACCTGCTTCATTTAAAGTCCACCCTTCCCTTTTTTTCTTGTATACATTTCAGGGATGGAGGTGCCTACTGGTCCTTAATCAAAGTCCCAATAATTCCCTTTTCTCGTTGTTCTAAACAATAGGATGGAAGCAGTTGAAAATAAACTCATAACCGGATCAGCAGTGTCACCCTGCCATCCACTGTATTAGACTGTTCCTCAGTTGGTCACAAGCCATGATTGGTTTGCATACCCGGGACAACCATTGATCATATTTTGTACCTATATGTATGTCCAGAATTAACCTTACCGGTGATATACAGACTGTGACATTTCTGGTCTATGCCTCATGTTCATTGTAATTGCTTTCCTTTGCACATTTGCGCCTCTGACAGTATTTGATATTGCCCTGATACTAGGCCCCGGTGACGTCCTATTGGTTTGTTTTTCCACCATGGGAGCTGCGATGCGCACATTGGGCTCCCTCCCCCTCTCCCCTTAGGGGGATCGGGTGGTCTGCCTAGTACGCATCGGCGCCACGGTCCTCGCGGTATGCGCATGACGGGATTCTCACGTCATGACGCTGCCGCTGAGATCACCACCCTGTTGGTCCACGCTGGGGATTAGCTAGCGCCAATCACCGGGCGGTCCGGCTCGGGTTGGTCGCTCCTCCCCAGTGTTGGCCAACAACACGTGGCATTGGAGGCATGGATACCACTATATATACCCCACGGAGGGAGCGGGCTGTCTCCACGGCATGTCTCCTCCTGGGGTCTCTGCACACCAGCTAATCCCTTGCTTGGTGATGCACACCTCGCAATCTATCGGGTAAGTGCTCCTGGATCTGGATTCATTTAGCCTTAGGACTCACTTTACATGCCTGTTTTTTATCATTTTTTTCACTTTGTTAGTTTCCGTTTTTTTCACACGATTCCTTTTGCACACAATCAGGTGACCCTTGTCACCCATCGCTCACTTAGCAGTCACTCACACACACAACAATACACCATTTACCTTATTCATACCTCTTCACTTTCACTATCACATTTTACACACACTGGTATTATGGCCCCTATTCACAACCTTCTACACATACACACACTTTTTTCTTTGCTTCACATTATATCCTATTTCTGACCTTTACATCTTTTATACACATTTTTTCTTGAATATCGAATATTTCATCCTCGATTGCATATATCCATACATGCATATATATTTTTACATATATACAATAGCTTTCTATTAGATAATACATACTCATTTGACTCAATTTAATATATACATATTAAATACTTGCTTTCAGGCTATCCCATCTCACCATGCACGCACCTGCACCTCTGTCACAATTAGACCATCTCCTCATCCAGGCGCCTTGCTCCAACACCCGACATGCCTTAGTGGACCATGCCTCCTCAGCTTCCGTGGTGGAATTGGCACCCTGGACTTACTCTGTGCCACCCAGTGCATATCATATTTACTGCCTGGATTGGTAAGTGCATTCGGCAAGCCCATTTAAGTAAATACCCCCTCTTTATACTTTTTGTAATTTTTCTCAATTTAGTGATACTCATTACACCTATATATCTTTCAGAATCCTGTGTTGCATCTGCTCCTGATGAGTGGAAAAGTATCCACGAAACGCGTCAAGCTATATTTGATGCCACACTGACAATTTTTATGCTCATTAACGCTTTGATTCATTCAACAATTATCTACATATTTTTAAGACTTTTTATTCAATGATTCCGTGAGCATAGGTACCGGGCATGCCGCCGTTTGATATCTATGGACTGTAATAATGTTTTACTGTATTGCCAATATTTACATCTGTACACACTTTTTACTCTACCATTATTCATACTATTGTATGACTATGTTTATGTTTTGTGCATTTAACTAGCACTAACAATAATGTAATCTGTATGATTGTGTTTATGTTCTGTGTACTTAATTTGCACTAACAACAATACTATATTATAATACATTCCTTTATTAATTATATATCATTTACCTACTTTTAATAAAACCAGTAATATCCTCTACTTTGGTATTTTCACCTGCTTCATTTAAAGTCCACCCTTCCCTTTTTTTCTTGTATACATTTCAGGGATGGAGGTGCCTACTGGTCCTCAATCAAAGTCCCAATAATTCCCTTTTCTCGTTGTTCTAAGTTGTTAATATAGGATGCTTTGCTTAGACTGAGTAACTTGTAGGCAAAAGTTTTTGGAGAATTAATTCAGTGCAGCTACAATAAGATCTCAATCTTATCAAATATCCCTGGATGGGACTTTCGATTAAGCAATCATGTTTATTGGTAAAAATTATGTAAACAGTATGCAAATGATGAATATAAACATAGGCATATGAATTAATTAAAAACAATTAAAAAGAGCTCCCTATTCAATAGGTGTGTTAAAGTGGTTGTGCACACATTTCATTTAGTAAATCTCTTTGCCTTCCAAATCAGGCAAAGAGTACTAAATGAAGTGTTTTTTTTTTTTTTTCCACTTACCTTGTAATCGCTGACGTTCTTTCCTCTGTCTCGTCGGCGGTGGGCGGGGTCTCTGCTTCGATCCTCGTCACGCCGCACTGTCTCCTGGGATCTGGTGTCATTGATCCCACGAGTCAGTGCGGACATCTTCCGAAATCTTGCGAGATTTCGGCCACATCTTCCGAAATCTCGCGAGATGTCGGCAGATGTGCCGAAATCTTGCGAGATTTCGGAGAAAGTGAGCTGCACTTTGCCGTTACTGCACACGCGCGAGATCTGCGCAGTAACGGCGGTGCATGCTGGGCCATCTGAAGTGCCTGTGTGGTTTCACATGCCCACAGGCAAGATGGCACCCAGCAGGAAACATTTTTATAAATTATTTTATAGGACGAAAACCGGCAGCAGTAAATTAGGAAAATGGAACACGTGAGTCTCCTAATCACATCTCCTAATCCTTTTCATTGCATTAAAAAAAAAAAAAAAACAACACACAGTGCAGAACCGCTTTAACAAAATCTTGGATGGGATTTCCTATCGTACACTCTTACCTAATATAGAAAAAACATTTTTGCTAGTGCACTGTTTGTGTGCTTGAAGTGGACCTTCACCCTAAATTAACTTTAATAATGAGATAATAATAATGAGATAAGCATATGCTACTTGCCTCCTCCTCCTCTTCTCCCTCTCTCACATTTGGATATTTATTTTAGTTATTGTTATTTATGGAACATATCTTTGGTGCTGTGAAGCAGCACTTCCGCATTCCTTGCCCAGGTGAGAATGACGTTCACTTCCCCCCACCTCCCCTCCCAGATTCTGTGCATGTGCAGATTTACTGACAGAGCCTTGCGGCACATCTGCACATGCACAGCTTTTTGGTGCATGCGCAAAAGACTACTGTAATGAAGTTTCCAAAACATTGCTGTGTTTGCGTATGCATGATAAATATTTTGCTCATACGCGGATGTGCTAAAGGGTTCTGCAAGGACCCAATGGCAAGGAAGAGCCCTTCAGCACATCTGAACATACATCATAGTAAAATAAATGGTGGTGCGGGTGCCAGGGTGGAGCTACATAAAAGAGGGCTGAAGTCTCCCTTTATCAATCTTAAACAAAGAAGGATCAGAGGTCTTTTGATCGGGAAGGAAACTACTGTAAAATTCCCTTTTTTGCTGAATGACTGGTGCATACAAGTGTGCTTTTTTTCTGAAATTATATCTTAAACCAACACTCTTTTTTGATAGATTAGAGACTGGTAAAAACTGCCAAAAACGTTTTTGTTCTGCCCTATGCATTCTATTGGGGAGATTTCCTTTCACTTTGTGAAATAGAAATCTTGTGAAAGACTCTTTCTATGGGGAAAATGTCCCTTTTAACAGTTGGCACCAAGTGTCTAAATTGGATGGTACCTCCTCTTTTTCTGTTCCGGTGACACCCCAAAATGTTGGATTTTTCCTTATTTTCAGTCCTGGTTAATGGGGCACCAGGAGGAATTTACAAAGTAAATCTCCACAGCTGGGACATGGACCAAAAAACAGAAAGGGGTTCTAACCCTTCAGCGCTCTTTTTAAAGCAAACAAGTTTGGCTTAGATACTATTCAAATGAAGTAAAAGCCCACTTTAAACCATAATGGTATATACTAGGCCAGGGATCCTCAATCTACGGCCCTCCAGCTGTTGCAGAACTACACGTCCCATGAAGCATTGTAAAACTCTGACAATCACAGACATGACTAGGCATGATGGGAATTGTAGTTCCTGAACAACTGGAGGGCCATAGTTTGAAGACCCCTGTACTAGGCCATAGGAATGTCCGGCCTCAGTGAGAGAACAAAAGGATTCTGGGACTATGCTATATGATTATCCCATTTATAGCAATGCAACCTTACGGTTTGCAAAAAAGGAGCCATTCACCTGTAAGTCATATTGTTGCACTGAAATAAATAGGATCATTGTAGTTATAGTTCTCTCGTAAAAAAAGCAGTCTCTCACAAAATAGCATTCATAACAATAGCTTGTGAATAGGTTTAGGTTTTGTAGGAGTTCTGCAGGACCAGTTGATATAAAGGTGTGTAAAACTGGGTTACAGGCTGACTTGCAAGGTGTAGATGCAAGTTGGGTGCGAGGTCTACAAAACAGAACTGCACTGATGTAAATATATATTACTAGCTATTACGGTTACTAGCAATTATTCAAAAACATTTGAACATTGGCAAAGGCCAACTCTACCAATTCACTTTTCCTCCATTTTTTCAAAAAAAAAATGTGAGGTCCTAATAAAAAGAATATAAAATGGTTTCAAAGAAGTATTATGATTTGTCACATAGATTTTTTTTTTTCAATAAGTTATATTGATACTTTAAAAGAACAGTTGTACAAGGTATATGACTGGAAAGACCAAGTGAATAAGCGCCAGCTTTAGTATTCAGATAAGTCTTGCCAGTACCCCAAGTGTTCTGATCACAATAATGGTTGTAAAGCATATAACATTCTCATATAATATGATCAAAATGTGTAAATGTTCAGCGCATCAAAAAAATTTCGGTAGACACGTGAAAACAGATGAATAAAATGTTTTGTATGTAGTCATAAAAAGTTACTTTTTATGATAAGTTGTCATTGTCAATTATCTCATCTAAGATATTATTAATACATTTGATGTCAGTTAGAAAAGAGAGCAAAACCAGGATTTTTTTTAAAAAAAGCTTGTATATGCTCAAAGCACCAGAAATTAAACTTAGAAATTTTGACATTTATGAGTCCTATATCCTTAATTTTGTATGCACTTGTGTTCTTTTGATTTCTGATTGATAGCAATTTTTTTTTCTTAACAGGTATTTTCCTATTTGGATAGAGGGTCACTCAGATTTTCCTAAACTTAAATCTTCTATTATAATCTATTCAATCTATCTGTTTATAAAGAAAACCCAAGATTTAGTACTTAACATAGATGGCAGTATTGCCTCATTTCCTTTTGAAATGTAGTAAAACAAATATTTTGTTAACAATTATTGCACACTAATGCTTAGACAATCCACACTAGATAAAACAGCTTTAACACAGATATATGCATAGGTGTAACTTTGCTAAAGGATTTTTTTTTTCTACACTGGCACAACTTGCCTTTGCTTCAAACATCCAATCGTGCTCTGTGGAATTTCTGAAGTTTTTTAATCCCCCGGGGCTTGATGGGGTGTTTGAAGTGAACATAAGTTCACTGGACCAATGTAAACATTTCTTTAGAAAGTCAACCCCATTGTGATACATTGCTACTGGTTGACGTGGTTGTCTTTTACATATCTGCATTTGATCATGCAATATTTCTTAACATTGTTACACAGGGTTAAAAATTTGGATTCACTAGTTCAAACCATAACAGCTACCATGCATTGCTTTAAGCAAGTTTTATGGGAACTGTACAAATTGTCATAAAGTTCAGAAGGGATAAAAGAATATTTAAACTGCTTGAACCCACAAAAGCAGTTGTATACCATATGTAAAACAGTTGGCAAGTGCACTGAAACACTATGCAAACATGCTTAAGTAGAGAATAAGCGTTGCTGTCTACTTTATGCATGGTCTATGTATAGAGTGGTGTATTATATTTCAAGTTAGTGAGTAAAACTAAACACACAGTTCTGTTTAGGGATCTGTCACAAAATACTTACTCCTTTTCATCACCTGGGCAGTCTACAGTTATAAAGGTGCAATAAACATAAATGCAGACACTACACAATTCATGTGTTGTACTGTCTTAGTAGGAGATAAATTAGGATTATCAGCAATTTAATCCAAGTTATTGTATTTGTAAGAAACAGAGAATATTATCAATATATATATATATATATATATATATATATATATATATATATATATATATAAATATAGATATATACAAATATATAAATAGATCAAAATAATGATACTTCTGTCTAAAACAATTAATCTGTATAAACAATATAAATAAATAATTATTTAATGGAGCAAAGCAAATTGTTTTATTACTGTTTAACTGCGATTTTTGCGTTTGTAATCCACTGCCAGCATTGATACTTGCAAAAGTACTAGACTGAAATCATTAGCAGACATAGAACTAGGTCAACTTTCTGTAGTGTAAATATTAACATGACCTATTTATATTAATTTCAACAATTTACAATGTAAAATAATTTCTATGTGTAGTATCTAGAACAGTACTGCTTCATCTCATTACTTGCGCTTTCTGTATTAATAACAAGGCAAAATGCATATTTTGTACCATCAATTACATATGTTATTAATACTACACTTTTTAGAGACATTTTTCTACTATTGGAACGATTTGAAAACATTTTAAAATAGCCTGTTGACAACAGAAACATTTGCAGCGATAACACAATTAGATACCTATATAAGTATTGTGTATGTGAATACTATAATAAAAAAATATGTATGCAAATAAAAATGTTTAATAAGTGTGGATAATTTGTAAAAACCCACAGTAAAAGTACTATCCCAAAGGCATTATTCTGATATATGCCAAAGTAAATAATTGTAGTATAGTCAATCACATCTCTGCCCTACAGGTAGACCTTCAGCAATGAATGAGAGAAGGCTAAGAGAAAACACAGGATCTAGGTTTGATGCCGAGCTTTGAAAGCCTGAACACTAGGGTTGTGAATCCTCAAGTCACATGTCGGCCATGCAAAACAGGACATACCTTTCTGCTTGCTGCTTCTGTTGGCTGAAACAAAGCAGTCCCATTCTCAGCAGGAGGCCAAGTCAAAATGAAATTTTATTTAGTCTGCACTTTCTCCCAGATCAGGTTTCGAAATGACTGCTCTTGGAGATAGCCTCGTTGTGGCTGATGCATGCTTTGCATATGAAATGCCAGTGACAAAAAAATACTATACATGAACACTCTCCTCAGAAAAAGACAGTGTATATTTGACCAGGGAATTTAGACAAACCTTCAATAGTACACAAGACAGATTTCCTACCTTATAAACTATACAAGAAGATTGAGTGTGCAAAACAAATCTTTTATTAGTAACATTTTCTTTTAAGTTTTAAATCGTAATATTACTAAGTGTAAAAAGGTGAGTTATGAAAAACACTTTAAAGATAAACACTAGCAATAAAAGTAATTTTTTGAACCTGGACATGTTATTTACTGACAAAAAAAAGAATTTCAAGCACAAATGTAAATATAATACGCTAAAAATATATGCTTACTTCTGCTCTTCATAATCCATTATATAAACCTCATAAGTTGATCTATGTATGTTTTCTGTTTAAACCATATGTTTGCTTGACAAAACGATGTTTCTTTGAAACACCAATGAGTTTGTTTAATTTTAAAATTAATAAAAGTTCTTGATCTGATTGGCTTTTTAAAGCGAACAAAGATTCGCTGCTCAAGGAAATAAATAAAGAAAATCAATGATTACCTCTTTACATATTTTATCTTACAGTTACAGTAAAATAATGCAGGTGTGCATTGTGCATTACATTCCAAGCTACTGTCTTTAAGCAGTTGTTTGGGAAAGTAAAGACATCTTCACTAAGACAAAGAAAGACACTTCTATTCATAAATGTTAAAATGAGACAGCTGACTACTTAAAAAAGACATTATTAAAATCCATTTCCAAAATGCTGATTCATGCCATTGAAATGATCAGTAATGCAGGAGTGCACTTTCATTTATTTCAGAGTAAAGGAAGAGATTTTTACTTATTGAGCAACTTCGAATTATGCAGAGGACATATTAAATAAATAGAAATCATCATTACATTCTTTTTTTTTTTTTTCTGGAATGCAAGAAATGTGATTATCAAAGAGCATTTTCAGAGTGAAGAGTGAACAGAGTTGGAACACAGCGTGCAAAAAAGAAAATGGGAAGAATTGAGGCAGTTAAAAAGTTGATATTGTAAAACACACCAAAAACTCTTTAATGTTAAGCATGCTTTTTTGTGGAGTGCTATGCCACTTGAAATCAAATGTTGCATAAATCAGTTAAAAACAGAAAGCATAAATGTCTCTCTGTGCTCGATATAATCACATGTTCTTGTTAGAAATCTGATGTTCAAACTGGTAAAAAATGATAATGAACAGCTGCAGGTCAGTTTGCAAAGCTGTGGGGGATAAAATTGTGTCTTAAATTGACATTTTAAGATGCAAAAAATGAAATGCTACAGTCACACTGAGACAATTTTGGAAGGAATGTCTGATTAGGAATCTGTTTTTAGCCTGATTTTGATCTCTCCTTGAAACTCAATAAAGTTTGCTGTACACTATCTATGAACTGTGTGGTTTGATATGGTATTAAAAGTAATTAGTAACAATATGGGCAGCTCTAGGGTCCCCAGTTCAAATCCTGGTCAAGACACTATTTGCATAGAGTTTGCATGCTTTCTTGTATGGGATTCATGCCACACTTTAAAAACATGGTGATAGGTTAACTTGCTCTTATAGAAATTGCCCATAGTATGTATGCACCTGAGATAGGGACCTTAGATTTTAAGCTCCTTGAGGGCAGGAGCTGATGTGAATGTACAAAAGCTTTGTATAAAGCTATCAGCTCTAAATAAATATCACTAATAAATAAACATGGTCTATATCAATGGAAGACTATGAACAGTGGGACTGATTACAAAATAAATTACTTTCCATGAAATTGCAGATTTGTGGACAAAATTGAGTTGTATAAGTAATAATTTTGTGAAGTCACTAGGCCTTTAAAATATAGGGATGTGATTAATAGCAGAGAACTCAGATACATCTAAAATGTGGTATCTACTGTTCAAGTTCAATTTACAAAAAAAAATGAATTTTTTAGGAGCCTGTAAAGCATTGCACCCACAAACAGCGTAAGTGTAATGCCACACTCTTACAGACTGTCTATGTAGCTGTCTGCCTGTGTCTCAGATATGGGCAGGCAGTTACTGAATGACAGGGAGCTCACTGAACTAGCTAGAGCGCTCATCAATACCCTGGTAGTTCTTTGAGAACTACAAGCCATCAGCCGCGAAGGGTGATGGTACTTGTAGTTTGTTGACTCAGTGGAGCTGATGTCACAGTAGAGTGGGCAGAGTGGAGGAGCTGCTTACACTCTCTGTCCCAATGGCAAGGGGAGAAGGGAGCAGTCACAGGTGAACACAAACCGCAAGCAGCACTGTCTGCCATCAGAGGGAGGTCTGCCTTCGGTACCTGCTGTCCTGGGATCAGCTGTGCAGCCTGCACGGGGAGTCGGAAGCAGACAGAAAGCACAGGGAGCAATGGGGCAAACAGCCACAGGGAAGTCGTTTACCACCACGCACATCGTCAAGCCCTGTCCATGGCAATGACGCATTTTAGGGCCATGCCCCTTTCTCAAGTTTATTTCCGCTGTGCTGACTGCACCTCCACTCCGGACTAAAGCCCAATTTTTGAGCATTCCTATGGGGGAGGTGCAGCCATCACTGAAGCCACTACCCCCTCTCCTATGGGTGGTTTATGATCCATATTCTGAGTAATGTGGGTATGATCAGGTAAACAGGACAATATCATTTTTTAGGATTACCTTATCACAGGTAAAATACTGTTCGCCTGGCATTGGGTAATTCACAACACATGCAAAAAGTAAAATTGACAGGAAGTATAGTGTAGGTCAGTGTGATACAGACACTGAACTTGTTCTTGTACACAAAGTGTATTTTCCCTCTGCCAGTGTGCATCCTCACCTGTGAGATGGCTCTTCTCTGCTATGCCATTGTCTTCATATTCCCCACAGTGTCTCTCAACCGCTCTGTCTCTCTCCCTGGCCAGCTTTACACTTGGACAGAGAGTCTGCCCCAGCTCTGACATCAACCCCTCTGCTTTCCACAGGCAGCCACAGCTACATGAGTGAACAAGCAGAACTGTGAGGAACTATAAGTGCAAGCATGGCTGGTTCACCTTTTCGTCATTGGTAGGTGAAATTTACTATACACAAGGAGTCTCGTGGTGACAGGCTCCCCTCTCACTGCTGTGGAGAATGTTCTGCACCTGCTGGCAGAGACAAGCAATGTCACTGACACCTAAATAAATATTAGGTAGCTAATTTTGTTGGACAGAGGCGGCGGGGGGGGGGGGCAGTTGAACCGCACTGCTCAGCAGCCACAGTGCAAATTAGGGTAGGATCAAGTGGAAACCCCTAGGAGGTTCAAAACATTTTTTTTTATTTTTTGTAATGCGTCCTCTTGAAATATAAATTGTATAAATGTAAACTGTATTTATATAGTTTATCAAGAATAGATCACTTGAGTGGTTACATGGAATATCTGTAATAGTTTCTGTTAAAATAATGAACTAAATATTTAATTAACTAGACTGTACAATTTTCTCATATTGTCAGCTTGATTCATTATTAAAATCAGCTAATATGACACGCTATAGGTATTGACCCCACCCCCTACCCCAAATGTAAATCCAGACAGAGTTTTCTTTTTTTTCTAAAGAAGAAAAGATTAAGGGGTTACTTTAATAAATCAGTAGAACATGTTCACCTGGCTTAGTGAATAATGTAAAGTTTTGTTTTCTTAATCCCAAAGGAAATTCAATTATCCACTCATGGGCACTCATTTTTATTCCCAGGAACATGACTGGGTATTTAAAGTGAGCTTAAGTTAGCTCATATAGCTTCAATTTATTCACTAAGCCAAGGTAGATATATGCATGGTGGGGGCCAGAAAAGGATTAGGTTGGGAGGCAGCGGGGCATTTGTTCCTACAGGCCATTACAAATAATACATGTTGGGCTGGTGGGCCTAAATGGTGCTTCTCCATCATTCAGCCCCAAATTAAGTGTTTATTTTCAATCTTTTGTCATCTTTAGTAGTGGTAGAATCTTGAAAGTTAGAGAAAATTGCAAATCGGTGAATTTCACTTTTTGTCCAACCTGCTTAGAATCATTTAAATCATGAATCAAGATTGCCTGGGTTCTCAGATGTTATTCTCTATCATAGATCAGACAAATCTATGTGCAAATATTGAGGAGATTTGGGATGCTTTCAAACTGATGCTGTGCTGTTTGACGGCACCACAGGTGCAGCTCAGCTTACTTTGTGTATTTGGAGCGGGTTATCTGCACTTTCCCATAGAATTATCCAGTGTTTTTGTTGCACTGCATCTTTGGTGCACTTTCAGAAAGCGCATCGAACACATTGAATATAATATACCTCTGTAGAAAAACGCAACTAACCCACTCCAAACATGCAGGTAATCTGTGCTGCACCCACTGTGCAGTCAAACTGCACCGCATCAGTCTAAAAACAGCTTTAAAAATAATGAAGTGAAATTACTTAGATTTTTGATAGGGTGGAGGAAGAGTAAAGCCTCATACACACAATCAGATTTTCCACAGACAAAGCCTCAGACATTTGTCCGAAGGGCGTTGGCCCAAAACTTGTCTTGCATACAAACGGCAAGCAATTGTCGGCCAACAAACACAAACGTAGTGACGTGCTAGATGTACTACGAGCAAATAAAAAGGAAGTTTAATTGTCATGCGCCACCCTTTGGGCTCCTTCTGTTAATGTCGTGTTAGTAGAAGTTTGGTGAGTGTTGATTCGTGCTTTTCAGTTTGCGCTTTTCATTCCGGCTTTTCATTTCGCGCTTTTCAATTTGTGCTTTTCTGTTTGTTTCTGAGTGCCCGTTTGTCAACCAGCCATGTTGCGGAATCGGAGGAGATAACGTGTTATTTATTATTGGCCTTGGAGTTATTGGTTTGACCCAAGTCCAGTCCAGGAACAGGAGGAGGAGGATTTCTTGGACCAAAAATTGGTTGCTTTATTAATCGTGACCAATTATGTCATATGCCATATACCATGCTGCGGGAGCTCCAGGAGAATAATCCGCATGATTTTTGGAATTATTTCCGGATGATGGACTCCTGCTTTCACCAACTCTTGGCATCGTTGACCCCCTATATTAAGAAGCAGGACACATGCATGAGGCTTTTATAAAAAATTTTGGTTGAATAATAATGATTAGATTTGTTATATTTTCTATATTTTTGGATGCATAGAATGCACTTTTTAGTTCTATTGCCATTTTCTAAGTTCTATTGGCAGATATTGGTTTTCTTTTTTTAATGCACAATAAAAAAGATGTGGAGAATAATACTTGGCTATGTGTTTTACTTCAAATGACAGTTTGCGAGTAGGCAGTTACATTTAAAAAAAATACAATGTAATACAATGTAAAATTAACAAGGGACACCAACATACTGTAGTTGTATCGTTGATCTTAAAAACTATGGGATAACTGTGTTGTGGTAACTTGCACCAAAAAAATAAAAAATAACAAGCATAATAATATTATTTTTGTTATCACTAGAAAAAAAAAAGCCTTTGAAACTTCGTTTGCAATAACTCCATCAGTATCACCAGCAAAGCAGCTTCATTATTATCCCACTAAAGAAGAAGAGAATGTGCGCTGCATTTTGAGATTTCATAATTTGCTGCATCACGAATGTTAATTCTCCATTACGAACGCTAGTTTACAAGACCGACCGCTTCTGGCTTGTCCTTGCTTCCGAGCATGCGTGTTTGTACGGACTTGTGCACACAATTGGAAAATATGACACAGACATTTGCCTGTGGAAAATTTATAAGCCTGCCATCCAACATTTGTCCGTGGACAATCCAACAACAATTGTCTGATGGAGTGCACAAACGGTCGGATTTTCCGCCAACAGTCTGTCATCACACAATTCCCGTCGGAAAATCCGATTGTGTGTATGAGGCTTTAGAATCTCTTTCTGCATTTTATTGCTCTCATTTACATTGAGGAGAATTATCCATATTTTCTGTGCTGGTGACAGCTGTCGCTGGGACAGTAAGCGAGGGAAATATTTTGAGCTGGAATTTAGACAGCAATAGAAACTTGACAGAGGTCCTTACCCTTCCCTAATGCAATAAAAAAAGCCCTGTCTCAGTCACTGCTCATGTGGACAGGAAGTGAGGGAAATCCTCCCCAGTGGGCACATAGCCATAAAAAAAAACTTTACAGAAGTTCTAAGTCTTTCATTCCCTATTCAAAATGAAAAGGTTGGCTTGTTTTTGCTTTAAAGTGGTTCTAAAGCCTTAGGGTTTTTCACCTTAATGCATTCTATGGATTAGAGCAGGGCCCTCTGATTCTTCCTGTATTGAATGGTATTGTAATTGTACTGTCTACCCTACTGTTGTAAAGGGCTACGCAAACTTTTGGCGCTATATAAATCCTGTATAATAATAATAATGCGAATTAAAGTGAAAAACCCCCCCTTTTTATTACCTGATTCCATCCGATCAAGCATATGCAATAAGCCGGAGCGATTGGCTCCTGCTGCTGTAAATCAAATCTGGTGACATGGGAGCGGGGGGCAGGGCCGAGTCCTGCTGTCTGTGTCAATGGACGCAGCAGTGGGCCTCGGGAGCGAGCCTGCAAGGGTGCCCCCAGGGAAAGCAGCTTTCCATGGAGGCACCTGGTGAAGAGGAGGGGCCTGGAGCGCTGGCGGGGGAACTCAGAAGAAGAGGAAGAAGAGGACCGGGGCTGCTCTGTGCAAAACCATTGCACAGAGGAGGTAAGTATAGGCATGTTTATTACTTTTGTATATATTACTTTTATATATATAAAAAAGAAAAACAGAAGGTTTACAACCACTTTAGTAATTTTCTTGGTAATGAATTCTAAATGTAAGAGCACTATAAATACAACATATTACCCAAAAGTAAGAAGCATTCCAAACACTGTTTACATCCTTAATTTTAACCAACTTTTCAAATTTTTGTAACAAAGCATACAGTAAGAGATATTTTCCACTGCTGTTTTTTCATCTAGACAACCCTAAAAATGTCCTATTTCACATTGATGGATAATGAATTACAAAGAGAAAGAGAATGAAATGTTGCATGTGCATGAAGAGTAATAACTATAAGATAAGAGAATTCCATTGCCCATCCACCAATCATATCCCTTGTTTTTTTTCCTAGTACAAGTGTGAGAATTAAAGCCAAATCGGTTGATGTAATGGACAGCTTCAAGCTGAAGATTTAAAATTCTGCATATACATATTTTAACAAAATATGGAATGGGAATACTATGTATAACACCAAAAATGATTACACATCTTCATAAATACCATGATTTTTGAATATCATCCAGCAGAATGGACACACTTGAACATAGACATTTGCATAAATACAATCCTATTTAAATGCTTAGTAGAACATGTACCACTGATATTTTGCATACATACAGTGAAAACATAGTATAGTAAGGTTTTCAAAATGTTGGGGAATTCCACTAGGCTTTCTCCTTAACAAGCCATGTATGACAAACCACAGTGTAATGTATTGTGCTCCGCAATCTTTAATTAGAATGTAAAGATCTACTAGGGAACGTAGTTAAGTTTGACACGTTAAATCTTCTGGTTAAACTGCCTTACAGGAAGTGCAAAGATGAAACACTGTAGCAATCTCCTGCTTCTCTTCATTCACCCAGACAGCCAGGGAAGTATGATAACATCTTGTAATACCTGCTCTGTAGTAATTAATCGCTGTGGTATTTAGGACCACTCAAGTAGACAAATATGACAGAGACAGGGACAATTAGGAACCTTGTTCAAGCTACATTAACTTTTTCAGCTATTACAACACAGCAGCTCAAGTTTGCTTGTAAAAGCTGCAGAGGGATTGTTATGCATTAGTCGTGTGGTTATTAATGAAAGGAAAAGAGAATTGTGTTTATTGTACTTTGAAAATTGCAAATAAATTTCAATTATCTGCTATGTCATTTTGTTAAACATGCATTCTGGAAATGCTTTCTCTTATTGTAAATCACAAGCCACTTACTGTACAATAAGATAATGGCATAAAGCTACTAGGAATTATTACAAATACATTTCTGTTCTAAAGCTTTGTAAACATCCCCAATTAGGACCAAGGGCGTGGAACAGTAAAAAAAAAAAAAAAAAAAAAAAAAGGAATTATTACAAATACATTTCTGTTCTAAAGCTTTGTAAACATCCCCAATTAGGACCAAGGGCGTGGAACAGTAAAAAAAAAAAAAAAAAGTATTTATATAATACCAGTCTTTGATAATCCTTTTTTTAAAGAATGGACATTCAAATGTTACACCTGCCTATGGTGAAGAACGGTTTCCAAAGCATCAATAGGTTATTTAAAGTATATCACGACAATTGCAAATTTTTTTAATAACTAAAATTTTCAGATCTGATATATGTTTAATCAATTATTTACTAAAACTTTTAAATATGTTAATGCTTTTTTATTTTTACAACAGGCAGACATACCCTCTTAATTTTCCAGAAGTACCCCCAGGGTATAACTATCATTCGTTCTAAATTCTTGTATAATTATATAATGCTTATCCTGTCCATATTACACTGGAAAAAAAATACACTTGGGACAGTTAGATTAGAATGGTATCATATGAACATAAGAGGAATGTGCTAACTCTATTCAAATAACAACTTGGTTTTAGCAGAGCCTAGAACCTGCAAACTACAAAGAGCAGTGTCACTAACTGGGATTTATTTACTAAAGGAATATGGGGTAACTAAAAGTTCATCAAACTCAAATAATAAGGTGAAGCCGTGTACACATAAATCAACCAATCATAGCCAAAAAAAAAAAACATGTTGTTTTTTTATACTCTCTTGAAAGATCGGGTAATTCATGTGAGCACAGGTTCACCTTATTTACTAAAATTAGTAAACAAAGTAAACAGCCTATACTCCTTTAGTAAATTATCCTCACAGCCTACCTAGTCCAAATTCATAGTTATAGAAAGATAATAAGAATGATAATATTTTATAGAAACAATTAAACTCCCTGGCGGTATGATTATTTCAGATTTTTGATGCTCAATGCGATACAATTCTTTTGCATAGAAATTTGGCTTTTATATTGTAGGCCTGTAATTCTTAAGAAATAACTAATTTAAATCTGTCCAAACAAGAGTCATCCCGGATATGATATAAGAGACATCCCGGATATGATAAAGTTTGAAACACGAAATCTTAAATTATAATATCATAAATAACTATAAATAATTATAACAAATAATAATATAACAATAATAAAAATTATTCAATAATGTAATCAAAAACACTGAAATTTGCTCACTTGCAGAATTGTCGCTGTCATTACTTTCAGTGTTTGATGGCGAATTTCCCCACAAATCACTATCGCTCAATTCTGCAAGTGTTCTAATTTAATACCACTGTTTTCTAGCTGGTCTAAAACTGCTTTTGATGTAAAGGGACGGTTTTGGTTGCAATGGACAATCTCCAGTTTCCAGGCAGAAAGAACAGTATTTATAATATAAAACTACATGCAGGGCACAGGACAAACCACTAGGGACAAAAGGGATGAGACATTATTTCATACAGTAATGTAATCTGTAAGACGGTGTACTGTATGTATAGTGTGTGTTTCACTTTTTGAATTTGGCGCTGTGCGCCGTCCCCGTGCATCGAAGCGCTCGCAGGCAACGGAGCTCGGCTCTGTGATGAATCGAGTGGAGACACAGCCGCCGCACACTGCGGGGAGACATCGCAGGATCCTGGGGACAAGGTAAGTAAGCTGTACCTAGATCCTGCGATGCGATCCCGAGTGTGGCTCGGGGTTACCGCTTTTGGTACTGAAAATCCACCCCGAGCCAGACTCTGGAATACCGTCAAGGAGGTTAACGGCAGGTGGTTAGATTGAACTCCTTGCTAAGATGGGCATATACATTTTGTGGGAGATTTGCTAAAACTGGTGCACTCTGAATCTGGTGCAGCTGTGCATGGTAGCCAATTAGCTTCTAACTTCAGCTTTTTCAGTTAGGCTTTGGCAATAAAACCTGGAAGCTGATTGTTTATTTTTGCAGAGTTGCGCCAGGTTTTGCATTCTCCAGTTTTAGTAAATGACCCCCTTGGCTGTTCGGTGCATGAGAAACAGTGAAAATCACTGGATTCCCCTAACCACATTAAACAGCATTGATGGAAGAATTTCCATTGTATTCAAGCAACTGTGGCTGCTGGCACTGCTCAACAGTGGCTTCATATAATAAGATGCAGTCACTGTTTGACCGATAACTTGTCATCTTGGTCAGTTGATTTTTAACATTACTTTTGTTGAGCTGGGTGGTACTTTCAGGCCCATCCACAGCTCAAATTTTATAAATTCAGCATGAATCAGCCAAAATTCAAACTGACTACTCGGGTCTTAACAGAGATTTTTCACATTGTGGGAATATCTTGTTATGCCTTAAAATTAACCTTAAAATCAATCTAGGGTTTTAAAGAAATGTATTTGCTTACTATTTGTATTGTGTTTTGAATATATTTGGATATATGGTATGTGAAATACAGTCAACAAAATGTGACATGGATTGCCCCTTTTTTGAAATTATATCATTAGAGTATAGTATTGTTTTTACCATAGCTTTGTTATTTTATCTACAACAAGGATATTGACCATAATTTACTAAATACGTAGAATTTGTTAACTTTCACAATGAAATTTTCACTTTGCAAGAAGAATCTTCACCTAGCTTAGCGAATAAGGTTATAATTGTGCTAACATTTATTATTATCCATCATGTGCAAGCAAAAATTCTGTTTATCTATGCTTCTTGAAAATGATTGGGTATTCTTTTCAAAGTGAATTTTCACTTTATTTCACCCCTTTTCCCCTTTAGTAAGGTGAAAATGCACTTTTAAAATACACACTTTGGACTTATTTTATGATGCCTTTAGAGTTTTCAGTGTAGCTATATACTGTATGAGGCTGATAACACCCTTCCATTTAAACTCATCTCTAGGGACCAACAACATTAGCAAAACGTTGAGGAAGTACAAAGGCAAATTGCCTTTTCCACAGCACTGAAAAATACATACACATTTCTCAGATTCTTACAAAGTTCAAAAATATTTACATATATATATTTGCAAATATTACAAAGGTTTCTTTCATATGTTAACTATATGCATTTCAGCTCTAATGTTTCTTTAATGTCTTGAACTTTAAAAATGATTCAATTTGAAATGCAAAAAGGTGGCACTTGTTTTGAAAGAAGACATAGATATTATAAGCAAACATTTGCAAAGTACTATGGCTTTAAATTCTTAAATGCATAGATGATGGAGTATAAATGTGATATTAAACTTTTTCTTTGAGTGTCCATATGAATGAGTGTGTGGGGGGGGGGGAGAGGGGGGCATGCCAAAATGTACAAACATTTTTAGTACAGCAGTAAACTATTTTAAAGATATTAATATATATATGCAACACGGCACTGCATCGTTTTGACTGACAATTGCGCGGTCGTGCAACGTTGTACCCAAACAAAATTGACGTCCTTTTGTTCCCACAAATAGAGCTTTCTTTTGGTGGTATTCGATCACCTCTGCACTATAAACAAAAAAAGAGCGACAATTTTGAAAAAAAAGCAATATTTTTTAAACTTTTTGCTATAATAAATATCCCCCAAAAATATATAAAAAAAAATAATTTCTTTCTCAGTTTAGGCCGATATGTATTCTTCTACATATTTTTGGTAAAAAAAAACGCAATAAGCGTATATTGATTGGTTTGCGCAAAAGTTATAGCATCTACAAAATAGGGGATAGATTTATGGCATTTTTATTGTTATTTTTTTTTTATTAGTAATGGCCGCAATCTGCAATTTTTGTCTGACACTTTTGACACTATTTTGGGACCATTTTCATTTATACAGCGGTCAGTGCTATAAAAATGCACTGATTACTGTGTAAATGACACTGGCAGGCAAGGGGTTAAACACTACTGGCGATCAAGGGGTTAAGTGTGTCCTAGGAAGTGATTCTAACTGTGGGGGGATTGTCTCACTAGAACATGACAGAGATCACTGCTTCCAATGACAGGGAGCAGTAGATCTCTGTCATGTTGCTAGGCAGAACAGGGAAATGTCTTGTGGAAATGCCTTGTTGCAATGCCTTGCATCTCCCGGTTCTGCCGCTCCGTGACACGATCGTGGGCCCCCAGCGGACATCGAGTCTGCAAGACCCGCGAGCATGGTCACGGTACCTGGCACGCACCCACAATGCCGCAATTTAAAGGGGACGTACCTGTACACCCATTTGCCCAGCCATGCCATTGTGTCGACGTACAGTATATCATTGTGCGCTGGTTGGCAAGGGGTCAATGCCCAAAGCAACCTTTCTGTTTTTTTCTTTAAAGTTCCCAGTGCTGATTGGAAATAAAATGGCAGTGTCTATTGGCTTTGAGATTAGTATTGTGATTATTACTTATATTTATCATTAATTGTTTTTCTTGATTATTATTTTGTTATTATTATTATTAATAATGCGTTATATTGTAACTCAAAATCCCTTTCTTTTAGTAAATCACCCACTTAATATCTTGTGCTACCATGCAATTGGATTCAAATGTTTCATGACTTAACACATGTATATGGGTGTGTCACATGATGATCCAAGCTCTCCTTGCATAAAGACTTAGAGAGGATATAAAAGCCAGATACAAGTCTCAAATTAAGCTGACATCCTACACCCATTTGTTATAGCCCCACCAGTACAGGAAAAGAGAAAGTAGTAAATAAATAAACAATCCATTACAGCTCTGTGCTGCCCTTCTCCTTAATTGTGGCCAGAATCAATTTGCTGCGTGCACTCATTTTAAATGGGCAGCAGCAGAGTTCTAGGCACCTTGCTGCTCATTATTTACAGGCAGCCGCACTGCACAGCAGACTCTTTCTCAACATTTGCACATGTGATGCCTGGATTTCCCAGAGTATTTTTAGTTGCAGCTCATAAACTGTGTCACAGATGGCCATATCTTAGCATCCACTCCTGCTTTATGGCATATTCTAGATTATCTTTAGCAAAAAAAAAAAAAAGCATAAGAATGAACATGTGCTCCTTTTCCTTCTCGTGTTCTTTCAGTAGGCTGACAATCCCTACCCTTATTGTACATTGAAAGAAAGACCAGCTTAGTGTGGCACAGATCTGCCCCCCCCCCTCCCAAGCCAGAATCCAATGTCACACAAAAAAGTCATAAAAAAAGCAGCTCAGTGCACAGGAACAATTCTCACCCTCAGCTGAGCTGCGATGATGTCAGCTTTCTGATTACAAACTGCTTATTTATGCTTCAACAGCTGCCAAGAGCAGCAAATAAGTGGCTAAAAGAGTGTCTAGACCAGGCATTCAAGCCTCTATTGTTTGCTGGTTGTTACCTGGTTGACAGCGATGGGTACAGCTGCCTGGTGTGAAAAGAAGAAGAGATGGGAACGCTATGATTGACAGAAAGGCCTGCAGGGTCAGGCACTGGCAGTCCCTTATGGCCCCAGTGCCTTTATATTATTTCTTTGCAAACTAAAGCATTGGCTTTACTATGAAATCGATCAGGAGAAAATGATAACAGATCAAAAATAGGACCTCACAACTGAATTAAAAAAAATATGAATAAACTTCCATTTTAACACCAATCAAGGTGTCAATAGTTTATTTTGTTTACACAGTAATGAATTAGTGTTGCTGGGAAATATAAAACATTCGAGAAGGAAAAGAGAAGGATGGATTGATGGAAGGAAGGAAGGAAGGGAGGGGGAAAGTAAGGGCAAACGTAATAAAGATATTACATAAAGTAGCCATAACAGGTAAAACATTTGAAACTAGCAAATGTTTATATTGGTTTAGTTCTAAAAATAATGTAATTATTTCCAATCAATGAGTTTTAGTGGAATATTTCTTTTATTAAAAGAAGACTGAGCTCAAATGCCTGTGGGAGGCAAAAAAACACCAGTTCAGTAAAGGGCAATGTCAGACAGATGCTTGTTTTAACTCTTTTTCTTACTTTGACAAATCAAATCTAAGCTGTGTCAAAAAAGCTCTTAACAATGTATCAGATCTGCTGGCATACTGTGTGCTGGTGGACAGCTTGTTCTAAAAGTTGCTGTTTGGAGCATGTTAGTACAGCATATTTACGCCAGTGAAAAGTACTGTACAATGTACAATAGATAATATGAAGATCAGCAACGAGTAGCCTTGTCACCAGCAATGTGTGAAACACTTTAGTAAACAACTGTATCAATGGAAATTAAAAGCCCTCTTCAAACACCAGCTAAAAATGTCTCATACACTCTTCTAGTTGTGGTCGTTTTTTAACAAAGCACCTGCTTGTGTTTTTTACACACATCATTCATGTTCTGAATAATTTAAAACACATTATATCACTGTATCCATCAGTATACTTTCCACCAGCAATACCATAATTTCCACAGAGTATTACAATATTTTTTTAAAGAAAATACTTTGAATATCTTATTTACATGATGCAACATTTTGTCTTATGAAATGATAATTTTCCATCAAGGAATTACGACACACAAGAGGAAGTTTGCTTGAGACAGTTTTTCATACAATACATGTAATTTTGAATTGTTCATATGACAATATGTTCATCACAAACAGACTCAACAGATGACTTTAAAAATATTGAAGTTGATTTGAAATCGAAAATGAATGTTGTCTTTTGACAAAAATACTGAGTGCATAATTCATTAACAACATGTGGTTAACATTGTTTATGTGGAATGCAAAGAATCATTCATGCTTTGAACCTCTAAAGCAAAAGTAGGCAACCTGCAGGGATCTGAGAGTCATGTTTATGTCCAGCCTTAATATGCACAGTCTACAAAGCTACAGTCCACCTAATTCCTTACAGCAGGAAGGGTATACTGCTACTCTTCTTCTTCCTTACCTTTCTTTCCTGTACTTGCCTTGCCTCCATAGTGAAGTGTCTGATTGCTTCCAACTAAATCTTCACCTGACAAAGATGTTAACTGGATTCAAACCTTTCCAAAACTTCCAAAAGAAACTGCACTCAACCTTAGCAAAGAACTCTTTTTTTTGCTGCTACTATTTCTGTAACAAGACAGTCAAGTGTGTTGTATATTAAAGCGGTTCTAAAGTCACAAGGTTTTTTTACCTTAAAGTAGAACTTTAGGCCAATTTTTTTTTTTTCATTTTGGATAGAGCAAGGGAGGGTTATAATCCCTGTCAGATTTTTTTTTTTTCCGTCTGTGTCCCTTTGCGAAGATTTCCCTTCACTTCCTGTCCCAAAGCCAAACAGGAAGTGAAAGGAAATCACTGCATTCTTTGGCGACAGGTCACCAGAACTAGTGTCCACATTGGAAGTTTTCCCCTCTATTACTTTTCTTAGGACAACCCAAAATGTGGGATTTTCTTTTACTTTCACTTTCAATTATAATGGTAAACAGGACAAATAAAGAGAGTGAATCTCCGGGGGGCTCAGACAGCAATAAAACCAGCCGCCGTCATTATACTGCATCAGGTTGGCACGGCTGCATGAATCACCATAGGCGTACGTCGGCCACTTTATGAGCAATAGCCAGAGGTGATGCCGTGGCCGACGGCTGCGATGTCCGCCAGCCACCCGCAATCGTTCCACAGAGACCCAGAACAGGGATTTGTCAATGTAAACAAACAGATCTCTGTTCTGACATGGGAGTAGAGAGAGATCATCTGTTCCTAGAGATCAGCAACAGCGATCTCTCTGTACTACCTGTCAGTCCACTCCCCCTAAAGTTAAAAAACACCTTCCTAGGGAACACTTAACCCCTTTATCGCCCCCGCTAGTGTTAACGCCTTTCCTGCCAGTGTCATTTATACAGTAATCAGTAATTTTTAGCACTGAACGCTGTATAAATTTCACTGGTCCCAAAAAAGTGTCAAAAGTGTCCGATCTGTCCACTGCAATGTCGCAGTCAAGCTATAAATCGCTGATCACAGCCAGTGCTACTAAAAACAAATAATAATAATAAAAATGACATAAATATATCCCCTATTTTGTAGACGTGATAACCTTTGCGCAAACCAATCAATATACACCATTATTGTGATTTTTTTATACTAAAAATGTGTAGAAGAACTGATGAAAAACATTATTTTTTTTTGTTTTTTATATTTATTATAGCAAAAAGTAAAAAAATAAATTTTTTTGTTGATAGCGCAAAAAATAAACCCACAGAGATGATCAAATACCACCAAAAGAAAGCTCTTTTTTGTGGGAAAAAAAGGACATACATTTTGTTTGTGTTTAACGTCGTATAGCAAAAAAGGGCCTGGTCATTAAGGGGGTAAATCCTTCCGGGGCTGAAATGGTTAATTAATTACCTTCCAGGCTCAGGAGTGGGCCTTTAAATCTGCCCCATAAAAAGTGCTTTGTAGCAGACACAAAAGAGCTGAGAGCACTGGCGAGGGAGCCAAGAGGAAGAGGTTCAGGGGCCGCTGTGTAATACCAGAGCCCAGAGCAGGTAAGTATAACATCTTTTTTTATTTTAGGTAAAAAAAGGGAACATCTAGAATCACTTTAAAATTCATTTTGACGTGCCCACTGAATTTTTTATTGGTGCAAGCCATTACTGACGTGCAGCAGTTACCACACTCAGAGACTTATCCTTCATGGCCCACTGGTGGGATTGGGGGAAGTGCACTATTATTGTAGAAATCTGTTACCCTGACACAAATGATCAGGTTAAGCTAAAAAACAGGTGTCACTCTACAATCTGACTGCTAACCTACTAATTGGTTTTTGCGCAGCCCGTTTCTGTCTCTACCTCTTCTGTCTCTAAACATAATCCATGATGTGATATTTTTGGTACATGCACTGTTGTGTGTGAGCGTTAAGGTTGTAAATTTCCCTGTAACTGCTATCTACTGGACATCTTTGTCTTTCACTTGTCTGGTTACGTTGAAATGTTCTGTTCCTTGTCCTTGTTCTTTAATAAAATATTTTTGGAACAAAAAACAGGTGTTTTTTCATGTTTGTCATTCTCTATTATATCTTGTGAGCCTGCAGGACACAAGACACACAGTGGGTGCGTTTGTTGGTATATATTATTAGCAAAGGTCCTCCTGGCTTTATCCCTGCCTCCATCAAGTGGGTAATATGGTAGGCAACAACAGCCAATGCATTGTTATTGCACTGTGCTTGAGAAAATAAACACTAAAACCTGTTGGCTTATGTCATTCATTTTTAGCTGTAGAAACGCCTTTTTATTTTTATTAGATTCAATTAACCTGAATCAAAAAAAAAGTGAGAAAATATAACAAAATCTATTTTGTTTATAAAAAATTACAGTGTGGTACCTTAAAAGTTCATTTTGTTCACAAATATTGTGGGAAGTTGATATATACTGTATGTATGGATGTAATACCATGGCCAGCCATAAATTTACCTCCTAATGCTCTTGTTCAATTTCTTAAACACTATGCATGGTTGGATTAGGTTTGGCATGGTTAGGAGAATCTGCATCTTCTTAAGCAGACTTCCTGCTACCAAAAATGCTCTCTTGGTCAAAGAAAGATGTTGCCCTCTTCAGTGTGACTTTTTGTAGCAATAAAACAATTTTCACAGTTTCTAACCATCATGTTGCTGTCAGCGACCTGAAGGGGTGTGACACAGGAAGGAGATGGAGGAGATGAAGGTGATGTCAGTGATGCTCTGTGTTTGCGAGAAAGTTAACTCCTTTTAGATAAAAGATATTCTAATAGTAACAATGACGACAAGTGTGGAGAAACTTTGTAGGGGCAATGCAATGGTAGCCTCAGGATTAGGCAATGATTGCTGAAGCATATCAATGACATTGAAAAGTGCATGAGTATTAAGCATTCAGTAGAGATGTGAATAAATCGAATAAAAAAAAAAAACAGCTTGGATGGCGACCCCCTAAATATAGTATTCTGGTACAGGAAAAGGATGACCCTCAAATGTGCTCAGTAAATAGGGGGGAGGTGGCAAGTAATTACCTATATCCCATTTGTGAGCTAACAAAGCTGTGGCTTAGATGCCCAACTGAAAGCATAGTTGTTGTAGTAGTTGTAGTAGTAGTAGTAGTAGGTGCTGTTGTAACAGTACTACCAGTTGTTTCTTAACTGTGATTATTAAGTAAGTGGAGGACCTAGTATGGGGAATGTAGAAAGCCTTCTAAAGCCCCATACACACGCTCAGATTATCCGAGGACCAGGTCCGTCGGATCATGTCCGTCATACTTTGTCCGATGTTGGTTTTGCGTACACACGGTCGGACAAAGTTGTCGGAAAATCCAATCATTCTGAATGTGGTGACGTTTGTTGCCTACGACGGGACTACGTAGAGGCTAGTAGCCAATAGCTTTGGTCTTGTAATGTGATCTGAGCATGCGTAGCACTTTGTTCGTCGGAATTCGCTACACACGATCGGATTTGGTGTGATCGGACTTTGTTGTCAAAAAATCTATCCAGCAGGAGATAGGACTTTGTCCGTCGGACAATCCGATGGAAACTGTCCGATGGTGCCTACACACGGTCGGAATTTCCGACAACATTGTCTGATAGGACAGAATCCATCGGAAAATCCGACCGTGTGTATGGGGCTTAAGAAATATTTGCATATGATCAAATGAATATTAAAATGCTCTCTTCGTTTTAGATTTTTTTTTTAGTACTGTGGGGTTGATTTACTAAAACTAGAGAGTGCACAATCTGGTGCAGCTGGGCATTGTAACCAATTATTGTAACCAAACATCCGCTTGGAAAAAGACCATCGGGCCTTCAGGAAGAAACTCAAGACCCACCTCTTCTAAAAAGGAATCAACACAGGTCGGATCAAGCGCCTCGAGGCGATTCAGTTCGCAGTTGCAGCGCTATACAAATCATTCATTCATTCATTCATTCATTCATTCAATCAGCTAATAACTCTGCTTGTTCAATTAAGCTTTGACAAAATAGCCTGGAAGCTAATTGGTTTCTATGCAGAGCTGCACCAGATTATGCACTCTCCAGTTTTAGTAAATCAACCCTTCTTTATTGATTCTTGTTTAACCCCTTGGTGACCGCCCCACGTACATGTATTTTTGGGGGGGAATGCGCCGATCATTCCTGAGAGATGTAAACAAGGCAGATCGCCATTCTGTGACAAGTGAAGATAGCAATCTTGTGTTTCTGCTAAGCAGGAACCCGGATCTCTGTTTTCCCACAGTTAAAGCATCCCCCACACAGTTAGCAAGCACTTCCTAGGGACACATTTAACCCTTTTATTGCCCCTGATGTTAACCACAGTGTCATTAGTACAGTGACAGGGCCTATTTTTTAGCACTGATCACTGTATTAGTGTCACTGGTCCCCAAAAAAGTGTCATTTAGTGTCCGATTTGCCACAATATTGCAGTCCCGCTATAAGTCGCTGATCGCCGCCATTACTAGTAATAAAATAAATAAAAAAATAAAATTCCATAAAAATATTCCTTAGTTTGTAGACACTATAACTTTTTTGCAAACCGATCTATATACGCTTATTGGGATATTTTTGTTACCAAAAACATGTAGCAGAATACATATTGGCCTAAATTTATGAAGAAGTTTAATTTTTTCCATTTTTTTATTGGACGTGTAAGTAAAAAATATAGTTTTTTTTTTTTCAAAATTGTTGGTCTTTTTTTGCTTATAGCACAAAAAATAAAAACCGTAGAAGTGAGCAAATACCACCAAAAGAAATCTCTATTTGTGTGAAAAAAAAGAATATCAATTTTATTTGGGTACAGTGTCGCACGACCACTCAATTGTCAGTTAAAGTAATGCAGTGCCGTATCGCAAAAAATGACCCGATCACGAAAGGGGGTAAACTGGAGCTGAAGTGGTTAAAGCATGATTTTCAGATCAGTATCATATTTACAATTCATTAGCCACTATATTCAACAGTTTGTGCATGGTGATAGGTTAATACCCACAGTACTATATAGTATATATAGATCTTTAGTGAGACCTCATTTAGAATACTGTGTCCAGTTCTGCAGACCTCACTTACAGAAAGATATTGATAAAATAGAATGAGCCCAGACATGGGTAACAAAAATGGTGAAAGGTGTGGTGCACACAACTTATCGAGAGCGACTTCAGGAACTTAATATGTACAGTCTGGAAGAAAGAAGGGAAAGGGAAGACATGATTGAAACCTTTAAATACATCAAGGGGGTGAATAAGGTTCAGGAAGAACTCAGGGACATGACCTCAAACTAACTGGAGGAAAGTTCAAAACTTATCTTAAGCCCCATACACACGGTCGGATTTTCCCATGGATTCTGTCCTATCTGACAATGTTGTCGGAAAATCCGACCGTGTGTAGGCACCATCGGACAGTGTACGTCGGATTGTCCGACGGACAAAGTCCTATCTCCTGCTGGATAGATTTTTTGACAACAAAGTCCGATCACACCAAATCCGATTGTGTGTATCGAATTCCGACGGACAAAGTGCTACGCATGCTCAGATCACATTACAAGACCAAAGCTATTGGCTACTAGCCTCTACGTAGTCCCGTCGTAGGCAACAAACGTCACCACGTTCAGAATGATCGGATTTTCCGACAACTTTGTCCGACCGTGTGTATGCAACACCAACATCAGACAAAGTATGACGGACAGGATCCGACGGACCTGGTCCTCGGATAATCCGCACGTGTGTATGGGGCTTTAGACAGTATTATATTATTGAAAGGGTAGTTGATGATTGGAATAAACTACCAAGGTAGTGAGACAGTCAACAGAAAATGACTTCAAACATGCTTGGGATAAACATAGATCTATAGTCAGACAACAAGATTAATGAAAAAAAAAAAAAATAATGTAAAATGGGCAGACTCAATGGACTACTCAGCCTTTTTTCTGCCATCACTTTTCTATGTTTCTATAGTAAAAAGCAAAATAGTCATATTACTAAAAAAGCACCAAAACAAAAGTGAATAATAAATACCACCAAGTAATATGCTCAACACGTTTTCGGCAATGTGTCCCCAAGTTTCTGCCTTCAGGAATCTAAGATTGAGGCCCAGTTTAATGTCTAGTAATTTGTGATTTTTTTTTTTACCTGCCACCATCCCAGTGTGAAGTTATTTAAATGTACAAATCCAACAGCTGTGTAGCAGTAGTTTTCATGTGCATTTTGTTGGTATCTAGCATTTCCTTTATGCTCTTGTACCTCTGAATTCCTGCCCCTTGAGACACACGAGGGCATGCCAAATAAGACACAAAGGACACAATTTTAATTTAAAGGACTGTGCTGCTAAAATCAGGTCACTTGGCCACTACTGAATATATTTAAAATTATGGCTGTTATATTGTATGTGCCAAGGTTTTTTTTTTTTTTAGCTCCAGTCTGTTTTGGTTGTACATAGGTTCATTAAACTAAAATAAAACTGGCTAGATGCAGAACGCTCTATTATCTAATGCAACAAAAGCACTTTCTGGCTGCATGTTTCTATTTATTCATTCTCATTGTGAACACTGCTTTATTAATCAGATGTTTATATGTCATAAGTTATCCAGCATCCTGGGCAATATTTGAGAGAAGACAATACCAGTTTTTGTTCTTGCTACTACTCTTACATAAGTACAAATATCATCTCACATGTAAATACACATGCACTTTGTTGAGTAAATGAGATGCCACAGTATAAAGAGCTCAATATGTTCTTATTTCAGTGATATGAAAGGATTTTTCTATATCTGAGTTGTAGCAATTGACTTTTTTTATAGTACAGATTTAATACAGAATACCTTCCTAAATTAATGAAATGAAAATGTGCTTGATATTAAATTAATCGTGAAAAATAAGCTTATTAAGCACCGGAAGACATTTTAGATACAGTATAATGTTAAAAAGTCAAATGATGTGCACTTGTATTTCTGTTAACACTGTGCAAATTCACTAGACATATTTTGTTCCATAATTATGTATTTTGAACATTAAATTGAATAAATCATTCCTAATCACTTCAGTAAATCTCCAGTAGAATTGCTTGTTATCTGAGATTACCTATTCAGCCTAATAGTTTTACCAAAATCAAAGAAACCTAAATGAAAAATGAAAGAAAGATGTGAGAACTTAAGTGGCAAATTAAAGTCTACACTATAGTGTGCTTTATTAACCATAACTTTCTACTAAACACTTTTGGTTTTTAACCGCTGTACCATTAAAATGCAAATGCATGTACATTTCCAGCACCTCAAATCTGCATACAACGTAATCATCTATATTTCTCTATATTTTAAACATTCAAAGACCAGGTATTATTTGACATACATTTTTATTTTAGGGACTGCTGCCTGACTTTAATTACATAAAAGATTAAAAAATCCATATATTTTTGCTTGAAGTGATGTTAGCCGTATTAATGTACTTGTGACAGAAACAATTAAGTACTGGTTGAACCTTGAAGAAGGGGAAATACCCCAAAAACTTGTCCTAAAAAAATTGTTTGTTAGTGCAAATAAATAATGTACCATGGACCGTACATGTTTCCTATCTTATAAAAGACACACCTGTAAATGTTAATTGTGAGAATATGGCCAACCATTCCATGTGAGCAGATGCACATCTCCAAGTTTCAGCATTTCATCCTGATTTGATTCTTGAACAGACCCCCCTGTTTTGCCCTACTTGGCTCTTTTGGCCTCACTGCCTGCCTCATTCTTCCTGCAATTTCCTACAGTTATCGAAACAATTAGCCGAGATGACCAGGAGAAAAAACATTGTGTCCTCCACTGATAACAATATCCAAGATGGTGGTGGCAGCTCTGAGACAGTGCATGGGGGAAAGGCTAATAGGAATGAAGCACACAAATAAGCAGCTGCCAGACTGGGTACATTTTTCTAACTGCCTGCTACATCAGAACTAGAAGGCCATATGCCCACTTCTGCTACTGCTAATTGGATGGACTCCCTCCTGCTCCACCGTGACCTTCAGAAGGTGAGGGAGTGCAAAAGGGCCCTGGGGGAACCTGTTGGATAGGTGGAAGATGTACTATAGCCTCCTAAAGTTGATGTCAAAGTCACCCTAAATAAGGCAGGTGCCAATGCCTTAAATGCTAAGGACAATGAAAATAGACTCAGACACAATAATATACAGCTGGTTGGCTTTCCAGGATGTGCAGAGGACACCTCTCTGTTTGAGTTTGCTGAGCAATGGTTACTAGACACTTGTGGCAAGGAACATCTTTTTTCCCCTCTTTGCAGTAGACAGGTGCATAGGGCACAGCTCTCCCATTACCACCTGGCAACCCTTCAAGGCTTTTTCTTATTCACCTTTAAACTATAGTAACAAGGAATGCATCTTTCATAACTCTCAGGAACTTAAAGGCATTAAAAACCTTCCTACCTTCACCTTGTGTTTTTGACCTGCATAAATGGGCTTAATTCATGTAGTTTCATGGTGTCATTTGTTGCCCTGTACGCACAACCTATAATGAAGTAAATCAAAAACATTCTGGCTTCAGAAACTTCTGTTTGTTTGAAACATGAGACATGCAGCATGGCACTGCAGAGGGTACTGCATGACCTCTATCTGTAGTCTAAGAACTTACACTTCCTATGAAGAAACTACATATCCAAAAATCCCCTGGTCTCTCGCTCTAGGGTTCTGCATTAATAGAGCTTATTTTGACATGATGGGAATCGCTGGTCATACTTGATAATACCCCATCTCATCTAATGAAAATTGTTCTGAAGTTAACAAACTAGAGAGTTTCCATACCTGGCTGGAAAATTAATATGGAGCACTTATATATGAATGTTTAATTGAAAACTTTCCAGTACTTGCAATCTGGTTTTAGGATTAATTACAGCAAATATTATCAATATTTGCAATTGTGGAATACATGTACAGCATGGAATGGTACTTTATCCCTACCTACAGCAGCCACACCTCTGTTTAATACCCTTACTAAATCTAATGAACCTAAGGGTTCATTTCAGTGAACTATATACATTTACTGATCTCGCACCTGCATTAATTTCCCCTCTGTTGCACACACAATTGGTAAAAAGATGTGGGACCTTTTTCTGATTATATCTGGGAAACAATTCACAATTTGTTCAGTTGACATGGCTCTCCCTTTTGCATAGGCTGACTCAACTATTTATTTTACAAAGAGTCTACCGTAATTTTGCATTATATATATATATAAATATAAAAAATGGATAGTAAAAAATTCAAGCAGTAATACTCCTGAGAGATAGAATACTAAAAACAGCGCTAAAATTCCAGTATCAAAGAACTCAATCAGAGTATTTTTAAAAGATACTGGGTTCACAATCAAAATTAAATGCAAGATAAAACTGAATAAATAAATGTTCATTTGGTGCAGAAAATAGTGGTAAGTGAACAGTTCAAAATCGCATCAAGGTGACTTCCTCTATGTTCAATGTAGACCAAGTAATATCCCGTGTGACTTGTTTCACCACGTGCAGAGAAAATCCCCCTTAGGGGTTTAAACTCACCAGAAATAAAACTTAAACAGGCATGTCAGGTAAAGGTCATCAAATGGTTAAACTGCATCCACTATTCCTCAGCAAAGATGGACACCAATCAGCCTGGTAACCTTCTTAACCTCTCAGCATCACAAAACACCACTGCATCAGGGGTCCAGGGGGGAATTGACTCCAAATAAACTCGCCATAAAAACAAATAAAGTTTTGCACATAGCGTAATTCCGTTTATTTAGTAAAAATATGAATAAAACCACCCATAAAAGAGCCCATAAGTATAGCAGCGTACATTTGAAATTCTTTCAGTTATGCAAAAATCAATCACTTGTGTTTTGGGTTGTTAGAAATACCCCTCAGCGGCATCCATAGCGCTTCCTGTGGTCTGTGGTGTGTCTGTCTAGACACAGGGACAGCTTCCTGGTGGCGGTGGATCGCAGCTGGAATGCAAGGCGTCACTTCCGGTCAGCGTCGTGTAGGCCACGCACTTACGCGTTTCGTCACTTCCGACTTCAACAGAGGGCGTGGCTACACGACGCTCAACGGGGCTATTTGTATCCAGCCCCTCTGGGCAGTGACCAATCAGGGAATAGACACCATCTCTTCCTAATGACAGGATAGGAGAACCCTGATAGTTCTATGCCCGTATTGAGAGCAGGAAATGCAGTCACGCAGTAGTTGTGTTAAACGAACTGCGTGCAGGAGAAACTATTGAATCAATCGGCAAAAAAGCTTATTAATTCATTCAGAGAAAGTGGACTTTGTACATCGGAACACACATGGAGTAACCTTTATGGTTCAAACCAGGCACATGACGTTTATAAACTAGTCATATCATGTTAAGTCATAATGCGGTGTGCACAAGTTAGTAATACTATCATTGCAGGGTAATTCAAAATACATGAATAAAACACAGAGATATATATATATGTCAGTATTGGACAATATCTACATGCCGTTCTTAGCAGTTGTATATCTTTAGCAGGAGTTCAGTACACTCCTGAACGATGTTAATAAGCGGCATAACAAAGGGAGTGAGCGACTTACAATGAGAGGACATGTAAGAATCACTAAAATCGCATGTAAGTGGGGGTGTTCATACGATATTAATCCAGTAATGATATAGTAGTGGTATAATATGTGTCGGTCCTATGAGAGGAGAGTCATGTAATATAATATAACCACGGTAGTGGGTCATGATAAATATATCACAATTAATGTGACATATAAAACAAAAGGTAAATAAGTCCATATAATAATTATAGGGCAGCCTAATGTGATTATATGGATCATACACTGAGAGAAGCGGGGTTGGTAAGGAAATCAATAAAAGCGCATAAGGAACGAAATCAGTGTACTTAAATCTATAAATGTATAGGAGCATGTATGGAACTTCCAAAATACATATTTTGATAATATAGAAAATGCATGAAAATCAACGGGATCATACATGCAAGCATATATATATGTATATATATATAATAAATATACATAAATAATCAATTAATTATAGCGATCTTAAAAGCGATAAAACCACAAAAAATCGCATAGAAAGTCGCATAAAAAAGTCGCATCTAAAAAATTGGATAAAGATTACATAAAAACATATAAATATATAAATAATGTGAGTTTGTAAAAACCCATAAAATATATGTTTGTAAAAAAACAATAAATATAGAAGATTAAAAGCGGAAGGCATGTAAGATATATATATATATATATATATATATATGTAAAATATAAATAATATAAATATAAACCTATACATATAAAAGAGCCTATAATTGATTCATAACCATGATTCATAACAATATTTAATAAATAATAAAATGCCGTGCTGAGAAAGAGCGCTTGAACATAGTCCTGATACACCTTGATCAATAGTCACTGATGAAGCAATTTATGTCAAGGTCTACGTTCAAGCCTTTTGGCGACAAAGTGTCTACCAAGTATATCCATTCGGTCTCTTTCTTGGATAGTTCACGTACCCGGTTTGAGCCTCTCCAGTTGGGCTTGAGGTACTGGAATTTTAGCGCTGTTTTTAGTATTCTATCTCTCAGGAATATTACTGCTTGAATTTTTTACTATCCATTTTTTATATTCTGTATTTATTTAAACAGCTGCTTATATATATATTTATTTATTAATTATTTATATATATTTATTACTATTTATACAAGTGTGTCTAGCCACAATATAGACTGTATTTCAAACATCAGGCGCCGAGTAGTGTACAATAGGCCCTTTCAGTCACACTCTTTTTATTTATATATATAAATATATATATATATATATATATATATATATATATATATATATATATATAATTGACCTACGCAATGATCCCTGCTTCAACAGATGCAATCAAATGCATGGCACCCTTATTCATCTCCCGTGGTGTTGCCCCAAGCTTCAAAGGTATTAGGAGGGTATGAAATAAATAATAAAGTGTTCTGTGCTTAGTGTATTTAAATACAAATACCTAACCAAATATAAACGATCTCAAACTGATGAGCTGCACTCACTATAGCTCACATTAAAATATAAATACCAAAATAAAAGAAAATTATGTGTGGTGCTGTCTCAAATTTCATAGCGCTTTGCATATTTCATAAATAAATAGAATGCATGATTAATAAATACAACACTATAACAGCATCAAGAATAAAAGTGACTAACTCTATAGTCCTATAAATCTCAGAATTTGTACAACAGTCAATAGAGAAAAAATAATCCCAATGAAATAAAAGGAAGTGTTTGCAGTAAAGTGCTCTACTTGTGTGTTTCACACAAAGAGCCAGTGCTTCCGGTGATCACCGCAAAAGTGCTCCACCCTAAGAATAAAGTTGCCTCTTACCAGAAACAAATACCTTTATACAGGTCTAGCTGTGACATAGACCCCTTTCACACTAAGGTGGTTTTCAGGCGCCTGAAAAGCACCTTAAAACTGGCTCCCATTTATTTCAATGGATGCTTTCACACTGGGGCGGTGCGCTTGCAGGAAAAAAGTCCTGCAAGCAGCATCATTGGGACATGCTCAAAAACGCCCCTGCCCATTGAAATGAATAGGCAGCACTTCCAAAGTGCCCTAAAAGTGCTCTAAAATGGCTCTTTTTTCAATTTTTTAAGGTCACTTTGTCACAAGCCCTTAAAAAAGCACCTCAAAAGCACCGCAAATGCACCTCAAAAATGACCTGCATTTTAGCAGCAGTGTTTGCAGCTCTTCAGTGTGAAAGGGGTCTTAGTAATAAACCCTCAATTGGATGGATTGATGGACAGATGTAAAACAGCTTTACTCCAACCCAGACACATGAAAGCAGACTCAGCAGCCATATACAAGCTCCTCTGATACCTCCCAAACCACCTCCAGGGCTATACGCTCACAGCCATGAGTAAATTCAAACATTCATGTGCAGAGAGAAGAGGAGCGCTTCATTGTGCAATATTTAAAAAATGTGTTTATTAAAAAAGTAATCTACTTACATAAAGAGGAGTAACAAAAGCTTTGAGTACATAAAAGTGTCCGGCGGGCATGATGACGTCACCGCTGAAACTCCACCCATGGCCGAGTTTGAGAATGATAGGACTATTGATTTATACACATTTATTCTTGATGCTGTTATAATGATATATTTATTAATCATCCATTCTATTAATTTATGAAATATGTAAAGCACTATGCACTTTATGAGACAGCGCAACACATTTTTCTTTTATACTGGGAAGGTATGATTTTGACTCTCAATGGAGTCTTTGGTACAAACCTGCTAGCTGATCTTCAGACGTAATTTGGGATATTTTGACTTTTATTCCTTGATGATTGAACATCATTTGACATACTTAGATTGCTATCTGTGGCCTGCAGAATGATACCCTTAAAATGTATCTCCCCAACACCTTCCTTGGAGGTCGAGTGGATATATGAACTGAACAGCGGCACTGCCTTTGACAAGCATACTTGTTATCTTCACAATGCCATGCACAAGTTTGACAATATTTGTTCTTGTTTGTCTTTTGCTACAATAAATTCCCCTGTTTAAAATTTCCTTCTAGATCTATTAAACTTGTGATGTCTGACTTTGCTAAGCAATGGTTACTTGACACTTGTGGAAAGAAACATCTTTCTCCCCTCTTTGCTGCAGACATAGTGCACGGGGCACTACTCTACCATTACCAACTGGCAACCCTTCAAGGCTTTTTCTCATGGGAAAGTACAAAGGAGTTTATAAACAAAAATAAACACAGCCCACACAGTGAATTCAATTTAACAGTAGTTTAATGGAATTATTTTGGCCACAGTGCTATTTAAGGGGTAACCTTAATTAAATTAAACAATAAACATCAAATATATCAACAAAAAGTTAATTTATTTCAGTAATTCTGTTCAAAAAGTGAAACTCATGTATTATATAGATTCATTACACACAGAGTGATATATTACAAGCATTTCTTACTTTTAATTTTGATGGTTATGGCTTACTGCTAGTATAAACCCAAAATTCAGTATTCAGACCAATTTAAAAAAGGATTTTTAATACAGAAATGTTGGCTTGCTGAAATGTATGTCCATGTGCAGTATAGTATGCACTCAATATTTGGCTTCTTTTGCATGAATTACTGCATCAATGTGGAGTGGCATGGAGGTGATTAGCCTGTGGCACTGCTGAGATGTAATAGAAGTCCAGGTTGCTTTGATAGTGGCCTTGAGCTCATCTGCATTGTTGGGTCGGGTTGCTCATCTTCCTCTTGACAAATACCCCACAGATTCTCTATGGGGTTTAGGTCAGGTGAGTTTTCTGGCCAGTCAAGCACAATGATACCATGACCAATAAACCAGGTATTGGTACTTTTGGCAGTGTGGGCAGGTGCCAAGTCCTGCTGTAAAATAAAATCAGCATCTCTATAAAGCTGGTCAGCAGAGGGAAGCATGGAGTGCTCTAGATTATCCTGGTAGAAGACTGCGCCAACTTTGGACTTGATAAAACACAGTGAACCAACACCAGCAGATGACATGTCTCCCCAAATCATCACTCACTGTGGAAACCTCACACTGGACCTCATGCAACTTGGATTCTGTGCCTCTCCACTCTTCCCCCAGACTCTGGGACCTTGATTTCCAAATTAAATGCAATATATACTTTCATCCAAAAAGAGGACTTTGGACCACTGAGCAACAGTCCAGTCCTTTTTCTCCTTAGCACAGGTAAGATGCTTCTGATGTCATCTCTGGTTCAGGAGTGGCTTGACACAAGAAATGCGACAGTTGTATGTCCTGAACACATCTGTATTTGGTGGCTCTTGAAGCACTGACACCAGCCGTAGTCCACTCCTTGTGAATCTCCCCCAAATTCTTGAATGGCCCTTCCTTCACAATCCTCTCAACACTGCGGTTATCACTGTTGCTCGTGCACCTTTTTTTTGTGGAGGGTGTCAATGACTGGACAACTGTCAAGTCAACAGTCTTCCCCATGATTGTGTAACCTACTGAACCAGACTAGGAGACCATTAAAGGCTCAGGAAACTTTTACAGGTGTTTTGAGTTAATTAGCTGATTAGAGTGTGACAGCACGAGTCTACCATTTTGAACTTTTTCACAGTATTTAAATTTTCAGAGATACTAAATATTGGGTTTTTACTAGCTGTAAGCCATAATCATAAAAATCAAAAGAAATAAATGCTTGTAATAAATCACAGTGTGTGTATAATGAATCTGTATAATATATGAGTTTCCCTTATTGAATTGAATTACTGAAATAAATAAACTTTTTAATGATATTCCAATTTTTTTAGATGCACCTTTATATATATATATATATATATATATATATATATATATATATATAGTCGTCTTTGGTCAAACCATAAATAACACACCAAAATTCAGCCACAATGTCCATCCAGCTAAACTGGATGACTAAACCCCCACTAAACATGGAACCATTGGAACCACGGTCTGTTTCCTTCTGAGGCTGCAGCAGCGTGGGAGAGGCAACTTTTTAAGGGGCAGAAAGTGTGGTCTGTAAATGCCTGCTAAAACCGGTCAATTTGTCACATGTTGCTACGCAAGGTTCCTGCTGCAATCTTCAATGGCAGTTTATATACTGAAAGGTACAATTTCTCCTTTAATCACTAGTCCTGAGTCCTGACTATTATCTTATTATCTAATCTATAATTACCTTATCCGCCAATTCCATTGCTTTCATACCCAAATATCTCTATGCATAGGAAACAGCATATATATCTCACGATATTTGGGTGTGAGCAAGGGAGATTTCTAATTCACTTTGTCCCTATTTCTGACAAAAAATCCCTACCTGCTCGAGCATCTCACCTTTCCCATGAGCACCAAGCTACTAATGGGCATGTACACTTTTCCACGGCATTCCCTAGAACGCTTACATCCAACCTGGGCACAGCATCATAGAAACCCCAAGCTGCTACAGCAGAAAATATGCAAGTAATCTACCAATACCAACCAGTAATCACAAGTTATGCTACAAGTGAAGACACAAACTTCAAGTATTTCCTAAGATGACCTGCCTGAGGCGTTTGTCCTATAAGGGTGGACAACCAGGTGCAACTTAGGAGTTAACCAACTCTGTCACCAAGCGGCCTGCACCCTCCCCAACATAAATACTCAAGAAAAAACAATTCTCATCTTTCCCTATCAAATTTAATCTATAGTAAAATATATTATTAAATTACCTGAGTATTTAAAATTCTGACACCACTGAAAGGTGCAATTTCACCTTTAATGACTAGTCCTGACTATTATCTTATTATCTAATAATAATTACATTATGCTTCCATACCCAAATATCTCTATGCATAGGAAACAGCATATATAACTAATTGACGCAGCAAAGTTGCTTCATACACTGTTCGGTTTTATTATCCCAGACAGGGTATTAAATATGAATGAAAGATAGGTGTTACTGACCATCTTTCACCAATAAGGTGTACATGATCAAATGACACATTTCCTTTAACAATGTATTCAACCAATCATAATCATTAACTCTTTATCATTATAGCTCATTATATCACATTATATGATGTCACATTATAGTATGTCACCCAGACAGATATAACTGCAAACCATCTCATGAACACATGTTTCAACTTCAACACAAGTTCACTTCTTCAACAACAATATATATTTACTTGATCAGCAAAATAATACTTAAAGGAGCAGTTGAGCCTTAGATTACAAAACACAATATGAACATAAGGGGGTCTTTTTACATGCCCCTTTCATATACCATAGTTTGTAGATGCTATAACTTTTGCAAAACCAATTAATATTCGCTTATTGCTATTTTTTTTTTACCAAAAATACCAAAAATAGGCAGAATACATATTGGCCTAATTTATGAAGAAATTCGATTTTTTTTTTTTTTTTTGGGGGGGATATGTTTTATAGCAGAAAGTTAAAAAAATATATATATATTTTTTTTAAAATTGTCTGCTTTTTTTTGTTTTTAGTGCAAAAAATTAAAAATGCAGTGGTGATCAAATACCAACAAAAGAAAGCTCTATCTGTAGGGGAAAAAATATATACATTTTATTTGGGTACAGCATTGCATGACCACATAATTGTCAGTTAAAACGATCTAGTGCCGTATCGCAAAAAAGGCCTTGTCATGAAGGGGGTAAATCTTTCGGAGGTCAAGTGGTTAAACCTTCCTTTTTTTTTCTTTTAAAAGAACAAACATGCAATTCTATTGCACAGAGCAGCTCTGTTCCTCCTCTTCTGCAGTCCTCCGCTGGCACTCCTGGCTGCTCCAACCCATGGGGACACTCATGCGGGCTTGCTCCCGAGCAAAATGAATGGCAGCTCAAGTTCCGCATTTTGTCATTCACACCTTGGCGCTGTCAAATCGTGGGCAGATCTGCAGCAAATCTGCCCACGATTCAAAATGCTGTAGTGTGAATGCAGCCTTTTTGCACTGCACATATTAGATATTCCTGCACACAATAGAGAAGGCATGCTTTTTCTTGCAGATCTCAATTTCAGATTATAAATTTACCAAGGCACCAATCAGTTTTACATATTTTATTTATTTGCATGATTTTGCAGTAGTATAGTCGAGAAAAAAATAGTTTTGTACGTTGTACATTTAAGGTTAAAAGTATGATTGTTGCGGTAATATACTGTAAGCAAAGTATTTATTAAATTTTTTTGCTCTTGGTATTAATGTTATTCCCCATGCATATTTATAAAGCATTGGATAATATATTAATTAAGCATTCACTGTAGGTAATTTTACCTGGTGAATATACATTTTGCTTGGGCCTGTGCTTTAAAATAAATTGTATAAAGATTATCCAAAACAAGGATAAGAATCATATGTAGGCTGGTATATCCAGAGACATTTAAAAAATGGTGAATAACTGCAAAGATACTGAGAAAGCAACAACTAACAAAAAAGAGGGGGTGTGGGTTGCTGATGGCATAATTGGATGCACTCCTGCTTGCTCTGTCCCTGCACCGACTCTTGTGTTCCACATAGTAGCTTAAAGCACCCCACAGCAGGCAAAATGCAGAACAAAAAGACAGCTGAAGCCATGGGCACCTTGTCTAAACAACCGGCAGGTAGGATCAGCTCTCTCTTTGGCCAGAGTCGGCGCTCGATCTGCAGACCCGGCCGTCTGCAAACCCGGCCAGCATGGCGGTGGCCCCAACAGAGAGCCCTCCTCGCTACAGGCACCTTCTTGCTGATAGCATTCTCTGAGCCTTCAGGCTCTAGCTGTGTCTCAGGACTGAAATCATTGGATAGAGCTACTGTCTCAACGTCCAAGTACTCTTCAGCTGCCTCTGCTGCTGACTGTGGATATTGCCCAGCACCACAGCCGTGTGTCTCTGGAGTCAGCTTCCATTACTTTCTCAGCTGCCTCTCCCTCTGCTGTTTCTGCTCCCTGCCCATCACCCGCAGTGGACCTAAGCAGGGTATGTGACTTCTCTCTACAACTGAAAATACCCCCCAGATCTGATCCCCCTCCTCTCTCCACACTCTCTTTGCCTGCTTCTTTTGCACACACGCTGGCTGACTCATCACCACCAAGGAGCCCTACTTCAGCTCCTGCGTAACTCCATATTACCACCCTTAACCCCCAATGTGGAGGATAATTGAGACTTAAAAAAAATATTTGCTTGCTACCAACTAGATCAGATCTGGAACATTATGTTTCTAGACTACTTACAAATGGGAGGGGAGCCTCATGAAAACAGATATTGTCAAGAGAAACTGTGAAAATTAGATTTTTAAGGTACCACACAAATTTATACTGATATTTATAAAACATATTTTATTTAGAATATATTTTGTAAAAAAATATATATACAAGTTGCACTCAAAACTTGAGCAAACAAATATAAAAAAATGTTTACAACAGGATAATACACAATAAAGGCATATAAATAGAGCTATATAAATGCCTGTAGGTTCAACATGTTTCACAAGCTGCTTCTTCAAGAGAAATAAGGCATATATTGGTTATAAAAAAGTACAAAGAAAATATTATTAAACAATAAAGGTACAGGGGAAAACATAATATTTGACAAAAGAATATATAGATGATATAACTGAAACTAGAAAATATGTATCTGATGCATACTATACAGTCCCAAATGACGAAAATCATGGCATTGGTAGAACTCATCAGGGCTAGTGTGCAACAGTGATGACACTCACCTATCATGTATGTGTAAATAGATCAAAATAGAGTCCTGCCTATGCGGAGGATGGAAGGCAGAGAGGCAAATATTCAGCCCAACAATGAAGATTGCAGGGTGAGCACCAAAACAATACAAATTCACTCCTACAATATAAATGTGATAATACAACAATGAGGATGATTCCCTCAAAGGAAACAGACATATCTCTTTCAGAAGCATAAACAACAAGGGAGAAGAGGAAACTTATTAAAGGGGAGAGTCACACAGATAAATAGAAAAAAAAACTGACAAATTACCTTTAAACAGCGTCAGAGCGTGTGCCTTAATTGTATAAAAATACAAACGCCATAATTACACTTCTAAAGAGGAGACACAGTATGTAGATCTCCCAATGAGATATCCCAGAGTGAACACTAATGCCGCGTACACACGAAGGGACTATCCCGTGGGATTGTCCGCTGGACTCGAGTCCGCCGGACAATCCCCTCGTGTGTGGGCCTTCGGTGGACTTTTTTTCCCAAAAGCCCGGCGGACTAGGTTTTAAGTTTTGTTTTAAAATTATCCGCTGGACTTGGCAGTCCGGCGGACAATACGGCCGTCTGTAGTATGGTGCGGCGGACCAAAAAGGATGCATGCTCAGTAGCAAGTATTTTTCTAGTTTTTTCTTTTTCTAGTCCCGTCGTACGTGCTGTACGTCATCGCGTGAACCGCCGGACTTTTAGCGTGATCGTGTGTGGTCAAGTCCGTTCGCTTTCAAGTCCGGCGAAGCCCAGCTGGAAAGTCCGGCGGTTTGTCTGCTGGACTAGGTCTGGCGGACAAAGTCCCTTCGTGTGTACGCGGCATAAGGCTGAGGGGATGGATAGAGCCCCATCTGCAAAGCAGAGAAATACAATTGGTATAATAAAGACAATTAAACAAAAAAGACCAAAGCTCAAATTCAGCCTGAACAGGCCAACAACTTACATGGGAATCTGGAAAACAAATCTCCAAGGCAACCCTCTGCTCCATACAGACGCTGTGGTGTTTCCACATCAGCTCTGTATAAATATGCTCACCCCAATCAGCCGGTGTCTAACATCACCGGTCGATTGCGGATGCTAGTAATCTTGTTGTAGTTGGCCTAGGTCACCCCTGTGATGTCTATCATTTGGTGCGTGACTGTTTGGCCCCGCCTGATATCATCTCCAGGCCTTGGTGTTTCCTTCCCATTCAGATGGACTTTCCAAGATGGTGGTTTTGGACTAGGCACGCTTGCGTGTGGCATCACGATGCTGTGATGCTCGCATATGCGCAATGGGACTACTAGCGTCCGCAATCGACCAATGACGCCAGACGCCGGCTGATTGGGGTAAGCATATTTATACAGAGCTGATGGTGGAAACACCACAGCGTCTGTATGGACCAGAGGATTGCCTTGGAGATTTGTTTGCCAGATTCCCATGTAAGTTGTTGGCCTGTTCAGGCTGAATTTGACAAATTGGATTTATCTGCTTTGCTCCTCAGCCTTAGTGTTGACTCTGGGATATCTCATTGGGAGGTCTACATACTGTGTGTTCTCTTTAGAAATGGAATTACAACGTTTGTATTTTTATACAATTAGGGCTCACGCCCTGAAGCTGTTTAAAGGTAAGTTGTCTGTTTTTTCTATTTATTTGTGTGACTCTCCCTTTTAAGAATGTTCCTCTGCTCCCTTGTTTATGCTTCTCAAAGAGATATGTCTGTTTACTTTGAGGGAATCACTCTCATTGTTGTATTATCACATTTATATTGTAAGAGTAAATTTGTAGTGTTCTGGTGCTCACCCTGCGATCCTCATTGTTGGGCTGAATATTTGCCTCTCTGCTTCCCATCCTCTGCATAGATAGGACTCTATTTTAATCTATTTACACATACATGATAGGTGAGTGTATCACTGTTGCACACTAGCCCTGATGAGTTTTACCAATGCCGTGACTTTGGCAGTTTGGGATGCTATATTCATCTCAACTCTATAGTACGCATCATATACATACTTTCTAATTTCAATTAACGTCTGTATATTCTTATGTCAAATATTATGTTTTCCTCTGTGCCTTTATTGTTTATTAATATTTCCTTTGTACTTTTTTCTACAAACGACAGAATCTGACTTACACTCTTGTTTCCTACAGTCAGCTTTTCCTTGTTCAAACTTTTCTAGGACAACCTGCCCTCTAGGCTCCCTCACATTGGTTGAAAAGTCAGATAGGCCAACTGTGCATTTATGTTTGAGTGTAATGGCTACTCAATTGAGTTTGCAGTCATATATACTTATAGTCGCAAAGCTTCCTCTCCTATTTTCTCTCCTGGGCCTGAAATGTCTCTAAGCCCTGGATTGAAATTGGTAGATTAATTGTTTTTTATTAAGTGCCACTCTGTTTGTTTGCTATTCCATAATGTTATACATATTTTTTGACTGTCCTCCCTATACCTGGTGCTTCTCCTTTGGAAGGGATTTATTTCTCTTTTGCTCCACCTTACCACAACACCTTAGTGGGTAGTGGCATATGGTTTAGCAATGGATTGGGGGTAGATTCCTTCTCCACGGCTGGACTGCTCCTATACACCCTTTTTCCAGGGTTTTTTCTTTTTATACCTCTTAAATTTAAGTCTACTTTTGATAAGAGTTGGTAACAAAACACAACATACTGGTTATTTACCCTTAGACCTTCCCCCCCCCCCCAATAGCCACCCCCTAAGTGTCCACTTAGGTACTTTTGTCTATCAGCCTTAGTTAGCTTAGTAGCTTTGCTCTCCCTGTGAGAGATCTTCCTAGACTTTACTGCCTTTTATCCTGCTGCTTTCTTACTTTGATTCCCACCCTTTAACTTTTACTCTGTCATGTGTTCTCTTACCATTTTCTATTCAATGTATACGGCTTAAATCAAAACTTTTGTACCACAACTAGATATTCATACCTAATTATTTGTATCATACAATGTTACATATGTAAAACGTTTTATTACTGTTAAAGCTTCAACATATTTTTGTACTCTTTTTGTACCATTTTTAGCACCCAATAAAAAAGTTTGTAAACAAAAAAAAATGTCCCAGAGAAATGTTTGAAGATTTTATATCCTGCTCACAAATGAAAAGTAGATATCTTGCTACTGCACAAAACCCACTTCAGAGATCCATCCCCATCTACATTCTACAGCAAATACAATACCAAATGGGTCCACTGCCCTAACGCTACTTCAAAGTCACATGGGGGAAGATTTACTAAAACTAGAGCACTCGAATCTGGTGCAGCTGTGCATGGTAGCCAATCAGCTTCTAACTTTAACTTGTTCAATTAAGCTCTGACAATAAGACCTGGGAGCTGATTGATTTCTATGCAGAGCTGCACCAGATTTTACATGCTCCAGTTTGAGTAAATCTCCCCATTGTGTCTACATTGCATTCCACAAGAACCTCTCATTCAACATCCTAGAATCTTGAGGTGGCATTTCAGGAAGTGCTTTCTCTGTATAACTCAATATACATGATTGCTAATCTCTATTTTCCCAATCAGGTCAAGTACCATTTGAAATATCTGCCCTATCCCGGCTCCGGCATTTGCTGCTGAGAGCATTATTGTCGGAGGTGACCTGAACACAGTTGTGGATCAGATATCTGTCTCTTTTTTCCCTAACTTGACTGTAAAAAAAATATTAGCAGCACATACCATCACCAAAACATAGGCTGACGCATCAGAGCCAGATTATGTATAAATGAAACCAATAGCTTTCCTTTTGGCTTCCTGCATAGTTTGGACACTGATTAAAATTTGTAATAAAAACTTCAAAGATGCTCTCAAAATGTCAAAACTAATAATACTTAATATGTATCAAAAAGCTGTTAAAACACAAAAGCTGAACTCCAGCTTGTTAGGTGTACAAATAAGTAAATACCACCCTTTTACATAGGGTTTGGCTGTGCTTATCTTCCATTCTTATATTTTTTAAAGTGTATCTATGGTCAAAATGTAAAATCATATTTTAATTTGCAACTGTATTTTAATTATTTCTAGCCTACTGCTATTAATCTGAAGTTTTAAAACTTACTTTGTGAAGATCCCCATACATTTAATACCTTGAATTCTGTGACATGTATTTACTATGACTTGTAGGTAGGCACTCCTGTGTCACACATTTCATAGAGTCTGTCTTCTGACCTACATAGCTGCTCAGACATGAAGTTTTTAGAGTCAGTACAGGAATCACTGCTTGCAGGCAGCAAGGTACCATGGAATACATAGTCCTTAGAAACTGAAACTTAACAGCAGTGGAGACTTTGCAAAGCAGGCAGGAAATTCAGGAATTTGTAGTAGAAAGAAATGTTTATCAGACAAGCAGCAATTGCAATATGAAAGGACATTTTTCAAGTAAGATTATATTGGATTGTCAAAATAACTATTATTTGTATTGCTATTACAATATTGATGTTGTAATATGAAAGGGTAAGCTAACTCATTTAACATTTTACATATTTTGATTGAGTGGTGTTGACACCAGGCATAAAGTAAGAAATCTACATTGTTAATAAAAAGGAGAGAATAAGTTGAAGCAATGGAGAGTGTCCCAAGATAAATGCCTAGGGGCCCCCACTCAGACTGACAAGGTCTGATGATTTGGATGCTGCTGACTAGTGAGGGTGCAGCCTAGGGAAATGTTATCCAGACCCAAAGCACGCTGTTGAAATTGGAAGAGATAACCCAGCTGCCACATACCTCACCTGGCCCAAGTGGTTAGCAGGTAAAAGTAGCCTCAGCTCTATTCATCCTGACCACACCCCCAAAATGTTTCACCCTGCCCCAGGGGCTTAATCATGGAGGCTTCCATGATTAAGCTCCAGGGTGAGGGAAACATGTTGGGGGCTTTTCCTGAATGAATCGAGCTGAGGCTGTTTTTACCCACTAACCACTCGGACTGGGCAAGGTGTGCGGTGGTCTGGCTATCCCTTTCTATTTCTACAGCATGCAATGGAGAGTGTGTTTGAATTTGGCTAGGCAGGCCAAATGGCCCACCAGGAGATGCAGCCTGGTAGCAAAATTATTTCTGCCACCTAGGTTAAAACTCTAATGATTAGTGGGAAGTGATAATTTTTAGCTTGCATCATAGTTTACCCATTGTTCCTACCACCATCATGCACATTGGCTAAAAGAATGCAATGATGTAGGGTCTGCAGCATTGTACTCTTTCACTGATCAGGATCAATTGTCATGAGCAATGCACAAGCCTAGAAGTAATTTTCCTGTCACTAATAAAATCAGATGCCACAGTCACATTTGAAATGCTGAGGCTAATTGAAGAAAGACTAAAACAATATTTCCCCACCCTTTGTCGGTGTTACTAGAACCGATCACTAGAACAATAGACAAACTGTCATCCTTCTCCGCTGAAAGCCAGTTACAGGTGTACAGACCCAGAATGAGGGAATTGCATGTACACAGTAAACTATTCTACCAACAATCAAGGATTAATTGTGCTGAGCCAGTTACAATGGGAACCCAGCCAGATCGCCCTGTCAAGCAGCATGGAACCTTTAGTTAAATGGAAAATGTGCTACTATCTTTCAGTTATATAATGTTTGCAATAAAGAGATTCTGTTAGTTGAGAATCTGATTTTTCAGACTTTAGATCTAAATTTCACTCCACACATTTGCTAGTTAATGAAAGCAACCCATTGACCAAAAATAGAATGCTCATTGGCAAATTTGGAGGATAAGCTTTCAGTTGTGGTTTGTGTATAACATTTACCGTAGTAGCTTCTCTGAGACAAAAGTATCTGAAAAATGTCAATAAAAGTAAATAGACATGTCATGATTAGAGTTGAGCGGACACCTGGATGTTCGGGTTCGGCGGGTTCGGCCGAACTTCGGAAAAAAGTCCGGGTTCGGGACCGAACTTGACCCGAACTTGACCCCGAACTCCGAACCCCATTGAAGTCAATGGGACCCGGACTTTTGAACACTAAAATGGCTGTAAAAAAGTCATGGAAAGGGCTAGAGGGCTGCAAATGGCAACAAAATGTTGTTAAGAGCATGGCAAGTGATCTGCAAACAAATGTGGATATGGAAATAACTTAAAATAACATAAAAAAATAAAAAATTAAAATAAAATGCTGGAGGCCCCCTTCTCAGCAGAAGAGGTACAGGAAGTCATTAAGAACCTCAGAAACTCAATGGCACGATGCCGCACATATGGTGGGAATACCCCAGAATACGCACTTTCTGGAAAAAATGATTAACTTTCATCAGGAGACTGGGTAGGAGACAATGTGAAGGAACCGGAGGCACTGTCAGCAACCCAATCTACTATTGCCTGTACTTGTCCTGGCCTCAACATTCGCACAGCCTCATTAGGCGCGCCAAAATACCGCTGCAGGCTCTGTCGCCTACTCGCACCTGAGGAAGGTGTTTCACTAGTGCTTCTCGGCCTTTTGGCTAAGATCAAGTGTAGTATCTGTTCTTATCAGTTGCCAGGAGGTGGCGCTTGCTTCCGTCCCTGTTCTACGGCGAGGTGGAGCAGGGGTGGCGGTTGCTATGCAAAAGCCTGCTGGCGTAAAGGTGACCTGGAGCGGTTCGTAGCTGAAAGGGAAGCCTTCTGATGGGGATGGAGAACCACTGGGTTGGCGCTGAAGGGTCGAGTCCCTGGCCTTCTGGCCTGGATTGTGGCAGCTCTAGCTCTAGTCAGTTTTTCGGGTTGGAACACCTGCATGGCAAGTGATCTGCAAACAAATGTGGATAGGGAAATAACTTAAAATAACATAAAAAAATAAAAATAAAAAAAAATGCTGGAGGCCCCCTTCTCAGCAGAAGAGGTACAGGAAGTCATTAAGAACCTCAGAAACTCAACGGCACGATGCCGCACATATGGTGGGAATACCCCAGAATACGCACTTTCTGGAAAAAATTATTCAATTTAATGGATAAGATAGTGGGAAAATAAAATACTTGGAAATAAAAAAAAATGAAAAAATTATAATCTTAACCTAGGAGGACGAAATTCAAATGGAGTAGGAGGTTGAGGTGGCGGTGGATGTGGCGGTGTAGGTGGAAGCGGCGGTGGAGGAGGACGAGGTAGCCAACACTGGTTCAAAAATACAACAATGGCTGGGTAAGGCTAGTGGTGAATCATGTGTCGAATTCTGTTCCCCGTCGCATAGTGTCTGCCCTGTACTGCGCTTGCTCAGTACGTAGGACAAGGGGATTTTGAAACTCTCCGAAGACGATGCGCAGTGACTCCAGGTTCAAGCCACATCATCCGAGGTTGAAGCCTAGCCAAGCGAGCCCGTGAGGGGCCCTGTTACTATGTGCTACCGTATGTCCACTTGGATGGTCGGGCTTGAACCTGCACTCACTGCGCAGGCGACGTTCATCTTTGGAGATTTTGTGAATCTCCTTGTCCTCCGTACTGCGCAAGCACTGCACCTGCGCAGTAAGTGGCCGGACACTATCCGATAGCAAGACAGTTTTCGTCAGAACACCGGTATATGTGACTATTCTGTACAAGGTACAGCCAAGTCCTGTGGGATCCATGCCTGGTTCATTTTAATGAACGTGAGCTTGTCCACATTGGCTCTGGACAGGCGGCTGCGCTTGTCTGTGATAACGCCCCCTGCCGTGCTAAATACACGTTCAGATAATACACTGGCGGCAGGGCAGGCCAGCACCTCCAAGGCGTAAAGGGCAAGCTCAGGCCATGTGCCCAATTTGGAGACCCAGAAGTTGAAGGGGGCAGACCCATCATGCAGTACGTGTAGGCGTGTGCACACATACTGCTCGACCATGTTGGTGAAATGCTGCCTCCTGCTAAGACATTCCATCTCTGGTAGTGCTGGTTGTTGTGGCGTGCTGACAAAGCTTTTCCACATTCCGGCCATGCTAACCCGGCCTTCCGAGGTGCTGGCTTTGCCCCGGCTGCGTTGGCAACCTCTTCCTCCTCCTCTGCCTTCGCATTGTGCTTCCACCGTACCCCCGCTTCCAAGTGGGAATGCCACCAGCAGCTCGTCTACCAGCGTACGCTTGTACTCGCGCATCTTACGATCACGCTCCAGTGAGGTAATTAAGGACGGCACGTTGTCCTTGTAACGGGGATCCAGCAGGGTGGCCACCCAATAATCAGCACCAGTTAAAACGTGGGAAACTCGGCGGTCGTTGCAGAGGGAAACACTGCAGCATGTGATCGCTCATGTGTGCCAGGCTGCCCAGAGGCAAGGAAAAGCTGTCCTCTTTGGGAGGTGTATCGTCTGTGTCCTCTGTATCCCCCCAGCCACGCACCAGTGATGGACATGAGCTGGTCTGGGTGCCACCCTGCTGTGAACATGTTTCCTCCTCCTCCATCTCCTCCTGATCCTCCACCTCGTCATCCTCCAGAACTGTGCCCTTGCTGCCAGACAATTGTGTACCTGGCGCTTGTTGGTGCAGGAACCCACCCTCATAGCCACTTGTAAATGACTGCCCTGAAAGCCTTGGAAATGAACCCTCTTCCTCCTCCTCCTACTCCTCCTCCTCATCCTGTGCCACATCCTCTTCAATCATCGCCTGAAAAGTTTTTTCAAGGAGGCATAGAACTGGGATAGTAACGCTGAGAACGGCGTCATCGGCACTGGCCATGTTGGTGAAGTACTCGAAACAGCGCAACAAGGCACACAGGTCTCGCATGGAGGCCCAGTTATTGGCGGTGAAGTGGTGCTGTTCCTCAGAGCGACTCACGCGTGCGTGCTGCAGCTGAAACTCCACTATCGCCTGCTGCTGCTCGCACAGTCTGGCAAGCATGTGCAAGGTGGAGTTCCACCTTGTGGGCACGTCACATATGAGACGGTGTGCGGGAAGGCCGAAGTTACGCTGCAGCGCTGACAGGCGAGCAGCAGCAGGGTGAGAACGCCGAAAGTGCGCACAGACGGACCGCACTTTCTGCAGCAGCTCTGGCATATCGGGGTAATTCTTAAGGAACCTCTGGACCACCAAGTTCAGCACATGCGCCAGGCAAGGGATGTGCGTCAAACCGGCAAGGCCCAGAGCTGCTACGAGATTTCGCCCATTATCGCACACCACCAGGCCGGGCTTGAGGCTCACTGCCACCAACCACTCATCGGTCTGTTGTTCCATGTCCCTCCACAACTCCTGCGCGGTGTGGGTTTTTTCCCCCAAACAGGAAAGTTTTAAAACTGCCTGCTGTCGTTTAGCCCTGGCTGTGCTGAAGTTGGTGGTGAAGGTGTTACGCTGACCGGATGAGGAGGCGGTAGAGGATGAGGAGGCGGAGTAGGAGGAGTTAGCAATAGGTGGCAAACTGAAGTGCCCTGCAATCCTCGGTGGTGGAAGGACATGCGCCAAACTGCTATCCGCCTCAGGCCCAGCCGCCACTACATTTACCCAGTGTGCTGTTAGGGAGATATAACGTCCCTGACCGTGCTTACTGGTCCACGCATCCGTAGTTAGGTGGACCTTGCCACAGATGGCGTTGAGCAGTGCACACCTGATTTTGTCCCCCACTTGGTTGTGCAGGGAAGGGATAGCTCGTCTGGAAAAGTAGTGGCAGCTGGGCACGACGTACTGTGGGACAGCCAATGACATCAGCCTTTTAAAACTCTGCGTCTCCACCAGACAGAATGACAGCATTTCAAAGGCGAGGAATTTTGAAATGCTGGCATTCAGGGCCAGGGATCACGGGTGGTTAGGGGCGTACTACCTCTTCCGCTCCAGTGTTTGGGAAATAGAGAGCTGAAAGCTTCCATGGGACATTGTGGAGATGGTTGGTGACCCAGGTGGTAGTGTTGCTGGTAGATCCTCTGTTTGCGGGTTGGCAGGTGTCACTGTCACTACAGAGGTGGATTAAGAGGCCGAGACTGCAGCAGAAGAGGAAGCAGGAGGAGCCAGAGACCTTTCTTGGTTTTTGCGGTGTCTACTCCACTGCATCTCGTGCTTTGCACTTAGATGCCTGGTCATGCAGGTTGTGCTCATGTTGAGAACGTTTATGCCTCGCTTCAAGCTCTGATTGCACAGTGTGCAAACCACTCGTGTCTTGTCATCAGCACATTGTCTGAAGAACTGCCACACTAGGGAACTCCTTGGACCTGGCTTTGGTGTGCTCGGTCCCTTTCTGCGTTGGGCAGTAGCAGACGTACTGTCTAGGGGACGGACGCTCCGCTTTTGCACCCTGCTCCCTCTTCTGCTGTGCTGGTGGCTCTGTGCGACCACCACCTCTTCCTCTGAACTACACTGGTCACCTGCATGACGTTGATTCCATGTGGGGTCAAGGACCTCATCGTCCTCCACATCATCTTCCACCCAGTCTTCACCCCTGCCCTCCTTGTCGGTCTGCACAATTGCGAAAGCAGCAGCAGTTGGCACCTGTGTTTCGTCATCATCCGAGACGTGCTGCGATGGTCCTCCCATGTACTCATCATGAAACATAAGTGGTTGGGCATCGGTGCACACAATCTCTTCCACTTCTGGGGCAGGGCTAGGTGGATGGCCCTGGGAAACCCTGCTAACAGAGTCATCAAAAAGCAGAAGAGACTGCTGCATGATTTGGGGCTCAGACTGATTGGCTGATTTGCAAGGGGGTGAGGTGAAAGACTGATGGACATCGGCTGCAGGTGCCAACTCTGAACTTTCATCAGGAGACTGGGTGGGAGACAATGTGAAGGAACCGGAGGCACTGTCAGCAACCCAATCTACTATCGCCTGTACTTGTCCTGGCCTCAACATTCGTACAGTCTCATTGTAACGCCGAGCGCTCCGGGTGTCCCATCCATCCCGGAGCGCTCACGGCGTCCGCTGTCCTGCATCGCCTCGGTCAGCTCCTCTGACCGCAGGCGCTGCTCTGTCTCTGGGATGCGATCCACGCGGCGGCCCCCGTCCGCCCGGGATCGCATCTCTCTCCTCTCACCTGCCCCCGCCTGCTCCTTCCGTCGCGCGCGTCCCCGATCCCCAGGCGCGCGCGCGCGCGACACGGCTGTTTCTTAAAGGGCCAGCGCACAATTGATTGGTGCCTGGTCCAAATTACTGTTACACCCCAATTCCTTTTAAACCCACTTCCCCTTCCTGTCCTGGCCGGATCTTGTGTTGCCATAGTGCCCAGTTAAAGCGTTTTGTGTTTTGCTCCTGCTTGTGTATCCAGACCTCTGCTGTTGCCCCTGACTACGAACCATTGCCACCTGCCTTGACCTTTTGCTACGTTTGACCTCGCCTCTGCTCAATCCTTGTGTACCATGCCTGTCTCAGCTGTCAGTGGGGTCGAGTTGCTATCAGACACGACCTGGTTGCTACCGCCGCTGCAAGTCCATCCCGCTTTGCGGCGGGCTCTGGTGAAAACCAGTAGCAACATTATAACCGGTCCTCCAATACAACCCGTGCTATCGCCTCATTGACATAGGGGATCCACCTCCTATTTCCCGCCATACCCGGAGCGTAACAGTAGATCCGGCTATGGATCCCGCTGAGGTCCCGCTGCCAAGCCTCTCGGACCTGACCACGGTGGTCGCTCAACAGGGTCAGCAATTGGCGCAGTTGACTGCTATGCTACAGCAGCTTCTGCTCCACCTCCTGCTCCTGCATCTCCTCCACCACGAGTTGCTGCTGCTAGAGTCCGCCTGTCCCTTCCTGACAAGTTCAATGGGGACCCCAAGCTGTGCCAAGGGTTCCTATCCCAGTGTTCCCTCCATCTGGAGATGTTGTCGGACCAGTTCCCCACAGAGTGGTCAAAGGTGGTGTTCGTGGTTAGCCTGCTATCTGATAAGGCCCTAGCCTGGGCTACACCGCTTTGGGACCGTGGCGATCCTGCCACAGCTTCAATCCCAACCTTCTTTTTTGAAGTTCGCAGTGTCTTCGAGGAGCCAGCCCGGGCTTCCTCTGCCGAGATGGCTCTCCTGAACCTTGTCCAGGGGAATTCTTCAGTAGGCGATTACGCTATTCAGTTCCGCACCCTGGCATCTGAACTCTCTTGGAACAATGAGGCCCTCTGCGCGACCTTCAAAAAAGGCTTATCCAGTCACGTCAAAGATGTGCTGGCCGCACGAGAAATTCCTGCTACCCTGTCTGAACTCATCCAGCTGGCCACCCGCATTGACATGCGTTATTCCAAAAGACGCCTAGAGCTACGCCAAGAAAAAGACTTTGTTCGCGTCAGGCGGTTTCCTCGCCTGGCTCCCCTCTTCCAGCATCCTCTGCAACCTGTTCCTGTGCCTCCCGCTGAGGAGGCAATGCAAGTGGATCGGTCACGCCTGACCACACAAGAGAGGACTCGCCGCCGAGACCATAATCTGTACCTGTATTGCTCCAGTCCTGACCATTTTTTAAAGGATTGCTCTATCCGCCCTCAGCGTCAGGGAAATGCTTGCACCTAGCTAACATGGGAGAGGCGTTGCTAGGTGGGGATTCTTCCTCTCCACGTCTGACTGTTCCAGTAAGGATTCGGTTGCCCAAGAGGTCCTCTTTCTCCGCTGTGGCCTTTCTGGACTCTGGTTCTGCAGGAAACTTCATTGAAGCCTCACTCATCAACAAATTTAATGTTCCAGTCATCCGTCTCGTCAAGCCATTTTTCATCACCTCTGTAAATGGTCAAAACTTGAACTGTATCGTGCGTTATCGCACTGAACCTCTCCTCATGAAAATTGGAGTTCTCCATCACGAAAAAATTGGCTTCTTTGTGTTACCCAACTGTACCTCTGAGATCCTTTTGGGCCTACCCTGGCTCCAGCTACATTCTCCTACCCTCGACTGGGCCTCGGGGGACATCAAAAGTTGGGGTTCTTCCTGCCACAGGCATTGCCTCAAAGCGGTGCCCACTAAACAAGTTTTCTTCGCTACCTCTCTGCCTAGTCTCCCCAAGCCTTACCGGGACTTTGCCGATGTATTTTGCAAAAGACAAGCTGAGGTCCTGCCGCCACATAGACCCTATGATTGCCCTATTGATCTTCTTCCTGGCACCACTCCGCCCCGTGGCAGGATCTACCCTCTCTCCATCCCGGAGACACAAGCTATGACAGAGTACATCCAGGAGAACCTCAAAAGAGGTTTCATCCGCAAGTCTTCTTCCCCTGCTGGAGAAGGATTCTTCTTTGTCGCCAAAAAGGACGGGTCCTTGCGTCCCTGCGTTGACTATCGTAATCTTAATAAGATCACTGTAAAAAATCGCTGCCTCTTATCTCTGAACTTTTTGACCATTTGCGCGGAGCAAGAATTTTCACCAAGCTGGACCTCCGGGGCGCATATAATCTCATCAGTATCCGTAAAGGCGATGAATGGAAAACCGCCTTTAACACCCATGACGGACACTTTGAATATCTCGTCATGCCCTTTGGTTTATGCAATGCTCCTGCGGTTTTCCAAGACTTTGTAAATGAGATTTTCAGGGATTTGCTGTACTCTTGTGTTGTTGTCTATCTGGATGATATCCTGATTTTCTCCTCTAGCTTGGAGATGCATCGTCTTCATGTCCGTCAAGTGCTCCAACGGCTCCGTGATAACCATCTTTACGCCAAACTAGAGAAATGTCTCTTTGAGCGCTGCAGTCTTCCCTTCTTGGGTTACTTAGTCTCTGGACAAGGTCTCCAGATGGACCCTGAGAAGCTTTCTGCCATCCTGAACTGGCCACGTCCTACTGGACTACGGGCCATCCAGCGTTTCCTCGGATTCGCCAATTACTATCGCCAGTTCATTCCTCACTTCTCCACCATTGTCGCGCCTATTGTGGCACTAACCAAAAAGGCTGCGAATCCAAGGTCCTGGCCTCCTCAAGCTGATGAGGCATTTAACCACCTCAAGTCTGTCTTTGCCTCTGCACCCGTTTTGTCCAGGCCTGATCCTCTCAAACCGTTTCTCCTGGAAGTCGATGCCTCCTCTGTGGGAGCTGGAGCTGTGCTTCTTCAGAAAGATTCTAAGGGCAAGAACATCACCTGTGGGTTTTTTTCTAAGACTTTTTCTCCCCCTGAAAAGAACTATTCCATCGGAGACCGTGAATTACTGGCCATTAAGCTAGCACTTGAGGAATGGAGACATCTCCTTGAGGGATCCATTCACCCCATCATGATCTTCACGGATCACAAAAATCTCTCTTATCTCCAGTCTGCCCAACGATTAAACCCACGTCAAGCTAGGTGGTCGTTGTTTTTTGCCCGCTTCAACTTTGAGATCCATTTCCGTCCTGCGGACAAAAATGTCAGGGCTGACGCCCTATCACGTTCCACCGATACTTCCGAGTCCGAGTCTCCTGTACAACACATTGTACCCCCTGAGTGTCTGATTTCTTCAGCTCCTGCCTCCTTGGTGCAAGTTCCTCCTGGGAAGACCTTGGTCCCTCCACGTCTTCGTCTTCAGATCCTCAAATGGGGTCACTCCTCTCAGCTAGCTGGTCATCCTGGAGTCAAGAAGTCCTCCCAACTGATTTCCAGGTATTACTGGTGGCCTCCTTAAAAAAGGATGTGACGGACTTTGTACAAGCCTGTACTATATGTGCTCGAGACAAGACCCCTCACCAAAAGCCTGCTGGTCTTCTTCATCCTCTGCCTGTGCCTGAACGACCTTGGGCCCACATAGCTATGGACTTCATCACGGACCTTCCTCCTTCCCACGGCCATACAGCCATATGGGTGGTCGTTGATCGCTTCTCCAAAATGGCACATTTTGTCCCGCTTCCAGGTCTCCCTTCTGCATCTATACTTGCAAAACATTTCTTCCTCCAGATTTTTCGTCTTCATGGACTTCCATCTCACATCGTCTCAGATAGAGGCGTTCAGTTCGTGTCTAAATTCTGGAGAGCTCTCTGCAGTCAATTGAAAGTCAAACTGGACTTCTCCTCTGCCTACCATCCACAGTCCAATGGACAAGTGGAGAGAGTCAACCAAATCCTTGGGGCCTACCTGCGACACTTTGTCTCTGCTCGTCAAGACGACTGGGCTGACCTCCTGCCCTGGGCCGAATTTTCTTACAACCTGAAAGAGTCTGAGTCCTCCTCTAAATCACCCTTCTTTGTAGTATACGGCCGTCATCCTCTTCCCCCCTACCCATCCCCACTTCTTCCGGAGTCCCTGCTGTAGACAAAGTCACCCAAGAGCTGTCGTCCATCTGGAAAGAGACCCAAAAGTCGCTTGCCCTGGCCTCTTCTCACATGAAGAAACATGCTGACAGTAAAAGAAGACCTCCTCCTGTCTTCTCCCCTGGTGATAGGGTGTGGCTCTCCTCCAGGTACATCAGGTTCCGCATCCCCAGTTACAAGTTGGGCCCCGCTACCTCGGTCCATTCAAGGTCAAGGCTCGGATCAATTCTGTGTCCTACAAACTGCATCTTCCCCCTTCCCTCCGCATCCCCAACTCTTTCCATGTTTCCCTCCTCAAACCCTTTATTATTAATCACTTTTCCCCCAAGGTCACCGCACCTGCTCCTGTCTCCGGGTCCTCCGACATCTTCTCCATTAAAGAGATCCTCGCCTCTAGAACCGTCCGAGGTAAGCGGTTCTATCTTGTTGACTGGGAGAATTGTGGTCCTGAAGAGAGGTCCTGGGAACCTGAGGGTAACATCATAGACAAGGATCTCATCCTCAGGTTCTTGGGCTCCAGGAGGAGGGGGAGACCCAAGAAGAGGGGGAGACCCAAGGGGGGGGTACTGTAACGCCGAGCGCTCCGGGTGTCCCATCCATCCCGGAGCGCTCACGGCGTCCGTTGTCCTGCAGCGCCTCGGTCAGCTCCTCTGACCGCAGGCGCTGCTTTGTCTCTGGGATGCGATCCACGCGGCGGCCCCCGTCCGCCCAGGGATCGCATCTCTCTCCTCTCACCTGCCCCCGCCTGCTCCTTCTGGCGCGCGCGTCCCCGATCCCCAGACGCGCGTACGCGACACGGCTGTTTCTTAAAGGGCCAGCGCACAATTGATTGGTGCCTGGTCCAAATTACTGTTACACCCCAATTCCTTTTTTTTTTTTAAATCTTTATTTATACTTGTTTTTCAAAATACATCATCATAATAACACCATTTCATGATATCTTAATTCATTTTGGACATACTTCTTATCTTCCCCCTTCCCTCCCCCCACACCCCCCCCCCCCCCCCACCTTGCTTGATTCTCTATGGGGGTCCACATCTTAACTCCTTCCTACACGTAGTAACTCCCAACAAACTACAATGTGAAAGGAACTCTAAGTCGTAATCTCGAGAATGTATCTCCAAGAATCCCTAAAATTGTCCCAGGCCACCCACCTATCCGCCGAAACTGCCTCGACCCCTCCCGCATTTCCTTCCGCGGTTTCTATTCTTTGAGTCGCGTTGACGCTAAGAATCCATTCCCGAATAGTCGGGCCCGCCATTTCCCGCCATTTCTTCGGAACTAGACTCTTTGCCTCATTTAGGAGAGTCGGGATCAGAGATGTCTTGTATTGTTTCCATGGGGTCTCCGTCCCGTGAAACAGACATACCCATGGATCTTCCATAACTACTTCCCCAGTGATTAAATGAATCAGCTCCAATATTGCTTTTCAAAATTTATTTATCTCCGGGCAGGCCCACAAAATGTGTGCCAGCGTGCCCCTTGTTTTACAACCTCTCCAACACTCCGGGGAAACTCCATTCTGGAATTTGCTCAGTTTGTCGGGGGTTATGTACCATCTTGCCAGACATTTGAAATTATTTTCCACTATTTTAATAGGGAAGGCAGAACTGTGAATTATTTTTAGTATTTTCCCCAACCTATTTTTACCACACTGTGACCCCAATTCTTCTTCCCATTTACTGACATATGGGGGCACGTCCAATCCATCTTCACTTATTAAGAATTTATACACCCGGGAGACACTGTGCCTCGCGTCACCCCGAATACACAACTTTTCCAACTGGGTATACTGATCCTCCCCACGCAACGGGCGGGGGAGGCTATCCACAAAGTGTTTTAATTGGGCGTACCTCCATGCATTAATTGACATTATTTCTGTGAACATACTTAACTCTTGAAATGTGCATATTTTACCCATTTTGGTTATATCCCTTAGTTGTGACCCTTCTGACTTAATCCAATTCCCCCCAACTTCACTTCTTCCGGGTTCAAACATAGTGTTGTTTTTTATATATATATTAAAGTGGAATTAAATTTCAGTTTCTTTTTTTTATAAAGACTATCCCATATACCCAGTGTGACCCTAGTTATCTCGTGTGCTTTTTTATCAAGTGTCCTAAACCTAGGTGGATTCCAAATGTCGTGTCCTAAATCTCTACTACTTACTGTGTGCTCTAATTTAATCCATCTTTTATCTTTATCTCCACCTACCCAATCGATCACCCGTGATAATGAGATCGCTTGGAAGTATTTTTCAAAGTCGGGTACTGCTAACCCCCCATACTTTTTCTCCCGGCTGAGTATGCTGGCGGCGATACGCGATTTCTTATTAGCCCAGATAAATCTTGAAATTATATGATTTAAAGTTTTGAAAAATATAGAGGGTATGGCTAGAGGGAGCATCTGGAGTTTATAGTTAATCTTTGGGGTGACTATCATTTTTAGTGCATTAATTCGGCTGATCCAAGAGAGCGGTCGAAGGGACATTTTACGTAATTCTATTCTAATTTCGTCTATTAAAGGGAGGAAGTTTATAAGATATGTTTTTTTTTTTGTTTCTGCTAATCTGATCCCCAGGTATTTAATATTTTCTCTCCAGGGAAATTTAAATTCCTTTGCTAGTAAGTCTGCCTCTTCCTTTTTCAAGTTAATATTTAATATTTCTGACTTTCCGAGATTAATTTTTAAATTTGAGATTCTGCCAAAGGTTTTTAAGACCGATAGTAAATTTGGGATGGTGATTCTGGGGTTGGAGATATAAAAGAGGACATCATCAGCAAAGGCGGCGAGCTTGTGTACTTCGCTTCCCACCCTGATGCCCGAGATGTCGTTGTTTTTACGGACCATTGAAAGAAGAGGCTCCAGGGCCAGGACGAACAAAAGGGGCGACAACGGGCAGCCCTGACGTGTTCCATTACGCATGGTAAACGTCTCAGAGGGTACCCCATTCACCTTAACTGAAGCTTGAGGCTGGGTGTAGAGCATCCTAATCCATTGTAACATCCTGGGGCCGAACCCCATAGCCTCCAGAGTCCCCATCATATGTCCCCAGTCTACCCTGTCAAAGGCCTTCTCGGCATCTATTGACAGGAGTAGACTGGGGATCTTGTCCCTCCTGGCCGCATGGACTAACAGTAGGGTCCGGACCCCATTGTCCCGACTTTCTATCCCCGTGACAAACCCAACCTGGTCTGGGTGGACCAGTTGGGAAATTCTTCCCTTCATTCTCATTGCAAGTACCTTAGCATAGAGCTTTGTGTCTGTATTAAGTAAAGCAATTGGGCGGTAGCTAGAGCACAAGGTTCTATCTTTACCTTCTTTAAGGATGAGTGTAATCGAGGCCCGCAGAGCTTCCCCCCCCCCCCATTATACAGTCTGTGCCCAGATGGTTCCAGTACCGACACAACCTCGGCACCAAGATCTCTTTGTATTTCTTGAGGTAGGTCAACGTGAAACCATCTGGGCCCGGACTCTTTCCGCTCTGCGAGCTCTGTAAGGCTGTAAAGATCTCCGCTTCTGTAATAGGGCTGTCCATGGTTAGTCTGTCCGCTTCTGAAAGAGACGGCAACAAGCTATCCGTGAGGAAGGCCTTGCCTTCTGTTCCCATTTCAAAGCCTTGCTTGCCCTCCTGTCTGACGTCGTACAATCTTTCATAGTATGTCTTAAATGCCATTGCTATTTCTTTAGACGAACTGACCATTTCCCCAGACCCATTTTGAATTTTCTCGATGTAGTTCACCTCTCTTTTCTTTTTCAGTGCCCGGGCTAAATTTTTTCCTGTCCTATTACCCCACTGGTATTTCTCTTTTGCTATTTTGTAAAAATACTTCCTAGACTCTGTCTCCAAGACCATTTTTAACTCTTCCCTTTTATTTATTAGCTTATGATAAAGGTCCTGATTTGCGATCGCAATGTTTTTATGGTCCCTTTCAAGCCTATGAATCTCCTCTGTTAGTTCTAAAAACTTTGAGTTTTTTTCCTTTCCTTTCCTTTCCTTTCCTAGCTCCAATGGAGATAAGGATCCCCCTCATGTACGACTTATGCCCCTCCCACAAAGTCGCGGGAGAGACATCCCCCGTGTCGTTTTGGGAGAAAAAAAAAATTCAATTTCCCTTTTAACTAAGTCGGCTGAATCCACATCGGATAACAAGTTATCGTTCAGACGCCACGAAAAGGGCTGTCTTCGATACTCGGGGATCCCAACCCTCATCGAGACTGGTGAGTGGTCTGACAGGGTCATTATCTCTATTTGGGTTGAAACGACTCGGTCCAGTAATCTATGGTCTATTAGGAGGTAGTCCAGACGGGAGTGAGTCCCGTGGACTGGCGAGAAGAAGGTGTAATCTCTTTCTTTAGGGTGCGCAACACGCCAGCCATCAACCAGCTGATTTTGGGATATTTTACTCTTCAGTTTTTTCAGTTGTGTTGGGCTCGGCCTGTACACCGGTGACGTACTATCGTAGCCGGGGTCTAGACAGATATTGAAGTCTCCCGCCAGGACCACCTCACCCATTTTAAACCCCTGCACTCGGCCCAAGACCTGAGACAGAAATCTTATCGGGTTTTTATTTGGACCATACACATTGATAAGTGTAAACATATTTTCACCTATCCTCCCCCTCAAAAAGAGGTACCGACCCTCCGTATCCTCCAGTCTGTCTAAAAGTGTAAATTTAACGTTTCTAGAGAATCCAATGGCAACCCCCTTTGATCCCGGGGTCGGGGAATCACTATAAAACCAATTTGGGAAATCTCGGGAGAATAGTTTAATATTCCCTCCTCGGTACAAATGCGTTTCTTGCAGAAATGCTATATCAGTCTGGTGCCTCTGGAGTTCCCTCAAAATTTTAAATCTTTTTACCGGAGAGTTTAATCCCTTCACATTATATATTAGGAGTTTTATATCACCTCTTACAATTTTTTTTTTTGTGGGGACAAGTCAATGGACCCTTTATGTCTCTCTTACGTGTTCTCTCTGCAAGGTTTCCCCCCCCAATCCCTCCCTTCCCTTTCCACCCCTCCTCCCCCCCACCCCTATCTGGTCGTATTCCGACCCCATGAAAACCAAGGGACATCCTATCCAAACCACCCCTGTATATATCCCAGGGCATCCTTCTAGGGCCCCTAGTTCACCTTACCCCAGGGTGTCACTCGGACCCTAAGGCCCCCCCGGGGGGGAACCTCCCCCGCTCCCCCCCACAAACCAATGGGGGGGGCGGGGGAGGGCCCCCCGGGGCCCTCGGGGACCTCCCCCACCCCCAACCAGCCCCCCTCCCCCCAACCACCTCCCCCCCGACCCCTCCCCCCATCCCCACCCCAATCCCGGGTTACAACTTCCAGAGCCAGAAACAGGGAAACAGGGAAAACCCCAGCAGGACAAAAACAAGAAAAAGTAACATCAATTTCCAGCAAATCCCCCCCCCCCCGGACAAGAGTCTTTAATGAGTAAACAAATCAAGGCCAAATTTCGCTTTCCCCTTGAACCTCTTCCCCATCACTCAGGAATGATGGGGGGGGGTATACCCAGGGCCAGACAGAAATCCTGTAGTTCATCGAGGAATTTCATCCGCACAGCCCTCCCAGATTTTATAACTATTAGTGAGGCTGGAAAGCCCCAGCTGTATTTTATGTTTGCAGCTCTCAGTGTTTCCAAAAGGGGTTTTCTTCTGGCGTCTCCGTGCAAGTGTTTTGGCAGATAAGTCCGTGAAAACCTGAAGATCGGCCGAGTCATATTTCAAGGGGGGGCTGTTTCTCATTTTTGCCCAAATGTTGGATTTGTCTTCATAGGAATGAAATTTGACGATGACATCCCTAGGGGTCTCCTCGCTGAGGCCTGGCGGTTTCCTAATGCGATGTACCTTATCGATTTTGATCATCGTACCCTTGGGCCTCCCCAGAAGGGGGTTAAATATGAGATGAATTTTTAATGCCAAGTCCTCGCCCTGTTGTTCTGGGAGTGATCTAATCCGGGTTATGTACCATCTTGCCAGACATTTGAAATTATTTTCCACTATTTTAATAGGGAAGGCAGAACTGTGAATTATTTTTAGTATTTTCGCCAACCTATTTTTACCACACTGTGACCCCAATTCTTCTTCCCATTTACTGACATATGGGGGCACGTCCAATCCATCTTCACTTATTAAGAATTTATACACCCGGGAGACACTGTGCCTCGCGTCACCCCGAATACACAACTTTTCCAACTGGGTATACTGATCCTCCCCACGCAACGGGCGGGGGAGGCTATCCACAAAGTGTTTTAATTGGGCGTACCTCCATGCATTAATTGACATTATTTCTGTGAACATACTTAACTCTTGAAATGTGCATATTTTACCCATTTTGGTTATATCCCTTAGTTGTGACCCTTCTGACTTAATCCAATTCCCCCCAACTTCACTTCTTCCGGGTTCAAACATAGTGTTGTTTTTTATATATATTAAAGTGGAATTAAATTTCAGTTTCTTTTTTTTTTAAAGACTATCCCATATACCCAGTGTGACCCTAGTTATCTCGTGTGCTTTTTTATCAAGTGTCCTAAACCTAGGTGGATTCCAAATGTCGTGTCCTAAATCTCTACTACTTACTGTGTGCTCTAATTTAATCCATCTTTTATCTTTATCTCCACCTACCCAATCGATCACCCGTGATAATGAGATCGCTTGGAAGTATTTTTCAAAGTCGGGTACTGCTAACCCCCCATACTTTTTCTCCCGGCTGAGTATGCTGGCGGCGATACGCGATTTCTTATTAGCCCAGATAAATCTTGAAATTATATGATTTAAAGTTTTGAAAAATATAGAGGGTATGGCTAGAGGGAGCATCTGGAGTTTATAGTTAATCTTTGGGGTGACTATCATTTTTAGTGCATTAATTCGGCTGATCCAAGAGAGCGGTCGAAGGGACATTTTACGTAATTCTATTCTAATTTCGTCTATTAAAGGGAGGAAGTTTATAAGATATGTTTTTTTTTTGTTGTTTCTGCTAATCTGATCCCCAGGTATTTAATATTTTCTCTCCAGGGAAATTTAAATTCCTTTGCTAGTAAGTCTGCCTCTTCCTTTTTCAAGTTAATATTTAATATTTCTGACTTTCCGAGATTAATTTTTAAATTTGAGATTCTGCCAAAGGTTTTTAAGACCGATAGTAAATTTGGGATGGTGATTCTGGGGTTGGAGATATAAAAGAGGACATCATCAGCAAAGGCGGCGAGCTTGTGTACTTCGCTTCCCACCCTGATGCCCGAGATGTCGTTGTTTTTACGGACCATTGAAAGAAGAGGCTCCAGGGCCAGGACGAACAAAAGGGGCGACAACGGGCAGCCCTGACGTGTTCCATTACGCATGGTAAACGTCTCAGAGGGTACCCCATTCACCTTAACTGAAGCTTGAGGCTGGGTGTAGAGCATCCTAATCCATTGTAACATCCTGGGGCCGAACCCCATAGCCTCCAGAGTCCCCATCATATGTCCCCAGTCTACCCTGTCAAAGGCCTTCTCGGCATCTATTGACAGGAGTAGACTGGGGATCTTGTCCCTCCTGGCCGCATGGACTAACAGTAGGGTCCGGACCCCATTGTCCCGACTTTCTATCCCCGTGACAAACCCAACCTGGTCTGGGTGGACCAGTTGGGAAATTCTTCCCTTCATTCTCATTGCAAGTACCTTAGCATAGAGCTTTGTGTCTGTATTAAGTAAAGCAATTGGGCGGTAGCTAGAGCACAAGGTTCTATCTTTACCTTCTTTAAGGATGAGTGTAATCGAGGCCCGCAGAGCTTCCCCCCCCCCCCCCATTATACAGTCTGTGCCCAGATGGTTCCAGTACCGACACAACCTCGGCACCAAGATCTCTTTGTATTTCTTGAGGTAGGTCAACGTGAAACCATCTGGGCCCGGACTCTTTCCGCTCTGCGAGCTCTGTAAGGCTGTAAAGATCTCCGCTTCTGTAATAGGGCTGTCCATGGTTAGTCTGTCCGCTTCTGAAAGAGACGGCAACAAGCTATCCGTGAGGAAGGCCTTGCCTTCTGTTCCCATTTCAAAGCCTTGCTTGCCCTCCTGTCTGACGTCGTACAATCTTTCATAGTATGTCTTAAATGCCATTGCTATTTCTTTAGACGAACTGACCATTTCCCCAGACCCATTTTGAATTTTCTCGATGTAGTTCACCTCTCTTTTCTTTTTCAGTGCCCGGGCTAAATTTTTTCCTGTCCTATTACCCCACTGGTATTTCTCTTTTGCTATTTTGTAAAAATACTTCCTAGACTCTGTCTCCAAGACCATTTTTAACTCTTCCCTTTTATTTATTAGCTTATGATAAAGGTCCTGATTTGCGATCGCAATGTTTTTATGGTCCCTTTCAAGCCTATGAATCTCCTCTGTTAGTTCTAAAAACTTTGAGTTTTTTTCCTTTCCTTTCCTTTCCTTTCCTAGCTCCAATGGAGATAAGGATCCCCCTCATGTACGACTTATGCCCCTCCCACAAAGTCGCGGGAGAGACATCCCCCGTGTCGTTTTGGGAGAAAAAAAATTCAATTTCCCTTTTAACTAAGTCGGCTGAATCCACATCGGATAACAAGTTATCGTTCAGACGCCACGAAAAGGGCTGTCTTCGATACTCGGGGATCCCAACCCTCATCGAGACTGGTGAGTGGTCTGACAGGGTCATTATCTCTATTTGGGTTGAAACGACTCGGTCCAGTAATCTATGGTCTATTAGGAGGTAGTCCAGACGGGAGTGAGTCCCGTGGACTGGCGAGAAGAAGGTATAATCTCTTTCTTTAGGGTGCGCAACACGCCAGCCATCAACCAGCTGATTTTGGGATATTTTACTCTTCAGTTTTTTCAGTTGTGTTGGGCTCGGCCTGTACACCGGTGACGTACTATCGTAGCCGGGGTCTAGACAGATATTGAAGTCTCCCGCCAGGACCACCTCACCCATTTTAAACCCCTGCACTCGGCCCAAGACCTGAGACAGAAATCTTATCGGGTTTTTATTTGGACCATACACATTGATAAGTGTAAACATATTTTCACCTATCCTCCCCTCAAAAAGAGGTACCGACCCTCCGTATCCTCCAGTCTGTCTAAAAGTGTAAATTTAACGTTTCTAGAGAATCCAATGGCAACCCCCTTTGATCCCGGGGTCGGGGAATCACTATAAAACCAATTTGGGAAATCTCGGGAGAATAGTTTAATATTCCCTCCTCGGTACAAATGCGTTTCTTGCAGAAATGCTATATCAGTCTGGTGCCTCTGGAGTTCCCTCAAAATTTTAAATCTTTTTACCGGAGAGTTTAATCCCTTCACATTATATATTAGGAGTTTTATATCACCTCTTACTATTTTTTTTTGTGTGGGGACAAGTCAATGGACCCTTTATGTCTCTCTTACGTGTTCTCTCTGCAAGGTTTCCCCCCCAATCCCTCCCTTCCCTTTCCACCCCTCCTCCCCCCTCCCCTATCTGGTCGTATTCCGACCCCATGAAAACCAAGGGACATCCTATCCAAACCACCCCTGTATATATCCCAGGGCATCCTTCTAGGGCCCCTAGTTCACCTTACCCCAGGGTGTCACTCGGACCCTACGGCCCCCCCGGGGGGGAACCTCCCCCGCTCCCCCCCACAAACCAATGGGGGGGGGGGGGGGAGGGCCCCCCGGGGCCCTCGGGGACCTCCCCCACCCCCAACCAGCCCCCCACCCCCCAACCACCTCCCCCCCCGACCCCTCCCCCCATCCCCACCCCAATCCCGGGTTACAACTTCCAGAGCCAGAAACAGGGAAACAGGGAAAACCCCAGCAGGACAAAAACAAGAAAAAGTAACATCAATTTCCAGCAAATCCCCCCCCCCCCCCCCGGACAAGAGTCTTTAATGAGTAAACAAATCAAGGCCAAATTTCGCTTTCCCCTTGAACCTCTTCCCCATCACTCAGGAATGATGGGGGGGGGTATACCCAGGGCCAGACAGAAATCCTGTAGTTCATCGAGGAATTTCATCCGCACAGCCCTCCCAGATTTTATAACTATTAGTGAGGCTGGAAAGCCCCAGCTGTATTTTATGTTTGCAGCTCTCAGTGTTTCCAAAAGGGGTTTTCTTCTGGCGTCTCCGTGCAAGTGTTTTGGCAGATAAGTCCGTGAAAACCTGAAGATCGGCCGAGTCATATTTCAAGGGGGGGCTGTTTCTCATTTTTGCCCAAATGTTGGATTTGTCTTCATAGGAATGAAATTTGACGATGACATCCCTAGGGGTCTCCTCGCTGAGGCCTGGCGGTTTCCTAATGCGATGTACCTTATCGATTTTGATCATCGTACCCTTGGGCCTCCCCAGAAGGGGGTTAAATATGAGATGAATTTTTAATGCCAAGTCCTCGCCCTGTTGTTCTGGGAGTGATCTAATCCGCAGATTCTGCCTCCTATTTTGGTTTTCTTGATTTTCTATAAGATATTCAATGTCTCTATGTTTCATTTCCATTTTATTCATTTGTGCTTTGAGGTCCAGTATTTCTTGTGCCTGGATGACCACCAGGTCCTCAACCTTCTCTACTCTGTTTACTATGAGGCCTAGGTCAGACCTAACATTAGAGATTTCTGATTTTATAACTCCCTCTAATTTAGAGAACATTTCCTCCATTTCAGACTTTGTTGGGATATTTATTAAATTTCTTGGCTCTAGGGGATAACTAAGGTCCCGGGCTCCATCTACCTCTACTTCCAACCTAGAAAGATCAGTTTGTTCGGCTTTCTGACGTTCTATCTCCTTTTTTTTTTTCCTTTGTGTTCTGCTGTTTTTTCTCAATTTCTGGACTTTTTAAACTGATGTCTTTGAGATATTTCTGGATTGTGCTAGCATTGGATTTTCCTTGGGTGTCTTTGGTTCTGTACCTCTCAGGGCCCTCCCTTTCATTATGATTTTATGTATCGGGGGACAAGAAACTGTGCCCAAAAAAAAAAAGGAAGCCGAGCCCTCCCCAGGAAAGTCCCCTCCAACCACAGGACTTCCGTCCGGGGTTCCGGTGCGGTCTTATTGATGTTTCCCACAGCTTCGGACCCCTTGAGCGGGAGTCTAAGTCCCAACGGGGGGCCCCTGGTACGCTCCGGGGGTTACTTATGAGCTCACTCCCTCTCGGTTCAAAATACCCAATACTGTGGTATGCTGTAGGGTGTGCAACATTAGTATCTCCCCCTGGGCTATCCCTTTATCCCAAAAAGACAAATTCAAGTCGGTTTTATAGGTAGGGTAGGTTCAGTGCCTCAAATACATGTAAAATTCATGCACAAAACACCCCTTCCAGCCACCTCCTGAGGGTGTATAAGGGCGTGAAAAGGGGAAACAGCGGCCGGGGAGATACCTGTCTTGCGTTAAATTTGCAACGTCAGTACTTGTGCAGTATTTCAGGGGTATTAATGCCAGATATGTCATAAAATTTATATGCAGGTAATCTCGTGCAATTTCAGGGAGTCCCAGACTTCGACTATGTGCTTAAGCCCCAGTAGTGCAGCTGTTGCAACCTTAGGCATGGAACAGTTCTGTCAAAAGATGGGTACAGACATTTTCAAATATGGCTATTCCTCTTAGTATTTTCCGTACCTGGGAGGGGGCCCGGCCGTGTCCCCTCTAGATGGGCTTCATGCCTTGTTTTCCGGGAGTCCCGCGGAGGAGGAAGAGAGGGGTGGGAAGAAGAGAGGATGAGGGATCAAATCCACCAAAACAGTTGCCCAAAGTCCGCTCAGTCCCGGGGGCGAGTTTTGGGGAGTAGAGGCTGCTGCACGGTGCGGCGTCCTGGGGCTCTCTGCTGCGATCACCAGGCGGTTAGGTACATGGCTGTACAAGTATGCAATTGCCGTATGTCATGTTCCTCCACTCCCGCCTGTGTCCGAGGTCAGGTCTGCGGGCGGGAGGGGTATAGACGGTGGTGGCGGGCAGGCTTGAGATCACTTCACCGAGTCAGCGTGGGCTCGCGCACCACGCCGTCTCCGCTGGTCGGCTAGGCAGTCCCCGGGCGTCCATCGAGCCGCAAGCATCCGGCTCCTCCCCCAGCACTGACGTGTCACGTCAGCATCGCCCCTTCTTAATACCCTTTTCTGACACTTTTTAAAACCCCCAATTTCTTTTAAACCCACTTACCCTTCCTGTCCTGGCCGGATCTTGTGTTGCCATAGTGCCCAGTGACAGCGTTTTGTGTTTTGCTCCTGCTTGTGTATCCAGACCTCTGCTGTTGCCCCTGACTACGAACCATTGCCACCTGCCTTGACCTTTTGCTACGTTTGACCTCGCCTCTGCTCAATCCTTGTGTGCCTGTCTCAGCTGTCAGTGGGGTCGAGTTGCTATTGGAAGACACGACCTGGTTGCTACCGCCGCTGCAAGTCCATCCCGCTTTGCGGCGGGCTCTGGTGAAAACCAGTAGCAACATTAGAACCGGTCCTCCAATACAACCCGTGCTATCGCCTCATTGACATAGGGGATCCACCTCCTATTTCCCGCCATACCCGGAGCGTAACACTCATTAGGCGCGCCAAAATACCGCTGCAGGCTCTGTCACCTACTCGCACCTGAGGAAGGTGTTTCACTAGTGCGTGTAGCTGGCACAGATTGACCACGTCCTCTCCCTGCAACAGGAGCGCCACCAGCAGCACCACGACCTAAATGGGTGTTTTTGTCTATAGCAGAATACACGTACAGTGTCTAAAGCGTTTATGAAAACGCAGAAAATGCTATTGGAAAAAAAAAACACAGCAAAATTAAATTTTTTTGCAATGTTTTTCCAATATCAGAATACACGGATAGTGTCTACCGCGTGTATGTATGAACACGCAGAAAACAGCGTGTATGTATGAACACGCAGAAAATGCTATTGGGAAAAAAAAAAAAAACACAGCAAAAAATTAAATTTTTTTGCAATGTTTTTCCAATATCAGAATACACGGACAGTATTTATAGCGTTTATTAAAACGCAGAAAATGCTATTGGGAAAAAAAAAACACTGCAAAATTAAATTTTTTTGCAATGTTCTTCCAATATCAGAATACACGGATAGTGTCTACAGCGTGTATGTATGAACACGCAGAAAATGCTATTGGGAAAAAAAAAAACACAGCAAAATTAATTTTTTTGCAATGTTTTTCCAATATCAGAATACACGGATAGTGTCTACAGCGTGTATGTATGAACACGCAGAAAATGCTATTGGGAAGAAAAAAAACACTGCAAAATTAAATTTTTTTGCAATGTTTTTCCAATATCAGAATAAACTAATAGTGTCTAAAGCGTTTATGAAAATGCAGAAAATGCTATTGGGAAGAAAAAAAACACAGCAAAATTAAATTTTTTT